>CM020030.1:31505042-32105042 GCA_009769605.1 Bucorvus abyssinicus | reverse complement strand
GTAGACTGAAAAAAAATCCTTTTAAATGAACAGACATGCAATGGTGTTTTTTTGACTGGCTGCTCTTTTTAAAAGAAGTGCTGTCTGGGAGCTCAGAATCACCAGAATGACAAGTACAAGTTCACACTCCAAAAGATTTCTCTATTAGAAAGTGTAGCTACTTTTGAAGTGCAAAACTAACTGAAGCAGCACTCCACATTACTTGAAAGTAACAAAATAGCACTTTCTTGATCAAACCCACTCCAATATTTACTTATTTCGAATTGCTAACAGAATCACTATTTTAATCTTAGTGATGCAGAAAGGAAAGTTACTTCTTGTTTACTAAGTTTCTTGTGTGCACCTTATCTCTAGACACACTGGCAGCTTACAACATTTGCTCTCAGTTCCAGGACATTCACCACACACCCTCCCACGAGAGTGCCACAAAGAGAAAAATCAGCAAAGAAACTCAGGGGTATAGAAAGTAGAGTAAGTGTTCTCTGAAAGTGCTCATGAACAGCACATTTTACAAATGCTTCATTTTTTGAAGAACAACTTCTGCCTCTGTGTGTTTAGCCAGATGCATATTGAGACCACGGGAAATTTCCAACACTTCTGCCAGCTTACATCTTCTACCAAGCATGGACACCTTATCTTAACACTCTGCCATCGCAGTGTCTGACGGAACTGTGGAAAGACTTCCACCTGACTGCTCTGCAGCTTGAGGAAAGATAGTTGTGTTATCAAAAATTCAAAAGTAACCTGACCTTTTGGAGTACGCCCATACTACTGACAGTGACAGTAATGTGGTGACATTGTAGAAAGTCTTCATAAGGTCTCCTAACCACAAAATGTAACACAGAAACTGAAGCACCTCTTCATCACAGAAATGCTGAGACAGAAATCCCTTTAAATGATTTCGTCCAATGGTCATAAGAAGGTAACACTCATGAACATAGATCTGTCCTCCAATTCATACTCTAAGAACAGAGATAACTTGGGCCACTCTGAAAAACACCATCTTTAGTTTAGTCTCTGCAGTTACTCCTAACTGTTCACCCTCTCTATTGCAGCTGGTGCTGCTGTTTTTGTAGGCCACACGGTGTAACAGTTTAGGGACCACAGGGCTAAGAGTGGGCTATTTTTCCACTAGATCAATTTCCCAATTCACTTCACAGCATGACTTCACAGACAGCTGTGCCAGTACATGCTAACATCTATAATCTTGTAACACTGATACATAAAACGGTTTTCTCAGAGACCAAATTCTGAGAATACCAGAGCAGGCTACCCAGAAAAGCAGAGAGGTAACACAAATAGTCATGGAACAGTTTTATGTTCAACTGGTAAGTCATTCTATCAGTTCACAAAGCATTAATTGAAGAACTGCCAGCAGTGATACAGCATATCTGTGGATATCAAACCTCTTTAAAAAGTCATTTTAGCTCCCCTTCTCTCCTGTGCTAGTTACCTTGATTAGCCATAACAGAAACTGAAGTCAGCCTCAACTGACAAAAAGACCACCAAGTCACTCATTCAATTTCCAAAAGTCAACTGCTCTGTAAATCTTCGTGGTTTTTTGAGTGCTTGAGGTGGACAGCACAACCAACTCCAAACAAAAGCTTCTGGGGTGGTACTGAGGCAGAAGTACTTCCATCCAGGCAAGGCTCACATTTTGTGATACTAAGGTAAAGGTGGGGCCATCATGAAATGTGAAAGTCATCTGATATCACGTAGGGCACTAACAAGGATGCACACTACAATGACCAAAGGATGCAAGACTGTGTCTTCTGTACTATGCAGAACATAACATAAAATATTAATATGTAATATGCACACTTCTGCAGTGTGCTCAATGCAGAAACAAGACAGCTGAGAGGAACCAAGAGATAAAGCATGCTCCAAACTCTGTTCAAATGCTACTACATGCAAGGTACTCGAAGAGATACACCACAGATACTGCTAGGACAAGAAAGGCTCTGGTTCAAAGGACTGGGCATACCTTATAGAGTGAATTTCCACATGTCCTCTAAGCAAACCAATCTGGCTAAAAAGTACTATTCCTATTCATGCATCCCTAAAGACACAACCCACAAGTCCCAGAGAACAGCTCAAATTCAGTATTAAATGATACATGCAATCACAAAAGAAAAGTGTTATGTAAACATAATAAAACACATAACTCAGTTCATTTCAGTTTTTTCCACTGAATAGTTCCTTAACTACTACAGTTCCCAATATTTCTCCTCTGACTATAAGGCATAAAAGTAGGATAGGAGTAGACAGCAGCAACATGGAATACTGGTACAGGAGTTGAGAAATTTGTTAGATTTATCTGTCAGTTATTACAAGATAAATATGGATGTAGATAAGAGTATTTTTGAAAGACTTAGTTTGCAAAGAATATTAAAATAACAGCTAATTACAGCTCAATATCCAGTTAAACGACATGGCCTTCAGAAAGTTAGGAACAGCTGACATGGAAACAGCAGGAAAGTAAACCTGACTCTCATCTTAGGTAGCCTACCCAATATTGTCAAGAAGAACAAATTTTCTCTGTAATCACATCTTTCATCACTCCATAGGCCAAATGCAGTATAAAAGTCCCTAGCTGGACTTCACCTCAGTGGGTAGCAAAAACTCCCAACATCCTTATTATACATACTTAATTACATAGAACACAATTATCACAAGACTTCAAAGTTTCTAACAACCAGTTATGCTGAATAAGTAAATATTTGGTTCACTGCCAAATATGTGTTATATCATACTAATACAGAGCATCTCAAACAATATTTTCAATTGCCATGAAACAGTATCAAGAATGCATGAGATCCATATGGCAGAATAAGATAATTAACTTGATAATTATGAACAGCCTCTAAAAACAGACCTCCAAAAAAAAGGTTCATCAGCCTTTTAAAAAATATACATACTATGAAGTCCATAAAAAGCTGAAATTCAGTTACCTAAACACAGAACATCTAAGATTGTACCAGAAGCTACACAACCACCTTGCCTCTACCTGCACATCCAGGATGTTATAGGCTTAATAGGACCTGTGTTACATTTGCCAGGCTCGTTGAGATGTCTAGGACAGCTTATGCCATCTCAAAAGGCAACAGACACCTATGTTTTAGTAACTTAATCCCACTCAGAGTATTCTTCTAAGTCAAGCAGTAGGAAAACTTACTGCTAAACTGCTCACAAAATACAGAATCGCAAAATGTAAAGATAAAGGTAGTAAAAAAGTTCATCTAATTTATCCACTACAGAATAAGCATGCCTAAAACATGACTGAATAGCTTTCATGACTGAAAGCTATCTTTTATCTATTCTTAAAAGCTTTGAAAATGGGATGCTGTAGAAGCTTTCTGAATTAGTCCTTTTCAGTCTATTCTCACTAATATTAGAATTTGTACTTCTTGACCTGTGTACAATCACAACTTTAATAAAAATCCACCCATTTTTCATTTCTCTATTTCTTCACTTACAGCAACCAATCATCCTTTATTAAAAAAAAAACCCAACACTTGTTTTTTGAGATAGATTATTTTAAAATGAACCATCACAAGAAAACAAATTACTCACTCATCCAGAACATGAGGATCCTCAGGACTTTTATTTTCATATTCTAAAAGCTCAAGGAAACTCTGCATGTACCTGAAATAAGCAAAAATTATAAAGAAGTTAAAATACTTAAGCCTAAATTAATTCTGAATTTTTCTTAATCGTAAGACTACAACCTCATCTGAAACAATAGAAGCATAGTAAACCATTCTCTGCAAAGGCTAAAATGAAGTGGAATGCTGCAACAAAAGGAAAGAAAGCAACTACAATGTATTATATGGAGTTAACAATTATCATTTATTACCCCACAGTCTACGGTTCAGGAAAACTGCTATATAAATCAAGCTGAAGTTAACAGGAACAAATCCTCTCCTCAGGTAGCTCTGTAATTTCAGGTAACTTAGTTTGTCCCTGGATCTTGATTTCCTGGTCATCTACTTTGTACAGATGTTAGTTTGCTCCTACATTCCTCAGAGAGCAATCCAACCTTCCTTCCAAAATAAAGCTCCAGGGAATATCACCCAAAAGCCATCCTAACAAGACTGCACCAAGCTGGTCCTACCACTGTACTCCAGAAGAGTACGCCCTTTCACACACTCCCACATCTCCTCACATTGTACCTCAAGCCACATGACACAACTCTCAGTTTCATAAAAACAACACACTTACGCAACACAGCTCTCTCTAGTTCAGACATTTGGCACACATGAAACATTAACTGAGGCTCAGAGCCACAGAGGTACCATACAGGACCCAAAGATGAACATTCAACATGAACATGGCCAGCCTGCTCTGTAGGAAACTAGCCTAACACCAGTATAGACGGCACTACAACACACCACTGCCTGAGGACCAAGTATCACCCCCTGAAGCAGGGGCAGTGAGCAGTACAGATGTAGCTTTAAAGATTACAGAATTGGGACCTATTTCTTGAAGTAAACCATGCAAGGTATCAACCACACGCATAAAAGGTAGGGTTTCAAAGTTACCAGAAGGAGCTATCATTCCTCTCCCTTTCGCCCTCCCTTCACTCCTGGTTAAGCACTGTCAGGTACACTGTGATGCCATCAATGTTAATCAGATGTGCCTGTCAACAAGTGTAACTCCCTGCCATTGCAAAACCACTAGATAGGTTTGTTTGCGATTTTTAATCATTCTTGCACATGAAAACAACTCCTAGAAAGGTCTAATCAGCTAAAGCTAGCAGAAGCGAGAAAAGGTAAGTGACCAAGCCTTTCTCCTTTCAGTAGCAGCAGCCCATTAGAGCAGGTCAACAGGATGGCGTATGTAAAACCTCAGTGCCTAAGAGACTGACTCCAGTCATTGAGGCTTGGACAACTTCACATCACAACAAAACCTCTTTTAGTAGCAGTTCTGTGTTAAGATTAGCTTAAGCAGGCTGTGAAACTTCAGCCTACATCTTCAAAGCTTAAGCCTACAGCAAAGCTTAAGACAGCACTGCTGTCTACATGATTTCCTCCAGAACCACATGCTCCTACTCCACCCCCCATTTCAGTTGCAGCCATCACAGGTCAGTGAGACATTTCTCCAGGGAGACTGACATTTTCAACATGGCCAGCACAGTAACAATAGCTCCAGTCCCTGTGTGTGTTTTTGCCCTCCTGCAATGGTCACAAATGACTACAGAAATTCCCCAAATGTTTGTCAGTTATGAGTTTAGGAAGTAGCTGATGTCTCTAGTACTGCTTATTTTAAAACATGCTCTTTTACACTAAGAGAGAGTACCAGTTTAGAACAAACATCACACCACACTCCCAGGAATTCAAGAAACTGCCTAGGATCACTTCAGGGAACAGGCAGTAACTTAAGAAGACATAGCCCACTATCCATGAAGAGGAGTTCCTGAAAAGTGCAATACTTAGCAGTTAGAAAGATACTGAAGCAGTTCTAACTATGCAGGGACAGTGTACATGATGTGAGGATAGAGAGGCAGGATCATCAGGATCGTCAGCTGGAAGAGGGACTGAGTTTCTGAAAGAGTGAATGAGAATTAATCTCCTTTGAGAACGTGTCATTGCACACACTCCGCTTTTATTAATTCTCACTGGAAAAGGCTGCTTTACTCTCTGAACTCAGCTGCTTCACCTGACACGCAACAAAAAATTCCAAATCACAGAATCATTTAGGTTGGAAGAGATATCTTGAAACCATCTAATCCAACCTCCCTGCTCAAGCAGGGTCAGCTACAGCAGGTTACGCAGGACTGTGTCTAGTTGGGTTTAGAGTATCTCCACAGGTAGAAACTCCACAGTCTCTCTGGGCAACTTTCCTGTGGTGTTGATCACCCTCACTGTAAAAAAGTTTTTTCTTACATTCAGATGGAATTTCATGTGCTTTAATTTGTATTCATTGCCTCTTGTCCTGTCACTGAGCACTGCTGAAAAAAGTCTGCTTTCTCATTTTCATTCTTTTTCCTTATACACACTGATAATATTCATTCCCCTGCCCACCCAAGCCTTCTCTTCTTCAGGTTGAACTGTCCAGACAGCTTGTTGAGTATCTCTAAGGAGACTTGCAACTCTCTCAGCTTCTTCCCATATGACAGATGCTTCAATAAATCTGTGTCAAGAAAGAAGTGACAGCTTCTCTCGTGGCAAAGTCAGTCAGAGGAGGTTATTAGGAAGCTGCTCGCACCCATCTGTCATCATATATATTATGAAAGTCCTGTTTCTAAAGATCCAGGACAGCCACCACTCTTGAGAAGCAACACAGCAGGTGCTTTTTACTACAGGTCTCTTACCAGAAATCTTGAACATCAGCAATCCTTGGCTGATGCTGAGGATAAAACAACGAGTGTTTCTGGTACTGAAGGTAGCTGATAACTGATTTTTGTGCTGCGTGGATTTGACTGGTTGCCTGCCATTACTGGTACGCTGTACAGCATGGGAAACAAACAGGAGGAGCTTGAAGCCATTTTACAGCAGGAAAACCATAATGTCGTTGCCATTATGGGAACATGGTGGGATGATTCACACAACTGGAGTGCTGCATTGAACAACTACAAACTCTTCAGAAGGGAAAGGCTAGGAAGGAGAGGTGGGGGAGTGGCCCTGTGTGTTAAGGAGTGTTTTGATTGTCTAGAGCTCAATGATGGTGATGATGGAGAAAAGAAAAAAAATTAGTTCACCCAAGTAACAAGCAACAGGACAAGAGGAAACAGCCTCAAGTTGCACCAGGGTAGTTTCAGGTTGGATATTAGGAAAAATTTATTTACAGAAAGGGTTGTAAAGCACTGGAACAACCTGCCCAGGGAGGTGGCTGAGTCACATCCCTGGAAGTATTTAAAAGATACATAGATGTGGTGCTGAGGGACGTAGTTTCGTGATGACCTGGCAGTGCAGGGTGAACAGTTGGACTCAGTCATAAAGGTCTCTTCCAACCAAAACAATTCTGTGATTCTGTACTCTCTGATAACTTATTGGGACATTGGTCTTAAGACTACAGACCCTAGAATAGTCAAACATCCCTAGTCCTGTGTTGAAGGATCAGCAGTTTTACTAGAGTTATCAGGCAGGGGCAAGCCAAGTGTTTCTCTCATCTAATGCAGGAAATAATTGTGCAGAAAACTGTCTCGGTCAGAAAAGGACTAAAGCAGGTCTCAACCAGAAAAAAGCTGCTAATCACAGTCACCAGTCTGCAGCACAATCAGCAGGCGGAACAGCTTCTGAGGTCATTAAGCTTCAGGCTCAGCGTAACACCAAATGAGGAACTAAGCTTCTGAAACAAAGGAAAATTACACAAACTACATGTTCTACAGAAATTTATAAATATGCTAAAGTAATTTCTCTTTAATATCTGTGCTGATGGAGAAACTATAGAAAAAGACTAAGCTCTTCCCTTCAAGTTATCAACAACATTTAGACATCTTTCTGATTGAAAGTAAATGGATAGTACATTAGAAGTCAAGTACATTAGTGCAAGCACTGTATCCAGCAAGTTAGAGTGATCAGCTCAGAGAAAAGGTTAAGTTCAAATCTAAGTTACTCAAATCTCTTCCATCACTTTTACTATTTCTTCCAATCCCTTGACTAAATGAAGCTAGGAGAAAAGCAACCTTACATTAAGCCAATCTAACCTGCCTAATACTTACCATTATATGCACCCAACCTGGGATGTTGCAATACCCTGTATGTTATCCAAAATCTCTAAATAAAAACTCAGAGCTGCAAATGCTGTATGTCTTTTTCTTTTATCCACTTGTGATTTCCAGTTTACATAAAATTCATTTCCCCCTGCTTCCGCTCCCTCCCGAACAGCTCAAAAGTAAAGAAATTAAGTAAAAACTTGTTTAAAAGGAAACGTATAAGCCTGGTTAGCTGTAATAAGTAATTCACAACATTGTCTTCACCACCAACGTTCAGTCTGCCTAATGGTGAGCAGTCAGCAACGCAGTTCACTTCTGTAATAGCTAGTGTGTGTAAAAAAGGTCATTCCCCTTTCATACAATTAATCTATTTCCTTGAATTTTCTTTTGATTTGAACTGGGGGTGCAGATATGAATAAATGGAGGTAGGAACTACAGGGTTTACCAAGCACTGAAAAGCAAGACCATACTTCACACAAACGCCAGCTAGCATAAAGGAGAAAAGTACAAGAATAATAGATGACGTACTATGTTATTAGTAAATGAATACATCTATACAGGACACAAGTTTACAAAGAAAAAGAAAAATCAACAGCCCAGACAAAGAAAAGAGAATGTCAGTTATATTTTGCTATCTCCAATGAGTCATCAAAAGTAGAAATCAAAGCCTATGGCCTTTAAATCTTCTGTCTTTCTGGTGTTTCATTTTTTATCACAATACACTACAATCCACTGAACAAGCTCTTTGGTTTCAAGCACTCTTTGGCTGTTTTCTTTTGTTAATTACTGCCAGGCAGATTGAATTCTTGTTAGTCTGCCAAATGCAATAATTCTGGAATGGTACATTTCATACATGAAACCACTGTAAATGCCCATAATGTCAACTCCAGATTTTTTTTTTTTTTTAAACTCATGCAAGATACCTTTGCTTTTTCCCTATGCGCATTTCACTGAGATTTTCCTTTAGAATCTCTCTAACACCAAAGCACTGAAAAGATAAAACATTTCTCCATGGTAAGACAATCTTGTTAACATAGTCTGAATATAGAAAAAGAGGAAAAACAATTATTAATTTCCAAACTGTACTGATTTCTCTAATGGAGATAAATGGAAATTTATAGCCTTTTCCAGGGAAAAATACTAGAGAAAAGTAGAGGAATTTGGTCAGGGTTAATTAGAATGTGAATTTTAGGTATGACTGAGTAGCATATTGTGCAAACCTCACACTCACTTTAGATGCTTTACAACCTCTGATCATACCATTATAAGGTTTTCTTAGTAATGATAACATCTACTACGCAACTCTGCCACATGTTCAACACCCTACCTGCAGTGCACTTTAGCTAGAGAGTGGCCTCTCAAAGCTGGCCTAAAAAAGGCCCATTTCTTCAGAACTAGGAAGTTGCCCACTAATTTTGAAAAACTGAAAATAAGTTGCTGATCCCCAGGAGACTGGTTGTTGATCTGTTACTTGGAATCACTGCAGTTCACAGCCAGATAATAGTCACTGTGTTATTATTTTGATTCACTTCATTCCCTCCCTTGCTACTTCATGCACAACATACACATAAACTAAGTTATAAATTCAAACTGGGACAGAGCTAATGTTTTATCTTTGCACAGACCAAAATGCAAAACTATTTTTTCTGTTTCTAGTTCACTCTGTGGGTAATGCCAGCTATATTCAGAGAAGCGTAGCTGAGTAGCCCTAAGGAAGGACATCTGCCTTGCCTATCTTTATTGCTGCACACGTCAGGCTAAGGAACCCAGAAAGGAAGGAGAAAAAAACCCAGGACCTTTCCTAAGAGCAATCAAGCAATCAGTCGTAAAAATCTGTTAGGCAGTGCAGTGCAGTCAAGGAGCGTGGTACAGGAAGTGAAGTGCCTACAGCACAACTATGAAGACTGATTAGAGAAAGAAGAGAATGGGGCTTGCCTGCAGCAGGGAGCATATTCTCAGAAGTGACATGATGAGGCTGCTTCCCAAGCGACCTATACGAGACTAGGAAATTCATGCAATTGAGGAAGACACTGCCTGGCTGGACAGAAGATCGATGGGAAAGGATCTATGCTGTAGGGTAGGCAAGGTTAACTTGTTTCCTTGCTCTGCCAAAGCTAAGCTCCATCTATTTATACAGCCACCTTACTCTAATTTAATTAAAGTTTAATAAAACCTACTTTAAGGATTAGGAGTTTTTTATATTTTTTGGCATCCTGACATTGAGCAATAGAATGGTAACTCAAATTTTAAAGCTCCAGCTAATTTGGAGTTTCACCACAATCACATAAAACATAGGCTTCTAATGCAAATTGGTAGAGTAAATAAATCATAAATATGCCAGTGACTACATAAATTACTGAAAATCAGCAAATAAACAGATTAAGGTGAATAATGCATTATGTTACGACTTTCCTCACTTATGGCAAACGTACATCATATTTTTTGTTTGCATATTAATAAATTGTCAAGTTTCCTCAACATATGGCATGGTAAAAACAAATGCAATCTGATCAAGTGCATCAAGAAGAGGTTTCTTCATCTTGCAAGCTCACAAAACAGCTTTACAGCTACATTTATATTTATTTATTCTACTGCATAAAATACAGGAATCTCTCTCCAGATATGACTAAACTGTAGGTTAAGAAATTATAAATATGCTTCAAAACCTGCTGTCAGCAGAGCTGCATAATGTTCAAGGTCATTCACACTGAAGTTAATAAAATTTTTGGTCTTTTTAGAAGCTAGCTTATACAGTAAATTTTGCCCAAGATTCATCACCATTATATCACAAGAACTTATAATCCACAGGTAATTGTGGGGTTTTTTTTTTTTTTTTTTTTTTTAGAAAAAGCAATTAAAAACCTATAAATAGAAAAATTAAAAAATAAGCTCTTTAATGTCCACATTTTTAATCAGGAAAACAACATGCTACAGTTACTATTCTTACTTTGACAAAAGATCACAAAAATATTCTTATATAGTCTCAGGGAAGATACTCCTTTCCACAAAAACTGTTAATTTAGGATCAAAATTAGAAGAACACTACAACGAACATTTGAATTAAGTATTTGCAGGTAGAGAGACAATAACTACCCTATGAACAACAATTTTTTAGAGCTTAATACATACAAGGCAGTAGTCTCCAAACCTCACAAAACTTGCAAGTAGGCTGCAAATTAATTGCTGTGGGAAAGATTACAGGACTCTGAATCATTTTGATATACACTAGTTATTACAGTGGAGAATATTACTTATTGGATGACACCAGATTTTTGTCCCACTCTGTAACTTCCACTGAACACCAGGTTATGTTTTTAAAGATTCAGCAATGAGAAGGTTAAATTTTCTTTCAGTAATTTTGACAAAGGAAGAACAAGGAGAAAGAACAGTTATTTCAAACACTCATAGGTCTAATATCTAAAAAGTTTGCTCTTGGAAGTTACTGACTGATCCTAATTATCTGGGAGACAACAGTATGCTTTTATTAACTTAAAAATTATGATATCTAAGATCCATACTGCAGTATTTACTTAACATAAGAAGAAAATGAAGCTTCACGACAAGAAACATCCTTCAGTTCAAGGCAATTCAAGATGAGTTGCAAGTAAAGCAACACACACATTGTTAGTTTTACACTAATTTTTCAATCCACTTGTTTTTAAACTTACCAACTCTGTACTAGGCCAACTGAAGGTCTGTTAAGTAAGTTATCAGGCAACAAATTGACTTCCCTCATGGTGTTAGCCAGTCGCACAGGAAGTTCTTTCCGCAGAAACATGTATGAAGTCTTCTCACATGCATTGTCACGACCTGTGTTAGAAGAAAGGCAAAAAACAGATGACCATTGCAGCAGATCAAATTTTAGACTTCCCAGTGCTAGAAGATTAAAAAAACCCAAATCAAACAAAACCAAAGCCCAACCATCACTTGTGGAAATAAAAAGTTTAAAAATAATTTCTTTCAATACCCACCTTCACTTCCCCCTTACTCCCATGACACATATTTTTACCTTCCTAGAGCTTAACCCCTTTTATCTGACATTATTCCTCATTTCACATCATCTCATACTCTCTCCTACAAATAAAAACGTCTCATACCATAAATAAAAATCAAATACCAAAGACTTGTTATTAGCTGGAAATAAGTCCACAAAATACTAGATTTTATCAGTATGACTTTTCTACTAAAGTGAGCTTTTAAAAACTGTATGCCACACACATAATGGAGGGAAAGGAGTGAAAACAAAGGAAAAAAACATAATGGAAACAGCTGGCTAATATTTAATGTCACAAGCTCTTCAAACCTAAGTACTTAAACATTTCAGGAGCACCTGGAAAGACCGGGGAAGGTCATCACACCTCCTAGGACTAGCCTACAAGATGCTCACTAGCGATGTTCATCACCACATTCTCATTTGGAAAAGCTGCAGCTGAGATTATCTTGAACATTCACTTTTAAAACAGATTTTTATGCATCACAGTGTCTTGAAAATTAAATTAAAAAAAACCCCAAACAGTCAGAAAGCAAATAAAAGGGATCCAGCGAATTAAGAGTACTTTGCTGCGGACCTAGTTGGAACAGTGATGATTCTCTGCAGCCACCCTACACCAACCTGAAGACTGACATGACTAGTAGCATTCTTAAGTTGAACTAGTTACTGGAGATACCTATAAAACTTAAACTACAAATAGTTCAAAGAATAAGATGTTAAGACTGTTGCCCAAATTGTTCAGACAGAAGATCAGACCTGACTTGACATTTTTTTATTTTGCAGTGTTTCACAAGTGGAGGAACTCTGTACCACAACTAATTTCTAAGGAGTCCAAGTAAATTAAAATAATAATAATAATTAAAAAAAAAAAAAAATCCATGTTTTACTTGTAATGAACAGTCAGTATTCTGCTTTTGTCTAGAAAGAGAGGAAGTGTCTTTTGTGATGATAACCAGTGCAACTGCCTGCAAAATTTGTGAGTGAAGGAATAATACAAGACCTATAAATTATGTTCAAGCAAACCAGAAAGTGTTAAAAGCACTGCTAGGCACATAATCACTGAGATTTGCAATTTGAAAGACTCAAGTACAACGCAACCAGTACAATCAAGGTGACACTTTTTAAGACAGTCCCATTATAATCAGCTGAACAGCAGAGTTTTCACCTTCTTTGCATAGGTAACGTGCATTGATGGATTAGTTCCCAAACCCTAAAACAAGCTTGGGGGAATATGCAGGAAGGATTAAGGTTTCCCTTTTTTATTGCTCATTTAGGTATCATCAGTGGATCATTAAATGCTGCTAGTGTCAGCAATTCTATTATTGTTCTTCCAGCAAACATTTGGACCTATTTTACTTGCATTTTCACATCTTCAGCTACAAATACACACATCCTCTCAAAATTAGACAAAGGAAACAAGACATTACATTGTTGTTTCCTTGAAGCACAGTAATGATTTCAGAGTTCAATCCCTTAATTAAATTAGATACGAATTCACCTACAACAGAGGACAGACACTTGTTTGTTCACAAGTCACTGTACACAGTAGGTCTTTAGGAAGACTGCAGCTGGACAGAAGCAGACTCTGACTATCTCACTCTACACCTTCTGGGCTGGAAAAACCCTCGAGAACAAAGACAACAGCTGCTTCTTCCCAAGGGTGACTGAAAGCAAGTTTAGTTATTTTTCTAAGCAATAAAAAGCAATAGGAATTAAAGACAGCTCAGACAGAAAATGAGGAAATGGTGAACAAGAATCCACAGCCTGCAGGAGTCTGTGAGAAGTGATGGGGGCCCTTCACCAGCACAGTCCCCGGGTCTGTGCAAGGCAGACAACAAAAGCTGCTAGACTGGAAAGCAGGACAGGCAGAAGAGACCCACTTCCTTTATATTCTCTCTCACCCCAGCAGTTCTAAACAGTCTCTTTTTAAGGAGTTGCCTTGCTCTAACATACAGCTACAGTTTAGGTACAGAGCCCTTTGGGGTCCTTTTGCATGTTCAATGCAGGAGAAGGAAAGGAAGTTCTGTTTCAAGCCTGCAAAACCTGAAAGGCTCGCTTCACCATAACTTCAGCACATCTTTTTGGTTTGGGGCACGTGGTCAGAATACCGGCTGCTTAGCTGTATGCAATTTATCTGACAGACTCCACAGAGTTGCTTTGGCTTGTAGCGTAAGGTCGGTTATCTGCTTGCCAAACAGCATGTGCATGGAAAGAGAGAACGGCCATTCACCAGGATCATCAATAATTAGATATCCTCCAGCTTTCGAAGCAAAAAAGCATAGTGTGGCCTAACACACAGCTAAGATGCTCCTTGGCTGCTGTTCCTCACAGCAAAGCCTGTACAACCACATCTATCAAAATGCAGGACATCCTAAATACAAAAAATAAGAGTCTGTAAGTTAGGTATTTTCTTAACATAATTTATCATACAGAAGTAAGTCTAAGTTCTAAAGACCTTTCCAGAAACAGCGTTCTAGTGAGCTGTAATGCCACTTTTTCCAGGTTAGCCTACAGACAGATAATTTTTTATTATTATTTTTGCTTTATTAATTACATCTTTTTCAAATTACACAGCATTCTTTCTTGATTTTGTTGTCACTCCAGCTGGGTCAATACATATTGCCAGAATCAGGCTTTTGTCTTAAACACCATAGGCTAAAGCCAGTTTAAATCCATCTGTTTCAAGTTAAAGGGAATTTGAAGTCATTCTCTCAGGGATAAAATAAAAACAAAACTTGGGAATAATCTCTCTTTGACTTACACTGCAGACCCCAAGAAGTTACTCAATAATACAAATATAAAGCAATGACCTGCTACCTTAATATAATTCAAATGGAAAAAAGAATACAGTAATCTTATGCGCTACTGCAGTCGACACCACAGGAGGCAAAGACTGTATTTAGCTTTATTTCCAAAAACAGGAGATACCGAGTCAGAGAGTCATTTAATTATGGTGCACTGAAGACCACAGCAGTAGCAGCAGACTTCAAGGCAGAATGTAATGACATGGAAGTATAATGCCATGCTAACATTATAATACACTAGGAGTACAGCTTTCATTATGAATTACAAATAGAAGGCCCACTGCTTTTATACTTGAAGCAATGCGTTGCAAATACAGCTTTATGCTATCTTGTTAAATTACATGAAATTAACACTCATCTTTAACTCTGAGGAGTCATGAATCTTCACCTATAAATCACTGAATCACTGAACTGTAGGAATCCTCCAGAAGAATCTGGTCAGAAGATGCAACGTGAAGATCACTGGCATAAAGAAAAGGCTTCACACACATACTTTATTTGTAACTTTACTGTCTTGAGTAGTCATACAGACATCAGTGCAACTATTGCTTAAATACTGTACACAAGTTTCTTCCAGAGACAGGGCATAAATAAGGAAGAAAGACTTAAGAAGAAACAAAAAGCTGTGGGATACACCTCAGAAGAGCCATCCTGCCATCAACAGTCAGCAACAGACTCCGAGCTGCAAGGTGGGGAAGCAGGACCTCACTGTTCAACTAATGACAAAACACCAACTACGCTGCTAGAGATAGAAACGTTTCTACTAAGATTATCCATACAGCATTCCCACCTTGATATTAAACCTATGGCAAGGCCTTTGCCTTCACTTCACAGTCCACTGCTCCTTATTATTTAACTATTAGTGATTAAATTAGGGCTTTTCTCTGTCTCACCTTCTTTACTAGTGCTTTCCATCTACATTTTTCTAAGTAAAGTGAGTATGTCCAAATTAAAAACAGCTAATCCACCACCAAAGACTTTTTCAAAGTTTTAGATTCAACTTTCTCTGACTGCCAGATGTGCTTCCATTAAAATATTACGCCTTTAGTGACTAAGGACTTCTGCACAACTTTTATATTCATGTCGAGTTTGAGTTATTTGAATAAAGACTAGGGTAGCATTTCATCCTAAGGAGTGTTTCTATACAAATACATATTAATTTTCCTTAAGTAAAGATTGATCTGCTGAAGTAGCATAGCAGTTTCTACAGACTCAGTAACGATATAAGGCATACTGCTGCTTAGTTGACAAGTACTTAAATTTAGATTTCAAGCACTAGTAGCAAATAAGTGCAACTAAAAGTTGTTTGTTCTACTTGTGGTTTTAATGCTTACAAGTAAAGCATTTGAGCAGATTTTAAAGCATTTTAGTTGGTTGGTTTTTAAAAGATTTTAAAGCAGATTAAAAGTTTTGGAGTAATATTTCAAGATACTGAAAATTTTCTCCAAGTCATAAGTTAAGGAAGGTTTTAGTTTCAACAAAAAGAGCTAAAAAAATTATTTCCTTAAAATAGTAGCTGTGTGGGTTTCCAATATCAGCATCTCATTTGTGGATCAGCCCACATGCTACAGTATACCGGTGAAAGAAACATCAACTCTAGCAAAAGTTTGAAGCTCTCAACGCCATGTATGAGAGACTACAAATAGCAGAAAGGAAAGAATGGCCAAGAAACCACAACACCTGGAAGACTTGGATCCTCTACAACTTACCAAAAAGTCTAAGTCCCGTTTCCTGAATTGACTGTTTCTAGCTATATATCTATTGGAAATGTTTCAGTAAGCTTAAATCTTGCTACCTGTGAGAACACGGAATAACAGTTCATATCTTCAGACCCTTCCAAGTCAACAGAATTTAACTGCATAGTTTAGCTAGTCCTGAACATATTCATGGAAAAAAATAAAGGGGGAAAAAAAAAAAAAAACCAAACACTTTTGGAGGTATACAAATCCATGAGGAGTAACTCTTTTTCTCTCAAACTATTGAGTTGTTAAAGATTTTAAAATATCATTTCAGAGGTACATAAGCTGTTAGATCTAAGATTCTTCATTAGGAAAAAAAACCCTTTCAGAACAGTGCATCAGAAGTACAGTTTTTTCAGTTTTTGTAAGTTCTGCATTGATTTTTGAGAATATGAAACTGACAGAGTTCCACAGAAGAATTAAGCAACATTCTCCTTTGTTAACAGCCTTGTGAAGAATGAAGGACAGATCTATTACCAACATTGCAAATTTGACCCTTTCATTAAATATGCAAGTAATCTCTGGAACTAATTATACTTCTTTAAAACTCCATCTGCCCAACTTCATAATCAATGTTTAATGCAGGTAGAACAGCCAAAAAAAGGGCATTCTAGTGGACAGCACCTGTTCTGTTTCATAGATCCATTTATATACCCAGAAACAAACAAAGCAAATAAATCTCTTTAAAAGTGTGCTTATAAAAAAAAATAAAAATGGAAGTACTGGAAGATGCACACAAAGGAAAACACTTCTTACCCACGACACCAAGAAGAAGGGAAAGTAAGACATCACATGATATACTGGGTTCACAATTTTACACACACCATTTATTTCCCAGTATCTGTAATAGAGCAGTACTTGATTTCAATTGAACAATAATTCAGCTTTGTGGCTTTAAGTGGGAAAATTGTGCAGACCAAATTCTTCACTCAGGAGGAGTATCACATTAAGGCAATACAAAGAACAAACCATATAGTATACTACTACTTTGCTACAGGTTCCCTCTGCCACAGGGAACAAAGCAGCCCCATACAACTCTTCATGGAAGAAAATAACCCTATAAAGTTATTCTGTTTTCTAAAGGACTAGACTTTAATTCAGGGTCAAGAGGTGAGATTATCTTTAGATTTTCACTCTTCTTAATGGAAGTTATATTTTCAAACTGATTAAGAAACTTCCAGATCATACGTACAGTACTTACAACTTAACCCAGAGTTTGACTGAAGACGATGAAGGAAAAGCATATGTAAAATAACCCACTCTACTCAACACTGGTGAATTACATCAATTTCTGAGCAACTTCTAGAAGGTTAGCTGGACCAAGCAGAAATCCAGATGACCACAACAGTAAAAGTTTGTGACAAAGGAATGAATTAATCTGACTGGATTTACCCAAGAAGAAACAGATAAAGAATACAGCAACACTCTTCAAAGCCTTACGGTTCACTACAGCAGAGGCAGCAGTAACATAGTCCATCAACAGCCAAACAAGTATTAGACTCAAACTGCAGGAAATTCAAGTCATAATTTGACAGAAAGTTCCTGACGGTAAACACTGTAAAAGACAGCAACTTGCTCTGCTTTTTTGCCATCTCTTTTATTAGTCAAGTTGGACATCTGCCCAAAATTACATTAAGCTAGTTGATTCAGTTTGTGAGCTGGAGATTAGACTGAACACTGCCTAACATCCTGTGTAGCCCCAATTCTCTCCTGACCCAAGAGGAAGAAAGTGATGACCACATATCTTGTCAATTACCTGCAAAAAGAAAACAGTTCCACTCCGCACAGGGAGAGAAACAAGCAAAAAGCAAGAACTCTGAAGCAAGTCAGAGTTAGTAAAAATGCAGCACAGATTGCATAAATTAAGTTATACTACAGAAGTTACTTTGACAGAAAAATGGCAATAAAAAGCAAGATATTTGCAAAGGAAGTAATCTTCAAATTATTTCAAATGATTACTACTGCATACATACCCAGCGTTAAAACAAGTGTCAAGTGTCACCACAGTAGGTCTTTAAAAAGGTTTTAAAAAAGAGGTTGTTTAATAAATGCTCTATCATCTTCAATCTCCTAAACAGTCTTACCTGCCTGGGCTAGTCTGTCACCCTATCCAAAAGTCATATAGAAAAACATATTCATGGCCTCCTCTCTGCCACCTTCAAATCCTCAGTTCAAAAGTAGCACCAAAGAGAGATTGTGATGCCAACCTTGACACTCTTGTGTTTAAGTACGAGTCAATGTAACAGACTGACAAGAGATACAGCCTTCAACATAGTAAAAATGAGAAGATACAACAGTAGAATCAGGAGCTAAGCAGTGATCTCCTGGACTTTACATCAAAATAAGGTTGGTAAAGAATATTCTATGAACAACCTTCCACATAACAGCCATACACGTGATAGAAAAAAGCTAGGGTTTGTAACAATACAGCAGCAAATGTAACTACACAAACAATGCTGCATTTGGAATGGTCACCATCCATGAAACAGAGAGTCTCTAAATGACGGTGTATTTGTTTATGCAGTGAAGTATGACACATCTGAAGAACTGATTTGACTGTCCTTACTTAAGCTGAAATTGAGAATGTAAGTAAACTTATTTAAATAAGACAGTAAGACACTATGATTTCATAAAAAGTTCACCCAGAAAGTGGCATTTAATATTAAAATCAATTTTCTTAGATGTGAAAAGGTGCTAGACATTTCTACCAAAAATAAATCATGTCATTTATTCAGTGAGACAGGTACCAGAGGGAAAGAAAAGGATAAGAAAACATAGCTTTGAGGTAACAGAGGTCATAAAAGCAGTCTTGAACATGCTAGGTCTTCTAAATGCAACACCATTCAGATGGGAAAAGATCAGAAATGGAATATTTCAAGGTTATACATCAATATTATCACTGGTGGACCTTCAATCCAAAGGAAATTGTCTGGAAGTAGAACTCTGCTTCCCTAGTTTTCTCTACTAATCTACTTTCCCCTCTCTGAGATTCAAGTCTTCTCTGAACATTTACTCATCTCTGCCCTGTTTTTCTCTTTCATCTTTTACCCCATAGTGCTAAGAAATGGAAAACAAGTGTAACATTGATAACAAGGCCCACTCAGGCTCTAGGAATCACATGCCTGTAGCATGTAGGGTGAAAAAGGGTATTTTTCAGATGGAAGGAATGAACACTCATCACAGTGCTCCCTCTGAACCAGTATGTTTTCAGTTCCTTCCAACTGCAGTGATAGAATTAGACAACTGTTGCAAAGCTGGACCTAGAGAAAACTTTTGTTCTGGGTCCTGCAACAAGAGGCACAAACAATGTAGAGGCTATTCATACACATGCAGCAGACCCTGACTCAATTCTGGCAAATTCTACAAACTGCCAGAGCAATACTATGCTGTCCAAGATTCAGATTACAGAAGAATTAGTTCCATACAAAAGGCTGTACACAAACCTTGATTTTGCTGCAGAAGGCAGCAGAAACTCAGCATGAGACCATGAACTCTCGTTCCTCCAGAACATTATCAAATGCTCTCAGTTCAGCTGCCAGATTCCCACATTCATGAAATATCCATTTGAGAACAGACTATAGTAGCAGTCCTTCAGACAGTGATTAAAGTCACCTGCTTCAAAAACCTAATATGGCTTGTTACATCCCTAGCAGGTACTGGACTGCCAGGGTCACATCATAAAAGCATCAGCAGTTTCTGAGTATTAACACTTCTCTGCCAGAGGAGACAGGAAAAGAAGAAACTAAGTGCTCTTTTTGGTCTTTTCACTGCACCCAGAGATCTAGTTTTCTCCATTAACAATGTAACTAACACTGAGCTGAGACATTAGATACCACACTACTTTAAGACTCAGAAGCAGCAAAGTCTCACTTGTTGTATGTCTGAGAGGAGAGACTCCACTCAGAATCCATAAAAACAGGATCAGAAGGCTTTCACCTCTTATTCCTGTGAAACTACTACTATTGCTTTTATCCAGGGCAAAATAAAGGAAGAAAGATGTGAAGGCAGGAGTGATCGACTGTATCTACTATCTTCTCTTGAGCCTCCAGAATACTTTTTAGCTCCTACACAGGCAAAAAAGGGGGGGGAAAGAAAAAAAAAAGGCGGAGGAAAAGAAAAAAGGCAAGAAAAAGTAGTGACGCAGAAGGATGGAGAAATCTTCAAAGGAAAACACAAAAAGATCTAGACATCAAAGTGGACTGAGCAAAGGCTAAAACTAATAACTTTGTGCTGAAGCTAGAAAAACAGAAGTAGAGAAGGATCGATTAAGTCCACTGATTATACACCAAGGAGCGTGGGCTATATACTTAAAGGCAAACCAGCTACGATTGCACAGCCCCAATAAATGTGGCTACAAAAAAAAAGAAAACCACAAAAAAGAAAACCAAAACAACCCCAACTCCGAAAGCATTCCTATTCCCCAATGAAAAAGAGACATTTTCAGCATACTTTCTAGTATTTATATTACCAACTGAAAATACCAATTCCACAAAAAAGCATACAGGGCTGGTTGGTTTGGTAAAAGACAGGGCTCTGTAAAACCCAATGAAGATGATGAAGCAAAGGGAAAAAGAACACAATGTCAGTCGAACTACGACTCTTGCTAACCCTCACTCTCTACCACAGTCTGCCTCCAAGAAAGCTGTACGTTGAAATTGGATTCCCTTTTCTGATCTACCACGTTGTGCTGCAGGATACCAACCAAGTCTGTTCCAACACAGGTATCCAGCAGATGGCCAAATTTAATAATCTGGCCCACACTAACCTTAGGTATTCAGCCTGGTTTTTACCCACCTCAGACCTAAGCTTCAGCCCAAGTTCCATCACTGCTCTCTAAAGCTACTTCCATCAACACGTACAATTTTTTCATTAAAGTGCCCTGTTTCAAGGACTGTTTTCTCTTGGCACATATGATCAAGATATTAAGAAATTGATTCTATGTCAGTAAGGAAACTGGAGAAACTCCAAAGTTTCAAAAAATGCAACTTCAAGAATTAAGGACAGGGAAATATTTTTAGATCTTACTGAACTATAACAAACGTATCATTCTTACAAAGTCTGAACAATTAAGTTTTGTTAAACAACTAAAGCCAGAAAACCAACTAAACCCAGAGGAAAAGTCTGCACGTAAGATTTTCCACATAACTTGTTTCTGTTCTTCAGTCCAATTCCCATTACTAGCTGCGCCTTTGCAATATAAGGGAAAGCACACCCATAGAGGTGCTCACGTCTTCTCAATCTAAACTATTTGTTCATAGATGAGAATTTAGTTGTTAACACTTATATGACCATTGAGTTCCACTCTGTGCCATTTCATTGCTAAATGCAATCCAAACTAGCAAGCTCACGTGCTAGTTAGCTTTCCAGTTACACTTTCTAACAGTCAAGTGACAGCATACAGATAAATTACCAGAGCTTAAGTGCAGAAACAGTTGAGCTTAAACCATTTCTGATTTATGCAATTCAACTAATAGATTCAAGCACTCTTTGATTGCCAGGCCAACTTCAGCACTTACTTTCTATTCTGAAGGAAAATTTCAGGATACCATTCACTAATAAGAACACATTAGTGCATCTCCACTTATTTCCAAAAATTCTGAAGAAGTCAGCTTGTTTATGTCTTATGTGTATTAATTACTATGGCCATACAGATGAATACCACTGGTGCCAAGAAAAAGTCAGTTCCATTTTCATGTAAAAGCTAGTGAAGGGCAAAAGTGTCAGACAGCTGTCATTAGCACAACTTCTCAGCTCAACACAGATGAAATAACTACATTTATTTATTTACAGTAGCTAGTGACTAACGTAATAATAAATAACGTTGTAATAATAATGTAATCACTAACTTGAAAAAGCTTACTGGAGTTTGCAGTAAACGGTCCTCCAAATGAAACTGACTGTGCTGGAAAGCAGCTTAACTTATTACTGAACTGGAACAGATAAACAGAAGGAATTAACAGGTGCACAATACAGTGCAGATCTACCAAAGTCTTGGTCAAACTGCAGTTATTAATTTTAACTCTTAAAACCACAGCCTTTCTGTCACAGAAAAGATTCAAGGGAAGATATATGTGTCTCTCAAGAGGAATGGATTATCAGGCAAGCACTTCTAAAAGGTGTAAACCAGTATCACATATTATAGAACAACCCAAATTAAAATAAAAGCATTAATTTTTAAAATAAGCTTCCCTGATCTAAAACTAATGTTTAACTGCTTACCACTCAGTTCTAATAAAATAACTTTTTAAGTTTTTTTGAAGCATTTGCCTGGAGAAAGCACAGTAATCAAAAGGATCTATGAAGTTTAGTACAGAGGCGCTCAAGCAATTGCCCACAGGCTGTACTATTTTTCAGACACAGAGGCCCAAGGCTGTCTTTCCTTGAGGCAATTTGGGAGTAGGCTGAAAGTCTGATGAATCATTTTAGCAGCTAAGCTTTGTCTTGCCCATATCACGGCACTCCCCACAGTACACGACAGGCAAAGAGCCAAAGTGTTCTTAGGAGAAACCATGGCCCAGATCAGGTCCCTGATCCTAGAGCTATCCATGCAACCCAAGGATATCCTCTCTAACCAAGTGCAAGGAGCCTCGAAAAAAAAGTGGCTCTTCAGACTACATCAACTCCTCTTCCACTAACACTCCTTAGACCTAAGCAGGGAATAGTCCAAGAGCAGGAAGAGGTGCGCGTACCGTGCAGCACATCAAGCCTGGCCTATACTGTGTAGGGGCTCTATGGCTTTCAAACAGGAGATCCTGGACAAAAATATAGTGTTTTGCTCTGCTGAGACTAAAATCCGTTTTAGAATTTCAAAACTTTTTTTAAAAAGTAGATGAGCCTTTAAACACCAATGCAAAGAAACTTTACTCTCAGTTTGTTGCTCTCTGATCAGATTCTGTTAAAATAAACTGACCAGAAAAAACAGAATTTTGCTCCTTTGAGCTTATAATCACTTTTTCCTGCCATATAAAGGTGAAGATCTGTTTCACAGTGAAGGCTGTAATTAGATATTCCAGGCTGTAATTAGCTATTTTTAGCTCTCACAGCTTTGAAAACTTCCGCCCTAAACTTTATGGAAAACTTCCGTAATTCCCACTAACCGTTCCAGAAAAATACAAATCTCCACTTTATCCTTTAGTCCCTGTCAACATGCCAAAGGGAAAGTTATGCCAAAACTCCAGCATAAATAAAACTAAAGTTTCTATGCAAAGACTCACACAGTTAATACCAATTACGTAAAAATACTGCAATACCACATGGTCCGGTTTCCCTTTAGTCTGAGGGGAAACGTATTAGCCTGTTAAACATCTTGTTACAAAATGCTTTTGACGATTAACAAACCACACTGCAAAAAAGATTACAGGATTCCTCTATGCCACTGCTAGTTACTGGGGTTCAAATGTATTTACCTGCCTACAAAATCTTTAAGAAAAGCATAAATAAGGACTAGAACAAAGAAGTAGCAGCTAAAATGTAAACAATTTCTTTAGCAAAAAGTCATTTGGTAACTTCCTAACTTTATTTAGTCTTAAATCCATTCTGAAAAATAGACTAAAATTTGAACAAGTGTACTATTTTGAGAAATTACGTCAGTGAAAACATTTATAATACTGTTACTTATTTTACATTGCCTACAAACTAATGTGCTAGTTTATACATATACGTACACACACACAGACACATAGAGTAAGACTAGCCTCTTTCCAGGCAAAGAAAATAATTTAAACAAACAGGGCAAAGAAACATGTTAGACACAATGTGACATTTATGTAGAAAGGTTTAGAGGAAAGAAGTGTCAATAGAACAGACGCTTACTACACACAAAGCATCAGAAAAAGGAGAAGAATTGTGTATCTCAAAGTCACAGTTCAGTGCTCAAATTCATCCTTTCAACCTATTATTCCATGAAGAAAAATTACATTTAACTGACTCCAGGAATACATAATCATAAACTTATTTTAAAAAGGATAAGCAGCAGTGTGTAAAATACTTCAGCAATTTTGGAAAAAAGATGGCTTAAAAAACCACTAATATGTTAAGGATAACTGGCATCAAGAAAAGCTGCTTTAATATAGCAACTATGGAATTAGATAAAACAATTCCTAAATCTATGCCTAATTCTATTATGGATTATAATGGTTTAGGCCATGGGGAACTGGAGAAACACTACTCACTCTCCACAGAACAGAACTGTAAAGATCAATAACTGATAGTGAAACAGAATATATACAAAGTGTTCTTCATAAACATGTGTATGGAGTGTGGCTAGTGTGGAGTCAGCTTTCCTCACAGCAACCCGTAAGGTGCTGTGCTCTGGATTTCTAACTAGAAGTGTTGATGACATACCTGTGTTTTGGCTATTGTTCAACAGTACTTGCAGAGCGTGAAGGCTTTCTTGCTGTCTCCTGCAGTGAGCCTCTATCCCAGCAAGTAGGTTGTAGGGGGTGGGGGCAGGAGTAAGAGGCTGGAAGGGGACAGAGCCAGGACAGCTGACCTAAGATGGACAAAGGGATGTTCCATACGACATGATGTCATGATCGGCAATAAAAAAAAAATATAAAAAAAAAAAAAAAGGTGGCTCTGTCTCCCAATACGGCCATTACACCAAGACTGGCTGGGCACTGGTCTCCCTGCCTGTGGGAGGTTGTGAGTGACTGCCTTTGCGTCACTTGTTTCTCTTCCTCTTTCCTTCCTTATTAAACTGTCTTTATTTTCACCCACGTGTTTTCTCACTTTTGCCCTTCCTATTCTCTCTCCCATGCCAATGAGGGGTGGGAGGAGAGAAGCAAGAACCTGCATGGGTGCTCAGCTGCTGGATGGGGTCAACCCACCAGAACTCTGCACAACTACTATTTATCAATCTCATCTTAAAGATATTCCATTGATTTTTTTGTGGGTTTTTTTTTAAGTAATTCAGAATTTCACAAGGGACTGTGCCGAAACTTCATAAAAAGCCAGGTACACCATCTACTGGTACTGCCTTAGCAAACACCAAATTAAGTTGGAAATCAGACTGCCTTGACACAATTTATTGTCTCTTTACCACCTTACTATCCTTGGTGCTTATCTATGTATTACTTCATTATTAGCTCTTATCATTTTGTCAGCTACTTCAGTCATCCTGACTTACTCTAATGTCCTCTTCTTCCTTTTCTTTGATAGAGAAGTAGTGTATTTTCCCACTTTCACAAGCCTGGGGCCATCACATCGGTTATTTCCATGAAGACCATAAGCAACAGCTGTGCTGCATCAGGCCACTCACATTTGCAGAAGGAAGTGTTCAGCTACTCACAAAACACAGCATTGGCTCCCACTGGCACCCACTAAGCCAGGAGGATCTAGATGTATTTCAGCTTATTTAAAATCTGTATCAGGGACAAGGAGTTGCAATTTCCTTTAAGTTTCTGAATATAATTTATCTTCTTCTGAAGATCAAAGCAAAGATGAATTCAGCAGTCTTTATCATTATGTATTTACTTAAATCAAGTAAATGCTACGCTTCAGCATTCTCCCCAATTACTATAAATTACCTCATCATCTTTTTCTCTGCTTTTCCATCCCACAACTTTTCACCTTAGCTGTTACTTGTACTGCAACCTGAGGTAGATATCCTTGCTTCCAGTTTTCACATGATTCTTTTTTAATGAACAGTATTTCTGGAATTCCTAACACTCTGATAAGAGAGCTCTACTGCTCTCTTATCTTTTGCCTGCATTAGAATTTCTCTTTCCAAAATCAACAGATTTTATATTCCATATGTCTTCGGAAAGGCCCTATCTACCTATTTCCTTAGCTTGTAGAAGTTATGCTGCTTTAAAATCACTAGCTGTCATTTCTTCCATTCCCAAGGGGAAGGAATGCTATCAATTCATGATCATTTTTAACAAAACTTAAAATTAAATTTCAGATTTTCGAGACCCTCCTTATTAGTACAAACCTAGTCTAAAGCAGGCGTTTCAACAACTTCTACAAGTTTCTGGGGAAAAAAAAAAACCAACAACTGTCCCAAACATTCTTAGATATTCAAGAACTACAAATCCTATCCTTCTGTCCTTCCAGAAACTAGTTTTGCCAAGCCCCAAATTTCTGTCAAGCTGTATTCTTGATCACTTCTGTTACTTGCCAAAAAGAAAAAAAAAAAACACCACCACAAAAACAAACCACACTACACTGCTCCATGTGGATTAGGCAGTCTTGTCCTTTCACCAAAAGACATTGAACTATTTCAATGCTGTATCAGCTTCACAAAAAAACCCACAAGTACATGCACATGAATGTATGCAGCATAACATCATCTCTATTTTCAAGCACCTGAAGGCAGAGGACTGCAGCAGCACCTTTGGTCAGTCCAAAGACAAACAGAACACAGGCTAAGAAATTTTCTGCTGTTTAAGGAAAGAAAACACAACCATTTCTATCAGTTGGAGGATGTTCACTTGCAGACTACTGGCCTATACCTAGAGGCAAGAAGTAGTCAGTCAGATCACCTAATGAAGGCAGAATTTCTAATGCTTAGGCTTCTGCAAGCCAAAAGAAAAAAAAATCTATGGCAATTCAGTTCGATCATCCACAGCAATTTATGGAATTTGTGCTATAACTATACTAAAATACTGAATGCAGTATATATGAAGTCTCAGTTACTCATAGAAATTAAGTATTCCTTTATTGCATAACCAAAATAGTTAAAAATTGAAACGAGAGCTAACGTTTTTCTTGGTAACTTTGCAGAACTGCACTAATGAAGATTTAACACAAACAAGCACACTTAATCCCTGAAACAGCCTCCAGAAGTGACTGATACAGATAATTCTGTAAATGAAATGCACCATGATCTAATATGACACAGTACTCCCACACACCACAAACATCTCTATCATATCACGGTTCAATAGTGACTGCTGTTATCTAACCACCATGACTCTTCCAGGCCTTCACAACAATCAATATTAGGCCTTACAAAACCCTTCAATATTATATATAGCATTGGAATACCACTGCCTGCCAGAGACTGGCAGAGTTGTAAATAGTAACAAATTATAAATAACAAGTCGCATCAATACTACATTTTATGGTATGAAATGCAAACTTTATCCATGCTCAGATCTAGAGAATGAAGGACTGAATACAGAAAAGCAATACCCCCAAAATAATTCAAGAACAAAAGCAGACAGACAATCCAGCTTTCACTGTGACAAAAGGCCAGCCTTTCAAGGTAAAATCAAAACAACAGTAAAATTATTCCATTCCAATGTTGAGCAAAACTCATATTAGTATTCTATTTAAAGCTCTAACAGGCATATTTCATGAATAATATTGGAAAGCCTGGAAGAGCAAAAAAAAACCCCACAATACATTCTACAGTATTTTTTGAAATAACTCATTTAATGAATATATTTAGCATTACAAAATCAAGGCAAAACATGCCATCACAATATACAAATACCTCATAGCAAAAAAATTCCAGGCATCAAAGGATCCCAACCTACCAGAAAGCTGTAACAAAATTGCTGGTTGGAAGCTGGAGCCAGTCAGATGAAAATAAAAAAAATGTACTGTCTGACTAGCATTCATCTATCTGATCCAATTCAGCGGTCAGCATACCAATGGTTAACATTCATGTTGAGGAAGAAATTTTTGGGAGGTGCATTTAAATCAAGCGTAAGGTTTTAAGGTCAATGCACAGACAGCTGCAGGCACTAAATGGCAAGTAATTATTTAATAGTATCTTTTAGCCCTAAACCTTGCAAGTGTCTTAGATGCCTGGTCCCTTCACTAACATTGTACAAAAAAAAAACCCCAAACAACATAAAAACCACACACAAAACTCCTAATAGCTTTTTGTGTAAAAAATCTTCTAATAGTCATCTTCCATCAAAACATTAATAATTATATTTGGTGAGATAAGGCTGCTTTCAAACTCTATTTTCCTATCCCCACATCTTGTTGCTCGAATTGTATCTTCTAGCTACCTTTTCAATGGCTGACGCATGCCTGCTGCCGCCAAGACAACATGCAGCGTAAACACTCTTGCAGAAACCTGATCTAATACGGCACATACAACTGGCAGCAATCAACAGCAACACCAATACGTGGTTTACTCTTTATATCAGTTTTCGAAGACACCTACAAGTCTCCTCAAGACAGGTAAGGTTAATATTTACCATATAAACAACTTCATACCAAAAACTGTATTTAAAAATGGGGAGGATCTACAGCTCATCTTTTCCTCCAGATATGCCCCAGGACACAACAGTTACCAAACTGCATGCATTCACTGTGATTATCTGCTGCGTGCTCAGCTGTTCACAGTACAGTAAAATTACTAAATTACAACCTTTGTGACATTTTTCAATGCCAGTAGCTGTAGCAGTTGCCACAGATATGTTGATTATAACCTATGAAATCAGGATCTCCTAAGCCACATTCCACAACAAAAAATCACTATGATTCACAACCTTCTATCTTAAGTATAAACAAGACTGGTTTTGTTCAAACTCGTTAGTAACTATGTGGTACATAAACACTAACATATGACAAATAAGGAAGGGTAAGTGCCACTTTGTTAAGTTTTACCTATATGTACAAAGAGCTAATTAAAAGCAAAGTTCAGGTCCATAGGTACAAAATTCCTCCAAAACATTAGGTTTGATGCTTAAAACAGAAAAGGGTAGAACATAGCTAAGTACAACTAGCCAAGATAGCTTTAGTAGTAAACAAGCTCCATGAGCGCATGGTACGTATTTTGACGAAGCAAACCTCAGACTCACAAAAGTCTCAAGCACTTCATCATCCAAGCAATAGCAATGAGAGGTTTACGCAAGCATAGTATAATGTGAATGTATGCCCGTATAGCACTACCACAACTTCAAATGACTCTTTCATGCATGATCAAAGGATTACACAACTTATAAAACAATTAAGCACCAATAAAGACAGGTGAAATACATGTAACCTTTTTGTTACAACAATTCATTTTGTGAAACATTCATTAACATCTTTATTGCCAGCTGAGGTACCCCAATATGTCCCAAACCAAGCAGATGCATCAGCTTGCTAGCCGGGGCACGGTTCAGCATTAGTATAGCTGTAAGGGTTTTGGCTCACACCTAGCCCTTTATCAAGGCAGGGTGTAGTGCAGGCAGAATAAGCTCAAGCCTCTTTGGGTCTTTCTTTAAATGCTAGGATACTCCTAGACACAGAAACTCTCCTTTCCTCTAACAGCCGTGTCCAACGGCCTATTTACTTCCCCCAGGCCTATAAGACTGATCAGTTGCCCATGTATGTAGTTGCTGATGAAACTATTGGGTATTTTGGATCGAACTGTCATCCTCTAAGGCCCACCTTACACGCTGGAGCAAATCTAAATTGAGATCCTGTATCAACATGAATCTCCAGTACAGACAATTTTTTCCTCAAACAGTATAGCCCCTAAATCACACAAAGATTCATGCACCTGAAAGTTAAACTACATCTCTACTTACAACTTCATTTTAGAAAAGACATTTTAGTAATCATATCACTGTGGGTCATTTAGGAATGCCTGCACTTGGAAATTTACCAAAATAAGTTCCAGAGTAATTACCTAGTTTGGAAGTACACAGCTGAATCCAGTTGGTTGGTTGTGGTTTTTTTCCAGGCCGGAACAATTATGGAGGCCTGGATAAACCTGGAGTGACATGCTAACATTAAACAAGGTCAAAACTTGTTTATATTAAAACACACTTGCAGAAGGTCATTCTTTTGCAAAGGAACAAGACTGCACAAGAATCTTGGGAAATGCACTTTGTAAGAAAGAAACTGAAACAACAGCATTCAAGAAGAGTGTGCAAACAGAAAATGAACACACAGAAAGAAGAAAAAAGCAGCACAGAGAATCTGAGCACTCATACTTTGCGACAGAGGCCCCAAGCCCATGACACAGTAACCTCTTGCATAGTTGCAGCAGCTACAAAGACAGCTGTAAGCTTGACAGAAAGTAAATCACATATGGCAGAGCATGGTACGTAGACACAAGTAGGACTCAGCTATAAAAAACAACTGAGAACCACTGTTTTAAGTACTGCTTTCTGAAGTGTTTCACAGATTTTTAGTACTTCTGAGTGAGCTTAAACAGCCAAACTGTTTTTTATAGCAGTTTAATTAACTGAATTAAGCTACCTGAGAAAGTTTGAAAATAAACATCATTAATTTCTGTCATTGGAAAGGAATAGACTCTACAGCCCCACTAGGTGCATAACTGTATTCCATACAACCCACACTGTTATTCCATAATAAAGACGTCTAAGCTGTATGTCAATATACATTGCCACCAACTGTGTTTGAAGAGACTCTTCAGCCCATAAGAAATACAAAGTTTGCAGAATCCTGGTGAGCAGGGGGAGAGAAAGAGGCAAATTTGGAAGCCAGTTTAGCCTAAACCAATACAACCAATACAAAAAAGACATAAAGACCATCTCACAGTTTCACTGTTGTCAGAAATGAAGTAAAAAATCTTTCCCCAAATAAATTTGAATTACAGGAAGTGTGAATTCCTTTTTTGTTTTTTTAAATACAAGATATACACGTACCTCAGACAACAAAATCACGAACTGCCATACAAGAGTTATTCACACATTTCCTTTGGACTTAGTATTCTTTAAGATTTGCTGAAAATTTAGTCATGTTTGTTTAACAAAAGCATTTGTGAGCATATATTTATGTTGCTCAACAAAAATACCACTTCTTTTTAACTGAAACATTAGGTAGCCTCTATAAGCTGACTATAAAACAGCGTGTCCTCTTCCCATCAAACATTCAGGCTAGGTGAACACAACTGCACCTTGAGTATCATGCTCTTTATGTTTAGCGTATTTGCTGTCCTGAATACTTATGTCCTGTGCCACCAGCAGATACTTTTTTGAGTAAATCAGGTATAAGTAATGTAGCTCTGTGATACAGTGCATGCTGTCCAGGCTTTCCATACCTTGAGCGGTAAACTCTTGCACCAACATTTCATGTTCTGTTGCCAATTTTTCCTCTAGGCCTCTGAAGTCTCTGACAGAACTTGAAATTACCCAACGTCATCAACAACTATGATCATACAGGTTAAGTAACTGCACTGTTTTTAATCCATATGATTAAACTGGTGTAATCTTCCTACTCAATGTTTCTTAAGTAAATAGAGGCACTAAAGAGAAAAAAAGTGAAGATGTTAAGCGGCCCATAAGGCTTATTAAGAACAAGCTGATAGTTTTAGCAAGGCTGATAGGATATAACTCTACTGATCTTAGAAAATCCTGGTGATCTTAGAAGCCTAAACTGTGGGCATTTTTTTCTTCAGAGGTTTTAAATGTCAACAACGGTATAGTTTCCTCTCAAACTTAAGAAATGAAGACACACACAAGATTCCACAGACACATCCAGTGTCAACATACTGGAGCATATCCAAAAACCAGGGCTAGCCAGGCTGTAACATACCATTCTTACTCTGTTCATTTCCACTAAAATAAACCATTTTTAAAATCATAAAATAAGACTAATTCTTCCCAGAGAATAATGAGACACTGTCCAAATCATGAAGTAACACAGATACTAAAATGTCCAAAAAAAAAAAAGCATTATTAAAAGGCTGACACCTGAGAAATGTCCAAAAGCAAGCAGTAATGCAGGGGCAACTTAGAACAGCAGAAATCCTTACCAAAAAACTAAAGTTTTACCAGAATATCCAAGTCATTAAAGCAAAGTCTGAAATCTTTACACCCCTCTCGACACAACTGAAAAGCCTCATGAACATTACTAATACTTGCCCAGCAACGATCTACAAAACCAACTTTTAAACAGACAATGGTGAAATTATTTGTTTAGTGTCAGGGCTAAAATAAATATATTGTAAGTTGTAGGCCATTGCTCTTGCCAGTACAGAAAGACATGTTATAAGGAGCACAAATACCAGAGCAGAGGAAGCACAGCAGCAAACGAATGGTTGGGGAACCGAGAACAAACTCATGTAAGTGGAGACCAGAGAAGGAAAGCAAGGGTTCTAGTTGGGTTCTCCTTTTAACATAATGCAGGACAAGGTGTGATGTTGGTTTCTTAAAATGGTGGAAAATCTTGTCTCACTGAGATGTGGTAGGAAGCCGAGAGCTGGCTCTTTATACTTACAGCATTCTTCCACTAATACCATTGCCATAAATGTGCAACTGTTTCCACTTATAATCACTTTTTGGCTTAACACCACTGGCTCATTTTTGTCTTCTTGCACCTTTAGTGTGATAGTGGAATGAAGGAACACTCTGTTAAGCTTCATGGCATTACACATGATCTTTATATTTACACTACTAGCAACATTCATAGGATAATAAAATCTAAACAACTTGTGTCAGAGAGCAGAAGCCAAATAACCTCTGATACAAATATGAGAAGTTTATTATTATCTAGACCAAAACATGAGTTTTCTAAAAGCATCATGTCTTTCCTGGGTTTCAGACCTGTGCTCCTGAGAAATGCTATTTATTCATCAGCAGTGCTACCTAAAGCACACATATTTTCCATGGATAGGTCTCCTACACAAGTACCGTGAAGAGTCCATGCCTGAGGCTTAAGCAAGCCCATCTCTGCATGGCAGATTAAAATTCTCTCATTCAAGATCAGTACCTCACTCTCTTCTTCAGTCGTTAAGCTCACAAAATTCCAGGTCAGAAACCCTTATTTTGACCCTTTTCCCCACGGAGCTTACAGTCTGCGAATAACACAAGTAAAGCGAGGCAAGCCTGCCTCTCCCCGCTCCTGGCACCTCACCTCAGGAGGCCGAGGTGGCCATGCAGAGCCCCGATGGTGTTCACTGCCAGCCGCCGCCAATCACACACAGCTGGCTGTCACCGCAGGAGCCCACCTAGCACACGACGGCCCCCATCAGCTTGCGGGACCATCGGGGCGGGGGGGCCGCTGCCAGACCAGGCCGGGCCGGCCCCACGGCGGCAACGTGCACCGCCCGTTCGCACCTCCCTCCCCCGCGCCACCCCTCACCCCCCCCCCACCCCGCCCGCGGTGACTGCGCACCCCGGGCTCCCCAGGCCGCACGTGGGGAGGGGCCTCGCCGCCCAGATGCTGGGCGAGGAGACAAGGCCTAGGCGCCGGCCTCCGCCGCCGCAACCCCCGCCCCGGGAGCGCCATCGCCACTGCTGAGAGCCGGGGTGACCCCCACCGCCCTCACCCCGCTCCCGCAGTGGCGGGGGAGGAGGGCGTGGGCGCGACGGGTAACCCCGCCACTCACCGAAGTCGAGGAACTGCTTGATGGAGAGGGGTGAGGGGGAGAAGCGGGAGTAGTACTCGATCTGCTTGGGGATGGGGCTCTTCAGCAGCGCCCCGCACAGCCGCATGGCGCGGCGCGGCCCGCCCGGATCCACTCCGCCACTCCGCTCCCCGGCAGCGGCACTAGGGCGCTGGGGCGGCAGCGGCGCAGCCACCGGCGCTCATGCCAGGCGAGCAACCAGCCCAGCAGCACCCGTCACCCTCTGCAGCCCGGCCCGGCCCGGCCCGGCCCGGCTCGGCCCAGCGGGAGGGGCGAGCGGAGGGAGCCGCCCCGCCTCTGCCCGCCCCTCCTGGGCGCGCGCTCCCGCCAGGCCTGGCGCACACCCGCGGAGGGAGGGGAGGGGCGGGACGGGCGCGAGTGGCTGGTGCGTGTCGTTCGTCCGCCATCCTTTCCCAACGGCCGGGGCGCCCTAGCGCGCAGGCGTATCGCCGGGAGGGGCGGGGCCGGCTCGAGGCGGCTGGCTGACGGGCGGGAGCGGGTGGAGCTGGATCGGGGCTTGTTGGGCGGGGAGCGGGAGAGCCGGGCCAAAGTGGCGGAGCAGGAGGTTACCCACTCCGGGTGTGGGAGCGCTGCCCTGCCGGCATGTTCTCGGCACAGCCAGTTTGCACCGTGTGACGTTCGTTCCACAGCAGCCGCCGGGCTAACGTTGGGCTGACGTTGAGAATTGATCAGCCAATCTGCCTCAGCCGGCGCGGAAAATGTTGTGTGCGCAGCTGGCTTCAGCGCGGAATTCAGCCTGCACAGTGTTAGGATTGGAGCGGTTTTACAGTGTCTGCAAGACCGGGGGAAGAAAGGGCACCTTCACGTCATGTAACAGAGCAAGTGCGAAGGGATGCGGAGAACAAGGGTCAAAGGTGTAGAACTCCACCATGTCCTCACGGGGCCTGCTGTGGCTGTCGGTGGGACCCCACTCCTTCAGAGCACGCCACTCCCGATGAAGACAGGCCGTGACCAATGTCCGTCAGGTTTCAGGTCTCAATAATAATTTCCGCAAAAGTCCATTTTTTATTTGAGAAAGCAACTGAATACAGTTAAAATCAATTTGATTGCTAAAATCAAAAGTGAAGCCAGGTTGAGAGCTAGAACATACCACTGAATAAGATCACAGTCTGTTTTTTCGTGCTTTGCCCTCATGTGGTTTAGGTACATTTATGTCAAATGCATCTGATGACAAATAACTGGTCACAAACCCCTTTATTTTTTCTCCAATTATTTAAATACAAACTTCACCATGTACAAGATAATTTTATTACTGACTCACAAAAAAACCCAGGTATTTTTTCAGTTACTGAAAGTCTTTCCATCCTTCCTATCATGATTGTCCATATAGACTATGAGATTGAGAAATCCTGACGTAATGTACAAAATAACTTCTAAGAGCTGGAAAATGTTTAAAATCGCTTCAATTGCAGGTTATAGAAATGACCACTCGAAGAGGCATGTCATACAACCAAGGCTGACAGAATGAACCATCTCCTGTAATTCTCAGGATTTTTTGGCAGATGAGGAAAAGTGTTCTAAAACTTTTGTTAGAAACTCTTAAGGATTTTATTTTGATTTATCTGTAGCATAACTCTGAAATGGGTTGCAGAATTATCTGTCAGAAAATAGTATTGTTTTGTGTTAAAGGCAGAACAGTGTTTCCCTGAATTAAGATGAAATTAGCAACTTCAAAGGATGATACCTTGTCAAAATGTAAGCCATCTGATTTTCTACACTTTTCACATTTTTAAGTAATCCTAGTGTGATTTCACTTCAGCCTCAAAAAATAAAACAATGGTTAACTGCTGAGTTGTCTTTCTAAACACAAAACCTTTTTTGCAGTATAAACAGTGCCATAGCATGACTTCTTTGGGATTTTTTTAAACCCATATTAACGAGCCCATGTGAAGATTGGAATTGGTTTTTCTGTGCTGTTACAGAGTGGAACCACAGTGAAGACATGGGCAAAGTCACTGGAAAACGGAGGTTGTGCTCGTCTCATCAAATGGACTCTGAATAGCTTCCCTCAGCTCTGCAGAAACCGATGACATAACCAATAAATCAAACTCTCCGACAACTGTTCATACACACACTTAAGACAAATATGAGTCCCAGATTCACCTGACAACTCTGCCTAACCTTGGGCATAAGAAGACTGCAAGACTTGCCTCAGAGAATATAAAATGCATGTAGGTAAATCTATAATTGTTTTACCAATGCAAGACAGAAACAAGCATACGTGTAAAACTAGTTCTTAAACAATCTGCCTAAATAAAGAGAAGTTAGCAGCATAAACCATGCTAAATAGAAAATGTCACTGGGATCAACAGACTTTAAACTGAGTTTTGCTAAAAGCAGGTTTTTTTGACCATTTGGGTTTCTCATACCTCATACCTGCCTCCTTTATGTATTTCAGCACACAGCTGGTGCAGAAATGCTTCCTGCAGCTCATTCTGTGAGTGCCTCCCTGAATTTTTGTGTATATGATAAAGAACCTCTATGGGTGTGCAGGGAAGAAAGGATTTGCCTTTTCAGAAAAGTTAATTTTAACTTTGATAACACAGCTAACACTGCTGAATTTCTTGGGTGCTTAGCGTCTCGCTTTTATCGGAGGTATTATTTTCATATTTCCCACTTAAATTTGAAGGCAGAATAACTAGAAGAAGCAGGCTAGGGGTCAAAGATGCCCCAGTTTTACAAGGCCCTTTAGTAGCCGGAACATCTTAGTCCCCATTAGGTTAAAAAGTGTTGGTTGTACAGGCAATTGGAAACCTCAGCACCTGTAAGTGAATTAGGGCCTTGGTGTGGACACTGGCCAGAACCCGACACTGAGGACGAGATGGCCATGGTGTCCTGGCCCACTGCCCCTGCCCAGCCCCGCCAGGGAGCCCCAAGGGAGCCCCAGCCTTCGTGGCACCCTGACTCATCAAATCAATTTTTGTTGGGTCATCACTGTGACAAAGGAGATGTATAATTTAATCTGAGTAGCCGATCTTGCCTTTTTTCTTGGCTTTCTGTATTGAACTTGATGTAAAATCAATGCTTCTGACTCACAAAACACAGAAACTTTGAGAGGGAAAAGTAGCAATAGCAGATTTTGCTGCAGAGTGATTCACTAAAATGGAATCTGATGTAGAGCATATTTGCATAGCCAAAAGCTTTTGGGTATTTCCTACCCTCAGAAATTTAAGTGCTGGCTGCTTCCACTGAATTCGGTGCCGGTATTGAAAACGCAGCCTCCCCTAGTTTTGTGGTTTGGCTGTGATGGGTGGGGCGGACATGTACCCTAGTGGCAAAGTGTACATGGAAGAGCCTTCGCTGCTCCCCATGTGGAACTAGTCTTTATATGCAAATTCAGTGGAGCCAAAGGGATAAATAAGGAAGACTTACATGACTAGTAGTCAGAAAATTGAGTTTACTGGAAAAGAAAGGTCTCCGTAAGTTTGAGATTTTTTAGTGCTTAGTTGCAATTAGAGATTCACTCATACAGAAATTTGCAGCAAAATTTCATCCAGACCTTTTAGAAGACACGTTTTTGTTACATTTTCAGATCTTGTCCTTTCCAGACCTTTGTATTTCATGCACTTCTCTTTTCAGGAAGCAAAGCTTTTGCATTTAATGTTTCATCCAGTTAAGATTTTTTCACAGCAAACATTTCAGATCATTAAAACACCAGATCCATGATCTCCTTAACAAAGTTTCGTCACTGCAGAATATTCGGCAGGTCTATAAACTAGCTGCAGGGGATTCAGCATAACGAACTTCTTTGTATGGATGTCAGAGGCAGGGAAGAGGAATGTTAAACTGTAAACCAAGAAAACATGGTTATTAGTGTTTTCTAGACACATCGACTTTGTGGAATTCATAGTAATTTTTTTTAACAACTAAACCCTATATTGAAGTTATTGTAACCCCTGTATCTTGAAGTTCAGAAGCACTCGTTGAGAATGGGTATAATAGAATTGAAACACTGACAATAACAGTAACCAATAACAGTTATTTGGGAGAAATTCACACAGAGAATTATAGTCCTGAAGTATATTTTACATGATGACAGAAAAAAACAGCACAGAAAAAGAAAAACTAGTATAGGGTAGTGTGACTTTTCATACAATTCCCTTCTGTTCATGGTACTAATTATTCTCAATAACACCAATGTATTTTCCCACCTGCCGTTATATGCTTTCAAGGGCAGATTCAAGCAGAGGATCATGTAAAGGCACATTGGGAACACATGGAGTTAGAAAGGGATAAAGTTATGTAATGAAGCTTTCCTAAACTTCAAAAAAGAACTGGTTTTATTTTTAATAATTTATTTATTCCTAGTATTTATGCACTCAGATGGGTAAGTTTGGATGGATTGTCACGCATAATGGTCAGAAGATGGATAGCACTCAGTGGCACGAGTTTCAAGTAAATATGGTCAGTACATTTGAGAACGCACATGTAGTATTAGATCTTGTTACTATCATAGGCAACATTTTCAGCCATTCCTGCCTACTGCCCAAGAAAACAAAGTTTCTTTACCAAGTTTTTTTGCCAGCAAAAGCCAGTAGTCATTGCATTTACTGTTTCTCACCCTGGTTAGCTGACCAGCAAACCTAGCAGTCTTTCTAAAGGAGCCAGCAGGGACTATCAAAAAATATGTTCAGCAAATCTAAGTGATCAGAGGTTAAAGAAATTCTTGACTCTCTTCGTAAATTAAAATACCATGGCTTGACAAAGTGGTTATAATTAGCTGGCTCAGATGACTTAGGGCTTTTTAGTGTAGTCACACCCCAACTCTCCCAATTACATAGGTGTCCTCGGTAATTTGCTTTAGAGAAAGTAGATCTGGTGTCACCATGGTGGAGATATCAGCTCTCTATCAGGGTGACAGTATTGTAATGGACGATAGTAATGTACAGAGCTACATTGTTCTATAATAACCCATAAAAATTTATTCTCTAAGGAAAACCAAATAGGTGATTTTCTTTTCAAATTGTTAAGGCATGCGGGAGAAAAAAGCCTTGCCACTGAGATAACTGAGAGTAAATGCAAATAAAAAGAGTTTACCTTCTCTCAGCAGTGAGGAAAGGTCACTTTATGAGTTTACCCACTCTTACTTAACACTACACCATAAGCCACGCTTTTTCCTTTTGTTTTGTGGGGTTTCCTCTGTCTTTCTTTCCTCAGCAGAGTTTCACATCTGCCTTTTTTCAAATGCATTTTAGGGAAAAGAGGACAAGTCTTTGTGGGTTCCAGGCAGGAGTCAGTCTTTGAGGTTGTCCAAGTGCTCTTCTCCCAGCAGGCAGGTAAAAATGTCAGCGAGGTGGAAAGTCCCATTTTAACTTAACAGACAGGATAAAGCAAAGTAACAGTTCTCAGAAAGGAACAAGGAAACTATCTAGGAGGAGCATCCTTACTGCCCAATATTTTGTCCTACCTGTGCCATAAGAGCAACCATTGGAACAATGAGTTAGAGCTATGATTAAGTTGCACAGAACCATAGCAGAACAACCCCTTCCCTGTAAGACTATGTCTTGGTGCTCCTTTTACAATTCAAATGTACAAAAACCCCACAGCCAGGTCCTAACTCAAATCTAAAACATGCAAAACTGAATCTAACCAGCAGTCAGTACACTTATGCCAAGGTGTCCTGGTTTGGGTTAGAACAGAACTCATTCTGTTCAGTGATTTTACTTTCCAGCTCAGTCTCTTCTTAGTGACAGCACTTGCTGAAGTTAATGGCCCATTTTTGCAGATAGTGTCTGCTTTGAGAAGTGATAACACTTGATATTTACAGTTAGTGTCAGGGACAGACAGAAAGGCTCTTGCTTATACTTATGCCCGTGGAGACCAAGGTCACTGATAAATACTCTTTACCACGTGCAGGGAGGACTGTACAGGACTGGATATGACCCTAAACTGACCAACAAGGTATTCCATTACATGTACATCATATTCGGTGTAAAGCTGAGGGGTCACAAGGTTCAATCTCTCTCCTTTAATGACCAGTGTCCAAGAAGGACTCTGTCCATCCTGCCTTTGATCCCAATCTGTGCATCCCTGAATCCAGTTCCAGAATCCAGCTCCTGAATCTGTTTTCCATCTGCTGCTGAGTCCAGTCTCAGCTTTCCCCAGTGTCTGCCCGCAGCATCAGTGGTGGTGGTGATGTTGTTGCCATCAGGGGGGTTGGGTTCAGTATTGGTATTGTATATATTTGTATATATTTCATTTTATTGTTATTATTTTCAGTAAAGCAGTTTTAGTTTTCTTTTCCAATCCATAAGTCTCTCTCCCTTATTCCTTTTCTCCTCCCCTTTGGAGAGGGAAAGGGGTTCATAGAGAGCATCTGTCATTTGTCCAGTGGCCAGCCCACCCTAACCCTTGACACAAGGATTTATGTTTAATCTTCTTTTCCAGAAACAGCTTGAAAGAACACCAGCTGAGGAAGAGTCACTAGATATAAATGAGAAATATATATTTGGGTTTTGTACTAGATCCTTGAAAATGACTTCATTAATCTACTTCAAGGTTTGGCATTTGGAGGGCAGTGCCCCTGAAAAAATGTAATCTCTTTTTTTTTTTCTTCTTTTGCTAGGGAGTCTCCTAGGGGAAAATTCAAAACTTTTTTTCAGTTTGAGTTGCTTTAACCACATGCTGACATACCTTTATCTTTGGGGAATATCATCTCAGCACCTTTTTGTTTGTAGAAATTGAAGCCTGCAGGGGCCTTGCGAGGAAAAAGCTGAAAAGAAGTTGGGTATTGCTACATGGAATTTACCATACAGCAGGAGAAGTTCTTGTATCCTCAGATAAATGGAATAAAATCTGCCATTCAGGGGAGTAAATTTGAGTCGTCTTGGCTCTGAAAATTCTCAGCTGGAGAGAAATACACTTTTCATTCATTTTGCATAGAACATTTGTTTTCCATGCACTCAAATCTTCAAGAAACTGCCAGTTTTGTCTGAAAATCGCCAGATGGGAAGCTGTTCCCATCTATGCTGGCACTTGACACCCTATCAAGCAGGCTGGAGGGCTGGAGAATCATGCTTCCCAAGGCTTTCATGCCCCAGCCTCCACAGTTCTGCCATATGGACTGTCCTGAAACTGGGGTTTTTTGGTTTCACTGCGACCCATGAGGTGAGAGCTAAAGATTCGAGGAAACATCATAGGTTTTTATAGAAACATCGAAACATTCTTCTTTGAGAATCCACCCCTTTCATGAGATTCTTTAAACAACATAGTATAGAAGTTCAGCTCCAGAAACAACTGGGAAGAGGAGTTGTTATGCTTGCCCTTGTGGAGCTTTCAAAATGTTAAAAATCTTTCAGAGAATAATTCCTGCTCCTGAGCCGCACTTTCCAGAGGAATCTGTGTGCCAAGAGACAAAGAAATTAATAAAAAATTCAGAGTCCAAATACACCCTTTGTAGTGAATTATCAGCCATTTTCAAAGTCATTTTAGGGAAGCACAAGTGCGTTCTCTGATTGTCTCCTCTCCTAGATCTTGGCAGTAGAAAATGGGGTGAGAGAAGAGCCGCTGTTGCAATAGCAGCTCTGCCCTCTGAATGCAGTGATACATCATGTCATTCCTACACATCGATCAGTCTCCTTTTCACCCCATTATGATATTTCCTTCTACCTCGTGCACCAAATGCTACAAGTTTCATACTTTAGTATCATATCAAGTGCTTTTCTGAAATCAATAAGCATTACATGCACTAGAATGCCTTTATATAACACAAATGCAATTACAGTGGGTTTGGGTATCAGGTTTGTCTGACCTGACATGTTTTATTAACCTGCGGTTCTTACTGTTCATCGGGCTTTTTCACTCTACCGATTTACACGTGAATTGGTGGGGGTTTTAGTCTTAACTTGAGCCCATCAGAAGTTTAAACTACTGATTGTAGTTTCTCCAATTTCTCTGTTAAAAACACTTTTCTGAATTTATTTAATCAATAAGCATTTCTTGTTCCCATTTTTATACATTTATTCAGCTTATTTATTTCTGATTTGGAAGTGCACAGTAAAGAAACTGAAACAGTTTACATAGCACACCTTAAATGTCATCTTTAACCTTTTTGTGACATCCTGGACTGCAAATATACTTTTGCACCTTTCGCTGATGCTGCTTTTTGTCAAATTCTTGAGTTCCTCTTCACTGTAAACAGCAAGACATATTTTGCTTGATTTTCTGTAATAATAACAGTGGTTATGTCTCTGGACAGACTTAAATCAGCACTAAGCATAACATCCAGCAGATGAAGGTCTGCAAGAAGAAAGGAAAGAACCATTAAAGGAAGATTGTGTCTCCTCACTAATACAAGAAACCTTTGTCAGGGTTATAATAGCATGAGTCTTTGGTTAGAGATAAGCTTTTCTTGTAGGTATTGTACAAGGCATTTGTTCTTGCATCATGATCCAAATGTCCAGTTCCTCTTAACGGTGGGGAGTCACATCAGGATGTGTGGTTGCTCAGATCCATGCCCATAGTGGGGCTCAAGCCCAATGTCAAATAAGACTCCCACCACATTTTCATGTGTCTTTATATAAATAATTCAATGGAGAAGTAAGTGCATCTTGTTCCTTTGGCATATCTATGGATCTGATCGTGGTAAATGTAGTAGGCTTCAATGCAGGCTTGAAGGCATCTGCCAACAACTGGTGGCTTTTCTGAGAGTATCATTTGGCAAAAAATCCTGGGTGATGATACAGAGCTTCCTCAAAAAGGATGACTGGAAAATACTGTAATTTAGCAAAAGAAACAAACAAATATTTTTCAACTCTTCTACCTATTAAACCTAACATGCAGCTTGTTTTGCAAATTATTCTGATGATCAGTGAGAAGGCATAAACTGAGAGCTTCATGGGTGGGGAGAAAACTTTTGCTTTGGTGTTTGCTTGCAGATGTGTGCTTTGAGATAACAGGAGTAATAAAATGTTATTCCTCAGGTGAAAAACAGGTTCTGTGCAGACACCAGACTACTTGGAAGTCTTACTTTCTCCATCACTAAGGTCTACACATTTATTGTAGGATGGATTAGCTGTGGAAGATTAGATAGGGGTATGGATGTGGACATGGATAAGAATGGAATTACAGATGGTCCAAAGTCATCTTTACACTTCATGACACAAATGAATACTAAGCAGGAGGGTATCACTCTTAATGATTAACAACATCTCCACACCTGTGTAGTTTTAATGCTTTTCTTCTCTGCTGAAGCTGGGAGTGGTGTGTGAAAAGCAGAATGAAGAGCATGGACCATTTTTATTATTAAGGCTGCTGAATGCTTGCCTTTAGAAGCCAGTTTCAGTTGTGTTCAGCATTCACCAACCCTTAACCACTTGATCCAGTATAGACTTCTGGGAGTTTGATGTTACACAAGCATAATGAATAAGATACAAATACAAGATGACTTTTCTAAGTGAGGGGCAAAGAAAGGAAAGGTTCATCAGGAGCACTCGTGACTGAAGCTACAGCATAAGCAGCCCTAGATATCTATAACCTACAGCTCAGAGGGACTGTGTCTTGTTTGTTCTACAGCTAATACCCTTGGAAGGGCACCATTATTAAATCTTACATTTCCAGGTAAGATATGGTGTCAAATATGAGCTGGACTTCTCCACAGAAAGCGTCCGGACAGCCTGGGGATGAGCAATCACCTAAGATAAAGCAGTGCTGGACGAGTTGCTCTCAGAAATTGGCCTTTGCTTGGTCCTTTCACATCATTCTGGAGAGGACATAAGGGGACTAGTGTCACTCCTCACTATCCTTTTTTAAAGTATCTAAGAAAAAGCTGGAGTTCAATTTTGTTAACATGAAAAATAATCTTTCTGAGCCAGGCACAGTGAAGGGAAGGATAACAATACTAGGTGTAAGCCTGCATTTTTCATGTGTTTTGATTTTGTCTCATGACTTGCTGGTTATAATGGTATGGTATTTATCAGCTTGTTTGAAACAGACCTATTGTATAATTTTTCACCTGGTAAGATCAGGCTTTGATTATTTTATTGTAGTTTGTATTTTTACATAGAAAATGTTTTTGTTGCTATTCAGTAACAGCTGAAAATGCCATAAGAATATTAAATATTGTTCCTCCCAAATAAATGCCTTACTATACAAGTGAAAAACTGAGCCCCTTTCCTTCTCACAGACATGTTATAAGTGACACAAACTGATTATGTGACTACTGTGTGTGTGAAATGTTTTGGATGTGCTGCGTTGATGGACGGCAGATGTGGACCCTAGAAACATCAGGCAATGCCCGCCATTTCTGAGATATTTTCCTGTCCTTTTCATTCAAGCTACACCTCCTTTCCAAATCACATCTCATGTATTCTTAAGTATCATAGTTGCAATTCTGATCTTACAGGTTTGAGTTCACCAAGTTATCAGAAAACCTAAATGTAAAATGTTTTCCTTCAACAAAATCATTTAGTACTATCCTTCTAAATAATTTTATTTGTGAAAATAAATTAAACCTTTTGGTTGTTGTTATTATTATTGCATTATTGTTATTATTATTTGCTAGCATCTCGAGGGAGGTGATCCTTCTCCTCTACTCAGCATTGGTGAGGCCACACCTGGAGAACTGTGTCCAGCTCTGGGCTTCCCAGTAAGAGAGACATGTACATACTAGAGGGAGTCCAATGATGAGGGCCACAAAGATGATGAAAGGACTGGAGCATCGCTATGAGCACGGGCTGAGAGAGCTGAGACTGGTCAGCCTGGAGAAGAGCAGGCTTAGGGGAATCCTACCGTACATAAATACCTGAAGGGAGGGTGCAAAGAAGACGGAGCCAGGCACTTTCCACTGGTGCCCAGTGACAGGATCAGAACCCATGGGTACAAAATAAACCACAGGGGTATTACTCTGAACATCAGGAAACACTCTTTCACTGTGCGGGTGACTGAGCCCTGGCACAGGTTGCCTGGGGAGGTTGTGGTGTTTCCATCCTTGGAGATATTCAAAGGCATCCAGACAGTCTTGGGCAAGCAGTTCTAGGTGGCCCTGCTTCAGCAGGGGGTTTTAGAGGTCCCTTCCAACCTTGACCCATCTGTAATCCTGTGATTTACAGAATAGGAATTACGAAGTTGATTTTCATATTTATTGTTACTCAGCATTAACATTGATATATTTTTTTTAAACGTTCCCATACTGATTGTCTCAGGCCATTCCCTCCATCAAGGAATTTATTTAAAATTAATGTATTTCTTTCAACATCTCAATTTGTGACAAATACTTTTTATTAAAATGTTTTGCCAGAAAGTCTCCTGCCCATACATATTGATATCACAGAGGCTTCTTTTTCTTTTTAGTAACATACAGACATTCCACTCAGTCTGTATGATTTGATCTAGGTTCGCAGAGGTTCAAAGACAAATGCGAGGCATGCCTGTGCGGTATGTGAGGCATGTACGCTTGCAGGATGTGGGAGAAAAGTGCACTTAAAACATTCAGCTCAATACTGCACAGTATTCTGTCTCGCCACACAGAACAAACCGAAAGCAGCTCCTAAGAATAATATTATATAGAAAAATAGCTTGAGACATCTCTTGGCAAATAATTTCAAGGAAGGTAGAAAGCTGAGACAGCTCTGAGGAAAAATCTGCATCCTGACCCCAGCCAAAAGTCACTCGTCTGCCTTGCTAATGCTCAGGGTTCAGAATCAAAGGGCGCCCAGCAATTAATGGCTCTAGATAAGGCAGTCCTGAGTTGTCATGGAGTGCTGCCTGCAAACGGCTGGACTCTGCAATGCCACCTGATTTTGAGCCTCTTTGTCTAAGAAGTGAGAAGTATAGCTGGCAGCTGTGGCTGTATCAGGCTCACACCTTGCCAAAAGCGCCTCAACTGCAGCGAGGGGCTGTCCCGCCTCCCCTCCTTGCTGTCCCGGGTGTGCCTCCTTGTCCTGCTGAGGGCACAAACCCAACCTCAGGCTGTGCCATCTTAGGGGATTAATCTGAAGAAGCAGAGAAGTGCTCCTGCTTCCCTGTTCCTCACCAAAACAATGAAGAGAAGAGGTTACGGATCCTCTCCAGAGCTGCAAAGGAACCAGGGTAATGGTCGAGCCACTCCTTTCAGCTTGAGGTTTGTTCAGCCGTGTTATAGTATCTCGTCTGTAAGCACAGCCTGACTGTAACTAGAGCAGTAGCTTTCTGATTCTGTGATGTGGACATCAGGCTGGAGTTCATTGAAATCAGCAAACTGTGAAGCAGATTTAGGAATGTGACACCAAGTACTGCTTTCAAAGGACAGGCAGGGTGACTTGAACTGAAAAGTGGTGTGTTCTCTCTCACCAGCTACCACCTAAATTGCCCTCTCTTGAGAAGATTACAGGTGTCTTACGAGAAACCCTTTTGGGAGACATTACATCTTATTACTAGGCAGCACCAACACTGGTCCTGTACTAATCAAGATTTTCACTGAACTGATTAGAAAACTTTTATTGCCCAGTAAGGCAATCAAGACAAGTACACATCCATTTTAAAACCAAACAAAAACAAACAACCTTTGTAATCTTACTACTGTAAACACTTGTTTTATTGAGCAATTTACATTCCCCCTATGGAGCAAAGCAGCTATTGCATCAGAGTCAGTCATTTAGTCACCAAAGCAAACATTGGCACTGCCAGGAGAAAGAAGAGCTTTATAACCTTTAAAGCAGCATAATATAACCGCACCTCCTGCTACCTTTCCAACTGGCAGTGCAGCAGAAAAGGATTTTTTTTATTTTTATACCCTTCTGGTATTGCAGTGAGAATATTCAGTTGCTACGGAGCTCAGACTAGTGTTACTTCATAAGACTACTGTGATTAGCCCAAACAAATAAGAGGAATAAAACAAAAAAATCTCTATGTTATTGTCAAATAAAACATTGGTTTCAAAATCATGTGAATGTATTTGCAGAAAAAAGCAGGCTGGGTGGGGCAGGGAGCATCATATCAAGGCATGTTTGCAGGACTCGGCTTGAGAGCAGCCCAGAGCGACCCAGCAATGGTGGTGGCAGAGGCAGGAGTGTCATGCTACCAGAGCACAGTTACTGCAAGCTCCGTTCTCAGCTAGAGGAGGCACTTGAAATCAGCTACAATGGTTTTGTTTTGCTATAATCATTAATCAAAGACAAATAAAATGCAATAAAGGAAAGCAAACACGCACGCCATCACACAAATGTAAGCAGATGTTTGAAACGCAGGGCAGGTTACCAGGCTAAATCAGGGAAACAGAGATGGAGGAGAGGGAGGAGAGGAGCTCGGAAAGCAAAAACTTTCTTTCGTGGGGGAATTGCATTCGCAGCAGAAATTTCTGAGTTTTGACTTCACGTGAGCAGAGAGCATCACAGTCTCTGCTGAAAGTGGCTTAACATGTTACTGTATGGGACGAGGTTGTTTGAGCGGTGCAGTTCTAGACTTGTGGATGGCGGCTTGTGCTGGAAACATTCCCACGGCTATCTCCACAATTCTTTTCCCTTCAGCAGGCACTAATTCTCCTGTGTCACTACAATGTAGTCTAGCGAGCAACACACTGCTGCAAGCTTGTGTTGTTCGCAGGGAATACGTCGGCACCAAAGGCAAGCCTCTCTGGCCAGGCTGACAGTGCAGTCCTCTGGAAAAAAGGATTTGATGAGGAAGGAGGGAGTCCAGGCTGGTTTCCCAGTCAGATTCTTCCTTTGCAAGTGTTTTCATAACCATGAGTCCGGAAAACTGAAACTGAGATCCAGAAGAAGGATTAGGAAGGGGGACAGAATGCACGTTGGTTCATCAGTCCTTAGACTTGTAGGTTATGGCTGTTAGCTAAAATGACAGCACCTGCAGCCCGGTAGATTACAGTCTCAAAGGCTGTTAATCCACTACACGTAACACTATTTGGGGATATGAAAAGAGAAAAATCACAGTGTGAAATTTAAATCCTAGTTTCTACTTTGAAAGCTGCCTTTTCAAGAGGGAGAAGTCCAATACTCCCCATTCACATGCTAATTCCCTGGTTTCAACAAACTGGTATTCTCCTTCACCTATGCACATTAGCATAAAACAAGGAGCTTGAATCTGCATTTCTCAAATCAACCAGGTTTCAAAATTTCCAAAATGCAACTACTCGGGAATGGCTCATGCATGCTAAATGCCAAAGCATTGTAAATGCAATACTCATTTGCCTCCTGCATCCAGAATGTAATTTCCATTTTTATTTTAATCACTAGTGATCCATTGTTCCAAATTTCTTTAAATAAATGTCCCCCACTGCTGCCCAGAGCGTCTGCAGAAACAATTTTGAATATTTTGCAGGCAAGAATAGCAGAAGTGTTGAAATTCATGCCGTTCCTCTCCAGAGTAGATGACTGATGAGATGCGTATTTCCAAGCCTGTGAAAATATGAGCCAGAAATAAATAGCAAATGAGATTATCCTTATATTGATTTCTCTGCAGTACATTCTGATTAACTAGCAAATCAAAGAGTTTTTTTCCAGATGCCCCACCAAGATCACATTCTTCAATCTCTGTATGCGTGGCTTCTGATAAGTAAGTGCTTCTTTTAGCTATCAGATACCTGGGGGCTTTTCTGCTCTGCTATCCAAAAAGCTTGGTCTTCTTCCTGTATATCTGAACTTTCAAAAAGTGGATTCTAATATTCTCTTTGCTCTCTACAAAAGACTCCACCACAGAATTTGTTGTTCACATCTTTCACAGCCCGTTTCAAAAGCAGCACATCTTGCTGAAAACATTCTGGTGCACTTGGTCATTCTTAAGATGTTAAAGCAACCACCAGGACAATCTATCTGAGCCTGTGGGACATTTTCTATCACTAGAAGATTTTTTTCAGAAATCAAAACCAGTATGTTTATCTGAAAGACTTCCTGTGATTGAATAAATGGTTAGTTCAAGGACTCTGTTGCCGGTGTTAGGGTGAGCTGTCTACCCTGAACTTCATGATGGTGCCAAAATATCCAAGGAGCAGTCTAAGCTGCCTTAATCATAATTGTAAAAAAGCCCATGTTAATGATCAGTGTGACACCAGTCTAGGTGTCACAACAGAGAGTGACATTATTACCTTTACCTTTGTTCTGGTGGGAATGAGCAGCTAACTTTCAAATGCTAAACAGCAGCCCAGATGTTCAGCTGCCTGTGACCCAAGGCTTGCTTTTGCAGCGGCACAGCTGTGATGCCTTGGCTGAGTTTTGCTTAGAAAGTTGTTGTCCAGCTGCAAGAAAGAGAGTAAGCTAAAGCCACGTGAAAGTAAGTACACAGGCAGAAGTGAAATTGTAGAGGCAGCAACAGTTAGCTGGGAAATACTGGGGAGGGAGGAAAGGTGCAACACCCTAAGAAAGAAGGCAGAGACTCAGCAGACAGCAACTTGGCCAGATGAGGGATCACGATCCTCTCCAAAGTGCCGTGAAAATGAGAACTTCCCCTCCTGACCAACAGCTCCCTGCCTGCCCCATAACACTTGTAATAATTATCAGAGTAATCTATACTTAAGTAATAGTTAATACTTAAGCAACACTTAGCTGAGTAGCCTATTAGTTGTACATATGTACTGTCTGCGTTAGTTGATACAAATAGTTGCCATATGTCTTGAAACCTTGCAGTCTTTTGGCACAGTAGAAGGTGCCCAAGGGAAAATGACCCATTGAGAAGAGGTTGCAGGTGTGAGAGATAGTCCTGGCTCCCTTCCTCCTTTCCCTCTGCCCCTGCTTCATTTCTTCTTGCCTCATGGTAAGACTTCAAGGTCTGAAGTTACCAGATACTACCAACTGAAATGGGGATGGATAACACGTGGCACTAGATAGTATTGCTCTCTAACAGAAGGGGTTGCTGTGAAGAATTTGTTTCCACTAGTACGTGGTACCAGCAGGCTCCCTCTAGCTATACTTAAAGGGAGAATAAAATAGGACATTAAATTCTGACAGTGACTCTTTAACCAGAAGAAGGAAGGAATAGGCTCTCACTAGAGGGCACATTGAGCTCGGATTTTGTACATCCTATTCCAAAACAGAACGATAAGGTAAAAACCAGCAATGTTGAAAACAGCTACCCTGTATGACCAGACGGCAAAGTGCAGAATGCCTGTAAAATGCTCCAACCCCTATCCCTGTGCACCACAGACTATGGGGTTATGTTACTTCTCTGTATGAAAGAGAATTTTTCCTTTGTCTGTCATCACTGCAGAAGAACAAATCCCTGGGACAGTCATGACTGGTACTTCATACAGGGGCAAGGAGAAAGGAAGAAAGAAAAATATCTCAGAATAGGCACGTTCTCACTAATTGATGGCAAAATTCTCTAAAAGGTTGGATTTGAAGGAAACCACATACAGTACAGAGGTCGCTGATGGACAAATTTAAGGACTGCTCCCAATGAAGACTGTGGGGAATTTCACATTTAGTGTCAGGAACAGTAACTCCACGTACATTTGGCGGGTAGTGTGGCACCGTAGGGGTATATCATAGCGGTACAGTGCAATGGTTTGTTCTGAGGACTCGATATCTCCATTTTTCACATTTTGGCCTAGCTCTAGGCTGGTCCCATGGGTGAAAGCCTGCTGACAGCTGAGGAGCACTAGGGACACTCCTGGAGCACATCTCCCCCTTGAGCTTCCCCCAAAAGGCATCCCGACAGAGCGTTCAGAGATCAGCCCCCTGGGCAGCCCAAGGCATCATTAGAACCACGATTAGGAGATTTGCTTCACAAATGCTAATCCAATTTAAAACATTACTGTAGACACATCCAGTCTGGCAAGATGTGAAAACGAATCCCTGAGGAGTTGTTTGCTTTGTGTCAGGCAGGGTGTGGACTTCAACACAAGCTGGAGAACCAGCCCAAGGCCTCAACACTAGTGCCTCCACTTGGAGAGCAGGGTTTGTATACATGTGTATAGCTACACATCCCATAAACGTTCTGTTGGCAAGGCTGAATGTCAGGGCAAAGGCTGCGATAGGAGTAATTTCACTGAATCTGTGATTTTTTGCAAGAAACTACAGAAGTGTACCATGAGGTAAAGGACAAGTAGTGCCCACCTCACAGGACTAATACAGCAGGATCTGAGCAAGACCAACTGAAACAGCCATCTATCCCTGGTTTGACTTATGTTTTTCCTCTATAGGAGTGGTTAGAAGGTAAACCTGTTTTGATTCTTAGTGCTTATGCTGTTGGTAGCAGTAATAACAACAGTAACTCCTACTAAATATTTTGGAGGGTGTAAGTGAAAGGGTGGAAGGGATACAAATATTCTGTAAATATTGTTCTTTCAAGATAGTATCCAGGAGGGGCTGCACCATGCATTGTTTCCCTCCAAATAAATCACAGATCCCCCTAACCCTGCAGCTGTGTGCCTGCTGCTGGAGTGAGAAGCCAGGCTTATATAGCCTTTTTTGCAGATGTACCTCAAAGCAGCCGAAACGAACCGTCCTGCAAAATTAAAGACAGCAAGACTGTTTGGACTAGAACTGAAGCCAAAGAAACTGAGCTTTGCCTGCTAACAATAAATTGTAATCTTCCCAACTGAAGGCAGGAAACTTCAATGAAAATACAATATACACAGAACGGGACTGCTCACCAAAGAATCCCTGGTCTCCCGTGGGAGAAGCTCCTGTAGAGCACCTGTAGAGCAAGGTGAGGAAGCGCTGAGTTGTGTAAGTGTGCCACCTAGTGACTGGCATGTGCTTGACCGAGGACTGCCTGTGGCTCAGTCACGATGGGCAGTGCCTGCGTATAGGAATTCCTCACGTTTCTGGCTTTTCAGAACATCTGTATGTCCCAGATGTAACGCTGAATGCTTCAGACTGCAATTGCTGGTAATCTGGTTACTGGAGAAGGTAAGAGGGAGTGGGTTCAGCCTTTAAAGGCTACTTTAGGTGGAGTCAGTGAGTATGCAACAGTGATAATTGCTCTGTAATCTGTGAAATAACTGTCTTACCCTGTGGGAGCTACATTCAATTCCTCATCTATGAAGAAATGTGGAAATGGGAGGGGGAGGAGGAGGAGGCGTGACACAATTATTTAACCATAGTCCTTTATTGTTATTATTATTTCCTTTCTAACCAGAGTGGAGAAATATCTCAAATACAGTGATTTTGACTTCATGACCAGCATGAAGTTTCTTCTCAAGGTATAGTACTAAAGCCCCTGGAGAGACTGTAGAATAAAAATAAATGAAATGGGGATGAACTGTATTTCCTATAACGACACAAATGTCCAGCCTCTTTTGCTATCCCAGTGCTGCAACCTTTGAGACTGAGAGTGCTGGGGAATTACAGCTGGTACCCTTGGTGACTGACCCTCCTTCACTGACACTTCTCCGGTAGCTCCCCTTCCCTTCCTCTGTTAGCCACTTCTGCACATGCAAATTGAAAAGCTAAACATGTTAGCTGCAAAGAAATGATCAAGTTAACTTGATTTAGCTCTTACTGATGTATAGGACCAACAAAGATTAGACCAAATAGGCTTTTACTGGGGACATGCACAATGCAGATGTTCTGCATCAGGAAAAAAAAAAATTAGGCATTTTGCTCATTGAGAGGATCATGGGGGATGCTTAAGATTTTTTTCCATGAAGAAATATTTCACTTTTCTAATAATTAATTTCACAATTCAAAAAATTCACATCTGTCTTAATATGTCCTTTGATATGTCCTAGAAAAGCAAAATGGGTGTCGTTTCTCTGCTAAAAAATGTTTGACAGACAGGGTAGTGTAGAATACAAACACAGGTGTTCTTCTACCTGCAATATAGGACAAACAGAAAAAATGCAAGAGGCAGGGGGAACACCACTTAGCACATGCTTGCCATTTTCAACTATAAGCACTAGCTGGAAAAGAGAGAAAACCCTGCAAGTGGCTCAGGGATGGGGATAGCTGTTGCACATTGCTGGGCAGTCAGCCTGTAGCTGCCTGGGAAAACAGGAATTCAGAGTGGGGGGAAGATGGTAGGTCAATTTTACTAATCATCTCTCACTGCCAATTTTTTAGTGTGACATAATTACAGGGCTTCTTCGCCCAGCTTCAGCTGGCAGAAGAATGCAGACAGGAGATAAGAAAATTTGGAAGTAATTAATCACATGACTTTAAATAAAAACCAGCCAGCTGGCACTTAGTCACACTTGTCACCTCTCCTTGGGAAAGGGTTTCAGCAGGGACTGCTTACTCATGTGGAGGGAAAGCACTGATAGCAAGTCTTGTCTCAGACAGGTACAACTGTTTACAGAGAGGATTTGCCTTAGTGTCAGGGAAATCTGTTTAGACTATCAGTGGAAATCCAGCTTGAGGATGGGATAAGGTCAGTAGTACTAGCCAAATCCTATTGAACTAATAAAGGATTTGGATCGCTTCCTCAAAAAGAGCCATTCAAAGGGTGGAGTTAAGTCTAGAAAATTAAGAATGATAAATTCAAATTAAATCCTTTTAATCTCTCTCCATTAATCAGCATTCTTCTCCCTGAGGGAGAGACAGGCTAAAAATGATGACAGTGGTGCTGGTACAATACTATCATTGTCTCTTCTTTAATGTTAAAAAAGCCATTCAAAATCCTATTACAATCATTACAAGAAAAATTTTAATTCATTCCTTTGCAAGGGATTCACAGTTTTACTGAAAAAGCTGTAGCCAAGGGTGCCACGTGGCAGAAGCAAGGCTGACCTGAGGCCAACTGTGTGAGGTTCAGTAAGGCCAAGTGCTGGGTTCTGCACTTGGGTCACAACAACCCCTGCAATGCCACAGGCTTGGGGAAGAGTGGCTGGAAAGCTGCCCAGCAAAAAAGGACCTGGGGTTGTTGATCGAAAGCCAGTTGCATATGAGCCAGCAGCGTGCCCAGGTGGCCAAGAAGGCCAACAGCATCCTGGCTTGTATCAGAAATAGTGTGGCCAGCAGGAGGAGGGAAGTGATTGTCCCCCTGTACTCGGCACTGGTGAGGCCACATCTTGAATACTGTGTCCAGTTTTGGGCCCCTCACTAAAAGAAGGACATTGAGGTGCTGAAGCGTGTCCAGAGAAGGGCAACAAAGCTGGTGAAGGGTCTAGAGCACAAGTCTTATGAGGAGCAGCTGAGGGAACTGGGGTTGTTTAGTCTGGAGAAAAGGAGGCTCAGGGGTGATCTTATCACTCTCTACAGCTGCCTGAAAGTGAGGTGGAGGTCAGTCTCTACTCCCAAGATACAAGTGATAGGATGAGAGGAACTGGCCTCAAGTTGTGCCACGGAGAGTTTAGTTTGGATGTTAAACTTTTCTTCCCTGAAAGGGTTGTAAAGCACTGGAACTGCCCAGGGAAGCGGTGGAGTCCTCATCCCTGGGGGTATCTAAAGTACGTGTAGATGTGGTGCTGAGGGACATGGTTTAACGGTGGACATGGCAGTATTAGGTTTACAGATGGACTTGATGTTCTTAAAGAGCTTTTCCAACCTAAATCATTCTATAATTCTTATGCCACCCAGCTGCTGCTGGAGGCTGCCTTGTAACATAATGAGCTGCACTGGCTGTTCAGGAGTTGGAGGATCTTAACAAAGCATGCGCCTGCCTGTTCCCTTCGAAAGGATGCTGTCTGCTGGGCCGATGCTTAACAAGTCAATTTACATGAAAAACAGAAAGGCTTGATAGACCTTATGGTGGTTTGGAAATATTGGTGTAAAAATTATAGCTAAAGAGGTTTTATGTTGGATTGGACATAACTCCCATAAACCTTCATTTGGCATGCTCAGCTTAGTGTACATATTTTATTTCATACAACTTTGATACCAGTTTTACATATCACTCAGGTAAATGTGTGCAAGTGGTTAAAAAATAGAGAAATAATAGGAGAGATATCTGTGTGTATGAGTGCACACACCTGGGAGAATGACCAAGAGTTAATAATTTTTTAATATTTAAAAAATTTTTTTTTAGTACTGCTGGGTAGCAAATTAATTTACATCTGACATCCACAATTTGCTGGTAAAAGACCAACTAACATTTACCTCATTACTACTCTTAAGAGACTACTATTAGCTTCCGGAAACCAGCTGATTTTCTAACACATAATTATACTGACAGCAAAGACCATCGTAACGTCACGAGCACTTACCTGAGGACTCAGAGCTGCCTTGGGTCCTCAGCAGGCAACCAAACAAGGTAGCATCTCACCAGGGGACTTTGTCAGACATCTCCTATTCCAGTGGTGTGGGCTGTTCTTCCCAGGCGGTCTGCAGGCGGCAGGCTGCGTTCTTTAGGCCTCCAAGAAGAGAATTGCAAAGGGCGGAGGGAGCATGAAAGAAGAGGATGCCTGGTAGAAAGCATCGCATAACCAAAAGGATAAGAGAGGAAGAAAGAAACGGTTGAGCTTTATCTCCTTAATGTTATCCACAGGCAGACCTCGGTCTGGCAGATGATCTAATGGCTTTGATGTTCCTTGCTTGTGCAGTGCAGGTTCTTCAGCAACAACCAAAGCAGCTGGCACTGCAGAAAAAATTATCCCTGAGTTGCCACGTGTGTTTTTTGTAACACAATACTGCTTAGAAAGAACTGGAGTGAAATGGCCAAAGTATTTGATGTGAAATAAGGATTACTTGACCAGAGCTTGAAATTTGATCCTTTTCAGAAGTAAAAGATAAGATACATAGGGAAAATAAATAGCTTCAGAAAAATAAGCAATCACCTCCAATTAAAACCATGAACTTTTATGTATTAGCCCCTCAGTCTCACTTGCTCATGCTCTCTTTTTCACATTACATATGAGCAGTGAGAAAAGAAGATGCTCTCACAGGTTTGGGGATTTGACACAGGAAATATTGCCTATAACCAAAGCAACCAATTCAGATGTGAACAATTTCTCCTGAAGCACAGAAGGAGCAGCAGCTGATGTCATGAACAAGAGCAGGCAGGTGAACAGAGATAGAGCAATAGAAAAATGGATATGAGAATCTCAGTCCAGAATTTCATTAGCAACAGTAATTCGTAAGCAACGAGCTATAAAAAGCAAAGCTGACTGAGAAAAGGAGTCATCTTCAGCTTGCGTGAAAGTGCGAATCCCTATCACCTGTGCGTAGCATTTCTGGCAGCCTGAGTGCTACTTGACAGGCCTGGACACAAATCACAAATGCTTCTTCCATGGAAGGAAAAACTACGAGCTCTATTTACATTCATCCAATAACGCACTGAGAAAAGAAAGCTCGAGACAATTAAGATACTGGAAGTGTTCAAAACAGGTTATGTAAGTCAGAGGTATTAATCCAGTCAGAGAGTTTCTGAGTGCTTATTCACAGGTACCTGAAACACTTCCTATCTCTGTGCAAACAGTTGCCATAGATATCTGTGGACATGCGGAAAGACGGGGCTGAGCAGAAAGAGCAACGTTTCCCTCCTAGGGCTTCGTGGGGCAGCCTTTCTGCCTCAAAGATGCTGGTTGAAGGAGCCTTGGTAGATCAGATGCCATTTAAAGCTACCCTACCCTTGCTGGCTTGCTTTTTTGCGGGAAGCTCTGCTTGGATGCCGTAGGGGTTTCAAGTCAATGAAAATCCCCACATGCTAATTGTGGGCACGCGGAGCGCAGGAACCACGCTCTGTGTCACTGCATCCGTGGCCAAAACTGGACTGCTTCTAGACTAGCCAGTAGTGCAGATAACATAGCAGTGCTCTGCTGCGCGCTGCCTGCTCCGGTGGAACGGGCTCTTCCCCTTGTCTGTAGCTGTCAAGTCACACCCTTCTTGTCACTAAGCTGCAGTATACCCATACCAGGAGGACTAACCGCACCCTTGGGTGGAGTTGTCTCAGCTACTGGAGATTAAATCGCTCCTGTCCCTTGCAAGCTTTGTGAAGAGAGGGCACTAATGCACTGAGCTGTGCTAGTGCCATGCTCTAAGCTATAGGGGTAGCATCATTTACCAGAAATAATACCTGGTTTAGACTATCTAATATTGTCTGATAATACGTAGAAGTGGTGATGATCAGGGTTACATCAGTAGCTGAAACTTTAAGGTAGAAAACCTTACTATCTTTGTTTCTCCCAGGTACACATCTCCTTTCCTAATTAATTGTCCTACCTGGACATCCTTTCTTTCTAAATGCTACAGGCCATTCACATTCCTAGAAATGCCCTTAGGGATCAGAACACGGCTCTCCTGGAAACATGCATTTTAAGGTTTGCTGAACTCAGACTAAAGCCCTAGTCTAAAATCACAGTTTATAATCTGCTTTTAGAGACAACAGAAGCAAGTAATTCTGGGGAAGTCTGTATTGACAGGAAGAAAGAGAAAGAAATACAGCACCTTTCAAAATAAAAAATTAATCATAGCTGTAGAAAATAATGGTTCCATTTTTAAAAAATCAACATAAAAAAGTACAACTCTGCAGAGAATCCAGCTAAACAAATACCAGAACACCCTACACAGCAGATACTGAAGGGATAGTAACAGAGCTCTGGGGGAACTGAGCACACCATTTTCATGCCAAGGGAATTAGTCCTTCTACCATTAGCCTTTACATAGGTTTCGATGTTATACCATGTGTTAATTATTTCCAAATCACAAGTGCAAACACTCATCCTGATTGGAAAATTAGCAGATTTCAAACTCGGGTAATTTCCCCCTAATGAGGAACTTGTTGAACTGAATTTAACAATTAGCTCACACCCTTTGCTGGCTGAGTACGGCAAGGCTACACAGAGACACAGAAACTCACCTTTTTCAGGAATTTGCAATAAAGGATTAATATAAATTCAGAAGTTGTTTCCATGCTATTTCTAGCTTCCCCTTTGGTTCTTAAGGCAGTGATTCTCAAGGGGTGATAAAGGAGGAGGTGCTGCCCATACTGAACAGTTTGTCTGTGTTTCGTCACCTTCCCCCTCGGGGTCAGTTCATTTGGGTGCCTTTTGCTACATACCAAGCCTCTGCAAAAAAGGATTTCACAGCTTCAGAGAGTAAACCTTATGATTTATTGGTCAATATACGCAACGTGTAGGTAGAGCTAACAAGCTAATGTGCTCGCCACCCCTGATAAGGCACCAAAGGAGTCACTGCTGGCTGGGCAACTTTTAGTCAAGAGGGGAAGGGTTGGTTTCTGCTACCGCTTGGAAGAGGCTGGTCGTTGACATTGCTGAACTGCCATCCTCAGACCGCTTAGTTTTGTTTCTGAAGGATTTTGTATTTTTTTCTTCTTGGCTTTTCTCTTCAAGAACCCTTGAGCTGCTAATTATCCCTGTGTCAACACTCTCCCCTTTGCCAGCAATCTAACCTTTCTTCTCATGGCTTTGCTCTGCAGAATGTCTTGCAGCGCTTTCTCACAGCTTAGCAGCTCTCTAAGACGTCTGAAGCAATTTCATCCTGTATCAAAACTATGCCTTAGATCCCAGAAGGCATCTGCGATCCAATGCCTGAATCTGTAGAGGAGAAACCGACACTTTTCAGCTGCTAAATTGCATTAAAGGAAACAGAAGTAATTTTATCCTACAATTAGTTTTCTACATGTGCTGTGACCCTATCTGCAAAATGGATGCTAGGCGGTCAGGTCTTAAAGAAGACTGTTTGTAGTTGCAAAGGGAAGAGACATCTAGAAATGAAAGGAAAATTGCCTTTGGGCAACTCTTCTCTCTCCCTAGAACTGATCAAAATATTGCCAAAACTTAAGTCTGGTTTCTCCCACAAAAATGTAAAAGTTATCCAATAAAATTATCTTCCTGTTTTTCAATGCACTTTCTGCAGTGGGGTTTTCTTTTTGTTGTTGTTGTTTGAAGAACAGTGAAGAATATTCTAGGACTTCAAGCTGCCTTAGGTATGTCATGAAGCACCTGTGCCTTCAAGTGCTGGCACACCGATTGCTTGATTATTTGGCAGTAAGTGGCGTAAGTGTAACAGCTTTGGTTTTTTCCAGTGTAAAGAAAGCGTAACAAATTGAGAAATAGAAAAAAAAGAATTCACAAAAATAGAGTTCTGAGCTCTTTAAATGTGCTGCTTTGATTGTCTTTAAGTAGAGACATTTTAATAGGAATTGGCATTTTGAGCAGTAAAGAATGAAGAGTTTGTGGGTATCTACTAATAAGGCTACACAGTGGTCTGTGGGGAGTTATACTAAGGTGTGACTTAGCAGAGAAAAACAGCCTAAGATATTCTCTCGCAAGCCAACAATACATAGCCCTATTCTTCACACCAATTCCACAAGCTACAAAAAGATGCTCTGACCTGCAGCTCTTAAATGAGGTTATGAAAGCTGAGAGCAACTTATTTTATTGTACTGGTGGACATCTTATCTAACCATGATCTAACTCACTTAAATATTACTTAACTGAGAAATTCTTAGCTTAATTTGTGATGTTACCACATTTAAGAGGCAGCATTTTTCAGAGCAGGGAGGTGAGACTGGGTAACTTCTGCAGCCTGGTCCTAGCTGATATAAATTCCTGTGTGGCTTTGAGCAAGTTCTCTAGATTTCTCTGCCTCAGTTCCCCTTTGCTAAAACAAAGATGATCATGCTCACCAAGTGCAAGCAACTGTTAAAATTATCTAGTTAACACTTTTAAAGGGATCTAGAGCCGTAAAAAGGTCCATTTGTTATCTAGCCCTCTTCCCCCACACACTGTCTTAAAAATAGTGACCCATTTTACCTGGGAGCTAGGGAGGTGCAAGCAGATTCATGAACAGTGCTGAAGGAACACACCAATGGCTGTCAGTAAAAGCATTGGCATTCAAACTGTCAGCAGCAGTCAGGCTTTGTTTTAAAGTGTAAGGAATCCAAGTGGCAATGTGTTGAAGAGGTGGAGTCATTGCAACAGCCCTATTCTAGCCTTTTCATTAGCTGCATAGCCAATGTCTGTCATCTTCCTCTCTCAGCCATCCATGAGTTTTCTGGGCTTCTCTACTCCTTATGCTAAATCTACCCTGGCAGTGCAGGGTGAACAGTTGGACTCGATGATCTTAAAGGTCTCTTCCAACCAGGTGATTCTATGATGATTCTATAATCCCATGACTGTAGCTATTACCCAACTTGTTCAGTTTACCATTGTTTCCTTATTGTGTGTCCTAGTTTGAGTTAGAACCTAATTTCTTCCCCTACTCCAGCTCTGGGAACAGTAGGATCACAATTCAATTCTGTACTGTCTTTTTTTTTTTTTCCCTTGGCCTTTCTTTGGAAACAGATGTTGCATAGAAAGCAGGCTCTGCTGTCTGGCTGCCCTGGGTCTGCAGGCATGAGCCCCTACCCTTGCACCTCCACGCTGAGGAGCACCCCACATTTTCTCTTGAGCAGGGAGAATGAGATGGGGGCAGGAGTGAGGGTGCAAGAACTGTGAGGACAATTAGAGGGGGGGATGTAGGGATGGAAAGGTCTATAATCAGAAGGGCACCCTTTTAACACCTGAAATAAATCCTTTGGGTATTGTCATGAGGCCTTTGCTGCCGAAACTGCTGCCAAGGCATGCACTTAAATATGCTCTTCACTGCCCCCCATAGCTAGCCCCACCTAAGGAATGGCAGCTTGCCACTGCAGGAAGGTCTGCTGCGGGGGCTGCCTTCAAGATTCCAGTGTTGCCCATGCCGTAATCAACAGGAGCCCTGAGATGGGTTAGGGCTGGGCCAGCCACTGGTCAAATGACAGACACTCTGCATTACTCCTCTCCCTCTCCAAAGGGAAGGAGAAAAGGAGTAAGGGAGGGAGACTTATGGATTGGAAAATTAAAACTGCTTTAATGAGAATAATATTAATAAAATAATATATGTATATACAAATATATACAATACCAATACCAAACCCAACCCCCCTGATGGCAACTCCATCAGCGTCACCACTGATGCTGGGGGCAGACACTGGGGAAGGCCCAGACTGGGCTCAGCAGCAGATGGAAAACAGATTCAGGAGCTGGATTCTGGAACTGGATTCAGGGATGCACAGAGATCAAAGGCAGGACAGACAGAGCCCTCCTCAGACACCAGCCACTAAAGAAGAGACATTGACCCTTGTGATCCATCAGCCAACCCACTCCTGCAACATTACAAGGTGTTAACGTTCGTTTTGCCCCCTTAAGTGTGTGCTGTCCACAGTGCATACCCCTGTGCGATGCTCCAGGAGGCTTCGTGGTCAGTGCTCACCTTCACACCTCCACCTTTCGCACATGGCCATCCAAAAGACGTAACTCACCTTTTCCCTGTGTTCTCATGAATTGCTTTCATACGCCTAAACCTCTGTTAACCTTCAATCACACACCTCTGTGTATGTTTGTCTTTCTATTTAATGGTGTGGGTACCTTTTATCATCACAAACGACACCGATAAAACTACCTTTACCCTTCCTCACAAGAAAACATAACATAAAGGTCATGTGCTCACCTTAACGCTCATTACTTTACAGTAGCTGTACAAAATGAGTTGTAAAATTTATCTTCTAGCCTTTAATCACAAACACATAATTGAAAGCACATTTTTTTCACTGACCTGAAAGGGATCCTTATCAGAACTGAAGGTATTTCTGGCTTTGTTTGTTTTTTTCATGCTCAGACTGCCTAAGGTCCAGCCTGGAGGTTGGAATTCACAATGTTTTAATTTCAAGAGCACCTGAATGAATGCACTGCGATGCAGGCCACCTGCTGCCCTCGGCTGCTAGCTCCCAGGCACCTACCTAGACACTGCACCTCGATTAGGCAGCTACAGCTATTGGCCTGAGCCAGAGTTGGGGAAAAAGGTCTTAATTTAAAAAGCTAAAAAAAAAAAAAGAAAAAAAAAGAAAATTTTTGACAGTAAGACCCATACATTCTGCTGCATTCACATAAGTTGTAACTCAGGAAAGCTCTTAGGCACGAATTTCAGATAAAGTATGTAAAATTTTCCTCTGAAAAAGGTTCTGTGTAAGCAAGTCATTTTTGGAATGAGACTTCCATGACTATACACAGTAAAAAGAAACATCTTCACTGTTAAATCTGAAGTCTGCTTGACAATCACCACAGTACCTTTTATTGCTGAAGTATTTCAGATGAAGATCACAACAAATATTAAATATCTATCCAAAAGCATAACAGCTAGTGACACCTGTGGCTAAATCAGGTCCACACTGATGCTTACAAGACATATTTAACAGGCACTTCAAAGAGATCACAGACACCAGACCAGCAGCGATGGGTGAAGGCTCGTGCTGTGCCCCCGCAGCTGCCTTCCCTGGACCTACAGAGACCAGCGCTTCTCCATACACTCCCTCTGGTTTCCAATGAACTGTCCATGCTACATCACATGGATCTGCTCTTCCATGCCACAGATCCCACCCACTAAGGCATGCCCCTCGCAGAACCACTACAGAAAACATTTTCCAGTAATGCTCATTTGTCTCATTTGCTCTAGTAATTAAAGTCTTTTCCACAGCAATTCACAAAGATTCACAAAGACTCCACAGTTCTTCACAAAGATTTTATTTTCCAATTTTGAAGCTGCTTGAACTCAAAGTCAACCGTTCCCAATGCCATTATGAAATTAAGTACTGCTCTGCAAGTCTACATATGTCCCTGTGGCTTAGACTACACTGATATAAAGCAACATTAGGAATATGCTAATAGCCATCATGTTAAAATACGTTAAGAAGATTTCTCATGTTAAGAATATATTAGCTGATCCCAGTTTACTCTACTGGCACACTCTAATGCAGAGTGAAAATTTTCACCTAAATTACTTTTCAGGGGAAAAGTGCAGCCTCTCTCACATTCATGCAGTTCAAGAATCTGTATTAATTTCCTAGACTGCCTGCTTATAAAAAAGATTAAATATAAGATTGTTTCAACCACTTTAAAAAAAATTTCTTTATTATAATGGAATCCTTCAGTTGTTAAAGAAAATTTCAGGCCTCAGTCAGAAAGAAGAAGCCCCCTTTTCTAATTCTAGATGGTTCACTAGCTATTCTTAGAATACTTAATTTTCCACCAACTCCCAAACTGAAAACATCTTTTTTAAATTCAATGTAACTAAAAATAAAGCCTCCTATCTGTTGGGGCAGGTCCACAGGAGGGCAACAAAAGTGATCAGAGGGCTGGAGTACACTTCTCCTATGAAGAAAAGCTGAGAGAGTTGGGATTGTTCAGCCCGGAGAAGAGAAGACTCCAGGAAGACCTTACTGCAGCCTTCCAGTACTTGAAGGGGGCTTATAAGAAAGACGGGGACAGTCTTTTGAGCAAGGCCTGTTGTGACAGGACAAGGGGTGATAGTTTTAAATTAAAAGAGGGCAGATTCAGACTAGATATAAGGAAGAAATTTTTTACCATGAGGGTGGTGAAACACTGGCACAGGTTGCCCAGAGAGGTGGTAGATGCCCCATCCCTGGAAACATTCAATGTCAGGTTGGATCTGAGCAACCTGATCTAGTTGAAGATGTCCTTGCTCACTGCAGGGGGTGGGTTGGACTAGATGACCTCTAAAGCATTCAACCCAAAGCATTCCATGCTTCTATCTGCCTACCTTTTCTCTGATCATAAGTTATATTTGAATCAATATAGGTAAAAGATGTTATTAACATCTTTTCAACATGAAACATGTTCCCAGCCTACATATGGAATAAGCATTCTTGCTGTGTGGATTGTGTATTTACTTCTAGGGATCAGAATAGATGAGGATAGACAAGTGCTAATATATAGTGCTGCACCTTCTGTCCCACAAACAGAATATCCAAATGCTTACTAAACACAGTATAATCTTATAAATTATAGTGAGCTAAAACAAAGCTATTAGGTTCATCCAAGAACATCAGGATCATTTGCAAAGTAAACAAAAAGGTTTATACAGAACAGAGCAATGGGTGTGAATTGAAAAGATCTTGTAATACTTGAAATTCTACTGGATGCCTGGACAGGTCAGATTTGGGGTGAAGAAGCTGGGGAGGTAAGAATTTTTTTGAAAGAGATTCCACAGAATTACAGAATGATTTAGGTTAGAAAAGACCTTTAAGATCACTGAGTCCAACTGTTAACCCCACACTGCCAAGTCCAGCATTAAACCATGGCCCTCAGCACCACATCTACATGTCCTTTAAATACCTCCAGGGATGGGGACTCCACCACCTCCCTGGGCAGCCTGTTCCAGTGCTTTACAACCCTTTCAGGGAAGAATTTTTCCTAATATCCAACCTAAAGCTCCCCTGGCACAACTTGAGGCTGTTTCCTCTCAGCCTATCACTTGTAACTTGGGAGTAGTGACTGACCCCAACCTCCTTTCAGGTAGTTGTAGAGAGTGATAAGGTCTCCCCTGAGCCTCCTTTTCTCCAGACTGAACAACCCCAGTTCCCTCAGCTGCTCCTTATAAGACTTGTGCTCTAGACCCTTCATCAGCTTCATTGCCCTTCTTTGGACATGCACCAGCACCTCAATCTCCTTCTTTTAGTGAGGGGCCCAAAACTGGACACAGTATTCAAGGTGTGGCCTCATCAGTGCCGAATACAGGTCAATGATCACTCCCCTCCTCCTGCTGGCCACACTAGTGCTGATACAAGCCACGATGCTTGGTGGCCTTCTTGGCCACCTGGGCACACTGCTGCCTCATATTCAGCTGTCTGCCAACCAACACCCCCAATATTCCTCTCAGTTGCTCTTATGCCCACAGACACTATTAGCACAAGAATCCTGAGTATCATTATTCCCATTTTCTAAGCAGAGAAACAAATCACCACATAACACCACAGTCCAGTAGCAGAAGGCATCTCAGACGCCAACTCCTACTTTCTTTTTCCAGGCCAGAGACAGAGAATCTGTCATCTCTAGAAAGAACATCTGCCAGTGACATATTTACAAACAACAACTGTGTATTTACCAAGTTAGGAGGTGAATTGCTAAGGAATGTAAAAAGTCTTGCCCTAAAGAGTTCATCATTTCTGTAGACAGAGAGCCCAGACAGGTTTGGGTATTGCAGAAGAAGCATATGCAAATGAAATGTATTTACTCATTAGAATTAGCTATGGTAAGCTTTTGGCATAGAGTGAGAGCTGATAAACTTTAATGGAAGAAGGATGGGAAACTGCTATGTTGGACGTATGACAGAGTGGAATAAGATTTTAAAAAGTCAAAAGAGAAGAACAAGAATGACTCTGGTTTAACTGTAAATCATAGCCATTCTAATAGCTAAAAAATAAAAATAAAATAAAATCACATTGTGAGACAGTTTGGCTACCATCAAGTGCTCAATAACAGCATAAAAGTACATGGTATGAAATCTTACTAAATTACACGGTATGAAAACACTCACACCATGTGTATATCCCTGGAGAATAAACAGGGTTATCTTTCAACTAGTGGTCCTTTCAGCACTACAGCTCACAGCCATTTATGTACGGAGTTGTTCCAACAAGAACAGTGGCTATTTGTGGTGCAAGCATATACAAGCTCCTGAAGCTGAGCTTTGAGCTCCTGCAGAACAGGAGCACAGAGAGCTTCTAAACCCTTGGCAATCCATCTTCACTGACTGCACCATCCAGGATAGTCTTAGAGGTCAGCTTGTTGTCCCCAGCTTCATCAGCCATACACTCTGGAGGCTCTAGGTCATTGTATTTTCTCCGATAGACCACCCTTGAGATTAGGGTTATCAGAAACATTTCCATGATGAGGAGCTGCTGGGTCACATCTGCCAAAAAAAAAACCCAGGAGGCAAAGAAAAGCCCTCAAAAGGGGGAAATTACTATCAGACACAAAATTAATACCTGGCTTATTAATTTTCATCTGTGCAAAAGGAACATTCTGTCCCCACAATGGAGTTTCTCACACTCAGCAGTAAAATCCATTACAGAATTACGGTGTTGCTCATCAAGAAGCATGCAACAAGTTATGCATCCAAAAGGCTAGAGATTTAACAGTAATTATGCAGTTGATTTCTTTTCTTCTCATTTCTGATTTCTACTCTTCTCATTATTAAGTTTGCGACTATGACAGCTATAAAACTTCTGTTGTTGCTTTATAAGTAAAAGCTGAGATTCTTCAAAAGCTACATGATCCCACAAAATTAGTATTTTGGGAAGACATCAGATATTTCAGTTAGCAACACTGAACTGGCACCTTTATAAGTAAATGAAGAATGTCCTTCCTAAAAGAACTTACATGCTCCTCTTGCTAAAAAGGAGAGGGGTGGAGCACAGGGAATGATTCTTTGCATGGCCAAGATGTTGATAATAGCTGCCTGCAGGTGGTTCAGAATGAGAATAAACTGCACCAGAAAGAGAAAACAGATGCCTTAGATACCAGAAAAAGTTTTGTAGTTCACACAACAATTCTCCTTTCATACCAGACCCTCTTTTGCCTCATTGCTCCTTTCTTGCCCTCCCTCTTCTCTCCTCTCCTCTCCTCTCCCATCAGGCCACCTGCCATTCTGCAGAATTCATCTTTAGGTCAGGATTATATTGCCCTGAGTGTGAGTATTAAATTAAACCTCTGTTTGAGAAGTGTTTCTTCTCAGCCCCTCATTTGAGAGGCGCAATATACACAGACCTCCCAGCTGGGATTTTAAACTACACTGAGCTCTGAATAATAGGTAACAATGTTTTAAAAACTTCCTTAGTCTGACCTATGAGCTTCTCCCTTAGTGGAGGAAGGACTCAAAGAACTTCCTTCTGTTGTTTCCTCTTTTTGCCACAGCAGGGAGATGTGGTGCTCCCCAAGTTATATGCGACTGTCTTCTTTGCCAGAAGGGATGAAGGGCTTTTCACAGCTTGGGTTTAGCAACAATCACTTGCGCATCGTATTACCTGCTATTCGCTGAGCTAGGCCTTCCCTGCCTTGGAGATACCAAACTGTCTCTCTAGCTGCTGGTGTAACTGCCTGAGTATAAACGCTCACATTAACTGAGTTTGCCATCCTAAACCTGGATTTGCTCTAATGCAGCTTTGCAGGTGTGACTATCCTGTTTAGTGCATTTGTATATGCTTTATAATTTACTTAACAGAGGCCTTAGTGCACCGGCGTTTCTATATGTCCTGTTCGAGAAGGATGCCTATGCAAGGATTCTGCTGTACTTTCTTCAGGGTGATGTGGAAGAGGGTAGCCCTGTCCCTGGGCTTTTTCAGTCTAACCCATCTGGTTCTGTTCCTTACTATTTAACAATTCCCAGCCAGTATCTTCATTATAATCTAACCCTGAAGTACAGAATGGCCAAGAAAAATATTGTCAAAACAGAACATTGTGACATGCTGAAACAGTTCAAACAACAGCCACCCACACAATGCTTCATCCACATCCTCTCCTAAAACAGACACCAGCATTTTAATGTTGTGTTTGACGATAATTTATCTACAAAACATCCTTCAAGCTCTGCAGAAGGTGCTGTTTTGATTTCAGTTGCCTAAAGATAAACAGATTTTATGTGGCTTTCACATCTCCAGCACTCCTGAGAGACTAGAGGTAAATTGGCTGAACAGCAGCCAAGGAGAGTGCTTCAGTGGGATGCAGCTCTAATCAGGTAAAAATACGCCTTTGCACCGTGTATTTAATGGGGGAGAAAAATCCTCTAACTTTTCAACAAAGGACCAAGAACCAGAGAGATGGTGTTATACCAGCAGTTAAGAGAAATTCTTACCAGAAAGATTAAACGTCTCACCTGATAAAGAGCAAACTTTGGGATGATCTTCTTACAAGCAAGGAGAGTCCTAACGTGTAGAAACATGATTCCGACTGGCCACAGAGCAATAATGGTGAGGACACCAATGAAGCAGCTAATCCATATTGCAGCTCCTTTGGGAGATAACTGAGAAGCAAATCAAGCAAGTGTACCTATAAAACTTTAAAACGCTCATTTCTATCTCCATGGAAGCTGATGGCAGCAGCAGCAGCTGGGGTTTGCATGGGGAAAATGCACAGTACCAACCGGAGTGTTAGCACAGTGCTCTCACCCAGCAGGCACAGACACGTAAATCTGTTCAGCCTGGGAAGGTAACAAGTGACACAACCCCCCAATCTGACCCCAGCACCACCTGGGAATGCTCAGCAGCTCATGAGAATACAGTCAGCATGACGTCTCAGAGGGGTCATTTATTTTATACCACGACACAACAAAAAAATGTATTCCTTTTAATTTGAATTATCCAAGAGGTGCAAAATTATTAGCAGATACAGACTTCTCCATCATCTTGCAGCTTACATGGTACAAAGCAGAAGTATGGTACTATCTTTTCTACTTTGCACCAATATAAAAATCATCACAATTTGTAGAAAACCACAGAATTAGGCTTCCTGTTTACGTGCCAGTACATACACTTGTTTCTTAAGGCTGTTCCTTAAAAAAACACAGGGCAGGTATATGCCGCAGGGCAACCTGCAGTCCTGCTATTCTCATCATACAAGCTGGGAAACATATTGGAGCATAATTTGATGCCCAACCCACCCTGACGCCTTGCTTCTTTCCAAGAGAAGCCAGGAAATGGAGAGTCTCGGGAAGGCAGAAATCATATACTTCAGGGTCTCAATACAGTAAGGACACACTTGGAAGTGCTCCCAGATTTCACAGTTCATTTGTAGACTAAGATACTAATATCAGCCCTAGAACCTATGCATCTTGTGGACCATCTCTGCTTAAAACATTTACTTACATTGTAAGGGATGTAATTGCCATTAGTCCAAAGCACTACTGATAAAAACATGAGCACGGGTCGAAGGAAAACAAACTGAAAGGTGCCCAGCTTCATCCAAAACAGAGTTCGCCTGGCAGAAAAAAATTTTTTTAAAATCACATAGGCCAAGATCTTATTAGCAACCTTAACAACATTATTTGGATACTGTCAACTGCAAAACTTTTTCTGCTCCTGTAGCATGTGGCTAAAATCTGCAGAGAAACTGCTTCAAGATTAGAAAAGCTTTCCAAGAATTACCCAGTGTTTATTTAGTAAAGTCTCTACAAAAATAGTACTTTTCCTATTCTGCAGCAATTACATACTAACCAAACCTGGGCTTCTCTGCCCTGAAGCTAACCAGAGAGCCAGTAGCAGCATAACTGGTTTCTGAACAATAATGCCACTTGCTCTTGCCTTCTTGCCTTTCTCTTTCAGATCTCTGATGAAATTGGGCAATTCAGCCAGCCTTCCTGTTCAGACACTTCCTAGTCCTGTGGTAGATCAAGAAAGGCAGTCATACAGACCTAGGTGAAAGGACTGGTAGTGTTTCAATGCATCATGAGTACTACCGTGTAAGCATCTGGTTTTGCCCCTCTGTACTCTTAACGGAAGAAAGGAACTATCTTTCACTTGGCAAACCGTGCGAGGCCAGCAGGACAGCTTCTTACTTCTGTCGGTATAAACTGGGCTCAGAACACAGCCCACAGAGAGTAAGTCAGCCAGCCAACATTAAAGACCACCAGGAACGGGGCAGATGCCCTTTCTAATAGAGGGCACAAAAGCTGACTGACCTGAACTCCATTTCAGTCTTCACAGGACAAGCTGTGGCTATTACGGCTGGCTCATGTTTTAGTCTATTACTGTGTATTATTTCCAATACTGTCAGTGTTGTCTTCTCTGTAGGTCCTTGGGCCCGTGAGACTGCCATCAGAGATGCCTTAGTAGACAACATGCTCCTGTTTAGTATGCTACAGGATATAACCATGAACCAGGAATTACAGGAATTGCTCCACAAATAGAGCTAATAACCACAGGACTATGAACAGCACCAACACATGTGGAATGGCCTGCAACTGGCCAGCTGCTTAGTGTGTGTGCCTCTCCAAAGATTTATTACTCCCAAAGGCCTTTAAAGAATAATATGACAAACAGTGCAGTCCCTGCAATGCCACAAGTTGTCTCCCTTGTCAATGCAGGCCTATCTTTCTTGACCATCAGACCTCTTCTGCCACATCTCTCCCTACCGTATGGCTTGTTAATTTGCCTCGTCTCTCTACTGTACCTTGTTAGCTTTCCCAGGACTGCTCGATAGTACATGGTTTTTTAAAAGAATTATTCCCTCCCTTGGAGTAGTTCCCTGTTTCCCCAGGAGACAGCTACAGGAGGAATATAAGACTGACCTTTCTTTGGTATAGCTCGCTTGTATTTCAAAAATATTGTACCCTGTAACGGGAAAAGGCTAGAAGTTGGAAGCAGAGACAGCAGATGGGTTTCCCAGTGCTACAGACATAGGTGAGGGAGCGCTAAGCACTCCACAGAGCAAAACGCCTTTTTTTTTTCCAGACAGCTGTCCTTCCTCCCAGCAATAGTAGGTGCTATGTAGCTCCTGAAAGCGAGTTAATATTAGCTAATATCATCCTGCATAATCTGTCACTAGACTGTCCAACAGGATGGCACAGTAGAGGATCCTCTACCAAGCTCCCAGTTACTACAACCTATACAGAGGGTGACAAGACACGGAAAGAGAAACAAAAATAGTGGTGACACATTAGATCTATAGCACAGCTCTGTCCCATGGCATTTCTTCAGTTCTGACTGCTGAAATGAGCCTGAACCAACGCCCACGAAAATTAGGAGGAAAAATTTAGATCCATATCAGTAGTTGCTGATTTTACATCATTGTATTAAATCCATTTCTGGAGATACATTTTTCGGTTGGTTTACTACCTATGCTTCTTGGTGCCCCCTCCATGTAAGTAATTGGCGTTATTCCATTAAATAAAATGATGAAAACAAGAGTTCAAATTATAATACCAAAGGAGGTATTATAATACCAAATAAGTGTAAGGAAGAATTATTGCAATAAAAAATAAGGGTTTTTGCAAACACATCACAAAAAACTATGCTGCGTTATGGTTACCACTTTCATTTAACCAGACCATAAAGTCATTAAGGATCCTCTGATACCAGTGTCCAGGCCCTCACAGAAAAGTTTCCATCTTGCACATTCAGTCCTTCAGCTTTTACTCTTAATGAGAGAAACATTCTTATGCTCTGTGCCAGTAGGAGAGCCCTGGGTAGTACATGAGGCTTCCAGGCTGTGGAGCAGTGTATAAATGACAAGGTGAAAATAGCCAGAGGAGGAGCCAGACGGTGCTACAGGGAGGCAGGATTTATGTTACAGTGCAGCTCTCCATCCTCATCCCTCTTCTCAAAGGTGCATTAAGTTTAGTAGAAGAAAAGATTTCCTTTTTCCTCACCAGACAATGCCATTTAATTGAGATCAAAGCTTTCCAGGAATTACATTTATTTTTTGTTCTAAACATTATTTTAATCTGAAGTAGTTTTAAAGTCCAAATCAGAATGAAACATTTAAATGCCATCAAAGTAAGAGAAGATTTCTTTCAAGACAGCCTCAATTTGACAATTCTGCCTTGAAAAATACCCAGTTTTGAGACATTTTTTCCCTTCTTGAAAGAAACTGAAATCTCAATTATTAGCTTTTCTAGCATAGAAATTCCTCCTCCCACACACCACTGCTTACTATAGAAATGGTTTCTTGGAAGGGAATGGGATTAGTTGAGGAGATACCACAGTGCTCAACATTACCATGAGTGGGAACACCGTGCTGGGTTAAACTGAGAGCTCATGCTCTCAAATCTTATGCAAGACTTTCCATTATAAAACCAAAATAAATTAGTGGTGGTGTACAGCCCCAAAGTGATGGCACTGTTTGAAAGAGACAGCTTGAGACTGACTTTCGGGAAGCAGGGAGGCCCTTTGCTGTAAGCCTGGCCTTGCCAAGTTGGCTGAATTCCAGCAGCCGTTTTCCAGCTGGGAAATCTTAAAGGGCAACTCACCTAGTGATGGGCACATGAGGGAGGCAAAGGCAGCAGCAGCAGCAGGGACCGGTGCTGATCTTGAAGCGACCATTTTCAAACCGCCTGAGGAACATCTTTTGACCTCCACACTCTTTAATCATCATCATCAGGAACTTGTGGATAACTATGGCAAAAAATCTAGGAGAGGAAGAAAATGCCGACTTGAACTGTGTGTCTCTCGTATGCCTGCACAGGCCACGCTGCCTTCTGACCTGAGTTTTTACAGCTTGAGCTTTGCAAGCAACAAAAATTCTAGCACCATCTGCGAAAAACCTCCCACTTTCCATCACCTTGGAGGACCAGAACTGCCCTAACCTTACCAAAAGAGGAATAAACTGAGGCACAGAGCAGCTGTGGAATTTCCCACAGCTGCACTGGTGGCTGATGGCAGAGTCAGTATTAAAGCACAGGCTTTTATGGCCTAAGTCCTTATGGACATATTTTTCCATCAGTTATCTAGTCCTGACTGGTCCCAACTTTCTAGTCCTCTTCATCCTCTTAAAAAAATGCCAACAAAAATACTCCAAACCAACCAACAACAAACATGACTAGGGTCATACATACACATGTATATACATATATATAGCTACCATCAAATGCACTGGCCCAGTCAGGGTGTGGTTTCTCTGCAGTCAGTGCTGATCCAAACACTGACTGCTGCAACCCCACCTCTTCCTCCTTCACCAGCTGCACTCTCCCAACCCTTTCCATGAACTACAGATTGTAGGGCAACTGCCCTTTCCTCCCTGTCCCAAACTGATTCAGGGAACTAATCCACTGAAATCCAACCTCACCAAATAAAAAAGGTCCTCTTCTGCTGCATTGTCTCCTTGAAGGAGCTTGCTGTGCAGCTAGACACTGAGTAGTAGTGGATGCAAGTGAGGGGATGGGCACCTGCAGCTCGGGCAAGGGACAAGGAGGGGTTCAGACAGGCTTGAAGTGCCATAGGCCTGGATCCTTGGAAGCTTCTGGACATCTGCACTACCTGCACAAATTGCTGCATGCCAATGGTGTTCTCTGCTACTGTGTTTTCCCTCCTTTTTTACCTTACTCTCTTAGTAAATGAAGTGTGACATGGAGTGAGGTTATTCATCAGAGTCTGTGATACTGTCCTGCAGTGGATTCCAAAATCATCACAAAATCAACTGTGGAGTGCCCAAAGCCACAATGTCTCCCCACCTGGCTCTGCCTATCAGAGCTGCACCATCATCTCCAGAAAGCAAGGACCCCATTTCTCCCTTTTTCTCTGTGCATGTCAGAGCTGTCAGGCTCGTATAGAAAGCGCTTTTATCAGGACAACTGTGGAACATTTTTACATTGATATATTCATCGGAGGTTCACTTGCCACCACTAATAATAGACCTCCATGGCTCATCATTAGTAAAAGCACAGAGAAGAAGTCACAGGTCAGAATCTCATTCCACATGACACGCAGAGAGAGGAAAGAAAGAGTACTGCTTCAAAGCTACTGTCAGTCAGAGGGATCAATTACATGCGAGTCACAGATCTTTCATACCGAGGTTCCCGCACTAGGGGACTGTACCAGTGGGAACTGCTTCAGCATTTTCCACCTCCCAGAAAAGAGCTGCCAAGAAATTTCAACTCAAACCAAAAATTACTAAACTGTTAAATTTACAAAATGACTGTGTTTACCAAGAGCAGCAGATGTTTAAAGGGAAGAAATTCTGGGTTTGGGGCCCCGCCTAGAAACAAGCAGAATACTCACATTGCTGATGTGAATTCTGTAAACATTGTTGAGCGAGGAATCCACATGCCAATGCATGAAGTCGTAGCGATCACCTACAGAGAAAGGGAGGAGCGTTGAATGAAGGGCAGAGATAAGGCAGGTTCGTGTGAACTTTCAGGGAAATCCCTATTTTCAACATCCAATTTTATCTCTTTTCCATGGTAACTTACTGGAGCTGCACCATTAATCCAAATTATGATTGACCTTTTGGAGGAGGGGATTTTCCTGTAGATGTAGACTGCTTCCTCTATAAACACCAGATTGGCAATTAGCGTCATCAGAGTCAAGATTGCAAAGAGAAATCTCCCTGGTAGGTCAAGGCCTGCAGCGAGAGAAAAGAAAATGGACAGTTCTGATTTATTTAGTAAGCATTCCAATCATTTAATGTAAAGAGACCATCTCTGAGGGGCTTCTTAGCCCTACTCCTGGAAAGACTTGCACTCAGCTACATAGACAGACCATTGACTCCATAGGATGATTCAAATACTTTGACTCAAGTTCATGACTAAATCTTTCCAGGATCCAGAGACAGCATATGGGAAGAATATGCCTCCATGTTCTCAAAGCATTATGTAAAAGTCCCCTTCAGAAAGGTGGAGTTCCAGGACAAATGTCCTTAAATGAATGTAAATATGTAACCGAATATAAATAAATACATAATAAATAATACATAATATAAATACAGTAAATACCTATTCTGGGAACTTTTCCATGCAGACTACAATCAAAAATGTATTTACTCAGTATTTTACTCTTTGCTTCAATTGTATGTTCATAGGTATGTTTGTGCATAACTGCCTTAGGCATACAAACCTTTTAGAGGCTCAGTGGAAGTCTGTGGGGCACACAAACAATGTAAGGACCAGGCGCTGATATATATAGCCTGAGATAAAACTTGATGCCTTCACCAAATTATTTTTCTATGGATACCAACTTCTGACCCATGGCTGATAGTTGAGGTGTATTTTCTCCCAAAAAAGGTGCTTGCGGAGACAGAAGAAAAACGTTGATGCTCATCACTGGCACTAACTGCCGCTGTGGCCGTACCCTATCTAACGGCACTCCGAGCAGTACCCGCAAAGGTAAGCCTCTGCCCCAGCCGCTTTAACCTAACCTGCTTTAAAAAAACCCCAGCGCTTCTATACCTGGCTGAGGGGGCGCAGTCCACCTCTCACCGGACATCTCCATACCCCCGATCTCACCACGGCAGAGGCTGAGACCCAGGCGCGGCTCTATGGGCTGGTGCAGCGCTCGGTTCAGCAGGTCTCCGGTGCTCCCCGCCGACCGCCCTTCCCCTCGCTGACCATCCTGTTCTCTCACCCCGCGACCCGCAGCTCTGGGCTGGGTGGCCGTGCTGTCCTTTATCCCTTCCCCGAAGCCCCCTGACAGGCGGAGGTCTGGTCGGGAGGGGCGGCCGTCAGCCTCCGCCCGGGGGATTTCGTCGCCGGGGAAGAACGGCGGCGGAGCGGGCAGGGGCAGCGGCAGGGGCAGGGGCAGCGGCAGGGGCAGCGGCAGGGGCAGCGGCAGGGGCAGCGGCAGGGGCAGCGGCAGCGGCAGGGGCAGCGGCAGGGGCAGCGGCAGGGGCAGCGGCAGGGGCAGCCACCGCCATCCGCTGCCGCCGGTGCTGAGGGCGGCGCGCGGGCGGGCCGCGGACCGTTAGCGGACGGGCGGCTGGCGGAGGAGCCGCCAGGCAGCGGGCAGCCCCCTCTCCCTCACGCCTGCTCCCCTCGCCCCGGCCCGGCCGGGCCGCCGCACTTACTCTGGAGAAGCTCCTGCGAGTAGGGCGGCTCGCTGGCGACGCAGGACGGGTGGAGGGTCCCGTTCGCCTCGCCCTCCATGGCGGCGCGGCCGCCAGCCCCTGCCGCGGTGCCCTGGCAGTGCCAAGGGGAGCGGGGACAGGAGGGGGACAGAGCGGCGGGGGTCGGTACCCGCTCGCTGGTCCCTGGGGAGAGCGGGAGCCGAGATGCGCAGCTCGGCGGCTCGGGCCGCCGAGGGGCGGTTAATGATTAACCCTGGAGCCAGGGCCGGGCAGGCGGCGCGCAGGGCCCGGCCTCCGCTCTGCCTCCTCGCGCCCAGTGGCCCCGGGCACCAGCGAGGTGCACAGAGCCGAGCCCCGGGGTCAAGGCGCCCATCTCGCTCCCCACTGCATCTATGAGGAACCATGTCCCGACTGTTCCCGGCGTCCCCGCTCGGGCTCCGTGGAGGTGCCCCTGCGGAAGGCAGCGAGCCTCCCGCCGTCTCCTTCCTTCACAGGGTGTCGGGGCACCTGGAGTCGGGTCTTGCACCAGAGCGCGGGCTGCCAGCCGGGGAGGGGTGGGGGATCAGCCGAGGAGCGGTCTGGATTCCCCAGTGCCATGTCTGCCTCGACCCCAGCACCGTCAGAGCAGCCCTGGGCACTGCGCTCTGCAGGGGCCTGTGGAGGTGGAAAGGTGCTTGGACCAGTGTTAGCAGACATTCAAAGGAATTTTCATGTACCCCTTCACAAAAGACTTCCCAATAATCTTGGCAGCATCTTCTGCACCGACTGACGGAGAGCACGAAAAGGGTAGGAATACACCAAGGGACACTCCATTTTCCCACGTGTCCAGCTGGAAGGATCCTTTCTGCATCCTGAACCTTTTCAGGCTGTTTCCAGGGAAAGGGAATGACTAATGAAATGATGGAGTTTGGTGACTCACCGAGTTGTTCTGGATAGTCAGTCTGAAAGCTGGCTGCAAGAAGCAGCAGAGGGTTGGTTACAGCGCCGGGTGGCAAAACAGCAGGTGACATGCCTTATCAATAAATGCAAAGTAGCGTTCAAGGGGAGGAGGACAGCCCTAACTACTTATGTGAGGATGAGCTATTGCCATTCACGAAAAAGATCTTGGGGCCGCAGTGGATAGTATTTGGAAATGACAGCTGAGGAGGAATCAGCATGGGAGAAAATGCAAAGGAATGCCAGGAATTAGTGGATAAAGAAGGGAAGACACAAAACAGCTAAAATACATATGGAGGCCTTCCTTCATCAAGGTGGTATTCCAGAAACTTGTACAAATTGAGGGGAGAGGTGAGGAATTCAGGGACTGTGGCATGTTTGCAGGCACCATGGGCCTTTGTGGTAAAAGCTGCCATCTTGCAGTTTTCACAAGATTCCCAAAGGGAAGGACAGGCTGGACACTGAAACAATGCCATCAAGAACATGGGGTTGCAGAGGGGATCTGAACTGCTCAGTGGCTAAAACCAGCAGGTACTCAATTGAGAAAAAGCGGATCCCTTCCAATGCAGCAGGATTTGGGAGCAAGACAGATGAGGCTACTGCCTTCCTGTTCTGTTACTGTCAGGAGGGTTTGGTTGCAAATCAAAGCCACTTATTTTGAGTCCTTCTTGGCATTGCTGTCACTGTTTTCACTGCATTGAAAGGTGAAGAGGAGAGCTTTACAGCTTCACTGGGAGGGATGTGGCGAGTAACTGGCTGTTAGACTGTGGCACCTGCCCAGTCTTCACAGGCTGCCCAGAGCATCCTCCATCCAGCACATCTTCTGCTCCCAGCTGCAGAAAGATACAGGCAGAATTCTTGAAACCTTGTTCCAGCTCATTTTCTATTTGGAAGTATTGTTTGCTCATACTGAAGAAACAGTTGCTAGTAGAGGGAGAAATAGCCTTCACGCACCATACATTTTCTACCCAGTTTTTCTTGATTTTTTCTCAAACTCTTTGGAGTTGATCACATATTCCGAAATGTGACCAAAAGCTCAAGCTAGGATTTGCTGAGAGGGAAAGATGGCCCAAGGCCTTTGAAGGTTCTTCCTGAGCAGGAACAACAGGATTCCCATCTGCTGCTATTTTGGTTGCCAGCTTCTTGTATTCCCTGAAAGCTAAAAATAAAAATCCCTTTCCTGTGAATTCCTTTTTTGAATTAGGTAGGTTTGTTAATGCTTTTGTTAAAGGAATTCACATGTTAAGTATAGGAGTGACAAAACTCATGGCTCTTTTACCATATTTAAAAGAAACTCGGAGTCTGCTTTGACTGAAGAATTTCTGGAAGAATCCCCACAGTAACAATTTTGGAATTGATGGTCCTATTTTAGTCATTCGGCAATATAAATTTGGAGCAAATACTGCAGCATACACAGAACATGTCTCAAACCCATAGAAAATTAACAGGTTGAAGTCTAGAGGTTAAGGATTAATTCTCAGCTGCTGTTGTAGACATCCATCCTACCCTCTCTTCTACTGGAGTCTCTTGTGCAGAAGACAGTCTAAAAACCATGAACCTGTTGCAATTCCTTTTTTGTGGGAAACACTATTTGCCATCTTTGGGTCGAACATTAGATTCACTTCCTGAACAGCTGCCGAACATCTGGGAGGAGAGTGCATCACCTCTTCCTCACATTCTGGGCTATTTCTTGGCAACAGTATTTTCCAGTCCTTAAATTTAATAAATCAAACGGAAGAACATGTCATGACGCCTCAGCTAACACAGTTCGAGGTCTGCTGCTCTGTGCACACTTTCGTAGGCCAGGCTCTTCAGCAGTCTTTTCTCTGCACTGGCCTCTAAGCCAAATGCCAGGTCTCTACAGCAACAGCAGATCCCGAGCAGCCTGAGTACATTTTCCTCTCAGCTTCACTATTCAAGTTTTTGGTTTAACCTTTTAGTTTAGTATATGATATTTGCCACAAAGAAATACCTTTGACAGAAGAGAAGTATTTATAAATGGATCACCTATCCGTTTAGATGCATCCAGAGTTTTTCACAGTTCCTCAGAATTAAAACTACCTGTGAACACAGCTCCCTTCCTCGCTGTACCAGGCGCTTTCCAATACTTTGTGGTTCAGCCCCTCTCCAGACACTGTACTGCTCAGATTTGTTTCTTCTCAAGAAACATGCCCTTTTGCTTCTACCTGTGTGTTCTTCTTTTACAGTGCACTGCAGATGTTTATCTTTCTTCCATTTTTTTATGATGACTTTCATTTTGATGTGCCTCGCTACAGGAATAACCGAATCCTCTTAGCTCAGTTGAACAGGATGCCTGTTGTGATCATTGCCCCCATGGCGTGCTGTCCGGAGGAGCTGATGCCATCTGTGGTTTCTCCCTGAAGGAGTCATGCTGACCTTCAGAAGCTGACACAACCCCTCTATCCCATATTGGAGGGCCAAGCTTATAGACAGAAATCCTGATGTCAGCCCTGGCTCAGAAATGGAACAGCAGGAGAACCCGCAGGCTATCTCACAGGACAAACTCAAAGCTCCATTGCATAGGATGTTTAGGATAGACTAATGTATTTTGGTTGTAGGGAAGTCTAGCAGACATCATCATGATCATCAGTGCAGATGGGAAATACAGTCAAAGACCTTTCCTGTGGGGCAAATTATGCTCATCTGGGTTTAAGCTAACAAGAAAAGTTTGTATTAGAAAAATAAATCAACAATTTTCAGTGCCACAGGACTGTACATCAGATTTCTCACAAGTTTGGACATCCAACAATCTAAGAAAAGTCAGCTAAAATTGACCAGCTTCCAAAGACAGGTACAGGTTTAATAATGAAATTAAATCCTGTTTCTCAGCTATAGCATATTATGCAGTTGACTTAGATGCAGCTTGGCCTTTTCTACTAGAAAGCCGTTGACTTTTCACCTACTGCCAGTAATAAACCACCCATTTCAGAAAAGATGGCTCATTAATGTAAGAGAACATCTATATCACTGTTAAAAAAATTAAGAATGGGATTTACTTGTTATTTGAATCCTGGCAGCAACTGTAAAAATAAAGAAATACAATTACTACAATGAAATGAATTAAGATAACAAAACTAAATGGTAATTTTCTTGCTTATTCAGATGGACAAATTTCTACATGAAAAAGAATATAGGGTGTGCCAGAAGATTTACATCTGTGCTTTTAAGAGGAAAGCTTAAACAAAGACTCTCACCAGTAGAGAAGCAATGAAAGAGAAGGGAGAGGCTTTCATTAAATCTGAAGCCAACGAGTTTGATTTTATCTCACTTCCAAAGTAGCAAATCAGTTTCTGGCAGTCTATATAGGGGAGAAATGCAAAGAGGCAGAATAAAACTATTATTTTTGTAATATATTGTTTCATCCAGATAGGAGTAATTATTTGCCTTGTCTTACCTTTTTAAAGTACGTTATGAGCAATCGGATGAGACAGTAGAACAACGGAAAGGAAATTCAGAGTAGAATTCAACTTCACACTAGAACAAAGAGCTAGAAGAACCTTATAAAATTAGGACTCCAAATTGGTGGTAAGGGTGGGTAGCCAACAATCAGCGTCCTGAGGGAGCATAGAGGCAGGTAGTGCATTTTCTTTGCCATTGCTGTGATAAAGCACATATATTTGATTGCAGAGCTTTTCAGCAATGGAAGAAGTTTCTCCCCAAAGGAGTGCTGATGAGCAGTGAGACAAATATGTTCTAAGGACCAAGTAAATGCCACTTTCTCAGCATCTTGTATGTGTCCAAGGGCACTGATGGGCAAAGACAAACCTCACAGATCTTCAGCATCAAAATGATTTTTCCTTCCCAGTCTTGACTTATAGTCCCCAGCTTCTAGAAGAGGGCTGTCAAGAATTTCAAGAAGTTTTTGTGTCAAAAATGCCAGTTCATCTGAACCGAAGAGGGGTGATTTTTAAAAGATTTACTGACAGGAAACTATTTTTTAAATTTGGTTTATGTGGAAACTTTTCAATTTGCCATTTCCTACATGTTATGCAATCTGCTGTTCAAAGCGCATTTTGAACTGTGAAATGCTTTGAAACTTATTAAAATAAAAATTAAAAGTTATGGAAATCAAAATGCTATGTTTCAAAATGAGGAAATTGTGCACAAATTGGTTTGTATATTGTTTTTTTATACAAGTTTCTGCTTTTCAGCTTAATTCAGGACACCAGATCTTAAGAAAAGCTAAAGACCTCTTTATGGAATAAGAGAAACAAAAGCTAAGGACCTCTTTATAGAATAAGGTATGTAGAGTCAAGACAACTATGCTTGAGAACATGTTTTACAGCTGTTTTCTGGAGGGGAAAGAGGGAGTCTCTTTAGAAGTTACTGATGTTACTCTGACTTGACGATGGCATCTCAGGCACGCTGCCATTAATGACTAAGTCTGTTTTTCCACAATAGTCAGGTGCTGGACAAGACAGATCATGCATTTCTTCCCACAGGTCATAACATGACAGAAATGGTTTTTGCTCCTTTTCTATTGCTATTACTGGGAAGGAAGAAAAAAACAAAGCACAAAACCAGAACATGCATACACAACAGTAAAGCCATAATAAAAAACAGAACAGAACAGCCTCCAAAACTAGAGGTATGTTGTTCTGTGTAGCAAGCAGAGCACCTGCTAGTAGGCAAGGAGAGAAGAGCATACATGTATAAATGCAAAACATTGTCAGCGCGAGTTTTAGTCACCATAGTGAGACTGCCTGTGTCAGTACCCTGGGCACGGGCGAAATCCTGGACTGTCTACCTACAAAGTCAATGCTACAGCCTGAAGCTGTACTTTTTACCTTTAGATAAACACAGCTTGTGAAATTCTGAGGCTCAGTTTGCAAGTAATATTCCAAGTAAAAGGTGGGGACCTTAGGCTGTGAGTTTATCTGTTGTGTCTCATCTGTTCTTCCTTCAAAATGAGTCTTATTTCTGGCTGGGCATGCACTCCTAACATTTTTTCCTGTAAGTAATTAATAGAAATTAGATGAAGAAAGTTACAGTCGGGGGGAAAATGTTATTTTCTGTTTAGCGCTGTTTGAAAGCTACCTCAGTTCTACAGCTCTCCCTACATGCATAGGAAACATTCATGGTTTTAAAAACATGCAGAAAAGCCATAAGGCAATGTTTGAGTTTGCACTGAGCTGTGAAGGTGAAAGAAGAGCACAAGCATCCTGCAAATGAAATTCAATTACAAATTTTTGTCCTGCAGTTCACACAAAGACAGGGGCAGTGAAGAGATTTTGGTAGAGAAGCAAGACTGTCTGGAGCACAGTTTGGGTGGAAAGGAAAAGCAAAACCCTTCAAATAAACATTAGACACATGTTTGTAATAGCTGAAAGATAAACTGCCTGCAGATGAAAACTGGAAGTCAGGCTTCAAAATTGGGCAGGAATAGCTGAGTGGTCTGAGATGTTATGAAATAATATACAGGTCACAGTAAACCAGAAAAGAAAATCCCTATGAAACTGTTAGCAAGTGTGAGACACCTCACGGCACATCTCCCTTTCTTTGCGCAAGTGGTGTCTGTACCTCTGATCGGTGTCTGTTGGACAAATGTGCTCCAGTCACAAAACTGCTAAGTCAGGGGCAGCTCTTCTCTTGAGGCTGGGGGTGTCCATCCCGTCAGGACTTCCAGGCCTTGCTAAAATGCTTCTGGTTCTGCAGAACAGAAAAAATACCCAAAACACCAACTTGCAAAAGATGCTGTAGCTTTCTTCTGTGCATTCCCGGACTTTGTTTTGTCATTTGACAACTTGTTGCAACTCGCAGGGGGTTTCACCTTAGGGAGCTGATGTGTTTGGTTCCTGCACTGTTGCCCCCAGGGGGTTTCACTGACTCTCCCCCAGCTCACAGAGACAGGTAGGGGCAACTTAGGTTGCTGGAGGGAAGGGGAGCATTGGAGAAAGCTCTAAGATAGTTTGCAAGGGGATGGCCATTTTTTGTGTTTTCCAGTATATAACAGCTAAATATTTATATTGTGTTAGTATTGCCTTGATAATGAATAACCTGTACCATTCTTGGGTTCTGCGATGTTGTTCTCTTAAAAGTCCAAATGTTTTGTTTCCATTGTATCTGCATTTAGACAGAAATAGGGGTCTTGTGAATACAATGAAAGAGATTCACAATAGCTCCAGTATCTTTTTGGTTTTGGCAAGGACTTCTTTCATCCTGTTGTAGAAGTGAAGCAACCTGTCTAATTCTCAGCTTTTCCATCTGTGCAATGGCAAAACTGCACGTGCCTGCAGAGCAGAGCAGTGGAAAGTTCCCTCCGGTGATGGCTGCAGAAGGACAACAAACATTAAAGTGTTCCTTGATCACCATACAAGTAGACAAGTGAATTCTTCTGATACCTTTCATATTTGGGAATGTATAATCTTTCAATGATTCTTTAAAAAGTAATCACCAAATTCAAATGTTTAGCGTTGCTGGGCAGAACTGTTGTGATTTATTCCAAAGATAGGGTTAAAGGCCCGATTTACAGAAAGAGAGAGACTTCATAGTTGTATTAGCTGGTATTTGTATTAGCCAAAAGATGGGTTCAGATCAGCTTACTCCTTGAGCATAATGAACCACAAATGACTATAAATATTCGCATCCTATCAGCAGCTGTCACATCATCTTAGCAGCTGTCAGGGGATGCAGCTAGAAATCTGTGATAGTCCAAAGAAGAAAATGGAGTCTGAAGTAATATGAAAAGTCATCACCAAATAATTGAAAGAATAGGTTCATACCAGCCTTGAAAGGTAAACAAACAGCATCACTGTAGTGAGCATATATTTATATTTAGAAGTTTCATTTTCTGTGCACCTCTGCCCTCTCAAACCTTTAAATGAAATCTAATGGCCGTGATTTAATTTCTGATGCTTTAAACAAATATGCTACAAAAATGCCACCTTCTGCTAATGCAACTCTGCCTAAGCAACACTGACGTACTCCTGGCAGCGTTAATTCTCATGATCTGTTGATATGGGAGATTATGCATTAAGCAAATTTGCAAAGAGCAGCCAGAAATGAAAGGCAATTTGAAGTGGAATAGGTTTAATGAGTTTTGTCATTTTCGATATACATATCTGGATTTTATCTGAATGCAGTTTTTTTCCATTTCTCGCGCACATTCATCCTACTTAGTTCAAAGTGTTAGTTTGTCATCCTCTTCCATCTGGAGTAAATACACATGTAGGATGTGGGCGCACACCATAGTCATCCTGAACTGAGACATGGGCTCTTGAGTGATTGTGAATTGGGGCTCTGGTTTGCAGAGCCAGAAGACTGCAGAGCAGGACCTTCAGGACATTAACTCAGGAGGGGTTTCTTTGGCAAAGGCTCAATACCTGTTTCATTAGGTGAAACTCGGAGCCTGTCTTTCCATAAGGAGGCAAAAGTAGTATCTGCCAGTAGACAGCTTGGAAGTTCCTGATGGTGTATTTCAAGCTAAGCTAGAAACTCCTGCTCCAAATGTCAGAGTTTTGGCACTCCTGCATTTCCAGAAGGTTCACATCTGACCTGGTGGGAGACTGCTGAAAGAAAAAGATACGTTGAGGCTCCTCACCTTTGGGTAGGGTACACCTTGCACATTCCACTTCTGCAGCTTGTGTAACAGTAGGCTGATCTGCCCCAGACAGATGGGCTGATCTGCAGACCGTCCTTGTCCAGCGTAGCTGGTGCTACGTGTGTCAGACGTGGCAGCAAAGCGGCATCAGCTGGCCACAGGCATGCTTGTAACCTGAGAGGATGACATCACCCCCATGCAACCTAGCACCTGGTGCTTATATGAACAGTTACTCTGGCGCTTTCACAGCAAACTCAAGAGGGATAGAAAGGCTGGGACTGAAGAGCAGAAGAGATGCGTGTGATGTTTCTGGTGAGGGCTGGGACCCTGAGGGTGCAGGACTTGCTTTGGGCTCTCACCCAACAGCCAGCAGCTGCGATTTAGTAGAAGACCAGCCACATCTCTCCAAAGCTTCCCTGCTGTCGGGATACTCTGAAGTTATCAAGATTATTTCAGTGGCATTTCTGCATGACTGAGGATAGCTGCAGCAGCGTATCCCAGACATCCACCTTGTTTTAGCATCAGCAAAGCCTCTTTTAGTGCCTGTCCCAGGACACTATCCTCCCAGACAAACCTGTCAATGTAAATGCGTGCACTTTATTGAGGTGAATTTCATCAACATCTGTTTCAAGAAGGAAGGAGATGCTTTAGAGCTACTAGGAACCGTACTGCTGGTCACCTTATTTCTTGAACCATTTTCAAAAGAGCTGTTACATAATTCCTCTTACATTTCATCATCTCATTTCAGGACATTCAATAGATATATTCCAGAGTTTCTGAGGGGACAAAGATCATCATAAAGAGATTGTTAAAGAGGAAAAAAAAAAAAACACTATAGGAAAGAGGAAGAAGGCCAGATGTTTTGCATGCTAGTGAGGCAAATCTGTAGGAAGAGATCATTTTATTAGCCCAGCTTGAGTAAGTTTGGAAAAATCAGGAAAGCTTTCAGATGTGAGGAACCATCAGAGACAGCATGTGTCAGTGACATGTTAATAGATACTTTTGCTTCCCCAAGAAAATTTGGGTCTCAAATACTGTAACCTGAGGCAGCTTTTTAACAGCAAGTAGGCTCAAAAGGCAGAAGCAGATTTAATGTACTATGAGCTAGCCCCTAGACAGACCTGCACATCTTTCTCTTGGTTTCGCTAAATTCACTAAATATTTTCAGATACTGCTTACATTCCTGATAGCCTCCTTCTCTCTTCTCTTCATCTTTTTGTTATTTTATTAGAATATCTTTTTGTTTTACAGGATAAATTGTTCGTGTTAATGTGTAAGTTGCAGGGTGTATCATCTATCTGAGACCCAAGCAAGCCTTCCTACTCTTGCTTGGCAGTTCCCATGGCAGCATCTCTTAGCTCTCCCTTAGTCTAACATCCTTCTGATTTACCTCCACTCGCCTTTCCTATTATCTCCTCTTGCCACCAATTTCCTCTTTCCTAGCATCTGACAAGTTGACTAGCACCTTCATATAGCAACTCACAGCTCCCCCAGCATCTTTCAGCCCTTGCTGACAGCTGAATAATATGGTATCTGTCCTGTTTTAGAACTGTCATTCCCACATAATAATTTTCAGATAATAATTTCTCTGATGCCCTTTGTTTCTTTTTCCTGTCTCCTAATTCTACGTAGTCAGTTTACAGTTTCTCCAGTATTTACTCCTCAGCAATTCGTTCTGACTTTGTAAGAGGAAGCAAGCAGCTGAGTAAGTTCCACCTAAATGTTGAGCTGTGTGTTTTGAGGCGGAGGTGTTCAAGTCTCATGATCAAAAATTATTATCTTGTCTGACTGACAGGTAATACTTAGGTTCCAATTTCTGCAATGCAAACATTTGCATGGCCTGAAAGTAATTTATATGAGAATTTGAGCACAATTGCTTGGAATTTACTGTGGCTGAAAACATTCACATCAGTAAAACTAATTCGTTGAAATGCTTGCTAAAAGCCACATTGTTATGTCTCTAGAAAGAATGGAAACTTCATAATACTTGGTATTGTTTCTTGAAGTCTCTTTTTCTGCAAGAATCTCAGCATTTGCTCAAAGTAAAAGTCCATTTCTTAAGATATTTTGATCAGAAAAAAATATTGAAAATGTGATCTATATCCTAAGAATTAAAAAAACCCAAACCCAAACAGCTCCCCCCACAGAATACAATATAAGGTATATATCTCTTTAAATCTCATCATTCTGTGAACCATGCTTATAACAGCTTAGTCTAATAAGCTACAGTACTGAAGGAAACATATTCAAACCCAAAGCCTGCTTTTAATGATTTTTGGGCTGTTTTTGCAACACTTGGCAAACCTGTTCCCTTTTTAAAAGTCAGGTATAATGCCTCTGATGTTTAAAAATAGATAGCCATAAAGCACAGCGTTGTTATATACTCAGTGTAGTTCCCAAATGCATTTGTGTGTTTCCGGTTCTTGCAGTTCTGGAAGAAGGGGTGTTTCCTTGCCTTTACTTCTTCCTGCCTGCAGTTCCCACTGCCTGTAGTAGCCTTTGTGGAAGCTATTTCTATGCCACTGGAAAGTTATTGACCTGTATAAAACTGTGTGGAGCTGAGTGTCCCTGAGAAGCCACAATGCAGCAGAACCAGTAACAATTTCAGGAGATTAAAGATATGCCTGTGCCCGAGCAACTTGCAGCTTTTGTGTGTCATGGAAAGCATCTCTCAGCTGTGTTCCAGTACTATTGCCTGTGTGCAGAACACCCAGGAAATGAGAAGTGATGTTTTCTTAGAGAAACACCACTCTGTCACGCTGGATTACGCAGAATTGCAGACCATCTGAGGAGGGACGGCACCCTCAGGGATCACCTATTCTGCCCCCTTGCTCAGGGCAGGGTCAGTAAGAGCAGGTTGCTCCAGGCCATGTCCAGCTGAGTTTTTAATATCTCCATGGACAGAAACTCCACAACCCCTCCAGGCAACCTCTTCCAGCGTCTTATTATATTCTGTGGAACCTCTTGTGTTTCAGTTTGCACTCGTTGCCTCTTGTCCTGTCACTGGGCACCTCTGAGAAGGGTCTGACTCCATGACCTTTACTTCTCCATAAATACCATCAGGTATTTACATACACCACCACTACCATATATAAATACTTTCGGGTATTTTTATACATGGAGAAGATCCCACTGATTCTCCTCCAGGCTGAAGTCCCAGCTCTCTCAGGCTCTCCTTGTATATGTGCTATAATGTATACCTACCAACCATTTTACATGCTCAGCTGCATCTATGGAATATTCTGGTTTCTAGATGCTTGTTTATAGAACATGGGTAGTTCTCATAGTTCTCTGATTTATGAATGTACCTGTGTATGTTTTATATGCTCAAATAATTTTAAAATGCCATTATGTTCTTACCTCTGCATCTACAGCAGATACGAACTGGTCAACAAGAAGTAAATTACACTAGCAGGATCTTCCCATATACCTGAAAAAGTAATTTAAAAAATACTCACATTTTGTGTATTTGATACAATGTCAGTGGCAAAGGTCCAAAGCAAAAGTGAATCCCCCACCCCTCCCCATTCCCTGAAAGGATTTCAGAGTGGAAGTGAAGTCTAAAGAAGGAGGAAAACCCTATTGATATCTATGAGAAGGAGGGGAGATTGGAAGAAAAGACCAGTGAGCAGGCCTGAGACATGTGAATGTGGTTGATGGTGCTTCATTAGATCTGAGGAGCGTTTCTGTTAGGAGTCATCCCTTAAAGGGAAGTAAACTTTTTAATGGCAACAAAGCCCAGGAGCCAGGGCCAGCTGGCCTGCAGAACCATCTGGAATGGATAGATAAATAACTGGATGGGGAGAAGAGCCCCAGCACTAGGCACAGCAGTACAGCTTGTCCCAAGGAAGGAGGAGCTGAGGAAGCCCAGGGTGTATCGGTGTATCTGCTATCTGCGGGAAAATGCCTGCTCGAGCTGCTTCTTCTGATCTGAAAAATGAGAGCGGAGACAAGGGCTCTCCTGTTTGTTGGGGCGAGCGGGAACAAAGCGTGGCTAGTGGCGGAAGAGCCAAGAGAAGATCCCTTCACACAGCTGGGGCACCAGCCTAAGCCACAGCACATAATGGTCCTGAACACCCAGGCTAGGGTTGCTTTGGAGGACATGGCGACAGCTGCCCCGCCAGAGGACAGAAGAGGGTAAAAAAGCTATATATAAACTTAGATAACTTCTATTGTCCTTTGCATTGACTTGGCAAGTGTTTTCTTTTTTATCCTCGGCTAAAATATTGTTGTGAAGGCAATCAATTTATGTCTGAGAATGAGTTGGGGAAAATTAACTCCCTGAGCATGAGGATGGTTAGGTGTCATTTTCTCACAAAGGATGAGAAGTGGAGGAAGAGATCCAAATGACCCAATTTAAATATGGCCTGTCATCCTTCCAGCCAAGCCCTGGCAGAAGGGCTAGGCAGGAAAGAGGCACTTTTAGTTTCCCTATCTGCAGCTATTGATTCGGTTTAATTTTGGCAGGTTCCTTGGGTATTACAGGAAAGAACCACTCCCTGCAGTCAGAGTTGTTCTGACAAAATCATTGTAAAACCATTAATCATACAATCCTGTCTAGCTACTTCTTTGGTAGTGTTATTTCACTGCACTAAGAGCCCATGAACAAATATTTCATACTGGTTGTGTAACCTGGGTAAAGTCCCAAAATGAAAGGTGCTCTGTAAAAGACAGACAGGCTCAAAACCTGAGCGAGCTCCTTGCCTGTGACACATGACCTCTGCCAGCCCCAGTAGGATTAAACCTGAGTGTAGAGGAAACTCCTCTGGATGAAACTGGCTGAGCCAGGAGGAGGTTACAGACACTCTTAAGCCCATGATCAGGCTGTAGGGCTCTGCCATGACCCCACCACTGAAGGAAACATTGCACCAGGAGGCCAAGACCATGCCATAGGTACATTTCTGTCATAGCAGAGGCAGCACAGGGACACCTCCAGGCCCAGGAGTTAAGCAAAGTCGTCACCTCATGCATAGAGGCAAGGCTGGACTGCTTCCCACAAAGGGTGATCATGGTGATTATCATCTGTTGTGGTGATCATCATTCACTGGCAACAGGAATGCAGCGAGGAGAGATGGAGCCAGGGAGTTTGGCACCTTGCCATTCCTGGCTAGTTTGCACTATGTGCACACACACATGCACTGCCAGGAAGCTATTTCTCCTCCTCTCCTTCCTCTCCTAGCCTCTGACATCCAGCTCTGAGGGCCCAACACCTGGGGCCTCACTTACTTTTCACTGATGGAAAGACCCTGGGGGCTCTTCTGGGGAGCAGAAGTGTGGAGAGAGGAGGCACTCACTCCACCTAACCACAGTGAAGCACAAGAAATAGCAACACAAAGCTTGTCACTAGAAGTTCTCTGTGGGGAACCCAGGTTCACTTTTCTCATTTACCAACACGTCTATGAAAATGAGAGCACCCTTCAACCTGCCCAGGGCTTGAATGAAGCTCTACTCCCCAGTAAAGGGGTGATGCCTGGTGCTATTGAGATGCTATCAAAGGTAGCACCCTGCTTTACGATACAGTACCATCACACTCTGCCTCTGAGTTTCAGACCCATGTGGATATTTGCAGAATGAAGAGGGTACCTTATTTTTTTGCAAATTTCTTTCATTTTCCCCCACCTGCTTTGACTATTATTTGAGCATGTTGGCATTCCCATAGTCCTCTTGTGTATACTATTTGTCCTTGAAGTGTGCTTCTGTCTGATCATATTTCCCAGATCTCCTTCTTTTCTAATCCAAAATTAGACCTGGATGGTTAATGATTTCTTCTGCCTCATAAAAATCTTTTGATATTAAAAAGAAAATATATTCTTTTTTAAGCTTTGGAAAGTGGAGGTATTTGAAAGTAAGGCTGAAGACAGAAAAACTAGCTAGAAGAAATATTTGGGGGAGAGGCAGTGTGCAGGCTTTGCACAAAGCGAGAGGTCTACTGAAACTGGAAAACAGGGTTGTTCTTATGAAAAGTTTTCATTTTAACAAGTATTCCAATTTTAGGATGACAAAATTATTAAGTAAAAAGTCCTACCCACACGTACCCCTGATTCCCTTCTTCTACAACTATGCAGTACCTTTCCTTCTTTTCTCCTTAGAACACCAGTATATTTTTCTTCTTTTCTCCCTTTCTTAAAAAGAAATGAAGCAGAATAATATTCATAATTCTGTGAATTATGTGAATTTCTGTCAAAGAAAATTACTTTCAATCCTATTCCCTTGCATATTATTTTTGTAAGGGTCAGCTACAAATCAATCTCTCTTGCTGCATTTTTTCTTTGCAGTGAAGTGGCAAAACGTGGTGTGCTCTGTAGCTAGAAATGTAGTTGTGTAGACATAAAAATCATATCCGTAAGCATCATGTGGATGCTTACCTCAAGATGTGTCTCTGTTCCTTCAGAGCAGTGACTGTAGCAACTTGAGAATGGGATGGGGGAGCCTAAATGTTAGAACTCATTTCTTTCCAGCAGATGTAATACACTTCAGAGAACCATAGTCGTCATAACACAAGGGACACTCTCATCTATTGGAGAAGCTGTAAAGCCACCAGGCTGCCTCTTCTATAGAAAGAAGGAAAATCAACCCAAGTTGAGCAAACACATTTTTGTGATGCTGTGGTGTATAATATTCATGCTATGTAATTCAGTTAGGATGTTAAACACTTTCTACATGTGAAATAGTAGCACATTCTTCCTCCTTGCAGCAAAAGGATTTTTATTTGATACCAAAACACAAATAGTGCAACATGTGGGGTAGAGTTGAAGATCAGGAGCCCAGAAATATCTATTAAAGAAGGACTGTCTTGTCCCCAGTGCAGGAGGAAAGGGCCAGACCTAGAGGGAAGGTGATGTTGAGGCAGAACAGGTGAGGAAGAGGAATTGGCTGGCCAGCCTGGAACACGCCCTGCAGCTGCTGCACAGAGCTTTCAAAAAAAGTGTTTTTATTTTTGCAGCCAGTTGAGGATCTGGATGCGATTTTTACAGGTGAGCTACAACACAGATGGAGTCTCTTTTCCTGCAGAACAGTATGGTTTATAGATGACTTAAGAGTCATAGATAAAAGGAACAGGAGACACGCAAAGTGCGCCATACATAATATGATTCTGAAAGGCAACTGGTATAGCTAGAGACAAAGAACCAGATGGATGCCCAGTAAAGCGATTTGTTTTTACAAACTGGAGAAATCTTTCTGTAAATCAGGGTCCTTTAGGAACATGATGAATATCTTTTTCATGGGTATCTGCTGAGAAATGATGGCCTTGGCTTATGCAGCACTGCCAATGTTTATCATGAAGAGAAGAGGTTTTCAAAGGCTCCTGGACTCCTTTGGCACATCACTCCTTTAAGTGTCTTACGATGACAGTGAAAACTGTCACACAGCATGTAAAAAATCCCTGCATCACCTATTATTCTTCACTAGAAAGCTATACTGTAGTTTAAATTAGCAAGGTGTTTCTGAACCCTTATTTAAAATGTGTTTGCGCTGACATCCCGAGAAAAGAGTTTCTTTATTTAATTGCACTGTCAATGCCAATGCTTTCAGCTAAAACCATTTGGAGTTAGACCTTTTAATAGAAAGTGACAGTTTAAATTGCCACGATAGCAGCATAAATGGTGCTTAAAGTCATTACTAACCTGATGCTGCAGCTGGCTCCAGACCAGTATATTAAAGCAAGAGGAAGGTGGAGGGAGTAGGGGAAGAGGAAATTAAGTGGTGAATCATTAATTCCATTGTTACTCGCTGTAAGAGTAGCTGTTATGAACTTATTTGCCTGTATGATGGAGACAGCGTATAATCCCACTCTTGCTTTGCATTAACCTACATCCCTCGCTAGTGAATTGGCAGCACTGATTTGAGCTTGCTTTCCCACGGGATGGGGTCCTGCTCTCCTCACTCACTGCCATGGCCCATAGGCTGGGCGTCTTTGACTTGTGCAGCTCTTGGGGACTCAGCAGGGCACCAGCTGCACAGAGCCTGAGCAAGAGGTTTGGGGTAAGGTCTGCCTCCCTTTATTGCCAGTGCAGAACCAGAGGTTTAACTTCTTCCTGGGAATAATCATGGAATCATAGAATGTTTTGGGCTGGAAGGGACCTTAAAGACCATCTAGTTCCAACCCCCCTGCCATGGGCAGGGACACCTTCCACTAGATCAGGTTGCTCAAAGTGCCACTCAACACTGAACACTTCCAGGGAGGGGACATCCACAACTTCTCTGGGCAACCTGTTCCAGTGTCTCTCCGCCCTCACAGTGAAGAATTTCTTCCTTACAGCTAATCTAAATCTACCCTATTTCAGTTTAAAACTGTTAACCCTCACCCTATCACTACACTCCCTGATAAAGACTCCCTCCTTATCTTCCCCGAGAGCCCCTTTAGGTACTGGAAGGCCACTATAAGATCTCCAGGAGCCCTCTCTTCTCAAGGCTGAATAATCCCAACTCTCTCAGCCTGTCCTCATAAAGGAGGTGCTCCAGCCCCCCAGTCAACCTCATTTCCCTTCTCTGGACCCACTCAAGCAGGTCCATGTCTTTCTTAGGGACACAGGACTCCAGGTGGGGTCTCACCAAAGTGGAGCAGAAGGGGAGAATCACCTCCCTCGACCTGCTGGCCACGCTTCTCTCGAGGCAGTCCGGGATGCAGTTTGGATGCGATTAGAACGAGGCAGCTAATGCCTGTAGGGGCCAACGCGCCTGTCCCCTGTGCGGCGGTGCCTCTGCAGGGAGGTCTCTCTCACCCACCGAGCTGCCCTCGGGGCTGGCACCGCTGGGGATGAGCTGTGCTGACAGCGACCGCCAGGCTCCGGGGGGTTTACCAACCACCCTCGCGGCGGTTCCCCGATCCCCCCGGCGGGGAGAGGGCTCCCGGAGCGGAGCGAGGGCAGGCGAAGAGCTCTCGTGGGAGAGGACGCGGTCTGGGGCGGGTGAGGACTCCCTGCGCTCCGAGCTCCCTGCCGGCGGCAGAGGCCGTGCGGCCGCCGGCCTTATCCGGCACCGCCACCTAGCGACCGGCCCCCGGGCCCCGCCCGCCCGCCCCGGGGCCGCTGGCCCGCCGGCAGCGCCGCCGGGAATGGCAGGGCGACGGTCGCCTGGGGAAGAGCAGAGCTGATGGGCGAGGGCGGGGGCGATGATGAAGGGCTCCGTCTCCGGCGGCGAGAGGGTTTGCTCGGCGATGGCTCCGTGGCCCGGCCAGGAGCTGCAGTCCCCGGCGGGGAGGGAGAGGAGCCCGCAGGCGGCACCGGGCTGAAAGCCGAGGTGGGAAGACCTCAGGACGTCAAGAGCCAGCGCTGCAGCCATAGGGCATCCCGGCGAGAGTTGCCTTTGTCCCTGGGGATGCAAATGGCCATCCCACCGTCGCCGGCAGCAGCGGTCCCTCCGCAGGTTGTTGCAGCGTTGGGAAGCTGGTGACTGCGGGGTTCTCCTCGGAAGGGCTGCTGCCGCTCAGTCGGGGAGAGGTGCAGAAGTTACGGCAAGCTTTGCACGCAGGGGGCTTTCCAGCTCCACAAGAGCAGCTCACACTTCTCGCCCCTTCTGCCTCTTGCTCATTAGGGCTCCAAAAAGGCTCCCAGAGCAGTGGGAGCCTGGCAGGTCAGAAGCACCGCAAGCTTTCAAAGCACCCATCGGCCAGGAAAGCTGTTCTTTACCTGGTTCGGAGACACCTCTCCCCTAAGATCTCAAAGTGTTGGGGTGGGTTTCAGGATTGGTCCAAGTCCAGCCTCTGCAGCCAGCCTCTGCAGCCAGCAGCATCCTGTGCTGATGGAACCTCCTCTGTGGTGACAGAGAAAAATCCATGCACTTCTGAACTGTGCCATCATTTGGTTGGTCAGCAGGATTTAACTTTATCTTGGCCAGGCCAACTGAAAAACAAAAGAAAGCCTATGATTTCTGTCCCTTGAACTGGGCAGCCCCAAGAGGGAACAGGACTCCTACAGGTTCCTACCACTGGTCCCACTAATGGGATCACCAATTTAAGGACTGTAAGCCTCTTAGTGCTAATGAGCTAACCACCGTCAGGTCTGATGAGGCTTTGGACACATGTATTTACTTAATCCTGTGATGGGAAAGATAAAGCCCCCTGCAGGGAAGCAAGATGCTTGCCTGAGGATGCTGGCACAGGTCACACAGTGCAGCTTAGGTGTTGAAATGGTGTCCCCAACACCTCAGAGGTCATCTTGTAGCCCAGGAGCCGCCCTGGGCATCCAAAGCGTACAAATCCCACCAAGATTACTAAAGATAGACATGGTACCCTCACCACTGACCCTCTTCCTCTACAGGTCCTCTTCTGGCAATCCAGCCTGCTAGTTAATATAGGCAGAACCTTTGAGACTAGTATGTTACCTGCCATTCACATTACAGTGCTTTTTTAAAAAAAAAAAAAAAAAAATATATATATAAGGGGGGGAATGCTATTTTGGGGCACTTGAAGCTCAATTCTAAGAGGCTGCTTTGTAATCTGAAATTGTTTTCAAGTTTCAGAGTCAAGATCAAGTTAGTCTAGCTTTCTTTTAAGCAAGACTTCTGGCGCATTGAACAGACATCACTTGCCAAATATTTTTAACTGTCAAGCACTGATGTATTTCATGGGTGAGTGTATGTTCTGGAGGACATCTCTTACCTTCTCTCACTTGTATTTTTTCGAACAGAAATGATAAGTCAAGTCCTTCCCCTCCCTGAGAAGCCAGGAATGGTCCTTCAAGTACAGGGGGTTTCTCTTTGCTGGGAATGGGTCTTTTTCACCAGGAAATGTGATGCAGCCAGTGCCTAACCACTGGTGACCCTTTCCCAACCTCCTTGTCTCCCTGCAGCAGGACAGAAATCTCTTTTTAGCCAGTCCTTTCTGTGACTGACCACCCTGTAAGTGGCCAAGTGGGAACTTGGGTTGAATTTTGTTGTCTGCAGTTCATTTCAGAAGTTCTCAAATATGAATAGGGACATCTCGTAAGAAAAGGAGTTGCTGCTCAGACAATCCTCCTGGCTCAGAGGCCATCCCTCCCTCCAGCCAGAGCCAGAGGAGGACAGGGGGTTAGGTCCTTCCCTGCCGCACAGTTGTCAGGAGGCCCCATGCCCCAGCACAAGTGATTTGGACTTCCAGAAAGGCATCCAAACAGGGACCCTGCTTGCCAGCTGTGCTGGAGCAGGAACTTCGTTCCCACTTTATGGGGCAGGTTTTGGTCCGTGTTTGCAGGTGAGAGCGATCTGGCCTCTGCAGTACAGCTCCATCGTCCCTCATGCTGCAGGCAGGAGCCGATCCTGACTGCCTTCAGTTGTTCTCTTCAGGCTTGCATGGAAATCCTGGCACAGTGCACTTGGAATGTAAGCTGATTGCCTTTCTGCAGCTGCCAGCATCTCCTGATGCTTTCCAGGCTCTGTGCCTGCCCGTGTGAAGCATCTGAATTTGTGGTTACAGCCCCAAGCCCTGGAACTGCTCTAAAAAGGAGGGACAAGGCTCCCCTTGCTCTGCAGCTACCATCAGGTGGTATTGCCACCCCAGCTTGCTGGTGTCCTTTTGCGAGGTGTATATTGTGCTATAGAAAGGTCTGTTGTACGGCAATATAGGGTTATGGGTTGTTTTTTTTTTTTCCTGAATCCATGTTAGGTTTATTGTGATACTGGTCAACTGTCCAGTGAGGTGACAGCTTTGGGGACTGCTGCAAAGGAGCTCAGTGGGTCTGGTCAAGTGTCAGCATTGCTCTGACTGCTCACAGAGAATTTACACGGCTCCTTGGCAGAGGCTTCCTAGCAAAAAAGTACTTTCTTAGTAGGTCCATGATGGATAGGCAAAATAGTGTTAATGATAGCATAATTACACTGAAAATATAACAAATACATGAAGTATATATTAATTTTCTCATTTTCAAGTACTTCTTTATTCTTGGTGCTCTCTGCTTCTGCCAGTCATTTGACCTGCTGTAACATCCCACCTCTATACCTGTAAGCGCTTGTTAGTTATGATTCATCCTTTCACATGGATACAATCCTGGCATTCCTTGTTTTCCTGGGCTGTGTCAGACAAAACCTGTCCTAGTCTTCTTAAAGCTAATCTTACAGCATCAGCCTTAACAAAACTCTTGATTCATGCCAGTGCAAGAGAAAAATCAGGTCCATGTTATCTCCCTTTTTGTTTGTCACAAAAGTGTCTTTTCATTCGTATTTTTTTTTTTAGAGGATTCATCCGTTGGTTGCAAGTACAAAACACCCCTGGAAGATGTCGCTACCCATCCATAGTTTGTGGGAGGTGCTCTGGGCATCACACCCATGGGTGTGGATCCTCCCTGGGGCAGTCCCAAGATGATCACAGGTGGCTTTTAGTGCCTAGATGTGAGCAACAGAACTGAGACCAAGAAGTCTAATAGGACAAGGCAGGACTTTTGGACCCATGTCACTGTTGTCCTCTGAGCTTCCAGCCAAACTGCTAGAGTTGGATTTAAAAATCTCAAAATGAGCACTTTGTGTGCCTTTCCGTTTCCTAAGGCATAAACATCTTTCTGGTCCCTGTTGGAAATGCCCTTGTCAGGACTCATGCTCCCTGCTGACCTCTTTTGGTCTTTGGTTGTGGAGTGTAAGTTTTTCAATCAAAAATCTGATTTCAAGCTCTTGGCTGCTTGAAACAGACTCCAGGAAGCCCAGTTAGGCACCTCAGCCCCTGGCCAGCACAGGAGCATTGGCATCTTGGGACGGCAGGACAGACAGGCATCCCCCAGCCAGGAGGCAAGAGGAGACAAGCACCACAATGGGAGTCACCTGTCCTGAAGCTCTTGACACCCCACCCTGTCCTCCACAGTGGAGCTGGTTAAGTCAGCCTCAATCAATGGTTAAACTACAGTGGAAAGTAAGACAAGAGACAGAGCAGGGCCGAGCAGGCAGGGTGGTACGTGGGGCTCCGGTGCGCTTTCACACCAGCGACAGCTCAGCATAGGGGCTCTGTGCTCTACCAAGGTGCTGAATGAGCTTGTTTAAAGCTCGGGCATATTTATATGCCCTCTGTCTACAACACAGGGTTCATTGTGTCTATCACTTCTTCTGTTTCTTTACTTTGTCCTAATGGCAGCAATTCTTCAGCCTGATATTTTGCCTGGCCTCATGCTGAGATGACCCCCTAAATTTTGTCTTCAGTAGAACAGTAACATTTTTTCAGATTTGTGGAGTTTCTGTGAGATTCTGGTAAATACTGCAGAAGTCTGTATGCCACGTGGCCTCTGAACCACCTGTGCTTGCAGTTTTTAAAGTGCTCATTGCCTTGGAAATTAGTAGCATTCTTGATTGCCACAGGTCCAGAAAAAGACATCCCCAGCCTCATGTGATACTTCTGCTACTTTTAGAAAAGAAAAAAAAATATCGAAACACTTGGCTTTTTCACATCAGCATTTTAAGGAAACCAAACCAACCAACCCTCCCTTCAAACCCTCCTCCTAGTGAAAGTTTTTTGGCGTGCCTGCCTTTCATGTCTATCTCAGCTACTTCTTTCCTCCTGACCATTCTGCTGACCTGCTTACTGGTTCCAGGCAGCCACTCCTCAGCCAGTTTTCTACCTGTCATAACTGTTAACATTTTAATTGCATTTCCTATTAATGATATATTATTTAATTTTAATTACTACCTTTAATAAGCCAGTGAACCGCAGTGAGCTGTTAGGCAGCTGCCTCTTTTCCTAATGGGTGACACAGCCTTTTGGCTTGCAAATATGCCTGTCAAAGAACTCTGGGGTTGGCATCTGGGTTCTGGGTGCTTTTGCTGCTGTGACCCAGTGAGGGGGATGGGATGCAGGACCTGGGCAAGCTGGGGAGCCTTCAGCAGAGCCTGGCGGCAAAGCAGTGAGGATTTCACAGCTAACGAAATTCAAGAGGAAGGGGTTAGATCCAAGGGGCGGGTGGCATCTGCTAGTCTGCACAAGCTAGAACTGGTAACTGCTCCTTGCTCCTCCTCAGAGCAGCCAGAATTGGGTGTATTTATTCTCCATTGCCCTGCATGTCTCTGGTACTCAGCATGCGGTTTATGATGAGCGGTTGAAAATATCAGGTAGATGGAGAAAACAAGAAAACAAATCAAATCGAAAGCAGATTGCTGGCAACTCAGCATGACAGCTCCTTACTGTGAAGAGTCACCCAGTGCCAGTGGGGCTGCAGGACGAACCAAGATGAGGAGCAAATGAGTCAACATTTCCTCAAGGTATCCAGTGAGAGTAAACTAATTGGACTAAACATCCTGATGATATCGGGGCCAGCAGACACATCACCTGCATGTTGCACCTCCTCCCTTCTCACGCAGGTACAGAGGGCAGTGACACCCAACAGCACCTCTGTCGTTAGGTTAGTGAGAGCAATGGGTTGACGTCAGGTCACACACACAGTTAAAGCAGGATGGCTTCTGCTGGATGAACTATTACTGAAATAGCCCCCACATGCGCGGTTTAATTTTACTAGGCTGAAGCATTCATAGAGCAGAGGGAAAACCAGCCGTCAGCCCTCTCCATCCCCACCGCCGGCCAGTGCGAGCCCCGCCGGGGAGCCGTGGGATGATGAGCTGGGGCAGGGTGGTGAGGATGGGCAGAGACCCAGCCTAGACATCTCTGTGCCTGAGCAACACTGTGCTCACCGATACTGGCAGGAGGGGAGGGAGCCAGGATCCTGCCAGCCCTGAGAGCAATGGTGGCACCTGCGGGGACTTGTGCACCAGAAGAAGCGGCACCAGGAAACACATTTTATTAATTTAGTCTCAACGACGGCAGTACACCTCATCTGACTCGAGGTTTGGCAGGGGCTTTTGGGACAGTGTGGTAGCACTTAGTGGGTAACCACCTTGCTGAAAAACATTAAGGCAGTATATGAATTTTAACAGACGTGAGACCTTTCATATACCAACAGGCATTAAAATGGATTTGGAAGACCTACCACCCCTGCCTTTCACTTTTGCAGACTTTCTCGTAAAGGCACGTTTCAACCAAACGTGGGATTGAAACGCCCACACCCCACTACTACACAAAATGAGTTGGAAAATGGGGAGCAGCAAAATAAGCTAAAGTGCACTACAGCTGCAGTTGACCGTGTCCCTCAAAACAACGCCTGACCTTGGTACTGGCATCAAATAGACTTGAGCGTTCATTAACAGGAAAATATTTTGAATTTTATTTTTTCACGTTATTATCAAGTACACAATTACAATAATGTCACACATCCCTATATGATTCTATGTATTTTGTTTTTTTCTTTTGTCTTTTTTACAAAGTGTACAGAGGGAAGGACGTATACAATATTTAACAGGGTATTTTCTACAGAACAATAATTTATATTATGTCCTTGTAAAAATCTGTACCTTTTTTAAACATTAAACTGAAACATCCATTTAATAGCATTTGCTAAGCAAATTATTTAAGAATTAAAACTAACCTGTAACTAATGTCAGTACATTAACAATAACTATAATTTCATTTTCTCTTTATACAGACAAATACATTATACAAAATCCACTTGACCAAACCCTTAATTATTAAAAAAAAAGTTTCAACATTGTGCTTTAAAAAAAAAAAAGTGTGTATGATTCCAGGCTACGTAAGAGAAAAGAAAATGTGTAAAATTGTGTTCTTTGTCTTTCAGCTTATTTAAAAAAATAAAGTTCAAAATGGCTAAAAATCTCGGCAACACTATGGGAATTTATGCAGATTTTGTACACTTTTCAGGTTTCCAGTTAGAAAACACTTGAACATAAGAGGGGAAGAAAACCCAAAGTCACAGGAGGGTACTTTGCAACAGACGTGAACGGACAATCTCTACTGGGTTTTACTGCATCTGGTTTGGCAATCCGTAGCTAACAGCCAGCCAGCTACGGCCACGCAGGAAATCCACTGGCTTCACGGGGGGATTTCAACGAAGGCACAGCGCAGCACACCTAGGTATTACACACTACAGGTTCACAGCCCGCGAGTAGCAATATCATACAAGAGCACACTGGACAAGTCTGGGAGCACTGTCAAACAGGCATTGAAAGAATAACACATGACACAGTAAAGGTAGCAGCGTGGCATTGGACTCTCCTGAACTGCAAACTACACACAGGTATTTCGGCTGACAGTGAAACGGAAGGGCTGAGCAGCAGGAGCAGGGCTCGGTAACACACGGAATACAAAAGGCGTAGAAGATGCACCCCGGAAAGGAAACCTCTGTCCCTTTATCACCCCAAACCTGAAACCATCACTAACATTTCTGTTCGATTTCACCTGCCTAGAAACCAGAGTCAACACTGGCCTGGGCTCCAAACCCTTAGGGACTTGTCAGTTACAAATCTGTGCTAATCTGGTGGGCAGCTGGGTCCAAATTCTGCAATCCATTGCCAACCACTAGCTTTGAGCACGGGGAGCGGGCTCGGGCCCCAACATCTGGCATGTAATTAAATGGTTTGGGTTTTTCCCTCCACTGTTGTTAAGGTACATGACTTTGTGCTTGGTGCATTTATGCCGCAATTAGCAAAAGATAGGGTGCTATTTTGTAATAGTCTTCAGGTGGCAAAATTGCATATAATAATTATAATGTTCTCCCAGCTGTTTATAAACAGATTAAAAGAACTGGGTTAATTCTGGATACTGCACTAATTAACAAACAGCAGCTTAACACAACTGCTAATGGCTCAGGAAAGACACTCTGTTTAGAAACAGTTCTGTTACTATCCTAAGTTATTTTTCTTATGAAGGATGTCTGTATTAAAACATCTCTACTCCTTATGAACACATCTGCTCCACTCCACCCCCCTCTGAATCTCTCTCACTGTAAATATCTCATTTCCAAAATCCAGGCACCTCTTGGTCTTGAATTTTATTCTAAAACAACTCACAATAAAAATGTGACTTGAACCACAAACTGTTCTTTCAAAAGAAATACGAAAACAGATAAAAGCATTAAGTCTGAAGTACGTTTACCAGCACGTACAGACAGCTGTCACCTATTAACTCTGCAAAAGGAACAACAGTGGTTTTTGTTTCCAACATTAAGACAGCAGTAAATTGAAAACGCAACTCATTTGTTAACAGGCAAAACCTTTCAAAGACAAAGAAGCACATAACAATAAATGTCATATTTGAGCACACTTTTAAATTCGCCAAACAAAGGTAACAAATGCCCCAAACCATTTAAAAAATATTTTTCTCTCTGAAACCTGAATTAAAACGCAGAATAGTTTTCCGCAATAAAGTTAGATGTGTAACTCCTCAAATGTAAAATGGTTAACCTGCCACAAAGTCTGTATAGTCAAAACAAGACAATCAGCTGGGTCTAGTGACTTTACCTTCAACATCACAATTCCCCATTTTATACACACCTCTGACAATTTTATCAAGAGAAATTTCATAGTTTTAAAATTCACGACAAAACTGCATTAACATGGACACTGTGAGTATCAACGAGGTCAGTAAGATAAATAGACTTAAATAAACTATTACGGTTGAAAAATTCAGTAAGAGACAGGGTTTACTTTATTAAATGCAACTTTATTGTTGCCATCTTTTCTTCATTTATTAAACAAACTGAATAGAATTCAGAACACGCTATTGAACAAAAGGTATAAAAGTCAACTAGAAGCAATAATCCTATTTTTATACAGCAACAAATCAAATGCACAGTATGGTTTTTTTTGTTGGTTTTGTTTTTTTGTGTGTGTGTGTGATCGCAGGTGATTGGCTTTAAAATAAGCTAACTGCCTGAAAGGCAAAATTCCTTTCTCATTCCAGCTCTAAGTCTGTGAAAGAGACTTTAAGGCAGCCCAACATCTTTATGATGCCGCATAATGTGCTGGTTCTTCTCTGAAGGCCTTCGGAAACCTTTCTTGCAATACTCGCAGCGGTGAGGGTAGTCCTTTGTATGAATGGAAATAACATGCCGTTTGAAGCCTGAGGCGTCTGTAGTGCTATACTCACAGTACTCACATTGATAAACTTTCCTGCCACTGTGTGTTTTCATGTGTTTTTTCAGCTCGTTTTGTTGCCTAAAGCCCTTTCTGCATCTCTTGCACCTGAATGGAAGATCCTTTGTGTGAACCGAGAGTATGTGGCGGCTCAGAATGAATGGATCTGCAATCTTAAAGTCACAATGTCTGCACTGGTGCAATTTTTTACCCTTGTGAGCCGCCACGTGTTTTTTCAGTTCCGAAGGCCTGTGAAAGCCTTTATCACACATATCACACTTATGAGGATAGTCTTTTGTGTGGACTGAAATTATGTGTCGTTTCAGATCACTCGAGTTTGAGCTCTTATGGTCACAATGCAAACACTGATGTGTTTTACTTTCTTGATGCATAAGCGTATGCTGCTGTAGCTCTTTGGTATCTGAAAAAGTCTGGAAACAAATATCGCACTTTAATGGCGTTTCCTTACTGTGTTTAGTCTTTACGTGAGTTTTCAAGTTAGAAGAGTCGGCAGATCGGTATTCACAATATTGGCACTGGTACGGTTTTTCACCAGTGTGGATTCGCATGTGCTTCTTGAGCTCCGACGGATGGCGAAATCCTTTGCCACACTCCACGCAAATATGAGGAAAGTTCTTGCTGTGGACAGCTAAAAGGTGATGACTCAGTAATCCTTGTTCTGCTGTCTCATAATCGCAGAATTTGCACTTGTGCATTTTATTAACTCCTTTGTCCCTGTGCACCATCTTGTGAGTAAATAAAGTTCCCGCGTGAGAGAAGCTTTTCCCACACTCATCACACTCAATAAGCTTTTCTGTTTTGTTGGTCAGCTTATGACTCTCCAAGTGGTTGTGTAAACTTATTTTTTTATTCGTAGTGTAATCACAGTCTGTGCATCTGTATTTCTTCTTAGTAAGAAGGTGCTCCGGGTGGTTTTTCATGTGCCTTTTCAAGAAACCTCTGGATTTGAATTTCTTTCCACAAATCATGCAGGGGTACACTGTCAATGGATGACCATCAGGGCCAATGATTATTGCTGAAAAACAAAAAATCCCCTTCATCATTATCCAACAATATTATACCTCAACAAATGTCATATTTCGACCTTAAAAATAAGCTCAATAATTAAATAAGATCAGACACATACACTTCACTAAATAATAAACAAGCTTGTTACTGGGTAAGGTAGAAAAAAAAAATGAGGGAATTACTACTTTCATTCTGGTTTATTATCAGGATAAAGGAAATACTGTTCTCTGCTGTAGACAGCCAAAGCATCACTCAGCTGTTCTTCACCTCAAATAATTCTCCTTTGAAGAATTCTGACATAGTTCACCCATTAAATACAGACAGAAACCAACGCCAGGGCAAAAAACAGCAGCCAACTTGTTAAACCGAGTACTACATAGTAAGCACAGCACATGATCTTCTTTGACTTTCCATGAATCTGTAGCTGAAGTTTAATCTGGCAGTTTGATCACCTACCACTGACTACAATTCGCATGTCCCCAAACTAACACCTCCTTCTTGTGCCATCTGTCACAGTTACAATCTGAAGAGGTATTAAGCAAGAATCAATGAGAACACATTTCACATACAGACACCTCAAAGCTTTGGAACTTATTTGCATTCATCTATCAGCCTGATTTGTTTACTCTGGTTTGGTCTAGGCATGCTAAAAAGCTCTCTTTTCCAAAAATGTTTTAGAAGGAGAACTGAATAGGTAGCTGGAAATAGAAAAAACAAACTTTAAGATTAAAATTTGCCCAGTTTACTGATTCACTGCTAGACAAAACAGAACTCCTACAGTTAAGTCACAATTTGGAAAGAATCTTCCTGTATCATTTAAGACAAGGCTACTAAAGAAAACAGTCATGTGTTTTTTCAACTTTATCAGACCAGATAAATGATTCAGACCATAACAGAGTAACAGCAGAAACCAAATAATGCCAAAGCAGCGCATCTGTTCTTACACATGCAAGTAAGAACATTGGCATGAACATCAAGGCAATTTATTTCACACTGGAAAGAGAAAAGGGTATAGAAGTTACACCTCCAAATGTAATATAAAATGTTCAGATTTTCCAGTTACTTAGTGAGCAGATGTACTGAAATGTACCGTTCCATGTATTTTCAATAAAAAGAGGTTTTAAAAAGCACTATTACAGAATGCTGTTTATCTAACATTTTAAAAAGTTACATTAAACATTAAAATTGGTGTAGCAAGTTAAGTATATAGGTTTTTAACCTTTTGCTATGATACTGATTTTTGACTATGTCAGAGATGCTTCCTTTTAAACAATCCAAACCAACTAGGTATGTAAAAACTTTTAAATAAAATACGCACTCATTTATGATGTAGAAGTGTTGTCCACAAAATAATTCCCCAAATAATCACCGTTTTCTACATGACAATGCATATGCTATCAGCAGAGTACATCAGCTTATGCACAAGTGCCTAGAGGAATGAGAGCACAGCCAGCCACCAGGTACTCACCTGTTTGATACTGCCTAGACTCAGGTCTCCTTTTTTTCTTTGGTTTTTGCTTAGCCAGTCTCCCAAGTCCAGCTGACTCATCTATGTGCAAAAGAGCACTGGCAGTGCCATTCCGACTTTCAATGCCATCATTATTATTACCTAAAAAAATGAGTTAAAAAGTTACCCACTGTCATCATTCTACAGATTATTTGACCAACAAACTCTACAAAAATAATAGAAGAAATTATAAAGTATTATCTGGACATTTAATCAAGCCATAATAAGGTACAGGATGAGCTGCAGAACTTCTCTCTCTGTGACTTACAAATTATGGTTGGTACTATGAACTTGGAAGCACTTGCTCTGTTAACGTAATTTTACAGGAGCACAGAATTTACAGGAATTAATGGTTTTCCATTTGTCCCAGTTTGAGCCAAGCTCAAACTGGGACACCATTTCACAGAGAGTTCTCCTTTAAATGCAGTAGTTTCTGCATTTCTTTGGTTGCTAATTACGCCCAACGTGTTTAGTATCAGTAAAACAACAGCATGTCACAATATTTACTGTGCCCAATTTTCTTCCCAGAATAAATATATTCACATGTGAGCTCCCATTCACTGCTGGAAATCTGAATTCACCTCACTGAAGTTTCTCAAACACCAAGTTTCAGAACTGGAACTGCAATCAAAGCATCGTTCTGAACAGCCCATAAACTTGCACACAAAGTATGCTACTTACTATTTGCACACCTGATGCTTTAACACTTACAAATTCTACTGGGAACAAAGAGCGAGCATGCTCAGTCTTGTATAATATAAGGAAACAGTATTTGCCTCACAGACCTTCATGTTTAATACACAATTGGTATCACTGGATGTAAAACAAACATGAAAATTACAAGTAAACATACATATATTCGGGAAGGTATTTATTGGTAAACAGTTTAACATTGGAGATTTAAGGGCATAAGTAAATTTTACTAACAGGTTTTGTGGTTAATTATTTACTTGAATCAATGGAAGGCAACAGTTCCTAGTCAAAGCAGAGCACACAAATAAGTCAGGAATACTGAAGTGGAAGAAAGTGCAAGATGCTCAGTAGCTGTTCCCTTTGTAGAGTGCCGAGAATGAATATTCATAATTAATCTAAGAAGACTCAGAGCCAGGAATAGGCATGTGCAGAGCCTGAAGATTCTGATCTGTAGGCTAACTCAAGTGCAGAACAGCAAACGTGGCAAGTGACAAACGCTGAAAGCAAAAACCCATTTCACATCTTATACACAGAAAGTACAGTTTGCAACAGGTGCACAAAGAGTCCTTCTAGAGTGTAATATAGAACAGGCGCCAAACATTTTCTAATACTAGAAAAAAACTGCAAAAACTTGGTGGAATATAAAGCACAGTGGGACTGGGCTTCGTGACAATACAGGAACGAAACAAATTTAACATTTTAAGATGATGTTGTTATCAGCTCTTAAACCCTCTTTAAGTGGCAAAGAGTTTCGAGAAGTGCAGATGACAAACCCCTGCCATTTTCATGCCTTCATGCGTCACTACTTCTTCCCTTCCCCACCACCTCTCACCTTGCACGTGCAGGTTGCTTACTGCTGACAATGTAATCACTCCACTGTTCCCCACATTCTTAAATTCTCCTTTCAATTCCACCTCTCTGTTCTTAATACACTGCTCAATTTTCTCCTCCTTATCCTAAATCACTGAATGTTCAGTCTAGAACTGTTGTTTCAAGTTCACTTAATTTCATTTTAAATTCCCACTCAACCTGGCTTCTGCCCTTTCCACTGAAACTGTGCTCACCTGTATATGGCCAAAGACAAGGCTCTGGGTGCACCATTCATCACCTAAACAACTTTTAACACATGCTGCTGCCTGACATCTTGCACTCCCTTGACTTCCATCCATGATTCCAGCCCCCAGCACATTCTTAGCCCTTCCCTGCCATTGGTCTGCTGGCACCATCACCACAATCCACATCATCCAGACATACAACCTAAGTGTTGTCCTCTACTCCAGTATTTCTTCTGCTTCATTTAGAAGGAGAAAGGGGCAATATGGAAACATTTCTAAAATAAGATTTTGGTCTACCAGCTTACCAACTTCTGGAAATCAGTTTGTGCACCAGCTGGTGCTCATATACTAAAGATGAAAAAAAATACTTCTGCATGCTGGAAATATTGTCAAGATACTGCTATAATTTGAAGATTTCTTCCTCCAGCTTCTTCTTTTTGTAAATAAGTTATTTCCATTAGTGAAATCACGAATTTTTATGTTCCTTCTAAAAAGCAATTAAATCAAGCTAGAGGTCGGTGTTGCTTTTCACTGTTAACCAAATCTTACATATTCCCATTTGCTTTTTTTCCCCCCCAAATAGAAATACTCAGTTCTATTTCCAAGCCAGTTCTTAATGTGTCCTAAAACTGTGAAGGAGAGATGTACTTGAGATGCCATTTTTCAGGTGAAAGCTCATGTACTTCCCCTTCAACATCATGAAAACATGAAGGAAAATGTCTGTTAAAATAGGAGTAAGAGGAAGCTTGCCTTACAGCTTCTCTCTTCTTCTCTTTTTAAGGCTCATTATGCCAAGAAACCGTTCTTAAACTAAAACTTTAAATACACAGAAGCACAAATACTCCATTACCCTCCAAAAAACAATCCCTGACATTTTGTTATAGACAGCGTCACCAGAAAGAATTATTTGAATATTACCTACCATAAGCTGCCGCCCAAGCTATCGGCATGAAAGTTTTAATTTCGGTGTCATCAATTTGCTGTTCATGGGCCGCTGCTGCATCCTCCTCTCCTACAATCACTTCCATATAAACTTCATCAGCTATTTCTGCAACATCTAAGAGAAAAGGAAGTCAAGAAAAAATTAATACGAACACTGCACTGCTGAAAGTGAAAATCCCCATTCCCAAATGAAAGCCACCTACTTACTTAAGTCTTCATCTTCATGTTGAGAATCATTTACAGTCATGTAAACCATTTTCTCCCTTGGAATACGAATACTGCTGTTTTGATCAAGTAATCCAACTGCGTGGTCATTCTCTGGTTCGCTCTCCACAATGTCGACTGTGCCCCCTAATTAGGAAGACCAGATATTTTAAATACACTCTGTTCAAAGTCTATGCTAAACCAGAAAAAGCTTGTCACTCTAACATCAGACCCACAGCTCTTTACAGATGACTTGAGAGAAACTACAGTATCTAATTATGAAAAATTTCAAATGTCAGGCTGGAGTATTCTAAAATGTGCATATTTTACCTAAATCATCTTCTCCAGGATCTGCTTTGAATATATAGACCTTGATGACTTCTGGACAAATGCCATCCACTTTACAAGAGCCACTTTCTGACTCTGCTTCCATGGTAATTTCAGCAGAACCTTCGTGTTCTATCTTACCAGCATCATCCACTACAAAAACAAGTTATTACAATTATCCAGTCATATACATAGACAGACATATATGAAAGATTGTATTATTTTATCACTCAAATTTGGAAGCAGTTTAAAATTAAGAAGTTGTGATAAAGAACCTACCCATAAATATTTTTTCATATCCTTGAAAACAAAGACAATAAGCACAAAAATAAATTCAAGCTGTATCTTCTAGTTAAGGGGGAAGTGCAAGAATGCTGCAGTGATATGACTAGAGTCATGAGCACCACAGCAGGCACTGCTAATAGGGAAACGGTAATCTGCCGGAAGATGATGGTAGGAAGAAACTGCACATTAGTACTTACTCTGTGGCATAAATTCACTTATTCTCAGTTTTAATTGCTTCCTCCTTCACAACTAATAAGCTATTAAATGTTTTTTTCAAAAGCATTATCTGTTGCTCAACCCTGTCTCTAATGCAAGCAGTACAATTGCTGCCAGTCAGACCTGGCTCCTCAAAAAGCGCTGTTACTGATGCTGCTTCAGCTGACTAAACAAAACTACAGGAAGAAACCCCTCCACTTTTCTCATCCACTCAACAGCTGAGGAATCGAGCACAGTGTCAATGCGCTGCCCTGACGCTACAGCACTGGTGAACCTATTCAACTGATTGTTCATGGTGCCCTTACTGAAAGGGACTTGCACTGGATTTTATGCTGTAGCCCTATATACTCTCCTTACTGCAGTCTCAAATTTCTTCTCTTGCTTTCAGAAGAGCACCAACACCACGCTTCAGTTTGAGTTGCTGTTACTTGCCTAGGCCTCCCACATAAACATGGCTGACAGCCAGCCTCATAAGGAACACATTTCTGGTTTTTAAGACATACTCTACACAGGCACATGCACACACCTCCCATCTTACTTTACCAAGCACAGGTTTAAAAACAAATCAAAAAAAACCCTAAATATGTGTTTGCAAAAATCAAATCCAGTATCTCAAGACCTTCAAAGAATCTCCCAATTTCAGAAGCCCCAGAAGTTTCTTGAGTGTTGAGATTATTTAAGAATTCTTAACATAGAATCATAGAATGATTTGGGTTGAAGGGACCTTTAAAGGTCATGTAGTCCAACCTGTCATGCCCAACACGATGGCATACTTCTGTAATCTGTGACTTTAATGTTCATTAAGTCACTTTCGGAGGCTGACATGGCTCCCTCGGAGCTTCAGTTCATGGCAAGACATGAAATTTATACTAAAGGAAGAGTAAGAACTGTCCCATAACTGCTGTATATTTTTTTAACTACCATATCTAGCACACACAAAACACTTTAAAAAGTATGCTTATTTACAGGCACTCAGTAAACTACCTTCGTAACTAAATATAGCTTTACTACTCAGTAACTGCCACTCTTTCGTTTACTTTAAGATCTACTTAAAAAAAAAAGCTCAGAATGTTACTACTATTATTTTCCTGCCATGAAGGCAATAAATGAGCCTTTAAATTAGATAAACTAGCATGTGTTCTGTCTTGTGTATCAAACACAACTGTATTTAAGTGCAGTTTCTCAATCAGGCATCATTATTCACCAAAAAACCCAAGTAACATTAAATTATGAAGCACTAAAAAAAATTAAGTCTATCTCGCTCCTCACCAAAAGAGCAGAAAAAAACATTAAATACCCTTATGCCAAGCTCACAATCAATGGCTACCATACAGAATGTTTCAAGCAGCAAGATGTTTAAAAAACTACTTGCTGTCACAGGACAACAGAACATCTTGTAGCTGAAACCTGGAAGCATGTCAAAAGCAAAAACCTGAAGATGTTCTTCTGAATCATGTTAACAATGGAGCTCCACAGTATGTATACTCAGTTATTGACCAGACTTTCATAAATTCTTTGGCATATGCATGAAGCACCAAACGTCACCAGAACCCTGACAAAAAGAAAATTCGCTTTCGTTCCTACACTACATTTATGCAGTTGTTCTCCTTTAACTTGGCTGTTTCCACTGTCATGCATGCGTACTTGGAAGGCTTTCAAATAAGCGTAGATTGATTTTACACCGTTGAAGCCAAAGGGGAAGTCTGCCACCAAGCTCAACTGATGCTGGAACATACTCAAGGAAGGAAAATTATGGCTGAAGCAATCAGAGAAAACAAACCTACGTGCACCATGTGAAACAGGCTGGTTTCTTTTAATCGAAACAGAGTTTTTTACTTCCATACACATATGGAAGTATCCATTGATAATATTCACAACAGAAGAATTCTAGAGCTTAAAAATATGCTCAATTTACTCTTTGAGAGAAGTTCACCAAGGTTCAAAATCATCTTTTAAACAACATGATTAAAAAAAAAAAATCATTACACAATTTAGTTTGTTTATCCCTGATTTCCCTCTATATTCAACTGTGTTTAAAATGTCACAACGGGTTTAAACGCTTTTAAGAGCCCCATTAAACTGTAAGGAAATTGGTGTGTAGGAATATTAAGCCAACTTTTCTCATCCAGAAGCAAAAAGTTTCACTCTTTACAGGTGGGAATATTTGAAAGGCTCAAGTCTCTGAAGGGCTTGAAAAGTAATAGTATTGCAGTAGAGTAGCAAACATAACAGGAAGAAAAGTAGGGTGGAAAGAAAAAGGTAGGAAAAAGATAAAAAAAGAAGAGACAAATAAGGTGAAAGAGAACGGGTACCTATCACACAAAGCCCCATTTTCATGGTATTTTGTCCTATGGCCTCATATGCATTTACCTATACTGATGCTCTGGCATTTATGAAATTTGATTTCTATTTAACACCTTCCCTATGTTTTTGCATTCTCCACATACCAATGTTGCAAGTTGGAACTCTGATGATGTTTGAATTTTTCAGTCAAATTCACAGCCCATCAAGGGATCCCACAAATACCATGCATGATTGATCTTCTCTCACATTGTTCCTCTTTGAAATTACAAAAACCCCGCCTCCAAAAGCACTTAAAAGCATTAGTTAAGCTTCTAAGAGACCAACTCCTTTCAAGTAGAGAGGCTGGGCAGTTACTAAACTAATCACAAGTCACATGCTAGAAAAAAGTTCAGACTAGCATTATTCCAATGCTGTCATACCTCATGCCTCCTTTTAATTAGATATTAACTGAACACTAAAAACTTTAAATATATAATTTTTCTCCCCTCTACTAGCTGGTAGCTTTACTGCAGTAAACAAGTGGATTCAAACTAATTCTCCAAGCTAAAGAAAAAAAGAGAGAAAAATTATTAGACACAACATTATTGTACGCAAATTGCAAGAATGCATTCCATGGTTAGTTTGCTGATGTTCTCCACAGACTCCACTGATCAGAGCAGCCTGCTCTTTGTATACTATAAGCTGCAAGAAACAGCTACAAACTGTATGCACTTCTCCAATGTTGCAGCAATTGCTTACATATAAAGATAATACTTAAATTTTTATTGAAAGCACAACAGATGAGAAAGGTGTCACACAACGGGAAAGATGTGGCATCTTTAAAGCCTGTCTAGTTATCATTTACTCTACAAGAAATCAACAAGAAGAGACCAACAGATAAAAAAAGGAATACGGAGTAAAAAGCAAAGAAATGAAAGATGCAGGCAACATTAACAATAGATTGTTTGTTTAATATGTGTTCTATCATGATGACAGCATTTGCCTCCTAGAAAATACTACAGCCAATAAAAAAAAGAAATCATATAATGTTATAAACTGTAATGTCCAACAAATCATTATCTCCTGTATCTTTACTTTTCTATTAAAATATGTCCAATGGCATTTGAGGGACATAAACAAGTTCCTGTGCATTGATAATAAAAACAGTATTCAAAACCCAACTGAGGCCAATTTCCCCATATAGGAGCACATATGCTAGCCCAAGATTATACGTACTGCATTTGCTTAAATGGTACATCTTTTGTTTACCCAGGACACGTACACTTTCCCCAAGAAGTTGGGTTTAGTTTTTTTATATCCAGTATTTATAGATCAGCAGACACAGACTTTGTAGCCTTGCAGTCTTTTGCTCCTAACTAGAAAAATGCAAATATCTGTAACTGTCTTTATTTTTTAATGGTTTCCATAAGCTTTTACTTTTTCCTACCATTTCTCCTTTATATGGGATTAATGAGGAAAATAAAAGGATTGTAAAAGATAAAATTCTCTTAAGCATTAACAAACCTTCCACCTTTTTTTTTCAAGTACACACTGCTCATTGCTAAATAACACACCAAAACAACTCTTAGATGCCAAGAAAAAGTATCTCTACACCAGGTTAACAGATCTTAAAATTTTGTTTGTGCAGCAATTAGATGAGAATCATCTATTTCGTCAGCCTTTATGTTCCCAAATGATTCTCTTCACTGCTAAAAAAAAATGCATATCATAGGATTCTTCCCGGCTTACGAAATAAACAACCCTCTTTGACTATTCTTAATTTAAAAGGCCACTAGTAACTACTGTTTTCTCTAAAATAGATTAAAAGCATGCTGTATTCCCCAGACAGACTTTGTTCCGTTACCTGTGATAGAAACATTTTACTTGTACTTCACTTGATAGCAGAGAATTGCTAGACTGCTGAAGAAGTTGTTTTTACCATCCAGTTATTTCTTACATGGCAAAGCGCAGGTTTCCTATCCTGTGCAAAATCTGTTCTATTTTGGTTTTAATGCCACTGCCATTACACATGAGCAACAGTATACCCTACGAGTCTGAACCTCCCCTCAGGGCAACAATCTAGCAGAGGAAAACTTCCTGCACTCCAAACTGGTATCTAACATTTGTCCTAGTCCTGCTCTCCCCAGCACACTAATCAGACTAAGCTCTGAGGCATCACTCAGCCCAAGGGAACTGCCATGTCCATCACCTCTCACAGTGACGTCCTGAGCAGCCTCAGCTGCAACAACTGTTGATACTATTCCAGTGGTCAGGCAGAAGCAAGAAGGCAAGTTCTACCTCACAGAAAGAAAAACATTATTTCCTGCATCTTTAAGTGCCTCCAGGGAAAAGGTATTTATGCTAAAAAGTAAATAAAAGTATTTGGTTTTCTTGACTAGAAGGCTACTGGATGGCCCTAATGAAGACATGAACTTCATGGCTTTGTTGATCAGACCCATTGCTTTCAACTTCAACATCCAAGAAGGATGAGAAAAGTTTCACCTAGACCTACGAAAAGATGCAATCATTATTCTCTCTTTTGAGTACCCTGGATTCTGACTCCTGTAATGAGAAGTGTTAATTCAGATACGACAAAACAGACATGTCTAACTCAGAGCAAAGTAAGGTTATGGATGGACCTAACAAAGCCCCCGTACTTGCAAACATCATAACTTGCTAAAACCGCAGCTTAAACTTTGTGAGGCTACCTTCCCCTCTCTCCAGACTCCCCTTGCCAAACCTCCCATTGCCAAAGCCTCACCATTCTTACTGCATGTAAATACATCAGAGTACACCTTTTTGTCTTACTGAACGAGTTCACACCAGAGAATGTATCTTAATTTGCCAAACTGAATAAAATCAGACAAGCAAAAACCTTAATTTCCAACCTTTGGCCAGATGTAAGGTACTACTTTCCTTGGTTAGTAAATGCAGGGCAAGTTTTGTTGTTTTAACAAACACTAGCTAATCTCACCATTACTGTTTCACTTATGGAGAAATATTTTTCCAAGCTTTAAAATTTACTACCAAATAATTAGTACCAGTGTGAGTCAGAACAGAATTCATCCCTTCTTGACCAGACTCATAAACTGCCTTGTTATGGCATAGGTGAAAGAAAAACTGATTTATCAAACCTCATTAAATCTTTTCAAGCTACTAACTAGTAGGAGTTTGCATTCTTTGTCAAATATCTGGTTCTGCTCTGCCATAAGCACCCCAAATCTACCATCGACCAAAAATGAAGCTTGAGGGCAAAGACAAAGCATCCAAGAAAAAAGGTGAGTACATAAAAAGGTAAGTGATAATATAAGCTGCACCAAGAAATGTATCTTGGAAATTAAAAAACCAAAGGTATATCAATGCAGAAACTAAATTAAATCTAATTGGGAAAAAAAATACTAAAATACTGAGTTTATTGAAGCAAAGTCACAGAATGAAACCCACAGGGACTGTACTCTTTGAAAGGACAAACCAGTTTGAAACCAAGAAAGAAGGCAGAAACACAAGATTTTAAAAAGTACATACAGATTAGTCATTTCAAAACAGGTATTTTCAGGCTAAAGTTAAGAAAATTATCTTATTTTAAGAAAATCTATGTAGACTCAGTTCATCAGGAACAAAAATGAAAATGCTTAAAGAGAGCCACAAGAGACAGGAAGAAGACAGCAAAAAGATTTTGCCAGTAACATCCACTGAAGAAGACAGACTGAGAAACACACAACAGAAAGAACAGAAAGTGTCATCCCGTGCTTTGTAAGTAGCTAAAAGACAACAGGCAAAAGCATCCTAAAGAAACTGTCTAGCACCCAGATCTGGAAGCAGCTACATTTGGCTGCTGTAATGGCAGACAAAATTACATTCCAACATCTGCTCCAGCAGTTCAGGGCTCTTTGCCAGAATCAAGCATGAATTTACAGGTTAGGATGAAAAAATGAAAAACAAGGCTGATGTTACTACATTTTAAAAACCACTTAATACTAAGTTCAACTGAAGAACTGAGACTATCCATAGATCAATAAACACATATACTGGCAATTTAAAAAAAAAAAAAAAAGGGAAATTAATTCAAATAATGTTTCCCTATAATGAAGAGGCTATTTGGCAAGTTAGTTTTTACTTGATGGAAAAGCACTAGAGTGACTTCACAACCAGAAGAACTTGTTATGCAGGCTTTAAACGCAGTAGGCGGTAATAGGGAACTTCCCTTTAAAATGAACTGTAGAACATACTAAACATTTTAAACACAAATAGAAAGGATGCATGTTTTGCAGCATTACAATTTTTTTAAATGTGGGCTTATTTAAGGTTCTGAATCTAAACAAAGTACATTGCAAGACTATCAAGAGGTGTTTAATATTAAATAAAGTATGAAACTGCAGAAATACATGACAGAAAATGTAGAATAGCCCAGCACAACTGAACAATTAAGTTCCTGTGTTTTCTGCCAGTTACCACCTGTTAACAACTGGTACATCTAAGAAGACTTCCTAGCTGGGTGGGTATTTTAGGGATCATGCAATATGGCATCTACCAAGACATTCTGTCCTCATTTGGCCAGGCCTCTGGCAATGGTTGAATGGGACATGTGTCTACCCACCCCCCTCACAGACGCAGTCTGCAAGGTGTTCCTATGACAGCAGCCCCAGGGGCCTCACTCTGCTGCCCATGCTGCAGGATTGCAACCTGCAGGGGAAGGGTGAGCAGAGAGACAGGAACAACAGCACCTTAAAGAGCTACAGGCAGGGTTAAGAAACAGTGAAGGATCACAACTGGAATCTTTATGCAGTCAGGCCTCACTTATCCATAGATAGGTTATACTCTTTGCTGCCTACCTATGCTGCAGGTGCAGTTGAGCTACTTTCATTTGATCTAACTTGAGTCCAGAACCAGAGTTTTATCTGTACCATACTGTACAGAGTGCATTTATTAGTTTGGATAAATACTATTTCAGAGAGGAGCATCCCTGACCTATTTCACCTCAGTATGATCTTGCAGCTTAATTTTACAATATTTTGTGTTATCCATACTTTGCATTATCCCATCTTATTGTTTTCCCAGATAATAGAGAATTAACTGTACCTCATATAAACTCAAAACATGGCTGCACAAGGTTACTCAAGGAACTCAAGAGATGATAAATTAAGAAATGCAGTGATCCTAGGTAAGGAGAAGCAATATTAAAACCCATACGTACAGGATAAAAATTAAAGCAAGTTATTATACATTTCAAAAAGGTGTCCAAACGGAAAAAAAAAAGGGGGGGGGGGGGCGGGGAATAAAGGAAAAAGGTAATTGAAAGCAGAGCATGAAGCATGAACTCCTCATCAATGGAGTCATTCAATGCTAGACAAAATTGAAGTGCCCGAAATGGCAATTAAACAAAGGAGCCTAACAAAGCTTTTCTATTTCTACAACAAACAAATGTTCAGCAGTGACACTCTGATGTTCCTAGGTGCTGCACTGAGTAATCATCATAGTAACACACTTAAGAGTAAGTTCTAGTTCTCTAGTTCACACAAATGGACATCCTCAGTAGAAAAAGGGTTGATGACACGCTCTGTTTTTCTCCACCCTCTACTTTAAGTCTTTTGAAATGCGATTCAAATGGATTGTGCCCCTGTCTCTAAGGGAGATGAAGATACTCAGGGTTGCTTCTCAGCTATAAGCAGCAATAGCTACTCTATTTGTTGGCAGCATACCTCCCTTCTTTGCTTAATCAAAAGAAGAAAAAGCATACCAACAGCAAAGAAAACCAGATTGTTGCCTGTATCTAACCATAAATGGGGTGGAAGGGGTGGGGGCTTAGCAAAAAACAAGACAAGGACAACAAATTGTCATTTGGACTTCCAAGAAATAGGTTTTTTACTTTCCCTTTCCCATGAAGTATTTTTGTTTTGTTTTCTTAATGTCTTGGCAGTAATCTTAGTAACTTGCATATACATGTGTTTTCAAACAATGTCACATGTATTTTCTTTCAGTTCTTACTATATGGCACTTAGTTTACTGGAATGCTTACTGTTTTGTTCATATGCTATAAAATGCTACAGAAGTAATTTATAATCAGACATGCATTTGCCAGAATTTCTCTCCATTAGTTTCACCAGAATTTTTAGCTCGTACATGTTCCTAAAAATACCTCCATTTGAGTATATTTGTGAGATCAGCACTTCATATAAATTAATAATACAGAAAATCTCATTTGGGTGCTGTCGTAAGCTCTCCCTCAAACATTTCAAGCACCACTCAGACCCAAATGATATGGCTTTCGAAGGCTTTACCCAGACACTTACGGGAAATCATAAGGTAATCTTCACAGTTGCCCTTCTCGCCTTGATGTTCCACAGGGATTCCATTGGCATCGATCACTGCCTCTGAAGCGCAGTCTGCCACCAAGACTTCCTCAGAAACAACATCTGTTCCCAGAGTATCAGTGACAATATCTGTTTCTTCAACATTATCATGAACTACATGTTCTACGTGTCCAACTTCAGGTACATGCATTGACTCACTTGTCAGTACATGTTCCGGTATAGACATTGCTTCTGCTGTTATGTCAGAAGCTAAAACATCATCTGGGACAGTGCAATGAGCCAAAGAAACCTCTTCGGCTACGTCTGTGTCCAACACTTGTTCAGGAATAATGACAGTTTCAGATACGTCTGGCTCCTCCATGATATCTGGGCACTGAACATCCTCGATAACAACATCCTCAATGACATCTTGGATTACTACAGAATCTGGATCATCAGGAACAAAATTATGCACGGTTATATCTGAGTCGACTACATCTGAAACAAATACTGTTTCCTGTACTTCCACAACAATCTGATCTCCGTCCATATGTGCTGCATCAGCTCCTGAAAAACATAATTAAAATAGCAGTTAAATTGTAAAACTAGCTCAGATGAAGTGGTTAATAATTGAAATTACTTCTGTTTTGCTTTGACTTTTACACTATGCTGCAATTTAGTAAAACAGGCATAATAACCCATAAGCAATTAAGATAGGCAGATATATGGGGAGCTGATAAAGCAAGTCTTCAGTAGATGCTAACATAACTAAGATGAACAAAATTTCCTCTCCGAGAAAAATTACCAGTTTTTAGACTCTCCCCCAATATCCAAACAACTACTACTTGACAAAACAGTAGCTCATTCATATTGCTCTGAGTAACAAAAACAAGCAAAAGTAGGGGGACATTACTCTACACAAAAGCATTGATGCAGCATAGCACTTTTAAGCAAAGACAAAACCAACAACAGTCAGGTGCATTCAGTGTTAACACTCCTATCTACATACTATCTCCTGACAGACCTGTTGGATCAAAAAATGCATTTGGCTCATGTGGCTGCAATTCAAGCCCATCTTCATCCATGGCCTTTAACTCTCATCAGTCACAGCGTCTGCAAAAGGTAAAGAAGAAAGGTTATTTAACTCATGTTATGCTCTGAATGTTTCCACCGCCTGTGCACCAAAGAGCAGAACTTTTGAGCACATAAAACCTCTTGGCTTTAAGACGGACCAGATTTCATTCAGTGTACCTCTCTTTGGGATTCCAGAAATACTACTCTAGAACACCAAACATCCAGGGTCTGAGTAAGAGGAGCGTGAGATCCAACGCTCCAGGTCCATTTCTCAAAAGCCCATAGCTCCACAAACACAGAAGCAGCTCATAAAGGAATATGAAAATACGCTTTCCTTATAACCTTGCAAAGAAAAAACCAGAAAAAACAAAGCCTAGATAAGTTCACACTCACGTCTTTTTTGGATGGTGGGGAATACAGCATTGTCATATCAATAAAGCTCAAAAAGGTAGCTAATAATCTGAAATGCATGCTGCTTTTTATGTCCCCCGTGTTCATACTTGGGCAGTTACTCTTACATCACTTCAAGACTTGAAAAATTATCAATGTAAACTGCTTCCAGAACCTAACATCGTATGTTTTCAACCCCAGATAGGTGAATATTTTAAAAACTCCTGACCCAAGGCAAAGTACCTATTTGCTTATGCATTAAAAAATATCACTTCTCAAAAATTACAAAATGTCATATTCTATGAAATTTCTTCAAGGTATAACAACAACTTAAGATTTCAATCTTCCCAACAAAATAACCAAAAAGACCACAAAGTTAAAATACTTACTAAACCCTGAAACTGCAATCTAAATTTTGCTGCTTACATATGTGCATTATAATGAGGATCAGGAAAACCCAGTTGGATAAAATGGGATCTAATATAAACTTGCACTACTCCCTTGCACTTCGTCCAACTACGTTCTTAAGTGCAGAACCAGGAAGAGGCAACAGAAGGTTGCTACACCTTTCTGCTCATCCTTCTGTACAAGTGGAAGATGCGATTCTCCTTCCTTTATTTTTCGCACTGACAGGCAGAAATCTCCCCATTCCTGTGATACTTTCACAAAAAACCTAGAGAGAACATTAAGATTCTGCCCAAGATTTCCATAAGAATCATATCCTTTCCAAACTATGTCAACTGAAATTTAGATTAATGAAGACTTCTATGGGGGAAACAGTTAGACAAAATAAAAAAGGTAAGAACTACTCCAAAATACACACCTACAACCATAGCCTACAGCAAGTATTTTCTAGAAGTCTTCACCATTTTTCTAGCTCAACTTTTCTCAACTCTTTGCAGCTAACCACCTAATTTATATATCAGAAAATGTATTTTTACAAGTTGAGGGAGAAATACAGCCAGAAATTGAACTGGAGGAAAAGCAGTGGCAGCCTAATAATTTTTCAAGGAGTCTCATATTTATGTGATGTTCAGTTGGAAGGACTCTGTGTTTTAAAGACTGAAGAACTGGCACTCGCTTTCTCTACTTCCTGCTTTCATCACCCACCTGACCATCACTCCACCACAAATTCCTACTTCCTAAAATTCATGCATGTACTTTCTCTATCCTATCCTCTCCCGAATTCCTCACTGTCTCTGTGCGTGAGACTCTCCCTTACTGTCCTTCTGTCTATCCTCTTCACCCATGAACCCAGAAGCTGCCACCACTATGTGATGGCTTCCAGAATGCGTCTGCTCTTGTTATCTCTCCACTGCTACTCTCACTACTGCCCACATTCCAGGCAACAGATGCTAAAACCAGCGAGTCTCTGTGGTGTTCATGATGGTGCAGTTTCACAAAGACACTACCACCAGCAGAGACACCCCAGCAGACCTTCAACTGGGTAACAGTGTGGACTCTTCTGTATTGGCAACATCTTTTCACCTACCGGGGCATAATATGCTGCAAAACAAAGGCTGATGTTCTACACAAACTGAAGAAGCTTCCTGGGCACATGGGTTTTCAAGACTGAGTTTTAGAAAGGCCCCAGATTTATGCTTTGGTACTTGCTCCCAAAAAGAAGTTTCTTCCTTGGTAAGGTTTACTGTAACACGCCTTTGTACTCAGACCCACTCAAAAAATTCATGTACACAAATTCTTAACTGTGCGGGACCATAAAGGCTTTCAAAGTGCTCCACCAGGGCACAGATGACACCTCCACAGAAATTTGCTATGAAAGGAGGACCAGAGGAAGACACAGGCATTTAAAACAGGATTTAACTGAACTATCTAAAATGGTAAAGGTGTCTAAATCAAAATCTGCAGTCCAAAAAGGCATCAAGGCATTTGTCCATAGATGGGGGGAAAAAAATCCCTAAAATTTCCTGAAATCATTTCAGGGTTTGAGTATTCTAAGCAGTAGATGAGAAGATACTGTGTTTCCTCCTGCTTGCTCTTCTTCTTCTGAGCAGTGGGCCAGCACAGGGACCCAAGATTCAGCCACGCAAAGAAAGCTATGCCCCATGGTTCTGTAACAACTGGCAGCTCTGTGATGAAGGCCCTGTTCTGCAACATGAGAAATACCAGAGCTTCTTGTTACGAGCATCACACTGAACACCTTCAAATCCCTTGGCAAGCACCCTAAGCTCTGTGGTACCATAAGGCTAAGACTCAATTCAAGCAGTTCATTTTCCTGCAGCATTTCAAGGAGAGCAGAAACTCCTTTCAGTTCTTTCAAAATACACCAGCTGACACCTCAGGAGCAGGTCCTGGCACCCAAGCTGACAGAACCAATTTTCAGTTCCAGTCTGGGAACCTGAACTCTCAAAGAGAAGCAGGTGCCCAGCCACGTCTCCACACTTTTTCCTTCTCAACACCCAAATCTACGTGGGTCTTTGTTCAAATCCCTGTACTTCAGGAACTGCTTCTCTACCACTACAGCAAAAAAAGCCTATGCACCTAAACCAAGTTTTATCCCTCTGAAAACAACCAAACATCAACATCTTTTACTTGGCTTGGGCCTATGCCAGCTTCACATAGATGGAGAATTAAAACAACTGTGAAATACACCTAATTCTGTCTATAAAGTCAGTTCTTACAAATTGTTTTTTACCTATTTATTCAGAGACTTGGCGGTTTTGGTTTCATAAAAGTCAAGGCAGTATTTTCAAGTGGAAGGACAGATAGAAAATTATATATTAATGGAAGAAATGGTATTAAGCCTTTACCGATAAAGTATACTCCCAAAATAAAAATGGGTATTTTCCGTAAATCTGATCTTGAGCACAATCGGTCAAGAGAAGCAATGCAGGCAGTGCACTAGTATTGCCAAATTACAAATCCTTGACTCAATAGGCCTAGCAAGGTAATCAAGATGAAATAAAAAGAAACAGATGAGCTGTCATGTTTTAAAAAGAAAGCAACTTTAAAAATAGAGGTCCTGAGAAGAGCTTTAATATGCCACATAAACCATCAGTTTCTCTGCTCTCACGAAGAAAAAAAGGAAATTTGGGAAAAAAGAGGAAACCTCAGAAGAGACATGCTTACAGAAAAGAAATACATAAGATAGTCCTTTGCCTACTCTTACGGAATGAACAGTTCATCTTTATTTTGTGGTAAAGGCATAAACCAAATACCCACACAGCAAAACTGCCCCTTCCCAGAAAAATCAAAGCATAAACACCAAAAATTCCCCAGGTCCAAGCCCCAGCCCCTACCTATGGTGAGATGACTTAGTGTAGAACCATAACCCAGTTCCCATCGTGCCTTGCTACAACACATTAAAAATTGCAGCACGCCTTGCATGTCCCAATTGGGAGAGAGCCCCGAGCTATCCGAAGCTTCACTGTGGTTATGAGACGACTGTGGGTTCAGTCTGTACTACTGCTGCATTGTCAAAACTCTCCCTATGTGACCCACTTATGGGGAATATGATATACACACATGCTCTCAATCACACACACGAAAGGTAGAAAAAAATTACACTCATAGCATCTAATTCTTATATTGGCAGTAAACCCCATTATTATTAAGTGAACAAATGGAATAATAAAAACAATGTTACAAATGTGACAGTGCAATCACTTAGCTGTTTATTTCTTGATCTACCTCCCTCAGTTTTGTCAGGAGAATCGGTACTGCTGTTTTCACTGTGATTTCGTAAAAAAATCCAAATCTTTTCCCTTTTGTTGTAGTTCAGAGGTGTGGATATTTGCAGAGACTGGATGAAGAAATGGGTTTTCTCCAGATTTCATAGGAATGTTGTGCGTCAGACAACACCTAAGCTAATTCTTAACGAAACCTAAATTAGGGAAATAACGACTCCGAGGCGCCCCTTTGAAACTACTTTCCCCTCAGCTAGGGGCCTCTGCAGGAGAGGGGATAGCCAGAGGGGTGGGGGACCCGGTTCCTCTGCACCCGGCTCCTCACGGGGCGATGGGGCGAAGGAGGCTGAAGGCGAACCTCCCACCTCTGCCCAAATTCCTGGCTGGCCGAGAGGAAAGGAGATGGCGAGGCTTGAGCGCCGGGCGCCGCGGCAGGAGAGGGCACGGCTGGCAGCCCTGACGCGGCCGCATAGAAAGCCGCCACGGGCCGGAAAGCGCCGAGCTCCCCTGCGATTCACTGGCTGGCAGGCGCCGAGGCAGGGAGGAGGGAAAGGCGGGGAAGAGGGGGGAGAAGCGGGGGTGGGAAGGCTACAGACTCTCCTTCTCCTGAGCTTGCGGCCCTGCGCTACGATGAGCGGGGCCAGGGGCTCCCCCTCCGGCCTGGCCTGCGCGGAGGCACGGAATTTGGCGAACGATTAATTCAAGATGGCGTCCGGCGCCCTCCGCCTCCCCCCCCCCCGCGCGCCGCCATTTTGTCTCCTCCTCCAGACACTCTCCGAACCCCCCTCGGCCGGGCCCGGGGCCTGGCACCGACCTCGCCCGCCTCCCACCGGGCCCGCAACCACCCCCCTCCGCTTCCGCTCCCCTTACGCCGTCGCCCCCGCGGCCTAGGGCCGCGCCAGGCCTGCAGAACCCGCCGCCCGGGCCCTGCGGCCCGCTCTTTTGCCGGAGCCCTGGCGCGGCCTAGCTGCGGCCTCCTCGGGGCCTGCGTTGCGGCCTGGTGCGGGCAGGGGAAGGCCCGGACCGGGCCGGGCGGCGGGGCCCACCCCCGGGGCTGCTTACCGTGCGGGTGGCGGGCGGCGGCGCTCGCCTCGGCGCGGCCTCTCTCAGCGCGACTGGGCCGAGCGCGGCGGCGGCGGCGGCTGCGGCGGGGCGGGCGGGCGGGAGGGGAGGGAGGGGCCGAGCTCGGAGCTGAGTGGAAGCGGCCAAGCTCCCCGGGCCGGGCCCGCCGTCAGCACGTCACGTCACTGCCCGAGAGAGACCCAGGAAAAGGCGGAAGGGAGCGCGCCGCCGCCGCTGCCCGCCGCCTCGGGCCAGCCGCCCGCCGGGGCCGGGGCCGCCGGGTGGGCCGGGGACCGCTGACGGGCGAGGCGAGCCGGCGCGGGTAGGGGTGGTGGCGACGGGGAGGAGGGGGGGGAGGCGCGGCGGCGCCCGGCTCCCTGCAGCTCCTCCTGCCGCCGCCTCCGCCACAGCTCGGCCGCGAAGCGCCGCTCGGGGCTCGGCGTGCGCCCCCAAAGCGGAGCGGCTGCCCGGGGATCCCCCTCCCCTCCCGACCCCTCCATGCTGGCGCCGCCCGGGCGAGCCTCCCCCGCCCTCTGCCTCCCGCGGCGCCGGCCGCTAGGCCTGCGGCCCGGCACCGGTGCGGGCCAGCGGGCTCCGCGCTTCTGCCGGCCTGTTTAACTCGAGTCTGCGCGCCGGGGGGCCAGGGGGTGGGTGATTAATTTTTAGGGTGCGGAAACTCCACGATGGGGCGGACGCGGGCCTTGAGCCGGGGCTTGCGTGGCCTCAGGTCACCCTGGCGCGGGGCGCGGCCACCAGTGGGAATAACTACGAATAATAAAGATGAAGCGGCGGGGGTCGGTGCCGGGGGACGGCGGCGAGGGCAGCCGGAGCCCCGGTTTTCCACGCATAAGGCGGCCCCTCCACGCGTGACATGACAGCATTCCCCGCGGCGGCCGGCACTTACGTAAGGGGTTGCCGCCGCGCCCGGCCCGCACCGCTCTCTCCCCCACCCCGCCCGGAACAGCAGTACCGGAGGACGGGGTGGAGGAATCGCCTTTTGTGGACTGCAGAAAATTTGAAATAATGTGTTTACGAAATCAGAGTGCTGGCTAGTAGGTGTTTTCTCATCCTTGACTATAAAGTTAATTAGAATTTAATTTTTTTTTTAAGGAAAGCATTGGTGTTGATCAATGAAAGATGCATCCTAAAGTTTTCTAGGCATCAGAAATTACATACCATGAGTAACTTCATGGAGCTGAGATACTCTGAATTAAGTTGAAGTTCTTGGATAATTTTGGGGTCAGGACTTGAGGAGGCTACTTAGTGTTCTTACTAGTTAAGTAAAATGGAAGGAAAATTGCTATTGCTCTTATCAAATGATACAAATGTGACTTATCTGGTGAAGAACACCATGCATGCAGTGTCTATGCTGCGAATGAGCCTTTGAGTTCAGCTTTGACTGAGCTTTAATTTTATGCACTAGTCCTTTTTCTCTTAACACACAGGTTTAAAAAGTAATTTGGGCGATGCTTGTTTTTTTCAGTATAGCATATGGTAAACATGTACCCTGCACCATGCAAATTTTAACCATGATACTGAAAATGGATGAGAAACCATAATACTTCAAAAATTAGTTATTTTATTTAATTCCGTGAAGCTTGTCATTAAACTTCTGTAGAATCAGCCCTGACCTGTATTGCAGGAGAGGGAGAGATTTACTTTAAAATGAATTGCTGAGCTTGACCATACATGTGATATCAATGTAAAATAGTCTTAAGTAAATAGTATTGTCAGGATGGAACAGGCCAAAAGAACAAGAGTAGAGAAAGATGGTGGTAGATTCATTATCAACAGCAAAGTAGATCTGATATAGAAAAGTGAAAAATGGACAAACTATTAATGAGTTTTATTTATGCATTGACAAGATCCTTGGTTGGAACATGTCTCTAGTAACCTGTATTATGCAATGCTTTCGTAGGAGTTAGGCTACTAAAATGGTTAAGGGACTGGAGCATCTGGTGTACAGGGACAGGCGGAGAGAGCTGTGACTGCTCACCCTGGAGAAGAGAAGGCTCAGGGGGATTTACCCACATGCTTAAATACTGGACAGGGGAAGGAAAGATGGCAGGGCCAGACTCTTCTCAGTGGTGTCAAGTGAAAGGATGAGAGGTGATGGCACAAACATGGGAAATTAAATTTAAACATTAGGGGGGAAAAAAGCTTGTGAATTTGTTTGAACAGTGGAATGGGTTTTCCAGAGAGCTCGTGAAGTCTTTGTCTTTGAAGATACTAGGAACCCAACTGGACACAACCTAGAGCAACCTGCTGTAGCTGACCCCACTCTGAGTAGGAGGGTTGAACTAGCTGGTCTGCAGAAGTACCTTCCAACGTGAATAATTCTACAATTATTAAGCCAGGTTTTCCAATAAATGTAAAGTGTGTACAGAATTCTAATGAACAGCAGGTTATCCTATAAATTCTTCAGTTCCAAGGACATTTTAATCAATCTGTCATTCACATAGGGAATGGAAGTCCAGCATACAGGGCACATTACCCTCAAAGATTGAGCATATCCAGTTGTTACATCATCGCAAGGGTAGTACCTCAGAAAAATAAATGGCTAGATATTTTGTGAACACCTGAATCTTAACCTCTTGACTGGCTGGCCATCCACTCTCTCTGCATATAACCATTTCACCTTTTCGCCCTCGTTCTTTACTACCCAGGAGCCATGTACCAGCAACCTTTGAGACGCCAGAGAGACATTTTGTCCTGATGCAGCCGTTACCTAAATGTCGTCCCCAGCCACTATGGTTTCCAGTAGGCCACAAACACCGTGGTATGGTCAGGATCAGGGTAACTCCCATCAGTGAAGCTGCCAGAAGGGAAGCTGTGTTTACAACTGATAGTCACAGCCATTTCTGCTTTCGTGGCCCAGGGAGGAGTCCAAGGGCAGAATGCACTTGAAAACTGCAGGTACAATAGGTATGCTTGCACCACTTCATTACAGCGTAGGTTAACTTATTTGCACAAATGTTTTTGTAACTTGCACTATGGAGAGTGGAGTAGGCAAATGGTAAAAAAATACGTTGTGATAAATAGCATTTCTGACCTTAATTAGTGATTAGGCTGGGTCCCATTTGATACACTAGAGACAGAATATAACTTGTATGTAAAAGTTTATAGCTAAATTGTTCACACTCCTGTGAGCAGAGCCCTTACCTTTCGATATCTGGGATACAGTGTTTCTGTATGTTTTTCCTTAGAGCTTGTTCTACTGTCACTCAGCAGTGGATATCATGCTGCCTCTGACTTTGCCCTCACAAAAGCAAATGAAGCCGATGGCTTTTGCTGAATGTCCTCTTAAAATTAAACGTACTTAACAGTCATGGAGTTAGTTCTGAAGATATGCGTAGGTGATTTCTCGCTGCGACACCTAATTAGCACATTGACTGTTTGGATGTTCCGACCAGTTTCCATATAGGCAATCTTAAAAAGAGTGTGTCCTTCAAGTCTTGAAAAGTTGATATGACTGTAAGTCAGTATGGCTGATAATGTTTGCATCCATCTCACTGATAAATTTACATGTGAATAAACTGTAAAAATTAGTGAAGAGCCATTTTCAGTCGCAGTTCTTTCCTATTTATCTTGTGTGTTACTTAGATCCCTTACCGGGTATTGGCAACATGCTTAGCAAACACCAGTGTGTCAAGTGCCACTGCGAGGTTTCTCAGGCTTTAGGTCCTCTGCTGAAAACAGCCCTGGGTTGTAAGATGCTAAGTCAAGGGTCATTAGCTTTGTGCTGACTGGTTTGAAGGCCTTTAAGTAAAGATGTGTTTGCTTCTTGATCTTCAATGAAATTGAGTTATGTTATTATCTGGTTAATTATCATGTTTTCTTTAACAGTAGCAATTTTTCAACCTTGACAAACCCATCAACTGGTGATGAGTGATCATTTTGAGTTGAATCAAGGTTACTTCACTGTACAGTAAACATACTGAGCCTGCTGAAAGTGATCTGTTCATGTTTTTCATATGCAGCCACAGTGATGGAAAAATAGAGGCTAGGTAGGAAAGAAAGTGGTGGGTTGTGTGTTCTAATTTCTCCCAGAATAGTCTCCTGTTAATATATTCACGTGGAAATTTTATGAATAATTTTTCTGCCTTCCAGTTTCTATTTGAAACTTGTCTATAAAAAGAAATACTGACATTTTATCCAAGGTTCAAAAGTCTTCCATAACCTTTTCTATTTTAGTTGTTAATAATATTTGCACATGCACCAATATTTACCTGCAATCATTTGATTAAAAACAGGCGACTAAGGAGGATTAACAAGATTACTTGTAACAGAGGTGAAAAAGTTTGCTTCATAATTGTAGTAGCTGCTGACCTAATGTAAAGAAGAGTTGGAAAAAAACATCTTTTCATTTTAGCTGGCTGTGGTCCACCTTTGAAACTAACTACACAAGAAACAGGAGTTTGGTGGTGTTAAATACAAAAACTGGCACATAGGAGTCTACGGCAATGCTTATAATATTATTATGCATTAAACCGCTTGTGGTGTCCAGGAAAAATGAATTACCTTTCTTAGTAACATCTCAGCTCTTTGTCCAAGGATATGTATTAAAGACTACATGCATTAAAAAAACCCCTGTGAATTTCAAAAGAACCCAAACACCTGAGTATTTAGTATTCATGTTTTCCTACTGCTTGTGTCACCACTAAAACTCCCCCATCAAGGACTGTAGAGGACAAAGAGGATTGTAGTATGTTAGCAACAACAGGTTTTAGCAAATGTGTATTTCCATCAGTAGATGAAAAAGGTGTGGTGGTGTAAGTGCTTCTGTCTTCCATATGACAAAACAGGCAAAATGTGTTGGTAATTCATGAAGATTAAGTAAAGCTGTTTTCAGTCTACAGGCAGCTCCGCAAGGTTTAAATTGTGAACTTTTGATGGGATAGGTTTGCCAGCAAGGTCAGTTCATTTATTAGAATTAATTTACTCATGAAGAAAGGAGTGTGGCGTAAGGCATGTCAACTAAAGTGATGTTTTGCAGTACTGTAACTACTGTACTAGGAGCATTTTTAATGCATAGTGTATTTGGGACAGTTAAACTGAAAATGAATCCTTGTAAAAATACGTCCCAAAGTGAAGGAAGCGGAAGTGAGGGATAAGCAGTCATTCTACTGATACTATTTAATCTGCAGGTCCACATAACCCTGGAGTCTTAAAAGTAACCGTAACAAAGGAAAGGCTGTCAGACCAAAAGTCTGTTAGACCTCATAAGCTGTTTCTGGACAGTAGTCAGCAGAAAATGCCTAGTGAGAAGTACATGTACACTGAAAATGTAGAGCGGTACGTGCCTCAAAATACACTCCTTCCCACCTCTGTCAGCAGGGCAGGTGGCTGGTTCATTTACAGTGGTAAATGTAAATCTCAAAAGGCTTGAGCCGTTCCAGAAAGAATGATATCAGGTCCCATTTGTCTGAGCAGGATGAGTCAGGTACTAGCGAGCCAGCCCATCATGTTAAAGTCAGTCCTCAGCAAAATAATGGAAAAGAAACGAGATATTTGTGATAAAGAATAAAAGGACAGGAATATAACTAATACCAGCAAGTGTGGCTTAAAGATGAAAGATCTTGGCAAACACACCAAGCTTCATTACCTGAGTAGGTGAGAAGCTTCAGCACAAAATTAATTGTGTAGATGGATTAGACTTCGGTAATGTGCTTCATACTACACACTAGTGAGTCTCACTTAGTTTCAATATAATATATCAAATGGCTTAAAAGCTGATGGACTGACAGATCCAAAGAAATAAGTAACATTACAAAAATAACCAAACAGTGGGATTGTTCACAGAGGCGGAGCCTTAGTTACGGCCCAACATTTCCATCACGTTCTAGAAGTTGTCATCGTATTGCCACTGATTTTATTGGTGGCTGTGACAAAGATTGAGTAAGTATGGACGATGAGGAAAAGACAATAATGTAGAACAATCACACAGGCTGGATGACTTTGTAAATGGAACCACTGAAATAAGTAACATCTTAATGTGTCTGAATGCAAAATTATGTATCTAGGATTAATGAATGCAAATCATGTACCTAGAAGATATTCCTGAATCCTGGAAAGCAGAGACTTTAGAAAAGATTAAAGAATCGCAGTCACAAGATACCTCAAGAAGAGTCTAGTATACACATGGGACAAAAAAGGGCTAGTGCTGTTGGGGGATGCTAACAGTGGAGTAGATAGTAGAAATAAGGTGAGTTTTATATCAGCTGGGTCCCCTTTATCAAATAGACAGAAAACTGGAAAGACCATAAAGAATCATAACAGGATTCAGAGTCTTAGAAAGTCTTTAGCTGTTTAATAACAATGGGAACAAAAAACCAAGATACATGAATTATATAGTGCTTTCCTGGTAATGGGAAGTCACTTTAGGATAGAGAAAGACATAACTGAAACTCATAGCCGGAAGTTTAAACAAGATGGATTCAATTTAAAAACTTAGAATTCCCTTTCTAAATGGTAAAAGGTGATCAACCACAAGCAAGACAAAAACCTAAAAAACCCAAAAAAACCAGAGTCGAAGTCCTTTGGTTCACAAAGGAGTGAGAGTGACATTTAACGGCGTACACCATAAACAGATTCCTGTTAGGCCATCTGTGGCAATTGTCCCCTGCTCTTTTCAAGTGGAAGGAAGTACAGGTATCTAGAAGAATATAACTTCTTGAAGTTATATTTTTTAGTATTCTGATGTTTTCTATTTAACGGTAGTTTTAAATCTTCTGCTCTGTCAAGACAATGCCCAGGCCTAGTTGCGATGTAGTAGACAGTAAAATCTTCTTGTCCGTTTTCGTAGTCTCCATAGTCTCTGTCCAGAATTTCTAAAGAATCGTCTAGACGTTAATTTGTGTATGTAAGTTAAACTCATGTCATTATCTAATACAAACCTGTGGAGACACTTAACTCTGTGGAGTCCTCTAGTGTCTGTGCTCAGGTGCTTGTACTCAGCCAGCGGTGCCTGTTTCTCCCCTCTCTCCAGGGTCATATATTACAGGATCGCTATTTCTAAATATTGCCACATCTTTTACTGGTGGACTGAGACTCTATTTCTGGTTTTATTTGCCAGCTGCTTTAGGGAAGGGTCTTTCTATGGCCACCGCAAGAGAATATTGCCACCAGGTTGCCATCATCAGCCCTTCATTATCTCCTGGCATCCTCTTGGTCCTTCACCAAAAATGTCCCAGGCTAGATGGTCTCAAGTGTTTCCATGCAGGACCTGAAAACATCCAGTGAAGAAAGGTCTGCAACCCACAGAAGGAAATTCGTCAGAGATGATTTGACCCCAGCTGCCATGCCCAGAATGGGTCTGAAGAGGAGGTTCTTTAACTCATTCCACTTGAGACAAAAATCCTGGCATGAATACACTGGCTGGAACCTCCCAAAGCAGTGCTGGTTATTGCTGTCTGCTGTGACAGAGGCATGTGGCCATGCACAAAATCTCAATGGATGAAGCAAAGTCCCTTGAAACTGCCTACAGAAAAGTGAAGACAGCTCAAGTCATCTGGAATTGACAGGATGTTTCATCCACAGTATGAGTCATATTATGGCCAAGGAACCCACATCATCAAATTCAGCAAAATCACAACATAGGGCAGATGCAGTCAGACAAAACAACACAGGGTGCTCCAAGGTGTGAAGCGATGTTATGAGGAGTCAGGGCTTAGCGTTCCTGCTGGACAGGGGAATGGGAGGTGTATATGATTAATCTTTCTTGCAGGCAGGCAATCACAAGCCTATAAAACTCACTACGCATATGTGATCCATAGGCACCAAAGGGCAAGTGCTTCATAACTTTGCGTTCCTCTCCGAAGGCATGGTTCAAATGGTTTGACTTTGGCACTAAACTGGTCACAGGCTGCTCGCAAGTAGAGGCTTCCCTGTTCTCCAGGTTAGTTATCTGCCTCAATGACAGGTTAAAATCAGCACAGAACTCCGGGACAGTCACCTGACATATCCCCTAGCTTCAGCGATTAGCAGTCCTGCTGGCTTTGCTGCAGGACTTGCTCCCATCAAGTAGTATCCTCAGCATGGAGCTCGAGCACCAGCTAAGTGCTGTGGCTTGGTGTCCTGCCCATCATCCTCCCCGGGGAGACTGTGAAAGGGCTTTGACCCATCCATCTGTACTTTTCCAATCACCACTGGTCTTCAGGATGCTCCCTGAGAGACCTGAAGAGAGAACTGGCTTAGTGTTGCTGGGAACCTTCACATAGATTCTGGGGAACAAGGCTTGGAGGCACAACCTGAGCTGGAAAGATGCCCAGGCTGCCACAGTGCCTGGGTTTCAGGTAGCATCTAGCCTGATGTTTCTCAGAAGAAATGGCTGGGCCACCGCAACAGGCACACGACAGCCCATCCCAACACATGCAGTGCAAAGCCACCAACTCATTTCAACCCATGGAGCTTAGGGACAAAAGTGCCATACACACTTGGAGATACTGAGCTGCCCTGTGGCGTAGCTTGATAATCACCTCTAAGACCAGAAACACCCTCCTGTTTTATTCAGCAGTGTGGTTAAATTTGACTGTGTCTATCAGTCTCCGAATCTAGGACAAATGTAGACAACCAAAGTGGTGACGCCTGTGCATATAGGCAGTCAAAGTGCTTGGGAGCCAAAGGCTTGAGTGCAAAGAACAATGAAGCTGTAAGAAGTACTTCCTTTTGATGAGAAAACTAGTTGCAATGAAGTAATGAAACAAAGACTGACCTGAGCAATTGTGTTAGTACACAAAATTCATTTTAAGAAATTGCCATTAAAAATGCTTATCAAATAAACTGAAAGTCTTTCTGAGAAGGCTTTCGTGGCACTATAAAACATAATTTTCCCAAGTCCCAATGCAGACATTGCTGGGATCTGTGTAATGCTGACAAGTAAGGTATCAGAGGAAATCTATGAAAGAAGCATGGCAACATGCTTTTTTGGAGGAAGTTCATCATGGTAAGGCTGGGATATTGGATAGCAAAGGAGTGGGAAATAACGCAGGCTGAACAATTAAACATGGTATGAGAGTATGTTATTTGCTAGTGTTGTTTGAGGTCTGAAAAATTGATTTGGATTTAGACAGACCTTCTAATTGTTCCTACTTATAAAAATGAGTAATTAAAAAATGTGCTCCGATATACCAGACTGATGACTGAGTGACATGGTTTTTATTCAGATATTATCATGCATCTCAACTGTTTCCAATGTAAAGAACCCCCCTGGCTCTTTGGACCCAGAAGATGAATGCAGAGGCACTCGTGTTTGGTCTGCCTGTGCTGTGCTATGCAAGATAGCTGCAGAGTAAGATGAGAAGAGGGTGAAGTCTTTCTTATGGTGGTGTTATACAAAGTCAGTAGGTTTGAACTGACCTAATAGGTTTAAATTGGTGAAAATGTTGTAAGGTCAATATGAAATCTCTACAGCTGTGTATCTCTCTTGGATAACCTGTATTTAGAAACATAGAATCACACAGAATAGCTTGGGTTGGAAGGGATCTTTAAAGATCATCTAGTCCAACCCCCCTGCAGTGAGCAGGGGCATTTTCAACTAGATCAGGTTGCTCAGAACCCAGTCCAACCTGACCTTGAATGTTTCCAGGGATGGGACATTTACCACCTCTCTGGGCAACCTGTGCCAGTGTTTCACCACCCTCACTGTAAAAAATTTCTTCCTTATATCTAGTCTGAATCTCCCCTCTTTTAGTTTAAAACCATCACCCCTTGTCCTGTAACAAGAGGCCTTGTTAAAAAGTCTGTCTCCATCTTTCCTGTATGTCCCCATTAAGTATCAAAAGGCTGCAGTAATGTCCCCTGAAGACTTCTCTTCTCCGGGTTGAACAAACCCAACTCTCTCAGCCGGACTTCAGAGCAGAAGTGTTCCATCCCTCTGATAATTTTTGTGGCCCTCTGGACCCTCCCCAACAGGTTCATGTCTGTCTTGTGCTGGACTCCAGAGCTGGACCCAGTATTCCAGGTGAAGTCTCATCAGAGCGGAGTAGAGCAGCAGGATCTCCTCCCTCGACCTGCTGGCCACACTTCTTTTGATGCAGCCCAGGATACGGTTGGCCTTCTGGATTGCAAGTGCACATTGCTGGTTCATGTCCAGCTTTTCATCCACCAGTACCCCCAAGTCCTGCGCAGGGCTGCTCTCAATCCTTCCTCCTCCAGCCTGTACTGATACTGCGGGTTGCCCCAACACAGGTTCAGGACCCTGCACTTGGCCATGAGATTCACATGGGCTCACTTAAGCTTGTCCAGGTCCCTCTGGATGGCATCTGATCTCTCATGTATGTCAACTGCATTACTCAGGCTGGTGTCATCTGCAAACTTGCTGAGGGTGCACTCAATCCCCCTATGTCATTGATGAAGATACTAAACAGCTCTGGTCCCAGTACAGACCCTTGAGGGACACCACTTGTCACTGATTTCCATCTGGACACCGAGCCATTGACCATTACCCTCTGGGTGCGACCATCTGACCAATTCCTCATCCACCAAACAGTCTACCCATCAAATCCATATCTCTCCAATTTAGAGCGAAGGATGTTGTGGGGGACCGTGTCAAAGGCTTTACAGAAGTCCAGATAGATGACATCCATTGCTCTTCCCCGGTCCACTAATGCAGTCACTCCATCACAGAAGGCCACTAGGTTGGTCAGGCAGGACTTGCTCTTGGTGAAGCCATGCTGGCTGTCTCAAATCACCTCCCTGTCCTCCACGTGCCTTAGCATAGCTTCTAGGAAGGTCTGTTCCATGATCTTCCCAGGCACAGAGGTGAGGCCAACAGGTTGGTAGTTCCCAGGGTCCTCCTTTCTACCCTTCTTAAAAATGGGTGCAATGTTTCCCTTTTTACAGTCACCAGGGACTTCACCTGACTGCCAGATTTTTGAAATATCTTGGAGAGTGGCCTGGCAGCTACATCAGCCAATTTCTGCGGGACTCTGTTACATCCTGTCAGGTCCCATAGGCTTGTGTATGTTCAGGTTCCTCAGGCGGTCACGAACATGATCTTCCCTTACAGCAGGAAGGACTTTGCCCCCCTGGTCCCCATCTTGCAGTCCATCCATTTGGGAGGTGTGAGAAGAGAGGTTATCCGTGAAGACGGAGGCATAAAATTTGAGTGCCTCATCCTTCTCCTTGTCTGTTGTTACCAGCTTGCCAGTCAAGTTCATCAGTGGGGATTTGCTTTCTTTAACCTTCCTTTTCTGGTTGACAAACCTGTAGAAGCCTTATTATTCTTTGCATCCCTTGCCAAGTTTAGCTCCAGCTGTGCCTTGGCCTTCCTGACCTTATCCCTACACAACCGGGCAGTGTCTCTATAATCTTCTCAGTATTCCCGTCCCTGCTTCCACTGCCTGTGCAGTTCCTTCTTGCCCTTTGGTTTGACCAGCAGGTCTCGACTCAGCCATGCTGGTCTCTTCCTTTCCTTGCCTGATTTCTTACACTGGGGGATCAAGAGCTCTTGCACTCTATGGAAAGTGTCCTTAAAGATCTGCCAGCTCTGTTCTGCTCCCTTGCCCTTGAGGGCCATTTCCCGGAAGCTTGCTTGCCTAAGCAAAAGACACTAAAGTCAGGGTCCTGACTTTAGTCTTTGCATGTCCCATATTCCTCAGGACTGTGAACTCCACCAGTGCATGATCGCTGCAGCCCAGGCTGCCTCCAATCTTGACGTCATCAGTTAGCTCACTTCCATTGGTGATCATCAGTTCCAGTATTGCAACCCTTGTGATGGGGCTGTCTATTACCTGAGTTACAAAATTATCCTCGATGCTTTCCAGCAGTCTCCTGGATTGCCTACAGCTCGCTGTTCCACTTTTCCAGCAGATGTCTGGGTGGCTGAAGTCCCCCAGCAGGATGAGAACCTGTGAGCGTGATGCCTCCAGTAGCCGGAGTAAGAAGGCTTCGTCAATAGGCTCCCCTTGATCAGGTGGCCTGTAGTAGACACCAACCACAAGGTTCCCTTTATTGCCTTGGTCTGTTAACACTTACCATAAGCTTTTGACCTGCTGGTGGCTATTCTTCAGAGACAGCTCTTCACACTCATCAATTTCTTGACATAGAGGGCAGTGCTTACACCCCTCCTTCCTCACCTGTCCCTTCTGAACAGCCTGTAGCCATCAATAGTCGCACTCCAGACATGGGATTTGTCCCACCAAGTTTCAGTAATGGCAACCAGGTCGTAGCTTTCTAGCAGCATGGTGGCTTCCAGCTCCTCCTGTTTGTTGCCACTTTTGCGTGTGTTGGTGTAGAGGCACTTCAGCTGGGCTGTCGGTTGTGTCACCTTCTTTAGAGGAATAACCCGCAATTCCTTTGAGATGTTCATTGATGTTTCCCTTCTATTACCTCAGGACTCTGTAAGACTTCAAGCGTGCTGCAGAGTCCCCAGCATGCTTCAGAGCAACAGACTGAGGGCTGTCACTAGCATCCTGTCCCTCTAACCATGGTGTCCCATACCACAGCTTGTCACTGGCAAGCCTAATGTTATCCCCTTCCCCCTTTGAGTGAGCCCCACAAGCTCCTGAGCAAAGACCTTCTTCCCCTTTTGAGATTTTATATTAGCAGTGTGCAGCGTAGTGTCATGTATTTGAAGCCGTCTGATACTTCGCCTTATGCAGGTTTTTAGTTGCTCATAAAACTTTGCCAGCATTTACAAGTCTGAAATTTTCCATAAGGGGTGTTGTCCTCAAACTGAATTTTTTTGGGAAGATTCCAGACACAGTCTTTTCAGCTGCCTGAGATCAAAATGCAGATTATTTGCCCTTGCTAAAAAAGAAGGAAAAAGAAAAAGGTGGGCGTTTTTTTAATTGAAAAGTTAAAGACGTTTTTAAAAAAGATCTAACATTTAAACAGCAGGGTGGTCCTTGTGTTGAGCAGGGGTCCCTGGCATCCTCTGGAGAACTGACAAGTTATTTGGCTGCATTAAAATCTTTGTAATATCTTGGTTACAAATATTCAGTGGACCTATTAATACTTAGTTGTTAAAGGTAGAGTTTCACAGGCAATTTCATTTCTAGTGCTTCCTTATTAAGTGCTGAGCAAGCTTGAAGGAATTTTTAATTGGGTAGGGAGGTTAATTATTTATTCTACAATTTCATCAACATGCTCTTAATTTAAACTCTCATTGTTTTAGGGGAGGAAAGGTAGAAAAAGAAAATCCAATATTTACCCTATAATTCTGTAAGCTCACATTTCATTAGCCTTATTTATCCATGAATCAAAGATGCCACCTCCAGAGTTGTTGACGAGTGCATGTAATGAAGGTAAAATGACCAGTAAATATCCAACCCGATAGCTGCTGGAAGTCAGCACTGACAGATCTTGAAAAAGAAAGGCTGGAGAAGATTCAGGGAGTTAAAAGGTATTTCTATTTTCTCTTCTTGGCTAATAAAGTTGCAGATGGCCCTGAGGGCTCTCTGCTTCGGTGACTACATAAGTATTGTATTTTGAAATACTGGACTGTGCCAGCCCCTCCCTGTTTCTCTAATAAATAGTTTAACAAGACAGTGAGGCATTACAAAACAAACCATTACACTGAGGGACAAACCCTCTTTTCAGTGAGACTTTAATAGGAACAAAATTTGCTGCTAGAGTAGCAGTAACGACAACGCCAGTTTTTAGGGTTGTATTTGTCCGTTCAAAGCTGTTACTTGCTCTCTTTCCGGCACAACTCTTCCATAGCTCCATAACTGTGTTCTGGGTGAGCTACAAGGCTACCTTGAAACTTTGGAAGTTGAGTTGAAAATTGAGTTCCTCCAGCACAGATAAGAGCAATCTCTTATCTCTTTTATATGTCATATAGGATTGGACCAATGGGACTCGAATTAAAAATGGAGCAAAAGTAAGCAGCAAAGCATAAATTAAGCTTCTAAAAGCAAGAAGCCCCTCACGTCTCCCTGTCCTCACCTGACCTGAGGTGTGGAGCCTGTGCTCAGCTTGATAGGAATTTGTGACCTGCTTATACGTGGAGGAGCTTTCTGACAGTCCGTAAGCTGCAAGGTTGCACTGGTTAAGTTCCAGTAGTCCACTATTCTGTGACATTACATGTCAAAACAGAAAGCTCAAAATCCTTTTGAAGACAAATGTGAAGTTTTAACCCCAAAAATAAATTCCCAGCATGAATACACAAAGTGGTAGAATAGCAACAGTGTGAAGTAGCAAGTAATGTAAAGGAAGAATTACATCTTTGGGAAAATGGAAGGCATTTAAGATCACAGTTTCCAAAACAAAGCATAAGCTGGTCCCACTGGTCTTAACAGGACAGTTTGTGTGCCTGAAGCGTACAGGTACACGGTTTGCAGGGCTGTACCAGCATTCACTGGCTCAGCGTGTTTAACACACGTATTATCAGACAACCGGGCAAGAGGCAAGAAGCCAAAACCATAGAGAGAGTACGTGAATGCTTGAGATGGCTGTGGAAGGACTAATTACGGTCTCATACCATTTTTTGGTGAAAAGTGTGGCTCCATGTTAGATTTATAAAGAGTTAAGTTGTATACAATTACTGCCAAAGGAATAAAGGGGAGACAATTTAAAGAAAGAAAAATACTTGTTGCTAAATTTTATGTTATCGACAGTATTTTGGCTGTAGCCAGGAAAAAGTACAAAAGAAAAAATACTCTACTTCTGCATGCCCAGTGCTAGTCACTGAGGTTAAAAAAAAAAAAAATCTTTAATGAAAACTTGCAAAAGCTGCGATTTAATTCTGTATGTGTAGCAGTTAGGACTATGTTGCAAATTAAATACTTTGGGATTCATAACAGATTACACAGTCAAATAGACGATTAAGGGAAAACAGGAAGAAAAATGAATTGGAGAACCTTAAGGCACATTTGCAGGAGAAAATGTTTTTCAGGTCTTCATCATAAACTAAATAAAGTGAAATAACTAAACACAGAATTGTGTAATGTTTGGCAGAATCCTGTCTAGTATGTTAGATTACTTTATGAATATCCACAGAGAGGCAATAAAGGAGAGCTAAGTGTCCTGATTCATGTAAATCCTTAGGATTGTGGAACATGAGACTTAATTTGTGAATCTTAATATATATATTTTTTAATGTACTGAAATATTTTTAAAAGTGTATTAGGCTTTAGACTGCAGCTGAAAAGTTGGTGTTTTGTAAATGCGTACCCTCCAATTTCTTAATGAAGCCTTCCTCAACACAGGCGAATATCTTATATATGAACATTATTTCAGCAGTTTTCAACCATGCTTGAGCAAGGTGTTCTAGTTTCTTGCATTTTATAAAAGACATCGAAGAATATATATTTCTTTAAATATCTGAGGTAATTCCTTCAACAAGATGCCTGTTCCTTGGCACCAAAATTCTCTTGCCTACTCCTTCTTCGTTACATACTGCCCGTGTTAGGAGACTTGTTTGTTTGGGGTTTCATCCTTTCAAGGTAAGAAAGGAAGAGACCTCATTCACGTACTTGTATCACTTCCATACAGTTTTTGGCTGTCACAGCTGAATATTACTCATTGCATACCCAAAACTCTTGAAAAATGTTTACCTGGGATGTGAAACAAGCACCTGTACCACACCAGTAAGATGAACTGGAGACTGGATGTATAGAAAATTAGATGTGCACATATAGATGTAGCTTTACATAAACAAGAGCAGCAAGCAATACGAAGCCAGAGCACATTCGTAATTTTAGCATCGTGGTAAACGAACATCAGCTTTGAAGCCAGCTGTGCCAAAATAATTACGGCACTGGAAGAGCTGAGGAATGGCAAGTGATGTACACAGTCTGGGGACTGCAGTGAGCCGGGAACCGAATACATCACCCGTGCACAAGCGCCATCGTATGGGCAGGAGGTGACAGGGTCTGGGAACCAGCAGTGCGGTGTCGTTGTTGTTGTTACTAAGAGAGGGCAGCCGACGGCAGCTTTGTAAATAAATGTTTAACCCTGGCCTTGCAGCATGAAGTGACCCAGAACAGCGGGGGCTCGGGTGGCCCAGGCATCGCACTGGCGGAAGCACGGATGGGAAGCCAGCATGCGAACTGGATTGGGCAGAAGTTTAAACCTTTCACCAAGGCAATGCTGAGGCCATCACCAAGATGATGCAGCGTGGAAAACCAGTAGAAACTCCTTTTCCAGCACAGAGCTACAGGGAACTTTGAAAGTGTTACAACATTAATGCCAACAAAAACATAATTTTAAAATGCTTTTGGATTTTGGATATACTACAACAAAATCAGCAAAGATGTTAATTGAAAATTGATGCTTCACCCCTTCAGAACAAAATCTGAGATGTGGCTGGAAATGGCATTTCGAAGTGCATACTGAAGTCTCAGAAATAATTCCTGACACAGCGCCTTAACTGTGTACCATTCCACAAGATACCTACTTATTTGTGTTAAAGCATCATGATGTATTACATCATGCTGCCTTCTTAAATACTGAAGTCATGCAGGCTGGCACAGCAATGTCTTCAGTCAGCAATTGTATCGTTTAACAATGCTTTAGTTCAGCTTGAGCCAATACAAAACAGGGTGCGATAGGTCAAACCTCCTTCCCTGTTACACTGGTTAAAACCACTCAGTGCCAATCTCTAGCCACAAAGGCTTGGATATACAGCATAGTGCTGGAGAGCTACTCTAGGTCATGCAGACCTTGGAGAGCAACCACTCTTTCCTCCCATTTCAAACTTAACTTCAGTTCCATCAGAAACCTCATTTCCATGCATAAAATCAAGTGAAGCAGCAGTCACCCCCTTGGCATTTACAAAAATGCTGAAGAACTACTTGCAGTTTTGTCCACCTTTGCTTCCTTAAAAAATCTAATTTCTTAGACTAGGTAGCCAACCTGGATTTTAACTGTGACTGTTTTGCAGGGCAGTGCAGTATTTGTGATGTGGATAAACATAATGGAGAACTGGGTTTCTGAAGTAGTTTGTTAACCAGCAAAATCTCCTGGGAATGAAGCTAGCCAGCATCTCTGACTAGTTTTAATACAGAATGTTGTGGTTTAGGATTTGCCATGGTTTCAGCAGTAGGGGGGAGAGGCTGCTGCCTTGTTTGGCGAGATTTTGGCAGCAGGGGATGGGGCTGCTTGTGTGGCTCCTGTAAGAAGGTTTACAAAAAAAAAGCCCCACGCCTCCAATTCGGCCCCGCCTTTGGTCCAGACTGCACCATCAGCACCTCTGCGAATAAGCCTATTTAAGGCGGGGGGGAAACACTTTCAGTTTCTGGCACCTTCTTTTGCTTTGGAGGGGGTAGGATGAAAGAGGGAGAACAGCCATGCAGTTGCTGAGGTAGCCAGAATTTTGCAGAAAACACAACAGTACAGCGAGTTTCCCTTCCATCTGTGGCAACCCTCACAGTAGCACTGTCAGGGGAAGCAGACAGCTGCAGAGCCCAGCAGAGCAGAGATGCAGGACTCCTGAAAAATGCAGTGACTTTGAGGCGGTTTCGTACCAGGTCAACTCGGCAGTGGGAGAGCCAAGCCCAGGAGTACATCCCCACATGAACCAGAGACGCTTATGCTGGACTGTCTTCTGCGGGGGGGTCATCACATGGCCAAAAGGACCTGTGAGGCACGTGTTCCATGGAGCAAGCAGCTGGAACAACCTGGAATTAAAACTGATTGCCCCACCCATGCTGTGTTCCCTCCCCTTCCTCCGCTCACTGAGTGGTGTGGGGAAGAGGTAGTAAAGCCGAGTCTGGGAAAAATGGAGGGGTGGGGGGAAGGTGTATGTAAGATCCTGTTCTCCTCTTTCTATCCTACTCTAATTGGTGATTTGGTTGTGGTTTTGTTGAATTAAATTGATTTTGTTTCCACTAGTCCAGTCTGTCTTTTGCCAGTGACTGTAAGCAGCCCTCCCTTGTCCCCTGCCTTGACAGATTACTGGTAGAGATTCAGTTACCCAAGTGTAGGGACTGGTGCCATCTGAGATGCCCTGCTCTATCCAGCTCCAGAACGTGCCACGAGTGACAGCTGCCAATTCCACACTGTGCCCTGGCTAGCCAACCCGAATGAAATGCAACCACACACCTAACGTTCAGGTAGCTAAATCTGACCTATGAAGCGTTAAAAATTAGAATCATCACTCTGAAACAAATCCTGGGTAAAGTGAGAGAGCTCAAGTCATCTGTTACTATTTTCATCCCGGCCAAAAAAATCTAAGTAATTTTCAGCTTCCTTAGTTTCACATGGTGCCCCATTTGTCATTCATCTAAATCTTGGCATCACAATTCAGTGTGAATGCAGAGTGGGTGGATACAGACACAACCCGCAATACATTTACACTTACGCTGTTCATACTCAGCTCTGCGATGCTGCAGCCATGTGCTCCACGTGTTCATCAAAGTCTCAAAATGTTCCGTTCTTACTCATGCCAGCACTCACAGCTTTTCCATTAGAAGAAATGTAACATTTTGGTGGCAAAAAATAACTGCCCTTTACCTGCCCTCCACCCCTCCTGTGGATAGGATATACAGCACACTGTTCCTGTCATATGTAAATCACAGCTGACACCGCAGGACTACTTGTATGTGCTCCTCAACTCCCTCCTTCTCTTTGAAAGGAAGATCAGGAGCAGACTTCAGGCAGACATACTATTCTGTAACAACCATCCCACTCTTAGGCAATGCTTTTCTGCACAACACAGCATACACGCACGAATAATGCACCATGAGAAGGAAGTGAAGAACAATTCAGGATATAAGAAATTACCTTGGGGGAGGGTCACAGCTGCTAAAAGAAACCTAGGCCAGCCTGGAAGAGCCACTCTGAGAGCTGGCTGATGCAAGAATGGGCCAGAAGCAAAATTCACTACCCAGGCACTTCCATTTGCTCTCCAGTTCCTGTGCACACCCTCCGAAAAACAAAATGTTACTAGTATTTCAGAAGTAACAAGACGCTTTCATAAAGCATTTCTTAATGTCACTGATAACATACACCCTACCTATAAATATGATATCAAATTATGTTTTAGACCTAAGTAATGATCCGTGGCTATTTAGCTGGAAGGATGTAAGGCTGGCTACTAATCCTAGCACTGGCACAGTACTAGTGCTTTGCAATGACTATCTACCCAAGTGAAGGAGTACATGAAGTGTTTTGGACAGATTATGGCACTTTTTATTTTTAAATCACGGATCGAGATATTACGGCACATCTCCAAAATATCTGGATGCCTCAAAATGCCTATGGGTGCTTGATGAATCTCTCAGAAGCATTTCAACATTTCTATATTGTTAGACCCAGACACTCAGTGCATTTAACAAGAACTCTTTGGACTAGATTTCACTCTGGCAGTGCTGTCATCCTAGCACTCTGCAGTAGCTTACTTTCCCTTTGTGCTCGATCTCATGCTCCCACACTAGGCAAGACCTGAGTTTATCCAATTCCTAGAATTCAGAGTTACAGAAATGAGCTTCCAAAGCATGGAAGATGCAGTCTTTGAAACAGACACATTTATGATTGTCCAAGTACTAGGAGAATCAGGAAGAACTACACCTGACTCTCTTTTCTTTTAAAAAGGAGAAGCATTATATAAAAATTTATGTATTTACTCTCAACACCATGTGAGGTAGAAGTACTTTACAAATGGAGAAACTGAGTACAGGAGTGTAAATGAAATAGGGTACACAAAATACCATGCAAAATCAGGAGCTAAAACTCAAGCTGCTTCATCAAAGTCCATATTTTGATGAGTGAACCAGTATTTACCTTCAGAATACCCTTGAAGATATTAAATACAACTGAAACCAGGCTTTGAAAATTAACACAGTACTGCATATAAAAATATGGAAAGCAACATGACTTGCCTAAATAGTCTAGTATATAAAATATCTAGAACTATGTACATTACTACAAATGAAGTTGTTAGACCTAAATGGAAGTATTGGCACCCTACAGTAAGTTTATTACATTGTTTTCTCCTAAGGAGTGTGTTTCAGGCTAGCTAAGCAAAAGTGGTTTACACTTTTTTTCTTCCTCATTTTGAAATCCACCCCATCCCCCCAAACCATTCCCTTCTACAGCCTTATCCAGATACTTTATAGTTTGAGATCATAGCTAATATCTGCTCAAATATAACTTTGAAATAAGCTGTTTACTCCTACTGTATAAAGAGCTCCCAGGGTCACCCACATGGAGTTCCATGATGACAGATAGCCTAATTGAAACTGCTAGCTATTTGTAATCTCATTCTTCTCTAAACTAAGGTCAAAACCAGTACTGCCAGGTCCATCCAGTTTACTTGTAGTTTTCCTTTAGGGGTTTAACCAAAACTCATTGCAATATCAGAAGTGACAAATTTAAGTTAGTCAACATTGCCACCCTAATTACAAAGCGTCGTACAGCTGGACTCCCAAAGTCAGAACCATACAAACTAAGGAAGAAAGGTTTTGCTGTAACCAGCTGTCTAACAAAACAAGAATTTGTGCAAAAAGGGTACTAGTCTTCAAGAGGAGTTTGTTTTTTGCTTTTAATTCTTATACTGGTTGAACAATCACTGGAGTCTTTTGTTATTCAGAAAAATTGTATGAATTCATGAAAATAGCAATATTTTATTTCAATACCAGATTTATGGTTTGTGTGTTACACAGGCTGGTTTGACTGATATTAAACAGATATGTCTGCAGCAACAAAATAACATAAATAGACATGCCATGAGACATGTACAATAATTTCTACTAAAATGTGATAATGAAACCCACTTCTATGCCAATTCTTTTACACTTTTAATGGTGATAGTGACTAGTATTTTAGTAAGAGGGTAAAATTCAATAAAATGTACAAGGACAGCCATACAACTCAAAGATACAGTGTGCACAGCTTCCAATTCCACTGTGAAATATACCCCCTCCAAAATAGAAATAGGCACTTCATCTTTAAAAATGAGCACTCTTTTGTTCTTCAGTCATCATCAACAGTTGGCTTGATTGTCACTCCTCTTCTGATTTGACCCCAACCAATTAAACTGCAAAAAGAAAAACAGTTTATATTACTTTAATAGTAGTCAGAATACCCTGGACAAATCAACATCCTGTCATTCTTACGCCTTCAGTTCTCACATTTTAATCTTCTCTGCTTGTCTCCCAGCCAAACAGTCTACAAGATCTAAGACTGGTTAGTGAAACACAGAATAAAAAAGGATGAGGGACAGAGAACATTTCTATGTTGTAATCAGCTAAGGATGTACCTTTGAACAGCAAACCAAAAATCTGAAAATGTTGTCTCTTGCTTTCCTCACTTTCTTCCATCTTTTCAGTACTCCACTGCCTCAGGCTGCCAAGTTCCCCTTCACAGTACCAACCATCATTATCAATACTCCAACTGGATTTTATTATGCTGCTCTTCCCAGTTGGTCTCCTTCCCCTTTTTTCAACTTCAGTTTCCTTATGTTGTCTCTTTATCCTTCTAACATAGCATAGAAGGCAGTTTTTAATTATAGAATCCTTTATAGGCAGGCTGCCACTATTTGCCCACCCCAGAAACAAGTGGCCTTTTTGGCAAAATTTGGTCATGTTTTTCAAGCAGGAAGTAACCTACAGAAGCAACAAGACTCACGTTAAAACCTGCACAGGTTATCAGTCCATAGCTAAAAAAATGCATTGTTTTTGATATAGTTTCTCCTCTTCCTTCTGCTTTTCCTGACTTACTTTGGGTCCTGCTTTTATTTTTTTCCCCTCCTGTTGAAGATGTTATTTTTTTTTCCTTGTTTTTTCAGGGAATAATCTCTTCCCTAATATGTCAGCTAACTCTGAGACAGCAAGTACTAAATTCCCATCTACAATTTCTTGTTGATCTGAAAAAAAACAGGCATCCATGGATATAAGCTCAGTTCTTTTTCATACAGTAGAGACTTCTTGTAAAAATGGCTATGTTCCCTTATACTGCAGCACTGTGCAGGGTCAAAACATCTGAATACCCTTATGTTTTTATGTAGCCTTAGGGAACACCTAACAGGTGCCGTACGCATAAACATCTAAAGGAAATGTGGTACAAAGATTTAAAGGAATCATCAACCAATTCTCATCATTTTCAGCCTCCAGATGCTTTCTGTCCAGTCAGACATTTTATATTTTAAATTGAATGAGTCAATCCAGTTGATACTTTTTTCTTTCCTCTCCTCTCAGAGTACATAAAATACCCAGAACCTTAAAATGTCCCTTCTCCATCCCCCTGCTATTACTTCAAGGTTGCACTAGAAATCACATACAGCTCCACAGTAGAACACCACTGACTTCGGTGTGTATGAAGACAGCCTTGGCTTAACACTACTAGAATTTCCAAATCGCTCTGACAAGATTGCCTACTGTTAGCTCAGTTTACAGCACAGCAGTTTGGGCAGCAAACCATGAACCTCAGATGTTCCTTGTCAGTTCACCAATAGGTATCGACACAATTATAATGCTTCTTTAAAAAAAGAGGCTAGTAACGAAATAAAGCATTCCACAATAATGGTGTCAATGTGTTAGAAGAATCCAGAGCAATTTTTAAAACAGACATACTCTTACCTATTCTAGAACAAAATCAGATCCATGTATTTTTTGTTAACAATATAACAACCAGGTACTCTACCAACTTAGCATCAACTTACCGCCAGTGTTTCTCAACTCTTCGACTCAGGGCAATTTTTTTCTCCCACTTCTGTGCATACTGGGTTAGTTAACACAATCTTCCCAAATCAGCCTTTACTGCACTGACTCTCCCTCCAGTAGATAAGGAACCAATGTTTACCATTAAAACTTCATTCTTCGATAATTTTGCACCTGAAGACAGACATACAAACTCTGAAATAAAAGCTTTAGTATTTAAAAAGAACATACCACAGACAATATTGAGTATCTTCTGTTACCTATCTGCCACAAAAAAAAGGTAGAGCTGAGAAATGCCAAAAACTGTAAGTATCCCCACACATAAACCATGTATAACAGCGGTAGTGGATAAAGTTTATATATGAAAGGAAGAATACATAATACATTGTCCATGTAGTACTGCAGGTTCTGGTATGATATACTTTCTGGGATTTCTCTGCATTTTCTATAAAACATACTGATGATTGCACATACGGTATTAAAAGCATGAACAGTCTCAGATTTGCTACAAAATGGAATGTATACCATTCTTTTAAATGATCTGGATATTCTAATTTCCCTTATGCCTACATACATCCAAATGATTTCTCAAAGAATGCATTCACAAGATAAAGAGAGTGCTAAAGCACTTACTTACTGTTGCATGGAGCTGTTTATAGATTTTAATGCTAAGAGGGAAAACTACTATCTTTTAGTTTGATTTGTGAAAAATGGGCCATGGAAGATGAGAGACTGTGCTGCGCATCAAGTTCAATTTGTTTCAACTACAGTGTTTCAAAATATCTAGCTTTAAAAAGTTCTTCGGACAGACAATCTACAAAAAGCATGTAAGTGGGGAAGTAGAACAGTGCGTGTATAAAACTAATGATGGCACAAATGAATAGGCTGATAGCAAAGGAAAACAACTGCCAGTATGTTTAGAAGAATACCTAACTTCAAGACACATAGATACTTTATGCTACTTTAAACTACTCAGATATGAATTCCTACTCCTCTGAAAAGCATTCTTCTGTAACATTGAATAAGCAGATAAATTTAGTGACAAGCATATATGAACAGGAAAACAAAATTACTACAGAAAACTAAAAAATGTATATATTAACAAAACCTAGCTCAAGAAGAGAAATCAGAAAAACAAAAAAAGGAGTACTGACCTTCGCAGCTTTCTTGTCTCCTTCAGTGCGCACACCTAATAGTCGTCTCAGCAGAATAGGAAATTTCTAGCTCTGTAAATATTTCTGGCAGTGCTCCAACTGCACAAGGACCTGGCCTACCATTCGGTCAGCCCGACACAAAGTTGGATCCATCTTAGTTCCAACACCTACAACACAACAAGGTAAGTCAAAAGGACTAACTGGAAGGTAGCTGTCACATTTATGTATTAAAATATTTGAAGGAGATCCAAAAAGAAAAAACAAAAAAACCAATCCACAAACTGAGATCCCTATTACCTGCACAGCAACTTTCAGAATTTCAGCGAGACTGTAAGCTCTGTCTCAACAGATGAAGAAATACTCTTCTGTTAAAGCCAGTACAATTAACAATGCAAGCTGAGCTGCCTTGGCCAGTGACATTCAGGAAATTATTATTTATTAAATAACATTTTCACACCCATCTGTTTCTCTCTACATATATAAATTATTTGAATTGCTCATAGCCTTTTTGTTTACTACACTGAAATTCCTTTCACCAGGGTTTTCACTATGCATGAAGAAGTAAATCTTTTCATAAGAGAATATTCTTACCTATAAGGCCTCCTGGAGCAGCATATTGTAGGTCATTGTGCTCAGCAAAGAGTGACACAATTTTGGAAAAGATTGGCTTGCACATGAGTTTTCCTTCACTGTCCTTGGACACAATACCAGGCCGGACCTCAATTTCCTGGCCCACCTAATTGCAAAAATAAAAAAGTTATTAACTGGTCGTTTCACAGGGAAAATAATCTGTGACTAGCAGTTAGCTAAGACCTGCTATCCTGAGAAATTCGAGAGGAAATGGCCTTAAGTTGCATCAGGCCATTTTAGGTTGGATTATCAGGAAAATTTCTTTACACAGAGGGTCATTAAGCATTGGAACAAGCTGCCCAGAGAGGTGGTGGAGTCCCCATCCTTGGACGTGTTTAAAAGACATGTGGATGTGGTGCTGAGGGACTTGGTTTAGGGACCCTGGCAGGGCAGGGTGAACGGTTGGACTCGATGATCTTAAGGTCTCTTGCAACCAGATGATTCTGTCACCTACTATTTATACGAGTTCCTGGTTCTGGCTACTGTAGAACTTCTAGGACTTCTGTTGCCCTATTACTGCAAACTAAACAATACTGAAAGCTCTGTATCTTACAGCCAACAACTGATTTCTTTTCAATATAATTTGTGAAACTGCTTTAGCAAAGGATCTTTATCAGCAATAATTCCAACATCTAAAATTTTTTAAATTACATTTAATTTAGCAGTGTTACAGCACTGAGAAAAATTGAGTTAATTAGATTGGTGTTAACTGATCAGCATCAATAAACCGCAAGACAAATAAAATACAAGTCGTATAAATGTTCATGAGGTGTAGTTTGCTTCTCTGTCTAGCACAGCAACTTTAAAGTTCCATCTGTTGACCAGTATCCCCAAGCAAAATAAATAAAAATATCAAAATATACAGAGGGCAAGTGGGACCCTTGGAACCCATACACACTTACAAGGTACTTTTGAAGTTCTTTTGCTCCCCTCTTCCCCATAATAATTCAGCACATAAAAGTGGTAAAACACAAAAAAAATAGCACCCTCAATTTTTGTAAGCAATGAAATCGGTATCACTATTAGCAAAAGTTAAGACTACTTTAACAAAAATGTATTTTAAAAATTAAATTCAGTGGTTTTTGTTCTAGCATTTAAAACAAGAAATTAAAAATGAGGCACAGACAGAAATGGTAAGTGCCATCTGACTGTATTCTCGTTTTAAAAAAAATCAATTATATAGATTCATTTTGTACTAAGCATGGAAAACCTCTATTCATTATTTTTCATTATTTCGCTACTCATGATTATACTCACTACAAATGAGAAGAAAGGGAAAAGGTTACCTTTAAGACACCCTTTAGAATACTGCCACCAGCTACACCTCCCTTAAGGTCATCAACTTCACAGCCAGGCTTGTTGACATCAAAAGATCTAATTACTGAAAAGAATAACCAGTTTTATATTTATGGTCAGGTTTTAAAGAATTAGTGTCTTTCTTTAGTAACTTTGACTGCTTCCTTATTCTTATGAATTATACACATAAATATTACAAAAACATAATTCAAGAACATATGATGAATATTTATTCCAGATTTTTAAGTATATAGTGGATTTTGTTCTCAAAAGCACCCAAGCTGTCATATACATAAAAGTTTTTAAAACCTGTTTCTGCATAGCAGAAATTAAGTTAAAGATCAGTATCTGAAAAAGAAAGAGATGACCAACTATATTAAAAAAACCCTGCAATAGTCATAATGCGAATACTGGAACCTTGTTTTAATTGGTCATGTTTTATGCATTCTGACACGTTTTGTAGACTCTCCCATGTTTTATGTGTACAAAAAGGCAAACAAGTGGATTCATCATGCGAAATTTAAATTTGTTATATGCTGGTCAAGAACTGAGACTTTTGACAATTACGTTCAGGTGCCGCAGGAAACCTAACCAGGTACCTATGAGAATTTCATGGAATAATTTAATTTCTAATTCAACAGTGTGTCAGTACATTGTTAAATCAAATTTAAATTCATAGCAAGCAAAGGAATGTTTTAGACACAGATAATATCTTCATCTTTATTGCATTTAATGCCATCATCCACGTAGAATAAACACAAAAACCAACAATGGACCTCAACCAGATTTAACTGTATCAATTAACTATGAGACGAACAACACAGCTCTCAGAAATACGCAAGTTTTAAAATAAGAGCACACTAAATGCTCCTTTGAAATCTGCCTCTTTTTAAAGCATTCACTGACACGCTATAGATAGATGTCGTGTAGATACATGTAGTGAATGGTTAACACAGAAGTCCAGATCTAAGTATTTACATACCAATAAGCCTTGTTCGGATGTGAAGTCTCGCAAAGGGACAGGGATTTCTTCACTATATACTCGCAAACTACCTCAATGTTGTATTTCACTGTGCAGAGATTGGAATTATTGGAGCTCCTTCTGCAACTGTACCTAAAACAAAATCAAGTTCAACATCAAGCCTTAGTAGATTATTTACAGCAACATGACAAGTGTTGTGTCATTGATAAAAATCGTAATGAATTCAAGGCACATTTTGTATGTGTATTTCCCAAAGCAGTAAGTGTCAGAGTCATTCACCCTTCCCTTCAACATTTTAGTTTGAACCAGCCAGACCTACTTTTTCAGGCATTCTGAAACAACCCTCATGTGCCTCTGGATAATTGTGTCCTGAAAAGCTTTACAGTTGCTCTATGATCATAGTGTAGGATAATCTTTTGCTCTAAGGGAGAATTCACTTCCTACACTGTGATCAGAAATACTCTTAAGATCATCTCCTCAGAGAGATAAATAATCTCGGTATTGATAAACAAGTATTAATTTTACAGTCAGATTTAATTCCACAAACTATGATTCCTATATATTTAAGGATCTATGTTTTTCTAAGCTTTGCCAATACAAATATATATTTTAGAAAAATCCTTATTTTATGGAAAGATACATTTAGTTAACAAGGCTTGTTAAATATTATTAGTTTTAATTATATGCAGTAACTCATTCTCAAACTCCAAATTTACACATCAAGCCACTGTGACATAGCTGTTATAAACAACTTATGCAAAGCAACAATTTTGAACTAAAAAAATATAAAGCCCCACTGGCTACTTTGATGGTGACAATCTAGCTCTGCCAGCTTTCACATACTCCAGCTAAAGTAGATAAGCAGGAAAAACAGAAGCTCCTAGGAAAGATGAAACTCAAAGCACTAAAGTTGAGCAGAATTTCACAGACACAATAGGATAACACTGCCTGAACTGGACTTATGGAAAGATATGAAGACCTGATCTTTTGCCATTAGATAAATGTCAAATAGAAACTGACACAATTTTACCTACAAGGTGCCCCTAACAAGTACTGCTTCATTCTCTCCCACACTGCAGTAAAATCACAGCACAACCTCTACCAAAGAAACAATACCAAGAAACCACAAATTAGTGAAGACTAAGGAGGTATTTTACATCAAGAGCTCTGCCCAACAGCCTTAACATTATTGTACCTAAGCAGTCTGAAATGGATAGGAAGCACAACTCCAATAGTCTATTTTTCAGATTAAGAGACTATGTACACCAGCATCGTCTGAGTAAGAAGAGAAGATTTTCTGTAAACATACAGGAAAGTACTATGTCCATGTCCCAACACTGAAGAATCACCACCACTAACTGGATTTCTGTTGTTGAAAACTTACCTTGTACAAATGCCAGAATCTGCTCATACTGTTCTTTAGCCTGGCTCCCTTCACCAAATCAATCTTATTCTGTAGAATCAAAATGTGTTTCAGTTTCATGATTTCTATAGCAGCTAGATGTTCTGAGGTCTGGGGTTGAGGGCATGACTCATTACCAGCTGAAAGAAGAAAGTGACTGCAATATAGAAACTATAAAAACAGACAAAACTCCTGCAGTTAGGACATTTACTTTCACAGTATCTTTACCAAAAAGAGACAGTCACCTCTCAGTGAGGCATGTGAAGCATCTAAGTTACTAAGCACCTACCCTTCCCCAGAACTGCTGGCTGTTATATCCACACAGTTGTGTCATCCACACAATACACGACAGAGGTGGCAGAGAGGTTCCCCCATTCTACTTGCTCCCAGTAGAAACAGACATCTAAAATTCCAAGATACTGACAGCTAACTTGTGTCTATTTAATTTATTCCATCCTTTAGGTCTTCAGACATGTCAGTACTGACTGTGGCATAACCGACAATTCACCTTTCAAGAAGTATCTTACAATTCTATGGCATTTCTTATCAATAAGCCATAAAATGCCAAGATCCTCAAACTCTGTAACACACAATAAATATAGCTGCCCTGTTCACATACTTGATATCAGCATGGTTTGAATTTCAGCCATCCAAGAAGCCAACTTTGGCCTCATGTGCCAGTGTGGTGGTTAATCTCACTTGAAGGTTGGTCTATTACACTTTCTAGATCTAAACAGGCAGAAGGGATGACAACTCATCAGCTATCTCAGACTATTTAATCTACAAGATCTGAAGCTGTTTTTCCCATTTGTTGACATGCCCTAAGAAAGACAATTACTATTTCTCACTGCAGAGCACTAAGTTGATCTGTAGACATACAAAAATCAGTTTTACTCACTTCCTGTTGGTTGCGAATGAGAACAAAAATTGTCTGAGTCAAGATAAATCTCCTGTACCTTGACTTTGCTCATATTCACCTGAGTTTGCTGTTTGTACTGATGTTTGTGGATTCTCCTGTATGGCAAAGGCTACATACATATTTAAAGCAAATTGAAGGTTCAGAGAAACTCAAAATGAACCTGTGGCAAATTCATTTCCATAAGATGATATAAATTTTACAGTATTATACCACTACAAGGTTTCATCTTACCTAACTAATCTTCTATCAATTGGGCCAGCTACCAGACTAATGAGTATGTATAGCAATGTTTAAAAAACCCCAGCTTGTTAGGGGACATTTTCATTGTAGCATCACTTTATCTTCTTAAACACATCTCAAAAGCATTCACTTGTTTTAATCGGTCACCCTGCCCCACTAAATTTAAAACCCATATGAAGCTGCTTTATGATATTAAAAAACAGAGCATTGCTTTTGTGTAGCAATCATTACCTATCAACAGCAAAGCTGCATCCATTACTGCTGCACCGTTCAACATAGTAGCCATCAAAATATCATGGCCAGGACAATCCACAAAAGAGACATGCCTGTTGTAGAAGAAGGTTAAAAGAAGTCCAAAAGCCAATTATCAACAATTTCTCTGACTGATTTATGTGAGTGGCTAGGCAGACATTAAAAATAGAAGCATCCTTAAAATAGATAGATAAACGAACATTTCAAGACAGATGCCGAGAATACCTTAGAAGTATTTTCAAAAGAGTTCTAAAAGAACACAAAGACTACTGAATGGCTACTGAATGGTTTTCTTCTGAGTTTTAAGATTCAATACCATATATACATATTAAGTACTGCTTTAATATTTCACAAATTTACTTGTAAATTAGACTAGGTTTAAAATCACCAGAATAAAAAATAAAACAATAATCATAAAAAAACTCCAGCAAACATAGCACACAGGATTTCTCTTATCTCTTTTAAAAGACATCTTCCATTCTCCCATTTTAGAAAATTATGCATCTTTAAGTAAGTGGTTATGATTGCACTTCTCTTCAAAGATTTACCTACAGAGACAATTTACCTACGGAGACAATGTTACAGCTCTTTGTTCCAACCTTATGATTTTATCATGCAGACCAAACAGTCAATTCACTACATTTTTGCCTGAATTTATTCACTCAAGAATCAATTTCCTGGTAGCATGCCACCAAAATGCAAGGGACTAATTTGCTGCTTTGCTGACAACGTTAAAAAAAAATCTACTATAAGCACAAAAACAGTAAGAATCCAAAGCTTTTAACCAATAGTTTAACAATGGCTGCATGACTGTCACAGTCCACCAGAAGCTATTGTTAGAACAAGTGCCCTACTAGGAACTGAGGAAAGGAACGAAATACGTGATTACAGCATTACGTGTATTTTATACATAAGCATGAACTGGGAATCTCATCGTACAACAGCCTCTGTGACTACTGTCATTCGAGCAATCATTGTAAAGACCCACTGTATCGACCGTTGTGGTTGCTATGCTTGCATAATGACCATGCAATGCTTTCTTAGAAACGAAGGAAATAAAGAACACCTGGCCTCCAGTTAGAGGCCTGATCTCACATTAATCATCAGGCTTTCATATATTCATTTTATGAACTTTAAAGTTTTCCTTCCTAGAGGTAACAACTGTCACCCTCCAAAAAGAACTTTAAAGATGTGTTTCTGAGGTCCACATTTGTTATTCCAGTAGCTTTAAATGTTCTTATATAATAGCAGAAAAATTTTGCTTCAGAGTCTTGCAAATATCTGAGAACAGAAGAGATGGTTGTGCTCTACCATGGACTGTGCATCACGACTAATGAAAACAAGGCAGTTCAGATGGTACCTTAGATCAGGGGTGCCCAGCATCTGAGAACACGTGGTCTACCATAACAATTAATTCAGCTTACAGCTCAATCCTAACTATTTTCAGTTATGTAAAAGGAAGTAAACACAATTTATACCATTCATTTTAAAGCATTTACCTGACTAGTTTAAAGTTCCCTTTGGTGCCAGGAATATCTGTAGGGAACTCATCTGGGGTGCTACTTCCACAGGATCGATAACACTCTGGTCGGGAACAGCTTGGGTCATCCAGTTTGTAAATCTGTAAGAAATTTTTAAAATAGAGAAAAAGAGTTTAATTCATCAAGGGTTGGTTACCTATAAGCTTACATCCTCCCTGAAATATATTACCAATATATTTGCTAGATTTATAGTGATGACTCACCTTCGCATTAGCATAACCCAGCTTGATTGTGATATTTCTTTCCAGTTCATTTTTAAATCGGACAGTATGAACTCCAGATATAGCTTTGACTACAGTCGACTTTCCATGGGCTACATGACCAATTGTACCTAAGTTTTAAAAGCAAATGTTTGTTAATAAGCCATAGTTTAGTTTTGTGCAATGTTCCATTATGATCAACACATAATTACCCCAACCTCTCTGTAGCCGGTAAGTCCAGAGCTCCCTTCAGAAGCTTGTTTGGGTTTCACAATCATTTCTGTTTAAATAACCAAGATCCTAAATGCAGCTCCCAACAGACAGAACTATGCATCTTCGTGAAACTCATTTCAACGCTTAATTTTAAGGTAAAATAAACTTTGCTTTATCAACTATTCCCCACTTCATTCAACAGCATTCCTGAAGTACAATTGGTGCTTTTCAAGTTAAAAGGTTTTGACAAGACTCTTCCTGCACCTTGATAAAATTTATAATAGAAACACTCCATCTATATTACTGTCTGTTTCGGGAAGAACTTCTTAAAAATGTTCTCACTTAGATACCATATGTTACTGTATAAGCACTAGAAAGAGTCACATTAACACATCCCTCTTTTTTAGAAGTTTGTTTTTACCTATATTAATTGTTGCTTGTCTGCTGATGACTTCTGGTGAAAGAGGCGTCAACTTGGTAACATCCTGTATAGGGGAGATTTTAGAATCTATTCATCTTGATTCTAAATGTTAAAAATTATCCAGTAGTTCCATTCAGCAAAATCCAACCAAGCTTATTAAAACAATTGTAGATATGCATTCCAGTGTATGTAAGTACGTGAAACAGGACAAAAATGAACAAAATCCCAACTGTAAAACCGTATAGGTTGCAAATCAAAATACTGATTGTAAATCGGTATAGGCTACAAGGTGTTAAAGATGGAACTTCAAAAGAAGCTCTAACACACAAAGAAAATGTTACCCACTCCCCAAACTTAAATTACACATAATGGACAAATTCAAATTAACTTTCCATGGACTACATGGTAAACTGCACCTATGTTTTAAAAACAAAGGGTCGTTAATAAACAGTTGTTTAATTGGTATAAGGTTCCATTACAGTCAGTATATAATTACAGCTAACACTTTGGAGTCAGTAGGTCCAGAGATTTCATTAGTGCCATTGATTTAATTTTGGGGAGGGGAGGGGTTGGGGTTTTTTTTGTTTTGTTTCAGTTTGTTTTTTTTTACAAATTACTTTTTCCTCAAATACTTTTATTGCTACTTTAACTATCAGACAAAAATTCTGCTGTCCTACATACAAATACATTCTATATAGAATATATCTAGAGATATATTCTGTATCTCTATTTTATATTCTATATAAAAAGACAACTCTGAAAGAGTTGGTTTGGGTTTTTTTTAAAGCTGTTAGTCCAAATATTGGACAAATGTTGAAATCCACTGAAATGTTCCTTGTACTATTTTTGAAACCATTTAATTTCCATCCTGCATTGAATTCACATGGATTAGCTGCTCTGTTCAAGCAAAGATTCACATTATGAATGCAGGACAGGATATAAATATTTTGCTACCATACAAATAACTCACGTTAATTTACATTAAATGGTATGTTGTTTACACTGTTATATGCAGGTTCTGAGCATAAAAATGAAATAAACTTAAACACACCTGTGTAAACGGGAGCTCACCCACTCTATTCTCAAGTATTAAATGAATAAAGCATTCACATGCAATACAAACCAAGTTTTGGCCACCTAACATGAGCAATTAAATTTCTATTTCTTGTATATCTAACTTAAAGTTACTATGAGCACTGAAGTCAGCAATGGGAACATGACCTGCAGATGGCACCACGTAGTAGGGTGACAAGCACATAAGCATGATACAAACTCTCTCAGTCAAGAGAACTGTTCCTGGTGCAAACAATTATGCACATATGCAATTTTTCCTCAAGACTGGTATAAGGCTTAGTTCAGCTAAAAGCTCCAGTCAGCATTAGAGGGCCAAATGAAAAAGTACAGAATAGGCTTTAAAGGTAATTCCTACTGACACCCCAACTAGGCCTATCTGCGCTCTTTCTGACTGGCAAATTATCATGGTCAATGAACAATGAAAGGAAATAAAGAAGCTTTTTAAAATTACTAACATGCATCACTAATGAACATCAACATGCTTAATACAAGAATTTTTGTGCTCATACCCCAAGAACATCAAATGTTATTACTATAAAGACAAATAAACTCTTCCAGTTTGCTGAACACCAGGGAGGCAGCAATAGCATTTTTGACTGGTTTTGTCTCCATATACGTATAATAAGCAAGACAACCCAGACAAGACATTTAATAAGCAAGACAGCAAGACACCACTACAACTGACTTTCTTCGTAGTCAAGAAAATTTCCTTGGTTGGCCAACCAAGACAGGGCTGGCAGCCAATCCATCTAGCCCGCTAGGGAAACAGAACGCCAATCCGTGGTTCTACTTCTTAGAGGTATGAGCGTTCAATACCAGTAAGCAAACAGCCCTTACAAGGAGGAACCTGCACGTCTCCACTACTGTTACATAAAAGCTTCATTCGCAAAGCCGGGACGCCAATTCCACCGAGCCTCAGACTCGCCTCACCAGCAAGCGAAGCGCCTCACCCAGCCAACCCAAACCCGCTGCGACCAGCCTAACCTGCTCCCAGCTCCGCCACTCTGTCCCGCACCTACCTCCATCTACCCCTTCTCTCAGCCCCGGCATGCTACAACCCGCACGCTGCCCTCCCCCCCCACACCCCACCGAAGTACCGCCGCCTTTCGGACCCCCTCAGACCTCACCGGCCCCAGCGGGGCCTGGAAGGAGGCACGGATCCCCTCAGCCTCCGAGCGCCACTCCCCCACAACGGCCCGGCCGCCCTGGGCCGGCCGCCCCGGGACCGCCACCCGCATCCGCTGCTCCTCGGCGCCCGGGCCCGCGGCCACCTGAACCCGTCCCCCACGCGCCCCGCGGGCGGGTCTCACCAAGGTAGCGAGGTCCTGCCGGCTGAGGTGCGGCTGCCCCAGAGTCACTCCCGCCTCATCCCCCGCCATCTTGGCCCGAAGAGGAAGCGAGAAGGCTCGCGCGCCTGCCTGACTCCCGGCTCCGCTCGGCACCGTCACCGCCGGCGCGCAGCCCAGCACCCACCGACTGGGTGGCAGACGCCCGGCTCGAGGACCCGCCGCGCTGGGTGGCGCGGGGCCACCGCCAACCCCGCCACCAGCGGGCAGAAGGTCAGGCGCGCCTTGGACAGCCCCGAGAAGGACCCCCACCGAGGTCCTCACGCCGGGTGATGCAACCGGGTCTGCCGCAGGAGCTGCTCCGCGTGCGCCGGCGCCGCCAAGGACGCGAGCGCGTGCGCGCGTCCGGGCCGCGGCGGCGGGAAGGGCGCGTTGCGCCTGCGCTTCGTGCCTGCCGCCGGGTAACGGTCATGGGCTGAGGGTGGTGCGGGGCAGCTGAGGGGAGGCCCTGGGGCGGGAGCCGGCTTTGAGGGGCTGGTTAAACCGCACTGCTAAGCAGTGCGTGTGGGTGGTCTTACACAGAGCTTTCAGTTACCGCTGCAGGAACAAACGGCTGGGGAAGTCCCGCCTTCCGAGTATGGGAAGGGGATTGTCTTTGGTCTATGACCGGCCGGCTGGGCTGGCGGTTACTCTGTGCTAGTGCTGCGTGTGCTGCAGATGTTAAATACTGCCATTGCTTCGGTAGGGAGATCAGATGGGGACTTAGCTTGGTTGGAAGATATACCAAAAAAAGAGATCCATCCTGTGTTTATCGTTTAACGTGCATGGTTTAACATGTCTAACAGCATGGCAGTGTAGGTTTATTTGGGCTGGTGAGTGGGTGTGATACAGAAAGGAAAGATGGAGCTAAAATTGAAACAAGATATGCTTGTATGTACTGGAAATGAGCGTATCTGATTTGATGTCTGATCAGCTTATCTGCTTGAACAGTAAAATATAGCTGTATATATGTTAGTAATCTCTGCTGGATATCATCTTGAGAAGATGTTTAATTTCAACCTTACTCGCTGTCTTTTGTAGGGTGAGTGCTTAGGGTTAGGGAGAGCATACGGGTATAAGACCCCGCCTCAAGATATGAACAGCTTGAATCTTTTGTACCAGACAGCTGAAAATCCCACCAAATATATGCTGTTTTTGGAGTTGGGTATGACATACATGCTTTAAAAATTGAATAAAATCCCCAACGCAGTGATGAGAGCCAGCTTAGACATTCAACCGAGACTAAAGGCCAATTTCACAACCCTTCCCTGTGGGAAATCAAATTGGCTTCTCTTTCATAGAAACTTCTTAAAGGCGTAGAGGACGTTGCTACTAATAGGGTTTCTTTTCCATGATCAGAGAAACAAGTTTCAATATAACTGGTTATGTGAAATACATGCACTTTCATCAACAGTGGCTTTGCCTGCTGTAAAATGTGATGGTTCTCAGATCTTGCCTGTCTGACTGCTTGGGTCAGAAAAACAAGTTTGGAGCAGACAGCCATGTGATTGAAAAGCGATGATGGAAATCTCTGTGAAACTGGTATGCCTGGTTTAACAATGCTTGTAACCTCCCACTTTTGCAAATAGTACCATTTCCATTCTTTCCTGATGCAAAAGTTAGGAGTGAGTTCTGCTGGATATACCTAGAGCAAGTGCATTGCCTGCATTCTTATGTTGAAGAAAACAGTATGAACATGTGGTAAGAAACCTTACAGTATCTATAATGGTGTTGCCAATGACAAAATGTATTCTGTCTTGCAACCCAATAATTTTGCACATTGGTCTGGAAAATAAATTTTTCTTATCTAATCTTTCATCAGGCCACATGAGGCTTTCAATTTTGAGTAAAATATCTCACTTCTAAGAAAAAAACAATAGATGCTTATGACCGAGATACACAAAGTATAGTGGGAACATGATGCAATACTTGGTTGTAGTTGCCTCGACGTCCAGGCATGTATAATCACTCTTTTATGGAAATGAACTGAAAATACTAGACTGTAGTTACTCTGCTGTTTAAATTATGCAATAATGCAGTGCAATGTAAAATTATGGAAACAGTTTTTGTCACATTTACAGCAGCCTTTAGAAAGGATTTAATCCTTGCCAAGAACCCTGTCAGGAGTCTGGAAAAAAAAAAATAAAAACAACCCACAAACTGTTGCTCCTATTTTAACAATGAGATTATACATTTTATGTATTCTGACATAGTCTTGTTACTCTGATGCACTGTATCTGGAAATACTTGTAGTATGAAATAAAACCAGAAAAGTCTCAAGACAGCAAATGTCAAAGTAGGTAAAAACATTTCTAGGAGTTGTCAAGTATGTTAGACATATACGTATAAACTAAATAAAGTTTAAAATTATTCAGATTAAATGGTAAATACTCAAAAATGTATGTCCAGAATTTTATTCACTCTGATGATAATCTCATCTAAGTCAGTGAGAACTAGTTAGTAACCAACTTTGTACAGATGCCTAAGTCAGAGGGGTCAGCCCAAATCTCTGTGTAAATTAATACTAACTAGGGTAATGTTGAAGGCCCAGATTTAACAGTCTCACATTTTTATTTAGGAGATTAGAATTGATGTGGTTTTTATATATTTTGATTTTTTGGTAGAAGCAAATTGTCCAATATGAAGGAGAAGGGGATTTTTTTTTTTTTCTTTTGTGCTCCTACATGTTGAGAACAAGTATGTCAAAGCTGTTGGGCTTTTTTTTTTTTTTTTTTTTTTTTTTTTTTTTGGCTAGGTTTGAGGTCCCCTTCTGTGGCAGTGTGTAGGAGAGACCTGAAGATCATCGTACGCCTCAGCTTGCCACAAACTGCAAACAGCAAAATGACAGTCAGGTAAAACTGAAACAGCCCTGCTTAGCTTTTTCCACCCTCGCTGACCTATGAAGGTCAAAAGTTTGAAGAGGGCAGAAGGATGCATGAAGCTTTAGTTGTATCATATCTGTGTGTGAGAAATTTACTTTTTACTCCCGTTTTTTTTTTGCTGAAAGACGAGATGTGAGTGGGTACGTGCTTGGTACAGCAGAAGACATATGCTATGAAGAAGGGAGAGTACGTCTTTCCCTCGAGGCTTAGGCAGCAGGAATGGTAGCTGTCATGGCAGAGTCAGTACGTAAAGGTGGCTGTTTCACCCTAAGCGCAAAAGTAACAGGTTTTAAAACAGTGACTGGGGAGATGGGGCAAATTTACTGCCTAAGTGGATGAGGTGGAATAGTATGAAGTTTGCAGAGTAGAGATAGGTCAGGCTGTTAGGCTGACCGAGTGAATGGGAGCAGGTCAATTGTAGTGTGGAATAAGTGGGTGGTGAGGGAGCAGTAGGAGTGCAGTTGAGCAGAGTGGGAATAGCAGTGGGAAGTCTTTTGTGAAGAGGTGGATGGAATAGCTGGTTTATTGCGTGAAGCTCTGAATGGTAGGAAGGACGTTCAGCTTGGAGGTGGCAGCTATAGCGGAGGTACTGCTCCTGTGTTATAAACCAAAGAGTGGGGTGGGGGTGGTAATGAGAGACTGAAAATAGGCAGTGAAGGGGATGGGAACAGCGATAAACAGGGAGAGGATGGCAGCTTGTGGCCTGCTATTTAAAGCAGTGAGTGACATAGAAGGTGATGGGGAGGTGCATAGCAGGTAGCGAGTGGTTTGGGGGTGGTAGAGGCAAACCAAAGGTCCATGTAGTTTAGTTCACCTCGTACAGTAAAATCGGAGTTTGCCAGGGAAAGGCAAGATAAGAGAAAGCAAGGAGGCAATGTTTGGGATAAGGCAAGCCCTGTTCACCCCACACTGGGCTGCCGTTCTCTGAGAGCTGCGTGCAGTTTGTTGCTTGAGGGTGGCTTTGCTGAGCGCCTGGGACTGGCTGTCCTGACCTGGCTCTGGTGACCTGGTTCCCACGCTAGCTGGCAAGGCTGCCTGTGGTGAGAAGGCAGCTGGGATCAGCGTGCAGCACCTGCGGCTGGCCGGGTATCAGAGGAGGAGTTCAAGCAAGCTCCGAACAGGCACAAGGGTTGCTATTGCCCGGGGTGGGCTGCAGCACTACACCCCAGTGGAGCTGCTTTGAGGACCGAGGCCATCGTTTACCACGGCACCTGGCCTGGAGGCAGAGGGGTGGAAGAGACCACCACAACCTTAAGCCACAAAAAGTGGCCGCCTCTGGATGACTGCCCTCAGGAGCCAGACGCAGATGATGCTTGTTGGTGCTGCTTTCCCAAGCCCCAGCCATGCGTGGCATCCGCTAGGCTCCGGTAAGGGACTCCTCTCTCAGGAGCGTGCCTGGTCTCCCCGGGGCTGCCGGTGCGGGCCGGCGGCGGCAGCAGGGCCGATCCGGCCCCTGGCTGACACTGCAAGGTGCAGGGAGGTGCCGGTGGGACGACGCACGCCGCCGGGCGCGGGGCGGGGGTTGGCGAGCGGGGCCGGGCCGCCCCGAGGCGGGAGCGCGGCGATGGCCGTTTGCCGCCCCGGACCCCCCCTCCTTTGCCCGTCCGCCGGGCCCGCAGGTGGCGGCGGAAGTGACGGCCGGCGCGGGGTGCCTGTCGCGGGGGAACATGGCGCCTGCGGCCGTGCTAGGCAGCGCAGAAGGTAAACAAATGTGAACGGCGGGGGGCGGGCGGGAGCGGCAGGGACCCCGGGGGCGAGGCCAGGCCAGGCAGGGCCGAGAGCGCCGGTGCCCGGGCGGCGCGGCACGGCGGGGGGCGGCTCCCCACCTCCCCCTGAGCACGGACCGCGGGGAGGAGGGAGCCCAGGATCCCCCCTTCCTCCGCCTCCTTCTCCTCCTTTTCCTTCTCCCCCTTTTCCTTCTCCCGGTTTTGCCTCAGCCATTGCCCCTCTCTTCAGCCCCCCGGCGCCTCCCTCCGCCGCCCCCGGCTTTATGTTACACAGAGGCCCCCCTCTCCGCCGGTACAGCGGGAGGAGCCGCGTCTTCAGCGCTGCCGAGAGGTAGGTGAAGCCGTCGCCGGGGGCCCTCGGGCCCTCCCGCCGCTGCTTGCCCTACTGAGGGAGGCCTGGGCCCCCTCCTGGCTCTGAGGGACCCTCTTCCCCCGGCTGCGCCGGCCAAGGCGGGGAGGGGGGCGGGCCGAGTATCCGTGGACGCCGGGTATGGGGACGGCGGCGGGCATAGCTGGGCCGGGCCGCGCCGCGCCGCGCCGCCGGGCGGGCCCCATGAAAGCCTTGCGCGCCCGCGGCGCGGGCGGTCGCGGGGCGGCCTCTGCGGGGCGACGCGGCCCCGAGCCCAGCTCTGCGGGCTCCTACGGCGGCCCGTCTCTAACTACGAGCCCACCTGCCCCGATCACCAGGGAGCTCAGCCTGCGAGCTTTCTCTCGCAGCGGAGCGGTGCTAAACACGTCAAGCAGGCACGCTGAAGTAGGTCATCTGAGTTCCTACCCCGAAAATGGCTATTTTGCGATTTAAGGGAGAAAAAAGTATCAGAGCTGAACGAGCAAACGCCTGCCGCCCAGTATTGGTACTAGAGCTTTGACCTATTGGGTAAATACTTGAATGTCACTTAAAAATAGGAAGTTCTTGGGGTTTTTTTTTCCCTTCTTCCCTTCTTTTAGAAGAAGAATAGAGGATCCGTAAAGCTGTTACTGGATTAAAGCGCAGAACTACTGAAGGCTGGCTTCTTGTTGACTTCTTTGTTACGTATACTCGTCCCTAAGATAATAACCCAGCTCTTTCACCACCATTGTCCCAGTTCACGCTCAAATACCCTCAGCATACTGCCATGTGCTCACATCGTTTCTTTCTTTTTCCTTCCAACACCTAGCCAACGTGTTTAATGTCTACCACATGTCTATAAACTTTCCCACTGTCACTCATCTCCTTTCACTTTCCTTAATTATACCCTATGGCTGGTTTGGATCTACACATGTGTTGATTTGCCTTTTCAGCAGGCAAAGCAGAACAGGTAACTGTTAAGCTCACACTGGAGACTCTGGATCTTTTTCATTTGCATAGCTGTCAATTTGTGGTAAATTTGTAGAAATTTAATGTGTTTGAGATTTCTGTCTTTCTGACAAATGAGACTGACATTTGGCAATGAGGTCAAAAGCTGTGCATCTTGAATAAAAGGCCTGATCTCATTAATCTCATTTTCTCAGAAGATGCTGAAAGTATTAACTAAGTTAGCAAGAAATACACAGATAATAACAAAAAGGCAATTGTAAGGGGTAGTTCAACTACCTTAATTTAGATTAAAATTATTTTTATTAATACGGTTTATGTACTACCTGTAGCTCATTACCTTTTTATTATGCTAAAATTTTATGTGACAAGAGTCCAAAACAGCAGGATTAGATTTTTGCTACTAAGAAGTACTTAACTTGCTACTTTTCGGTATAAATACACTATTATTTTCTTGATAAATACCTTCACAATGAGAAAATCACTATTAATTTTTCTTATATTTGGAAAAATTAATCATTATAAAAGCCACAAAAATACATACAAGAATATATCTAATATACATAAGGAATATTGGCACTTGGGATAGAGCAGTTCTGTCTGCTTTGAGAGCAGTGGCACCACCATCATTTAACTCTTAGGTATTAGTGATATGAGTTTTTCTACTTAAAGACAATTCTCATTCTTATGGATATATTACAAATATTTTATACTGGGCACCTGTTTGGTATCTGTAAACGTAATTGAAAGAGCATTGAGCTGAGCTTGGCTCTACATTTGGGAGCATGTTTTTCTGTGCAGGTGTAGTGAATGTACAGTTGTGAAGTACAATGTCTGTGAAGTACAGTTCCATCATCCCCATAATGGACAAATACAATGAGAAACTAATGTATATCTCACTGATGTTAATTCATGAAACTGAGGCTGAGTCTAGATTAAGTTGGGTGAAGTTAAACTGGTCAAGTAACTACAGCTGATGCATTTCTGGCAGTCTTAAAATGCTTGCCAAGCATGTACTTTCATCAGAATCCTTTTGATAGTCATCCTAAAGCTTGACTTAAGGGCTTAGCTGCGTAGCATATTTTTATTCTCTGGTGGCTAGTGTTGTAAAATGGCAAGTTTCTGACATATAATCGATTAGTGTTTATCTAAATTGAACATGTGTAGAAACTATACTTTTCAATAGTATTTTAAGAAAAAATGGTTATGATCTTTTGCGTGTGTGTTTTGTAACATTTGGATCCTCTGGCCAGAAAGACTAAATTGGGTTATAGCATAAGTTTTTAGGAACAGGGAGTAATATGAGCTGAGAAACTTATCTATCCATTATGAATTCGTGCATACCAACATGTCTGCTTAACTGAGAGGTTTGTCAAAAAGAAAACAGAAGAAAGCACTCTCTCCCAGTTCTGTACTCAATGAAGATAGCTAAAGACTTCTCATGGGGTTCTAGCATGCTTGCAGAGTGACCTACAAGCATACTGAGCTGAGACACAATCCATACTGAGTTTTAGTATATTTGGTTATAACTACTTGTGATAATGCTTCTAGCATTATCACAATGACCTCAGAAACAACTGAGGTGTTATTAAAGTGCCACTAGAGATGCGGATCGCTCAGAGATAGCAACATGAGTGAAGACTGGAAGAGGAGCTGTCATGGTCAGATGCATGCCCCCAAGAAATTCTTCATGCAGTGTGGACAGTTTTCAGGAGTACACAGGTTCTAATTTCCGGAGTTCTGGCAGTCTGGTTCCTCCAACTGGCAGTGACTGGTAAGCTCCTAACTCCTCACTTCTAAAGTAATCCAGTGTTTCTGGAATTCTCAGCATGGACTGCGTGAAGTCTTCAGCATGCACCTACAGATGTATTTAAGATAAATTGTTTCCCAAGCTTAGCATATTAACTGTAAAGGATTTTAGATAAAACACATACAAAATTGAAGTGTTTCTTTGTTTCCTACATTTGTAGTTGTAGCAATGGGGAATTTCCGTATCCACTGGTTATTGATGTATCTCACTTTTATGTCATTCCTTCTGTTGCTGTTAGTGGGGAATTACGATGCAAAATGGTGGTTTAGACAAGGTTTAATGGTTTTAGTGCCTAACCATGTAAACAAAGGTTTAACTTGGGGGGATACAAATTATTTATACTGCGTAGATGTATGTTTATACACTCATTGCGTTCTCACTCATTGCGGTACCGTGCATTCAAAGGCCCAGTTTTAAGTGATGAATATGTGCAGTTGTGAGTGCTTTGCTTGTATGTGCAACTGCCTCTGTGTGTTGTATTTTCATACATGTGTGTAACATTTCACTATAGGGAAATGTCCTGTTTGTGCCGGAAAGTGTTTGTTTTTTAACGGCAAAGAATTCTCCTCAAAGCAGTCTTTGCTATGCACCTCACTAAATAAAGCATATGTAATGGCTTTAAAATATGCATTTAAATGTATGCATTTGATGGATGAAAGGAATGGAATACATGGAACAGATTATTGTATTTTAAGCTCCATTTTAGTACTTTGTAACTAAAGTATGGTTCTGTATGTCTGGTACAATATCTTTCGTGTAATGTGTAGATACAGCGTTATATTATGCAAAAAGTCATTGTTCAGCCGCATTCACAGAGGTGCTTTTTCAGAGAGATAGGTTGAATGATCAAGCACTTCATAATCAGTAAACAAAGAAACTCACAGGCTCTGTCTCAGCATCTCAGGAACAGCAGTAAAAGAAAGCAGATACCTGCCTTTTGGCTCGTGCACTAGAGTTGGTATTGTCAATACTTTCCTAGAACAGTACAAAAGTGCATATAAGCTTACATATTACATAAACACACTTATTTAAATGGCACTTTTTCAGGAAGAACTGCTTTTGGATAGATCAAGCAGGGCATGAGCCAAAAGCGGGCATTCCACAACTTCCTTCTCAATAGTTTGTGCGTTTAGACTCCATTTCTTCTGCTTGTGACGAAGAGCCTCAGACACCCTGAGGAAAGAAGGTTCTCCTTGTTCAGCAAGAAAAAGCCGTCTGGAACAGGGTTTTCAGACTTTTATTACAGCTGCAGAATAGAGATGAGAAATCAGCGTTCCAAGTAAGTGCTTTTACAGTCACAGCAGAGTAGACTGTAACGCATTATGTGCTAAAAGAGGAAGAAATGTCAGGAAAAGCTAATAAGCGTATTTCTCTTTTGGCTTTCCAGCAGAGAATCTTACTTCCTGTGCTGCATTATACTGATCAGCTCTAGTATGCGCAGAACAATGCGCATGTCAACTTAGATTTCCCCCCCCCTTTATTGTTTTTACATTGGAATTTTTTGTTCCAGTTTTCATATAGACCACTATATGTCTGTGTAGGCTATATGTCTTCCTTCAGATTAAGTGTTATTGTGAGTTGCATGTGTGAAGAAAATCTAACTCTGAATTTTACATTTTTATTGAAAATATGAAAAAAAAATCGTTATGTTATTGTCCTCTGGGAAATAAGCTGCAGCATTTGAATAGTGCATAGAATTGCATCTAAGATTGCAAGTGTGTGTGTGGGAGTAATGGCATAGCTATGCTTTAGAAAAATTACTTCATTTTGAGAGTATTTTATATTGCTTTTTATTTGAACTACTGCATTGCTGTTTGCTTTTGACTGAGGATATTAGCTATAGAACTGAAGATTTTTACCAGTTGATCATAATATGCATTTAACTATCTAGTTTCCTGGTTTCTGTGCTATTTTAACCCCCGAGGGGGGCGGGGGGCGTGTGCTAGGCACTGGCCAGTACATTTTTGTGTTGTAAAGAAAGGTATCTGCTGATACTGTGTATGGCTTTGTGTAAAAAAAAAAAAAAAAAAAAAAAAAAAAAAAAAAAAAAAAAAAACCACGTTATTTGTCTTTTTATTTAATGCAGAACAACAAGTAGTCTTTTACTTTTCACTTATAGAATTCTGAAACTTCTTTAGATGGTGTTATGGAGAAGTCTTAGTGGGTTTGTCTGTACTTAAATAATCCATTAAATGCTGTCTGACATTCGGGAGAAAAAATATTTTGAGATTGAAAACTGTAGATTTACTAAATATGATGTAAACAGGGATGTGAAAAGAAGGATTAAGTGACTTAACCCCCCACAATTTTGAAACCATAATTGCAGAGTGTTGACCACTTTCTTGTTCTGCGGCTGACTTCTGGTTTTAATAGATCTTTACTGAATAGCCAGTTTTAGGGAGATGTAAAATTGGAACCCTAAAACGCATTCCCTAAATGCATGGTGGTTTAAAATGTATTTTGGTGATTGCTACCACCGTATTTTTTGGTAGATTTAAAATTTGGAGGGTAGTAGTTTATATCCGATTTTTTTTTGTGTGTGTGCGTGTCTTCTATTTAATCAGAATTAAAAGGATAGTTTCCAAAAAAATAGAAGTCAGTGCAGTTTCTATGTAAAAGTGACTTGATCGCAGAATCACAAACTAGTTTAGGTTGGAAGGGGCCTCTGGAGGTCACCTGGTCCACGCCATGCTCAGCAGTGCTGCCTACGGACAGTTGCCTAGGACTCTCTCTGATGCTGTTCGGGGATTTTGTGTAGTAGTTATTTTTTTGATCCTTTAAAAGAACACTGGAGGTGCTCCTCTGGATTTGGTGCACTTACCCTCTGCCATTTGTTGTTGCTGACCTTCACTTGTCAACTTTTACTATTTGCTGCTTTGACGGTGGTGAAAGAGACCTTTAAAAGCCATCCTATGTAAAAGTTCATTTCTCTCCTTTTATTTGGAGAGTACTAATAATGTCATTATAGTTAAGGTGAAAGACCCTAGTATGTGTTTGGAGCTTACATGTATGGTTCTTCTTTGTTGTTTACATATATTGTAATGTATGTACTGTTTTGAAGAAATCCCTTCCGTCAGATTGCTGTCTGCATGAGTCTGTGCGATGGGAGATCCCTTATTTTCAGATTAATATGTGTTGCTTCACTTACCTGGGGAATGTTGCTTCATTTCTGACTTTTTTTTTCCCCCCAATATAATGTATTGTTCTGTTCATGTCTCACACTTGCAAATTCCAACTGTCCTGTCCCATTTTTCCATTGATGTTAGATTTGAAGTTGAGCCATATGTCTTAGCTGGTCTTCTAAAGAAATGTTACCTTAAACAGTTGTTACACTGAGAATCCTAAGTAACCTTTGAACCTCTTGGCCAATTTCAAACAAAATTGAGAGATATTTTTTTTCAAGTTGCTGTATATTTTAGAAAAACAGGTTGTCCATTTAAAGGCAACTGACCATTAACTCTCTTAAATAGGAAAATCTGAATATGAGCTCAAGTATTATTAAACATCAGAGAACTTGGGGGCTGGAGGGAGAGAGTTACAAGTGCTTTAGTGAAAGAAGAATAAAAGCTAATATTAATGTTTACCTTTTTATTTAATATCAGAAATCCAAAATAGAAAGCAAAATCCTGTAAAGTCAGGCTTTATGCTTCCCCTTCAATTTATAGCTTCTTTGTGAGGTGGTAAGTTAGTACAATGATTTTTTCCTTGTCTGCTTTTGTATAAGAATTGGCAACAACTAAGAAGAATATTTTATAGTAATTTTTCTTTTTGGTAGGCATGTGCTGTGTTCAGGAATAAGGGACTCAAGAAGCTTCAGAGCAGTTTGCATTTTCTGTCTTCAGTGACATTGAGGGGAGTGTACTATCATGGGTACTGTTGAGAAAGTGATTGGGTTGTCAGCTTTGTTCTCTTGCTGCCGCTCTTACTTTCAGGAATTTGAATTTTGTCATAAGGCCTTAATTGTCACGAGCACTGCCCACTGACTCTACTGTACACAGAATCTGTCAGCAGGCTTCAACAGCGTGGGAGCGGTGCTAGTTCCACGAGGTGTGGCTACAAACACCCACTCACCGTTTTAGTTTTGCATAGACAAAAGAGTATCTCCATTTTCCTTTTCCAGGACACGTGCTGATGAATTAAGGAGAGGAGATGATTATCTGTTGATGGAGTCTAATAAAATACAATCCAGTTACAATGGCAGCAGTCAGGGTGTGCTTGAGGAAGTGGGTGTAACATGATAACTGCTCTCTCAAGTTGTGAAATCTGGGCCGATGTAGAGCTGCTTCTGGGTCTATAAACTGCTGTAAAGTTCTATAACCTTGAAAATCAGTTTTTTCAATGTGTTGGTGTTATTTAGCTTTTCATGTAGGTTACCAGTACCAAAACATTGAATTTAATTGTTATAGGAAATTCAGAGTTAAATGCAGAAATAACTGAGTGAATGTTGCAGTGTAATCTAAGGTGGGATAAAGTGAAACAAAAATGGTTGAACCAATTCTAGTAACTGATTAATGCTGAAAGGGGAAGTTGTTACTCTTTTTCCCTGTTCCTGCTCAAGTGTGATGTCCTGCCCTCTGCGTCAGGTTGATTCTTGTGCCATACCACCTGCAGTGTCACGTAGGAAGTCAGCTCACTGAGTGCTGGGGGTGGTGGTGGTGGTGTTTGTGTCGCATGTCGTTGTTAGTCCATCCCTGCCTTTGGTTTACAGGTTTATGAGTTGAATTGGCTTTCTAGAGCAGTCCAGTGAGCCCCAGAAATGGCTTGAAGTAGGCAGCAGGAGCTCAGGCCCCAGAATGAGGACAGAGAGGGACGATGGACTGTGCCATTGCCCTTTGATTAGTGACGAATTGTTAGATTGGTTCAGGCTGCCTTGTGCAGCTTCACCCTACAAAAACCCAAGGAAGATGAGCAAGGTTTTGAAAAATTCCTGGATTTTGAATAGATTCTGATGTAGATATTTCCTGACTATTTGCCTTAACTGTAACAGGGTAGGATTCTGCTAGTCTTTAATTTCTTTTTGCCTTATTTACAGTTTGACTGTAGCTTGCATGTAAGTAACACTGTATCTGGAAAAGTTCAAATGCTTAATAAGCACTTAAACTTCTCTAAACCCAGTATACAGCATATACTTTATTGTGACCTAATCTTGTCAGTACTTCATATTGTTTTAGTATTTTAAACTTTAAATCTCATCACCTGATTAATCCCTATAGTAAGAAATGGGGGGGTGGGGGGAACTACGTTGTTACAGGAGAAGTGAAACACACAAATTTAAATAGTATTTCTGAAAATGTTCAGTTTCCTAGAAATAACTTTTGAGTAAATTGACATCTGTTTTTAAAGAGACTAATTTTTTTTTTTTTTATTATACCTGGATCTACTGGAGCTTGTTTATGAATTTTATAAGGTAGTTTGGTTTACTTTCTGAAACCTTTAATATTCAAGAGTGGGTGTTTTATTGCTCCCCTGAGATAAATTCTTTAGAAAGACTGAGCTGGGAGAGGAACTATGACATTTTTAACATTGTATATTCATTATCTGACCACTAAGGAGCCTGGAGTGAGAAATCACTTTGTTGGTATCGCATAGTTATTCTTGTTCATTACCCCTTTTTTAAAATGAGAATATTTGGGGGGGAGAAGTATTTCAAGTTTCTGTTTCATTTCTTCAGTTGATTTTTCAGCTGAAGAGAAAACAAAAAGTATGGTGAAGTCTTTTAAGTCTTAATAAAAGCAGGATCAAGTCTTAATAAAACTCGGGATTTATCTGGTCAGGAAGGGCTTGTGATATGTTACTAGAAATAACAATTTATTTTTCTTTTTATTTATTTATTTTTTCTTCCCCCCAGGTGATTCATGGCAGGGGACGTGGAAGGGTTTAGCTCCTCCATCCATGACACCAGTGTCTCTGCTGGATTCAGAGCACTGTATGAGGAGGGATTGCTTCTTGATGTCACACTTGTCATTGAAGACCACCAATTTCAGGCCCATAAAGCACTGCTTGCCACCCAGAGTGATTACTTCAGGATTATGTTCACAGCTGATATGCGAGAACGAGATCAGGACAAAATCCATTTGAAAGGTCTGACAGCTACAGGCTTCAGTCATGTCCTCCAATTCATGTACTATGGAACTATTGAACTGAGTATGAACACTGTTCATGAAATCCTTCAGGCTGCCATGTATGTCCAGCTTATAGAGGTGGTAAAATTTTGCTGCTCTTTTCTCTTAGCTAAAATCTGTTTAGAAAACTGTGCAGAAATTATGAGACTTCTGGATGATTTTGGTGTAAACATCGAAGGAGTCAGGGAAAAATTGGACTCCTTCCTGCTAGAGAACTTCGTGCCACTCATGTCCAGACCTGACTTCCTTTCATATCTGAGCTTTGAGAAGCTCGTGTCTTACTTGGATAATGATCATCTGAGCAGGTTTCCAGAGATAGAGCTGTATGAAGCTGTTCAGGCCTGGCTACGCCATGATAGAAGACGCTGGAGGCATACGGACACCATCATTCAGAACATCAGGTTTTGTTTGATGACACCATCCAGTGTTTTTGAGAAGGTTGGTGCATTTGAAAAGCAATAGACAGGATTCATCATTTAGGTAGGGCAGCATGCCATTAAATAGGTAAGATTCCCAAACCTATTAGGAGGAACAAAAAGATAGCATTTATTTTTCAAATAAACCTGTAGAAGACAAACATCTGAAATTACTGTCATCTGATGATTAGACAATAGTATGTGCAGTGGCTGGAGAACAGGTAGGTTTATGATACCTTTAAGTGACTTCATATGGAAAGGACATTTTGAAATAAGGTCACTGTTACCAAGTTTTATTTCAATTGTTCTTACTGTTTTCCAAAAGTTGCTTCGTGCTTCCCAGAGATTTTAGAGCTGCATACAGTATGTAGGGTATATGTCATCATAATTATCAATATAATCAAAACACAATGACTGTAGATTTTATGTGTTTTAAATGCAGATTTTTTAGAATTATTATTTACAAATGAAAAGCAGTATCTGCTGTTAAATCTGCAGGGTGTTTCTGTTGTTACTGCTGTTGTATTTTGTGTGCTTGTGCTGTTACACAGCAGTTGGAAGTACACCCTTATCCTGCAAAGTTACACGCATCCATTTGGTTCTACATGAGGCACGTTATACAATCAAAGTTACTGACAGTGTGAAATGTAACAATTTAGTTTTAAATATCAGAGAAATCTTTGTAACAGGTGATCTAAAATTCAACTGCACGTTGTATGTATTAAGAGGTTAAAAGAGAACTTTCTTTTTCTACTGTTCTGTTAAAGAATAGACAAAAAAACCACCGTTTTCTAGTTCTTGAGAGTCTCTGAGTATTTGTCAACAGTCTAGAATTACAAAACATTGTAAGCAGCTCTCTTGTAGGCTAGTAACGGTAAGGCTATTCAGGTTAGGAACTACTTAAACGGTTTTATTTTAACAGTGTTAATCTTGTGTGATAAGATACAACTTTTAACTTGTGCATTTTTCACCCCTCAGTGAATTAATAGGATTTAAGACCCTGTGTTCTTGTTGGGCTTCTTACAAATTAACTTCCCATATATTTTACTTTGGTATCTAGTGAATATACAGATAAGGATTTGTTGTTCTTGGAGCTTTTAAGGGCTACTGGATCATTTAAGCAGTAATGCTTACTCTTATTTGTATTTTAAATTATAAAAGCTATTAATTATTTCAGAGACTAATGAGTTTCTATATTTTCGGATTTTTTGTGTGTGTGTGTGAATTGATTACAGGAGGTAATATATAAAGTGTATTTACGGTCCTATATTAGCCTATATTAGACATAATCAAAATAAATGCCTAAACATATTTTAGAACAGTCATGTAATATTTCCATTGGTTTAAAACATCTCCAGCTAGTAAGAGCTGAACTCTGCAAGCTGCTGTGTAGTGTCTTGTTTTTAATAACACCTTTGCTTCCCTATTACATCATTTAAGCCCTTCAGTAGGAAAACAGGATTCACAGAGTATTTTTAAGGTCAATCTAATCAGTTAAGATTTGTCTGAAAGAGTCTCCTTCAGCTCTTTGAGTTTTGGGGATAAAAGTTCAAGCATCAAGCTGCCTTCAGTTAAATTCCTGTAAGCACAAGTGGAAGGTATATGTTGGTCTTCAGCATTATATTTAGGTATAACTTCTGGAGCTGGTTTTGGTATCAGTGGTATAAATCCTGTGTACAGTACTTCTCGTGTTTAACCTTGACATCTTCCAAATGGACAGATAGTTACAACTTAAGGAGAGGAGTAATTTTCAGCATCCCAGTAACGTGACAGCTTTATCTGTGAATACACTTTCCATTAATGGTATGCGGGAACAGAGGGAAGCCAGTTAAATAAGTATGTAATTTGTTGCTTCAGCTAGGAATGTATTTGTGTTTTTGCCCTGGCTAGAGACTATTGAGTAATCCAGCATGACAAGTGACAAAGGACAACTGCAGTTGGAGCGAACGTCAAAATATAGACCATACTTTTAAATACAAGTGTATGTCTATTAACTCTTTTGGAAGTAACCTTAGGAAAACATTTTTTTTTTTTTGGACATCCATGAACAGAATTCACCAGAAGCCAGCACATACTAAACACCTGCGTGAGTGTACCAATCTGAGGTTGACTCTTACAGTTCAGCGGACTGTATTTTCTCTGCACTGGCTGGCTTGTCATATGTACTCCTGTGTGATTTTTATAATACACATTTCTAAGATGTCTGTCAGTGTAGTATATAAATAACTTATATAAGTTAACTTCGCAAGTTACAGTAAAGGTATTTTTGGCCTCTTAAGCCACTCTGTTTCTTACATCGTTTTCTTTAAGATATTTACAATCTGAGTGGGATGGCTTGTCCTTTTAAAAATGAAATGATAGACTTATACTCTGAGGCTGATGTGCATTTGGAGTGCACAAGTGAAGGTGCACCCTGTTTATTTACTCTAAAATGTCCTGGAAAAACTGCTGCTGAAGTATGAATAATCCTTTTCTTCCTCAGCCCTTAAAATAGATGTAGATGTATGAGGGAAAATGGAAAGATAAATGAAGTAAGATTTGGGGAATAGTTGGAAAATACAGGTAAAGCGTATGGAGAGGAGCACAATTGCCTCTATTGAAGTTACACTTTCCTTTATTGGAAGTGTATCCATGGCTCTGTAAGTCTTGGGAAAGGTTGGGGATAAAAGTTACAGGGCATTTCTCCTAGATCATTGAGTTTGTCTTTGTGTTACTGGAGGCAACCATGTCATGATTTCCCTTCACATACTGTTTAAGCTTCACTTAGTTTCTGATACTACTCAGATTGAAATGTTGTTTCAGAACCTCAATTCTTAAAATAAAAGGTTTTTATTGATGTCCAGTCTGTAGGGTTTGTTATGACTAGCCCATGCTGATTTATAAATTCCCAGCTTAAATCAGAAACTTACCAATCACTAGGTGCATCAGCTTCTGTTTTAGAGGTAGGATGAATAGCATGCTATCTGGAGTATGTGCTTTCCTGGCCTGGAAAATAGTAACTTTTGAGACGTTATCATTGTAATTTTATGTCATTGTGACTTTACCTTTAATAAATGTGTTGAATTTATCTTTTTTTTTTTCTCATTTACCTTCATTTCAATTAATTCATATGTATCTACTTCTACAACTTTGTATGCTGAAGCTCAGAATATTAAGTGTCTAGTGGATGAGGTTAATAGGGCCCCTCATCTTAAATAGGTGCTGCACTTGGTATTTTTATGTCTAAAGGGTATTGCTGATTTGGTTAGATTTGCTAGCAGTATCTGTTATGTGCTGAGCATCTCAATTCTGGCATAGAGGTGTTGGCTCCACTCTGATTTGAGAGATGAGATTTGAGTTAGATTCCAGCTTGACTGTGATAATTTCTCATGCCAATTTCTAAAGAGGAACAGCAAAATACTTGAGAGCATTGTTCCTTGCTGCACAGAGGCTACGTTGTCTTGTCTTTCTGTGGTTAGGCTGAAAACCAGTAAGTGGTTCGTAGTGCTTACAGAATAGCCCTTCAAAGCCCTGTACTGGTACTGACCAGTTTTTCTACTGGCTATGGGATGTAACCAAATAACAACCCATGCTAGAAGAAGGGAAAGTTAAGTACAGCAGCTTGTCCAGTGCTCATATACTGGTGTTTGGTCTCAAATTAATTTTGGTTGCTGCTGATTTAGAGACATATGTGTGACTCTTTGTATTTGACAGAATTTTGATTTGAAATAAGCATGTTACCATTTTGATAATGTTGATTGACAGCCTTATAATTATGCTTAGAGTATATGGCCACAGATCTATGGATATGACAATAAGGATTCTAGTTAGTAGGACTGATGGAACTTAGTTTTGATTCAGCTTAATCTCTAGTAAAATATCAATTTTTTGCAAGTATAAAGAAGAATTTGCTCTCTAAAAGTCTGATACAGATGCCGTCATTATTCATTGAACAGGTGTAGCATAGCTTCTGTACTCCTAGTAATTGAGGTTGAGGTGCATCACTTGCACTTCCAGAATTGGCAGTTTTAGAAAACTTAAGTAACTTATCACAATTTTATAACCTTTGAAATGGTTCTCTGCTTATGTGGCTGAAGATGTTAGAGTCACGTTATGAGCCATCCAGATTTTTCTGTGTTTTTATCAGTCTTACAGAAGGAAGCAACCTACTATCTACCCCATAAAATAACATGTTAAGATTTGGTTACCAGGTGTACAAATAATAGATGTTTAGTTTGCGCACTTCAAAAATAGCCTTTCTTCACGGTTTTGAAAGCTTTTTCCTAAAAGCACAAGAAAGAAAACTAAAAATAGAAGAACAACTGTGATGGTTGTATGAAAAAAAAAATAAAAGGGGAAAAAAGCTATATACTGAAGTTAAACTTGTGTTATAGAATATTTGCTTTGCATTTCATTGTTCTTTCAGCATTTTATTAATTTGCCTAATTGTTGTAGGGAGAGAGGGAAGATAACAAACATAACATAGGATACATCTGTCTTGTGGGGGTCACTTTTCAAATTAGAAACTAATGGCTTTTTGTGCTTTTTCATAGAATATAGATGGAAAATTCTAAAACTTGCATAGCTGCTGCAACTAGAACAGCATGCATTGTAATACAGCAGAAAAATAGGCAATGATTAATAGTTGCATTAATATGGAAAGCCAGCAGTTTTTACTGAGAGTTTCACTGATTCAAAATGAAGCAGAGGAAATGCATTCAAGTTTCAGTTTACTATGGCTGGAGGGATGGTGGTGATTTTGTTGAAGCCTCGATGGTTTTGGTATTGACTACCCTAGGGCGTGAGTAGAAAGGTGGATTTTTTTAATTATTCATCTTCTTTTATGGAATGATGTGTTTGATATTGTTTATGCTGTTCCCTGTCTGTGTAGCTAAAATTCCAGTTGCGAACTACTGTAATTGGTAGATGATGCAATGAGTTCTCATGAGATAGTTCTATGGGGAGCTCTTACATTAGTGCTATGTTCCAGCAGACGCTCTGTAAGGTTTTGTCCTTGGATTAAATTCCTTTCTTACAGTAAGACTGCGGTTGGTAAAGAAGACCAACTTAAACTTTCTTTGAGACCCTTCAGCAAGATAACAGAATAGTCTTTCTTTAAATTTAGAAAATGCTATGAAGTGTTTATATTTTTTTAATCAATTCAGAGTTGATGATGTACTTCTTAAGAACACACATTTGTTTTACTTCATGGTTCATCACGGTTAGTGTATATTTCCATCTGTTTTGCATGTTTTGCAGAAACTGATGAGAGTTCTGTCTATGTTGGTAATTAGGTACGGGTTCCTTCTAGAGCTTCTCCATTTGAACCTAGCAGGAAAATCGGTCTGTTGGTAAGCACTTAGATATTTGTTGGTTAACTACTTGTTGCTGCTTATGGGTAATGGCAGAAGCCTACTTTTGAATGCTGAGTTATTTCCCTCAGCATATTTTGGGTGTCAGATAGCAGTTCCCACAAAAGCCTTGCTGAGGGCCATGTTCTTTAATCTACTAAAGCTAAAATATGTGCACAACTTGTGTTTTAATACTTAGACACCTGCATTTTAATGCCCCTCTTCTTTATTATACAGACAGGTAATTAAAAGTATTGTAAAATTATTCAGAAGCGTAGGTGTTTGGAGGATTTTCCTTACTGTGGGCTGAATAGAACTTTCAAATAATTGTGGAAGATTTCACAGAGGCAGTATGTGAATGTGGACAAACTGACCTACATTTGCTTTGTCTTCATTTGCATCAAGCGAGAGCAGTCTGTACTTTTGTATTAGGCATATCCTAACATTCATCTCAGACCAACATTTGAACCTCAGAAGAGGTACTGCTTCTGTATGGCAGAGGTTGTGCTGGTGGAACATGGAAGCCTAGAAACACTGATAGTTTTCCTCATCAGCAAAGGCTGGGAAGCCTCCAACTACCTTTTCTTAGCAGAATTTAGATGGTCTATCACTCTGTTCTGTGTTGGTTTTTTTTTTCTGAATATTGCAGAAATTTCTAGTGCTTTTATATTTTCATGTTCATCTCTTCAAGACTGTGCTTGTAGATAGCTTCCCCATGGGTTTCAGTCTGAAAGAGTTGTTTATAACTGGTAGTTGCATTTGCTTCTTGATGTCTTTCTGGTTTAAGGTAAGAGATTGAGGTTTCGCTTTGATATTAGTGCCTTTTTCAAGGCAGGTAGTAGTAAACTACTAATAGAGTGATTCCCTGGTCTTGAGATTCTGTCTCTGGAGTTAGATGTATTCCTTGTTTCCTTTTGCATGCTCTCATGGGGTGAGATTTAGGCTGTGTGAAGAAGTAGAGTGGTGAGGATACATGAGGCTTATTTTAATTCTAGTTTCTGGCTGGCATTTCAATTTCTAGATCTAACGACAGACTTGTAAATGTTGAGGGGGAAAGAAAAAACATTTTCCATCTGTGCCAGGCTTTGCTGGCCTGCCTCACGTTGTAGGCATGTTGATCCTGTTGTCTTCCATAATCATCCAAGAAAACTTGAAATGTGTATAGGTGGAACAAAAATAATTTCTCTTTTTGTTTAATTCCCAAAATGATAGCTCCAGTTTGGGAATGCGTGAAATAGTTGTGGTGTTTTAGAATTTGAAAGTTACTTTTAAGGATAAAGTAACCCATCCATAAGTCTCTGTTATTTTAACTTCCTGTTTCATTTTTGTAACCATTAAGGCACTATATATTTTACCATATTTCTATGCTGTTGTTCTCCCTGCCATCCTTCTCCCAGCATCATTTCTGAAATTCATATTCAATCTTTTCAGTCAGGCAAGGTATATGGTTTATTCTAACAAATACCATATGAGCAGATCTAATCTGTTTGTATGATAGATTATTTATTTGCAGTAAGAAAATACAACTGTTATTCCCCAGAAGAGTTGGGCTTACTGTAGGTGTTTTATGAGTACTATACTAAGTAAACCTTTGTGCTCCATCATCACCCTGGGCAAAAACAGTAGAAGGAAGTTGGATATTGCCCCAAGAGTAATACATGCAGTCTGCATATGACAATCCTCTTTTTCCAAGCAAAGATAAGTTGAACTAGATAAAATAAAGTGGGTGGAAGAGTGTAAATGGAAACATCAAATCACTGTAACTTTTGAGCTCTACAGTGCTTTACAATGGTAGGTTAGTATTCAGGGTTTTTTGAAAATCTGGTATGTCAAACAATATCAAAATCTGTGTGAATTGTGTCTAATAATAACAGCTCAAAAGGCAAACAACAATGTTTATGTGACAGCAGAATGTCTAGATTACTATACAAGGAAGAGAAATGATTAACAGAAAGCTAACAAAATTTGAATAGTACCTGTTTATGGAACAAGCACTACTTTATTCACAAGGTATAAAGAACATTCATTTCCAAATTGCTTTTCATATACATGAAAACTCACACCACCACCCGTTAGATAAGTGATGGTACTGGCTTTTGTCCCTTGGCACACGGAATAGAAGGAGGTAAGGGAAGAGATACTGTAAAAGAGTAGCTTCTGATGTTATCTTGTGATGGTTTTGAAATTTCAAGGTGGCCTGGCATTTTCTTAGAACATTGCTTCTCTTTTAGGGGCTGGTGGGAACTAAAGGCATTCAGAGTGTTTGAAAGTAGTCCAGTTTTATGTGAAAGAAACTGAGACTTGGGATCAAATCTGATAGAGAAGTTGTGGATTTGGCAATATCTAATGAGTTTTTATTTGTTTTGAAAGTGTAATTCAAAATGCTGTGTTAGACCAGACGGTACAGGAAGAGTGAAGCCTCTTTGAAAAGAATCACACAGTGACCTGAGGCTGCCTGGAGCTAGATTTCTTAAAATGTTCAAGACAGGGATGTATTTTGGTATTGTCTCGTGACCAGTTTCAGGAACTTAAAATGGCTGAGATAGTAGGAGGAGTCCTGGAAAGGTAAATTCTTAGAATCTCGCCTCCCCCTCTTCCCCCCAGCTCTCAGGAAAACTGAGCAGGGATAGCTCTTTTCAAATTGCTGGGAAGGAGCGCTTCACTACTATGTGGTAATTCAAAGGTTGTAACTCTCACCTGAAAGTGGAAGTTCAAACCTACCTCCACAAATTACCAAATAATTGCACAACTGAAAGATAGAGATTGCGATGTTTTCCTCTTGTGTTAAAGGCATTTGTTAACATATGGAGACTTACAGAGGGGAAACCATAAAGTAACCATCATGATGAGTGGTTAGTGCAATCACGTGTTCTGACAGAAGGGGTTTGGGTACCTTCCCTCCCCACCCCAATTAGATAGCCCTGTGAACAGAGCCTAGCATTTGGGAATACCTGCTTGGGCTTGATTATGAGAATTCAGCAGAAATTAGACTAGAGTAAACCTTGGTAAATACAGAACGGTACGTAGAATGTTTTTCAAAACCAAGAAAATAGTGCACTTTTAATTTCGGTGCTTCGTGGATTAAGTAGAAGATGAACACAGGCTTCTTTGGTGAGAAGGAATAATGATTTTTAGACTTGGGGATTTCCTTTGTGCCTAATTTCCAGCTTAAATTCTGCATGTGAGTATTCTGCTGAAAATGTTAGTCACTGCTATTAATCACTAAATTGCCTTCTGGATTTTGGATAACAGTACAGTAGCTTAAGCCTCCATGCACAGATGCAATTGCTGCCAAGATTGCCTGAATGAAATTAAGTAAAATAATCTAATGACACATAGTCATTTAGGTTCTCTGGATTGTTTCTCATGGTCAGAATTTTAATATCTTTTAAATGTATTCATAGGTAAAAACATCAGAGTTTTATCGATACTCCCGGCAGCTGCGACATGAGGTTGACCAAGCCATGAATTACTTTCATAGTGTTCACCAACAGCCTTTGATGGAAATGAAATCAAACAAAATCCGCTCTGCCAAACCCCAGACTGCAGTGTTTAGAGGAATGATAGGACACAGTATGGTTAACAGTAAAATTCTTCTCTTGCACAAACCAAGGGTCTGGTGGGAACTAGAGGGTCCTCAAGTACCTTTACGACCAGACTGCCTTGCCATCGTGAATAACTTCGTGTTCCTATTAGGTGGGGAAGAACTGGGGCCAGATGGTGAGTTTCATGCTTCATCCAAAGTGTTTAGATATGACCCAAGACAGAACACTTGGTTACGAATGGCAGACATGTCTGTTCCACGTTCTGAGTTTGCCGTTGGAGTTATTGGGAGGTATGTTTATGCAGTGGCTGGGAGAACCAGAGATGAAACGTTTTACTCAACTGAACGGTATGATATTACTGAAGATAAATGGGAATTTGTGGATCCCTATCCAGTCAATAAATACGGACATGAAGGGACTGTGCTTGGTAACAAGTTGTATATCACTGGTGGAATTACATCATCTTCAACTTCTAAGCAAGTGTGTGTATTTGATCCCAGTAAAGAAGGGACAGTAGAGCAACGAACAAGGAGAACTCAAGTGGTCACTAACTGTTGGGAGAACAAATGCAAAATGAATTATGCAAGATGCTTTCACAAAATGATTTCTTATAATGGCAAGCTTTATGTCTTTGGTGGTGTCTGTGTGATCCTGAGGGCCTCCTTTGAATCTCAAGGATGTCCTTCTACAGAGGTTTATGACCCAGATACTGATCAGTGGACAATATTGGCTTCTATGCCAATTGGTAGGAGCGGTCATGGTGTAGCTGTTCTGGACAAACAGATAATGGTTCTTGGAGGCCTTTGTTACAATGGTCATTACAGTGATTCGATTCTCACCTTTGATCCAGAGGAAAACAAATGGAAAGAAGACGAATATCCGAGGATGCCATGCAAGCTGGATGGCTTACAGGTCTGCAGCTTGCACTTTCCTGAGTATGTTTTGGAGCATGTTAGACGTTGCAGCTAGAACAGAATAAACAACCCAGTGAAATACAAAAAGCTATACCTAATTTGTAAAAAAAAAAAAAAAAAAAAAAAACAAACCAACTGAATTCCTTCAGAGACATTACCTTGTATATAAGAACAACTGCTAAATGCTTAAGAGAAACAGGATCTACAGGGAGTGTACTTACCAAGTTTATTAGAAAAGACAGTAGTTGGTCCAATGTTGTAAAAGCTTTGGTTTTTTAACAAACATACTTGTAAGTAGGGGAAAGAAAAATATATTTTTGAGTGTGCTTATTTTTTTTGTAACATTTTATGTCCATAATACTTTTTTCTTTTTAATGGCCATTATACCACTATGTTTCGGAAATCAGTTGAGTTTAACAAAATGTTTGTGGAAAAGAAGAAAGACTTTATTTTCTTTTTTTTTAATTGAGCATCAACATAAAACTCATTATCTGTACTAGGGTATAACCACATTTAAAATGACAAAACCAAACCATTTCTGTATCTTATGTTGTCTTTCGGATGCTTTTCCCATTAACTGCAAAGTATTCTCAAATCTACTAGGTGTTTTTGTTTTCCCTTACATATGTTGAAGAACAATACTAACCCCTTTGCATGACCTTTTTCCTGGTTTTGTATAGTAGTATCAGTAAGTCTGCCAAAATGCGAATTACACATTTTCTACTAAATTGAAAACAAAACATTTTTATAGTCAAAACACTATTTCTATGCTGCCTTCTATTGTCTGCATTGTGTTTGTTGGTGAATAAAAAATATATGCATACATATGCATACACTGTAAAAACTATATATAAATACATCTTTTTATGTGCAGTTACAATATTATATTTTACCTAGTGCACAGATTCAGCCATATCTGTTGAATTTAAGGTATAGTATATCCTTTAATGAACTAAATAATTTGAAGTTCTTAAGTAACTGGAGGCCTCGTTTGGTATCGAAGTATCTTTAGTATATACTGATTGATTCAGTATCTTTAAACTCTTTGTATCAATGCCACATAATGAACTGTTGAAATCTGTTATTTTATAAATTATTTTTTAAAAAGTAAACACATCTTACCTGAGTTTCTTTTATGTTTGAATGTGCTGCCCAATTTTCTTTTTTATAAAAATGGAAAATGTCAGTAAGCAAATGCTTAGCACTGCTTTGATCCACAGTTTCTTTGGAACTGGATATACTACAGTTTGTTCTCAGTACTTTGCTTGTATTCATTCTTCAATACAAGTACTTTGTGCTCATATTGAAGTGGTATAATCTTCTTTATGATTTTTATTATGTTAATTATCAACTGCTATGAACTACTGTGTTTTGAAAATGTGGAGTTAGGTGGTTGGATGGTTAGTTCTATTTACATTTTTTTTTTTACAAAAAAAACCTACACAACTACAGCTACTGACCTCGGAGTGCCTGAATCAAGACGTGTGGTCCAAGAGAGTTTTGAATCACACCATTGCATTAACTTGCAGATAATACTGATGGTAGTAGATTGGTAAGAATTATCTGCCAAGGCATAAATAATAACAGTAATTACATTTTGATTACCTTTAATGATGTGAAATTAGCCACTTCTAGAATCTAAAGGTCAGGTCTGGAGAAGTTGAAGGCTCACACTTAGTTCAGATGCGTAGAAGCAAAATGCTGAAACATGCACCTGCATATTTTGTAAAATCTTACGCTGCTGTGTTTCACTTTAAGCAATAGACTTTACTTTATATGCAGCAATGCAAAACCACTTCAGTCAGCATCTTCCAGTCAGAAATCACTGTAGAAAAAGAATGTACAGTGCTCAGGGAGTTCAAAAGAATGCACTTATCAAGGGACCAAAATCACCCTAAATTTCCTATGTTAAAACTAACACCTACTTGCCTAAACTAAGTTTGAAATAATTGATAGAAGTTAAAAAGACGTGTAAAACCCCTCATACTTGTATTTTGATATTTTTGTAGTAATTATGTTCTGGGTTGATGTGTGAGGATTTGGAGCTATATGGCAAGTTTACTTTTTTTTCTTAATTAGAAATGATTTACTGATGAGTATTTTCTTTCTGTATGTTTTAACAGAAAGAGAGAATGTATGCCATCATAGCTGTAGTGATAAGTCACTTAGAACAGTAGTGACTGGACCAAATATTGATATTCAGCCTTCTGATGCAGGCTAGTTTGAGGTTAAATTTAAGTATTTTTTAGTCAAAATTCAGTTTACTGAATTAGAAGCCTAATATACTTTCCTAATAGCTTAATTTAAAGCCAGTGTGGCTTACCTCAGTTTCACTGTGAGACTTGTGCGTACATTACCCTGCATGGGTGCAGAGATAAACTGACTCTCAGTAGGTGCTGGCTGTGTGCAAGTAAAAAGGTTCTGCTGTACAGAGTTCATGGAATGTTTGGGCACAAGAAGAAAACAAGGTGTTCGGATTTTTAAATTATTTTTATTCTTTTTGTTACCAGCATATTTCTCAGTAAGTTCATGGGGCAACAAAAACTAATCCTGCTTCCAAGAGCATGTTACATGTAGTACGGAGTACTTCACTTTATCTAGGGCCAGTCTGGGGATGGACGTGCTTCTGGGTGTTTGGTCTTCCATGATTCAGATGTAGTAAAGAGACATGGCCAAGACTTTATTAAAAAGAATGCTAAGGATGGGCGTTTTTGAGTCTGCATTTAAACACCTTCTGAAGTTCCTGTGTGCTAAGCAACTGCCGCTGAAGTAATTGGTGAGTATCGACACTTGAAACATGAAGAACCAGATCATTTTTAGGTGCGCCATTTTTAAATTGACACTTATTTTCAGGCGCCCGGTTCTGAAAGATCCTGTTCAGGATTGTTTAAGTAATTATTCTGTGAAATTCTAACTTGAACTGTTGGTTTCAGCTTCCCTGAAGTTCTATCTCCATTGAGAAGCTGGCTGTAACCTTTCAGCATTAGGAATGATTGGAATTTGCTTGAGTTTAGAACGTGTGGGGGTATGCAAGATGTTTTGTTAATTTACATTTCTACCATGCTTTTTTTGTTTCAAACATGAAATACAAAATTAGCTTACGTTCTCTTTTCCATTGCAGTGGAACTTTGAGGCGGTTATTTTTGTAACTTTACATATCAGAGGGATTTTTTTTTTTAATTGGAAGTTTGTGTTTGCCTTTAGTGTTTAGTTCCAGATAATTTAGTCTTTAAATAAAAACAAAACTAAGCTGGCTAATAAGAATTGCCTTTTACTATAAAATTTTAAGCATCATGATCAGTTCAAGATGAGTTTAAAAAGCATTTAAATGCCCTTCATTTGTCAAGGAGAAGTTAAATTATAATCTTTGATTATTAAGTTCGGGGGAAATTTCTTCTTCTATTCCCACCCCAACCATAATGGAATACCAGAAAATCTAATCTCACCCACATATTGCTTTTAAACAGCAAGTGTACTTGCCTTTTTTAAAAAAGGTGGACATAGTGAGTTACAGTCTAGGCTTTGGTTCTTTTTTTTTTTTTTCACATTTATTTCAAAAACGTAACAGCTTCATCTCTTAGTTCAGCAACTAGCTCTGGGAGAAATGTTGTTTTCAAATGAGGCATGAATGGGCAAAAAGCATAGTGTTCTTGTACAGGGGTTGGACACAGCTAATCCCATTCCACGTACTGCTATATCTGTTTTTAGGGGGCACACAATTTTTTATCAAAGTACTGCATAAGGGAAAAATAGCTCATTTTTCCTCGCAAAGCATTGGTAGTAGTTTCGTAGTGGGAGTTTACTAGGTGGCAAAAAAACATTTAGAATTTTTTTTCCCCATTGATTCATCTGGAGGAAGGCAGTACTTGATTTTACAAAGGCTCTGCTATCTTAGAAAGCCCTGCTAGCAAGAGGGGCTAGTGGCAGCGCATGAGGTACCTGGCAACCTGCTTTTATGTGACTGTCTTGAAAACTGTGTGTGCCCTACTTTCTGCAGTATGGTGGCAGTCCTGTTGTAACTAGCTCTAAGGGTTTGTAACGTCAGTATTTCTCTGGACCTCCTGCCTTACAAACCCAAGTGCTGTGTTTTTTCATGCTGATAATATAATAACTACTTGCATCAGGGATGAAGCTTCACTTGACACTCAGGAAGCAAAGGATAAATTTCAGCAGGTAGAAATTCGAATTGGTTTAAAAAGAAAAACATTGCTTAACTCATTATGTCCATTCTTTTGCAAAAGGAGGGTAAGCATTATGGGGAGATGCTAACAGCTCTTTACAAATAAACTTCAAGCTTGTGTCAGCCTTTATATGACAAAAAGACTTTTTAGAAATAGTCGCTTTTGTAGAGGTATTTTGCCTTTTTAATATATTTTTCCTTACAAAAAAAAAAAAAGCAGTGAATTGGGCCCCTGATTCTTCTTAAGACTTCAAATGCGTACTTCACATATGTGAACAGTCTGGCAGAAAGAAAACAAAACTGTAAGGTACTTACAAGAAGACATAAAAGCGCAGATGTTATTAAACCTGTGCTAGAGTGTTTATAGGGTTGGGAGCATCCATCCTGCTCTCCTTCCATTAATAAAAGCAGAGCTCATGAAGTTACTTGAATAAGCGTGGTCCATCACATGTGGCAGGGCTCGCTGAAGGAGAGTGGGAAAGAACGTAACTGGAAAACCTCTGTACCTTCTTTAAAACAAAGCTTGACGGTGTCTTGTAGCTAACATTCTGAGATTTTAATGTTTGTAAAACGTTCTGAAGCTGCTTGAAAGAAATGCTAATGACTACTTTTGCATTTGTATTTTATTTTTGAAAGTTGGTGAGTAACTTTAAAATTTCCTTTCATGGGGGTGAGCTTCATAAAACAGTTGTTGTGTATGGCAGGTGGGAGAAAAAATGACTTGTTCTGAGCACAGCTTCCCTGGATTTCCCTCTACTAATGTTCTTTTTCACTTCCCAAATTTTAATGATGTGTATATGGCCTTTTAAAAATAACTTTCAAAGATCAATTTTAAATAATAGCTTTGGATTAATACTAAGTTGGTAGTTTGGGGAAAATACTTCTATTTGCAGATGGTAGGTTTTATTTATGGCTTTGGTAGAAAACCTTTATGCAAGTCTAGAAAATCCCATGTTACGTAGGACTGCCAAGTTAGCTATACTTATGGGGCTTTTATTACCTCGGCGAGACTATCTAACTTGTATGTCAGTTCTGGGGACGCGTGAAGGGAAGACTGAGCTATGTTTTTATTTTTAATATTTTCCCCTATATATTATTATTTTTGTAGATCTTTTCAAAATAAATTATTATATGCTGAAGATTGCGTTTCCAAGGTAGTATCCCACTTGATTCCACTGTACAATATCGGATTGTTTGTATTGAAAAGAATGTATTTGATAAGTATTTGATAAGTTAATGGGGAAAAGTTATTTTCAAACTGCTGTTTGTGTCTAGCAATTGGAAACGCTTTTCCTATAAAAAATTTATATATATGACCTCATATGTACATTTGGATTAACTGTCTAATGATTACCCCAGGGCTGCTATAAACTTCTCTGAATAATTTAAGAATTTCCTCTTTTTAACTGTTTTACAGCATTTGTTCTTGTCTTTTTTTTTGGGGGGGGGGACAGAAAGTAATTTTCCCTAACTATGGATACGGTGTGTTCAGACTTGCGTACGTGCTCTGTTTGGGTTTTAAACTGAAAAAAAAATGTATAAAATGTGTATAAAGAAAATTGTAAATAAAATATTTTTAATCTTTAAACACTCTCGTGTAAACTTTGTAATGCTGAAAGTGTAGCGGACCTGGATTACTTTCTACGGGACTTCAGAGTTTACTGGGTTAAGCAACTCTTCAAAAATGTTGTGTCGCTCTAAGCGATAACGTTGTGTTAAGGTTATCCAACTAGAAAAGTTGGATGTCCTTCTATTACATCAAGCTACTATCTTTAGCTGTACAATCTCCCCAGTTTTAATTGCTGTGGGGCATTTCTGTGTGTACTCTGCATTCCTAGCTCGAAATACTATTTGGAGTTGGCTTCATGGTTACATTTGTAACTCAGCATCAAGGCGTAATTTAAACTGTAAGACTGAAAACCGAAGCCAGCCTTTGGTATCAGTCAGCAGCCAGGAGAAGAGACTGTTCCCCGCTATCAGGTGCACAGAACTGAGGGCTCTGAGACGACGTGTTCATCACGCACTTGGACCTCAAAGTGCCACAAGTCCGAGTCATATGGCTTAACGTTTCCTCTAACAGGAAGGGGAAACTTCACTTCAGGATTAAAAGTGTCAGATTAGAACATTGTTCTACCTACCCCCCCCCCCCCCCTTGGTATTAGTCTCAAGCAGTCTGAAGAAAGCCTTGCTTGTCAGTCCCTTGCCACGCTCTGCCACTATTTTTGGGCAATTCTCGTGCTGTCAGAACAAGGTCCCTGGTTTAAAAATCTACTATCAAGAATATTTGAAAATAACTGTGGCCTCTTTTTTTCTTTTGTTAATAGTGATTTCTAAAACAGCATTTTAATTTTATTGTAATAAAATTTTAAGTAATTTGAAGTATTTGCATGAAGTAAATTCCTTCCCCCTCCCCTCTTCGGTAGCTTGACTTCATCCTGCACTAAGTAGTACTGTTTACTGGGAGAATGCTGTGGATGAATTCGTGCTGGTGTCAGTGGGATGCATCATGAGAGGAAGGGACTCTTAGTTGTGCTGTGTCTCCATTTTTTCATTCAAAAGGAGACCAAATGTAGTAGGCTGATACAGTGGATGAGAAGAGGACAGCAATCTTTTCTCACTGTAAATGTTACTTAAAATTGTTTTCGTTCACCTTTTTCATGTCCCTTCTTTTTGAGTCAGGTTGTATTTTTTGACAATACCTTTCTTCCACAATGCTACACTGGCCGACTTGACTTACTCTCATATCAAATTCTTTTCACTTTTTTTGAATACGCGGACTTACTTTTTTTGGCAGTGGTTCAGTCATCTGTGTTCTCTTGTTTTGCATGATATGAAATTGATGTTAGTTTGGCAAAGGGCATTCTCTGTTAATTCCTTCCAGATTCTTTGGTGTAAGTTATTAACCCTTGTTGACTTGAAATTATTAATTTATGCAGATGTTCCCCCTTTCTTACAGATTGGCTTTTTGGGGGTTTGGTTTTGTGTTCTGTATTTTTTCTTTTCTGATTCCATCAGCTTCATAATGTGGAAAGGAAAGCTGTTGCTTTGGGCATTGCACAGATTCTGTATTAGTTCTGTTCCTTTTGAGTTCATAACATACTCGTGGACATGTGGTCCCCCACCCAGCCTTTAGCCTATCAAGTCGTACTGGTGTTTCTATATCATCTTTCAATCAAGAGTGCCTTCTCGTCCAGGGCAACTTTCATGGCATGTGCAAAATTTTCATTCTTTCAAGGGATAGGGTGCGTGTAAAGGCAGCTTTAATTCCTTGTTTTCATTAACAATTTCCGCTTTTACATTTGATGCTTTAGTGGCACTGACGGGTGATTTAGGCGATGTTTACAGGTAAAAAGAAACCTCAGCATGATCTCTGTTTAAGTACCCAGTGACTCTTGAGGCATCTTTCCATTGGAATGAATGCCAGCATTAAGCATCACGTGCTGAGTGCCAAGCCTTTGAGATTGATGCCATGTAGTACTTGAACTAAAAACACTACTCTTTTTGCCATGTGTCCAATGTCTGTCAAATATGTCTCCCAGTGATGTCGCGCTTGGTAGCAGTTCTGTATTATGGATAAATGTGGCTCAGTAAGCGATGCTGAAAACAGTATTTGTTTTCCAATGAGATACATAGCTTTAATGGCAAACCCTTTTATTGCACTATTTAATTTTACCAGACAGGTATGTCTTTGGCCAAAAATGGCAGCATCCTTTTCCACTCCCATTTCAGTATGTCCTCAGGCATGTTCTAAGCATTGATTTGTTTGCTTTCTTTTGTCATGTGGCTCATCTCATAAGGTTGAGTTACTCCAACCATATAATTGTTTTTCTACGTGAGACTCTTTATGTCCTGTGGTGAGCTGTGCACGTGACAGGTCTCTTTGTACATATTTGAGTACTACTGATGAGAATTTCTGACTTTACCATCCCTCCTTTGACGGGAGAAGAATTGCATAATGCTGACTGAAACCAAGTATTTCCCCCTGTTTAACTTCCTTAGTCTGAGGGGAGAGACTCCAAGGTGGTCAATGTATTCCTCTAGTGTTTACCTTCCCAGATTGCTGAAGTCATACAGAATGCATGGGGTTGTGCTTGTGGTGGTGACACTGATGTCAATGCAAAGCATGGCCTAAGTGCTTTCCCTTATGATGGTGTAGTGATGACCTTCGTTTTCACTCTTGTAAAGCAAGATATTGCTCCGCTGTCATCTTGCGTCTCTCAAAAAACCCTCTTGGCTGATGTATTCCCAGAATGGAGTCCTAGTCATTTGGGTGTCATTGATCGGCTGAAGGATGTTCCGTGGGATTTGTTCTTGCTTCTTTCTCTGGGTCTTACAGGTAGTTCTGCAAGAATTTTTTTGTCTAACACAGGTGGCAAATTGATACCAAGAACTTATTTTAACTTACTATAATGAAATCTGAAACATCAAAAATTAAAGTTTTAGAAGACATTTCAGAGTGCAAAACCTTTTTTTATATGTATACTTCTTTTCCTCCTGATTCTCAGTTCATTTATTGCAATCAGGAAGAGTTACTGTCAAGTAATAGTTTTTCCTTCACGGTTTCTCCTGACAGATTATCCAAAACACTGAAAAGAATTACGTAGTCAGGAAAAAAGCAGGTGGTGATAATTAACTGAACTGTAGCTTTTAATTTAATGACTTTTCGTGGTCTTAAATTTGGGAGCCGATCCAATTAACAACCTTATTGGAAGTGTTTTAGCTGTTTTATTGGAAGTGGTATAATGTTTTAGTGTTTCTGAGAGAGCTGGACTTGCTCAGTACTGTTCTCTGAAAACAAGGGGAGTGAGGCTGACCTCTACGTAAGTTTAAATAAACTAAATACTCAAGCCAAAGAAATCTCAGAATTGTTAACACCCAAATAATCAACCAGCTGCACTTTGCGGAAGTTGGGAACCTTGCAAAATGATCACAGTTGCTCAGTTTTAGTTTCGTCCTAGCTTTGCAGTGGATTTTTATTTTTCCCATGGCGAAAATTAATTACAAGAATCTATGTTTTGCTAAACTTGTTAAACCAGTGCAGGAAGCCATGCTTTCAGATTTGCAGCCTTCTTCAAAGTGGGGCAGGATGCATTACAGTGACTAGAAGGGTTAGCAGTTTTCCAGTGCCTTAACATTTGAAGATTTATGCATCTGCTGTGGATGAGAAACATTCAATATCCTCCAGAGATAATGCCTGGGACCAGGCACACAGTTTACCCGCTTCATGTTCCCATTCTTCTATAGCAATAGATTGATCCCTCAGGCTTTTCAATTTGTGAAATTGCCATCCCTTGATGTTCAGCAAAGCGGCCCCTATTTATAACGTCCTGTTTCTGTACCTGTATAATACCATGCATTCTTACACACACGCAGCAGTAAGAACCTTGAGAAGCACACTTCAGAAATGTGACATTTTTCTCATCTATAAAATTGCCAAAGTAGGCTAAAGCATTGTTTTTCACCTGTGCCAGCACCATATTGTGTTAGTTTACAAGACTGGAAAGGAAGTTTCAAATGCTGTGCTAGACAAACCGTTGAAAGTAAAGACAGTGTCAGCCTGTGCACCACTACCCTGTGCCACTTCAGTTCGTACATCACAAGCTGCAAGTATGCCAGCCATCACTTTCCTCCATAGAGTGTGGGAGCAAAAGCATAAATGAATTCATGTTATGAAAAGTAGTAGGTGGTAACGCATGTTAAAGATGGAATGGATCACTGGGGGAAACTATCTAAATGACTGTTTTGATTAGTGATGGTGAAAGACCCCTGAAACTTTAGGATTAAGCCTGTGCAAGGTCAGGTGTTACTCCTTTGAGAAAGACACTCCCAGAAGAGAAACAGTAGTTAAGGTACCAGATGTGATGCATTTTGATGAATGTGAGGCAAAGGAATGGAAAGGTGCAAAACCAGCCTGAACAAATGCCATGGTACCAAAGAGCAAGGAACTGTAGTAGGACTTCCTGGCTAATGAGTACTCTCCACAGAAACACGGGATTATGTCCTGAAAAGGGCATCCTGCTTCCAGTTTTGCCTCATACTTCTCATTCTCCCTCAATCAAACACACCCTCTTCATTTTTGCTAGCTTCTGTTGAGCTTGAGAAGAACAACATGTTGGCTGCCTCGACACTGTAGTAGGCCAGGAAGGATAAAATGAAGAAATGACTGATGAATTGTGTGGAAATGAAGATCTAGAAAAGAAAAGTATTTAAAAGCCAAATACAGGCTTTTCCTCTCAAAAAGGGTGTTACTCTAGACTCTGAACCATGAAACCAAATTCTGCCTTTTGCAAATAGAATAATGACAATTTCCCCTTACCCTCCTCTCCTATTACATCAAACAATGGTGGCAACATCAGTGAAGAATAAATCTGGATGATTCTTCATGTGCTGCTCAGCACTGTCTCCCTTCTTGTTCAAGCTGCACAACAAACCCCTGCAGAACAATCTGCTGATCTTCTGGTCCCTAGGATCCTGTAAGGCTTCAAGCCCCAGCCTAGGGCTTAATGGGGAAGCAAGTCAGAGCTTAAGCCAAGAGTTAACTAACAACGTAAGTACAGGCTTCGCTGCTCAAGTACAGAAATCTTTGCCTATTTCTCTGTAACTTGTATCATGCAGGATGTAGCGCAGCAGGTACATGCTGTGTTCTCCAGCTGGACTCTGTGTGTGTGTGTTAGTGGTAAGTCCCATGGGCCTCGCTGTAACTCCTTTCACTCTTACAAGTGTGCGTGTGGACACTGTTAGAACCATAAAAATGCAATTTCCCAACAGCAAAAATGAAGATGCTACAACGCTTTCAGTAACAGACTGTAATAATCATGTAATAGTGTGTGTGTATATATATATATATCTATACACACAGACAGTAAGCATATAATATATTCTGCTTTTCATTCATCGCAGAGCTACATCATGTTCCCTGGTAGAAAGTAAAATAGAAATTACAACCCTTCAAAAATTATCATCCTAAAAGTCAGCTCTAAGTAAAAAAGTAAGCTCAGCATGCCACTGTTAATTATTAAACAGGAAGCACATTAAAAGCAGGAATGGGTGTCTTCATCTGGAAATGATTCAGTAGACCCAGAAACTGTCATTCAGGTAAATAAGGTACTACATTTAATATATATGTATTTATGAAAATACTTATGTCAGTACATTTATAGGCAAGTTAATATTCACATCATCTTGCTAAGAAATTAAGGATTACTATGAAAACAATTTCTAAGGTAAAAAGACTTGATGCACTATATTCCTAAAGAGACTGGCAACAGATGCAAGACCTTTCACCTTTTAGCTTCAGTTAATTTCCAAAATTAATCCAGCTCAACTGAAATCCAGTGTGCCTGTGAATATTGAAAGGAGTTGGACTTTGTTGTGATGGGTGCTTAAGAGCACCAAAACCATTTTTGTGTTCTCAGTGCTACTTGTAGCATATATCTGCGGTTTTGAAGACAATTGCTACACCACACATTAGCTACCATCTCTGTTGGTGTTATCAACAACTTGTTAACAGAAGAATTACGTGTTGGTGCTGGAAGGGAGTAATGGGAAAATGTGGAACTAGAGCTACTGATGACTGCTGTGAGAAGTCAAGGATCTGAATTCAGGGAGGAACATCTGAGGGTTTAACCACTGCAATATCGAAAGTGCAACTATATGTAGTTGGATTACACTGGGTTTTTTGCATGATATGTTTCTCTTTTCCACCTGTCCTCTGTCTTAGAATATACCATCTTTATTTGGAAAACACTGTGTATATTTTGGATGCTGTCAGAACATGACAAAGCTGATGAGACAGCCCACGCTGAAATTCAAGTGCTAGTTCACTGCAGATGTGAACGCAGTAACACCTTTGCTGCAATTAAAGGTAGGTCAGTAGGAAAGCACAAAGAGCTCTGCAATGGCATCTATCCTTAATACTCAATTTACTTGGTGAATGCATGACTTCAGACCTCATAGCTGCCAAAATAGCACCTCTGGCAAACGTTGAAAAACAACCTACCTTAAGTATGAAAAGCAAAAGCACAAGGTAAGTTTTGCTCCAAATAAAACAGTACTGTTATATACAAAATTCTGTTCAACCCCCTTTTTTTTTTCCTTTTTCAAGGTAGGAAGTGAATAAAGTAGAAAGAATGAAAGTATTATGAACATACAAACTACACTCCCTTCATAAAGGCACTGGGAAAGGTCCATCCTCACGCAGCCCTGTAAAAGACAGTTCAATTAGCTGTTTAACAAATACGTGCTAGAAGTGACGGGAACACGAGAAATGGCTCGAGTGCTTTGGAGACTGATCTAGAAAAGCTGTATACCTGACACGTCACCTCTGACTGCGCTTCATGTGGAGCATTTAGAGAGCCAGGCTCATGGCTCATGGCTCATGGCTGGTGAAGCTGCTTAACAACTCCAAACTGAGTTTATTTGAGCCCTTGTGATCGTGTATTTTCTATTAACTACATATTTTCAAAGGAACTTGAAGAGACATGTGTCAAACAGCATTCTTTTAACTTAAAACACAACAGAAAAAAAAAAGCTGTAGGAGGCGGAAAAGCAGTTTATTTTGTGAAGACCTTAAAAATAAATTCTAAACTGACAAAACCGTAGTGGCAAGTCACAGTACTAAAAAAGTCATTCGTTTTAGTAAATAAAAGGTGCATGGAAAAATTTGTTGTTTTCTTTTTTTAAATATACAATATTTGTCATGAAGGAGAACATAAAAATAAGCCAGCATTCAGAGTTACGTTTTCCAATGATCAGTGAGCTGCACTGAGATTTAATGGGCAGATGTTACAAACTCCCATTTTAACAGGAATGTGTAACAAATCCTTTTTTTTTCTACTGTACTTACAAATGTGTGGCAAATATCTGTCATTGTATTGCTAGTAAAAGACTGCTCTTATTTTCCTGACAAAATAAAATTAACTGTGAATAAGCAATCTAATACAACATTATGAAAGCTCAGACTGTAATGGCTGAGGCAAAGGATTAGAGATCAAGTTTCTTAAATTGTATTTCTGCCTGGGCTGACATAGTTTATGGATTGTGGCAACATTTTCAAGCTTCTCTGAGCTGCAGCTTTCTAACAAATATTTCACAAGTATTTAGAAAAGCCAGTTACGAAGGAAAGGGAAAAATACTGGCATGCAAAATAAAAACTAAAACTTGGAGTAGGTTCTAACATAAGATACAGCCAGGACTCGATCATGCCAAAGCTCTGTTCTGGTGGCCTCAGCCACAGAAACTTCAGCTGCTTTCTGAGCCTGTCTGACAATGTTTTGGACTGTGCATAATCTGTTATGGCATATATTATCACTGTCCCAGGGCTATTTTGCAGAGACAACCTTTTCCAGCAGTTATTCCTGCCACCAAAGTGTGCAGGGCTTTCATTCAGATTACTGGTAGGCTGTAAGCGAACAATACACCTACATGAAGCTAATATATTTGTATTGTTCTTCTCTGTAAAGGTTTTCCCATTCTCTTTAATCAGTCATATCAAACGCTTTAAACATTAACTGCCACATTAAAGAAAAAATGTACTGAAGATGCTGGACCTGATAAAATTGTTTTAATTTAAAAAAAGTATAAAACTATCTTTTCTTCAAACATTTATATCTATGTTACATAATTGTATCAATAATTGCTGTGTAGTCACTGAATATAAATTGATCACAAAAATATGTATTTGTAACATAAACACCATTGTATGTCCAGAAACAATTGGAATTTTCTATACTGTTCATGTGCCAAACTTTAAAAGAGAATGCACTTGAAATATTCTTATGTCTGTCCTCTGTAAAACTGGGAAACAGCCAGTCCCACCCACAACTAAAGCTAAGGGACTTATTCACCCCAGTGACATCACTCCTCTTGTGGGCTCCCCTATCACTTCGAGCTTTGAAAATTTTCTTTCTGTAACTCCTTGAGGATGAACAGAATGCATCAAGAAATGCAACCACTTTGCAAACTGCCCAGTCACTCTCCACACTCTCACAAAACTGACAAAATAAAAAATATGCAAAATGGGTTTTTCACAAACATTTGCCACACCTTGGCTGTTTATTTTCCACAGATGTAACTGATTGTGCAAAGCATAATGCAGTGGAGAAAGAGGCTCATTAGTGCTCTTCACCCATTGGTCGCTCACGTACATTTTAGATAGAACTTCCTTGCTAAAGAGGGAATCTTCATAACTAAATCCGTAATAAAATATTGTTATCATCTGTTATCCTGTGGTTTGGGTACTGAAGCTTATCTCACACCATTTGTTCGTGGTATTTCTGACATCCCATTAACCTGCAAGCATCAGCTGCTGCCTGTGAAATACAGAAGAAAAATACAATAAAGCTTTAAAAATTAAAAACACAAATGTGAAGTCATCTTATTTCACTTCAAATTGATTCTGATAATAATCCAATGCGGCAACGAACAAGGACTGTCTGCTGACCTTAAGAACAGCTCCTTGAGAAGCACTGATCAATTCTGCAATGCAATGGTTAAACCCAATAGTCTGGAAAATACTTGTTCCTGCCATAGCTAGTTCTACCAGGTCTATACAGAGACTGCAATAAAGAAATGTAGGAGTTTTCTCTAAGAGGTTACAGCAAAAATTATCATCACGAAGAAGAGATAAGGTACCTCATCTGTCTTTCCACAGTCATGAACTATTTACTACTGTGTTCTTAAGATGCTTTACCTTTTACGTAAAAATTCATTTTTGTAACATTTTCCAGGACTAAGAGGGTGCTCTTCTTCATAGTCTTAATAGTAACTGGTTTGGGGACCTGAAAAAACTCATACAGAGAGGATCCGCATTATTTTCTTGGTGTTCTTATGTGCCTAAATCAGGAGCGTAGGCTTCTTTCACGGTGCCAGGGAGAAGGAGGAGGTGATAGAGTGCACTTTGAAGCTGAATTCCAGTGCTGTGAACCTCCTGGTGGAGCCTGTGTCCCGTTTGTACTGGGGCAGCAGAGGCTCCTGTGAAGTTAGGCAGACTGAATCGCTCCTTCACCCCAAGTCCTGACGGAGTGCCTGCCCCACAAAACTGTGATGGCCAGAGTATGGCACAGCCTACGGAACCGCTGTTTTCCATATGTGACAGTTAATCTGAACGGAGAATACAGACTAATTGCCCAGAGCCCACCCAGTCCAACCTTGAATGTTTCCAGGGATGGGGCATCTACCACCTCTCTGGGCAACCTGTGCCAGTGTTTCACCACCCTCATTGTAAAACATTTCTTCCTTATATCTAGTCTGAATCTCGGCCTTTTTAGTTTAAAACCATCACCCCTTGTCCTGTCACAACAGGCCTTGCTCCAAAGTCTGTCCCCATCAAACACATTTTATTTTACCCTGGGGAGTTGGGGACAGATTGCGGAGGCTTGGCGAGCCCTCAGAGTAACACCCTTGGTGGCTCAACCACGTAGGAATGAGCGCCTGATGGTACAATGGGGACTTGGCGCATGTCTTGAGCGACGGCAGGGCTCATCTCCGAACATTCTCTGTAACGGCTGCGAAGTGACGCGCGGAGCCGGGCCTGCCGCTGGGCAGCGCGCTGTGTGCCAAGAACAGCACTCTGGCGCGGCTTGTTGTTTATTTTTTTAAATAAATAGAGATTCCTGCATTGTAGGAACTGAAATTTATTATATTCTCTATTACGAAGCTTCTCCAGCATACAGTAAGCACTAATTCAGAACAAGCCCGAAGAAAGCCCGAGTATAAAACAATTCAAAACGTGCCTAATGTCCTCCCCTTGCCTATGAACGTGTGCTTGTACCGCCTCCAGTACTGCAGCCGATGGAAGTCCTGTCCTTACCTCGTCTAAACAAGCCGTTACGCCCCCTCCCCCTGGACCGGACCGTACGCGTCTGCTGCCCCTTCTCCTCCCACCTCCCTTTCCTCCCCGCCTCGCCCCCCTCAAGCCCGGCTGCCGCCGCCGCCGCCAGCAGCCGGGTAATGGGCGTGGCCACAAGGCGAAGCCCCGCCCCCTCGGCGTTGCCGCGGGGCCGCGCTGGCCGCGGGGTCTCAGTCAAGCGATCACCCCTCCCCTGCGGGCGGTGTTTTTTGACGTCAGAGCGCAGCGACGCGGCCGGTGCTCACCGCCCGCCCGGCGCCGCCATGTTCAAGGTGAGGTAGACCGTTGCCCCTGTTCGTGGCCATTGCTGTTCCCCACCCGTCCCTCCCGCAGTCCCGATCTGTTGACAGAGCTCCCCGCCGTCCGGTCCCGGCTCGGGGGAGCGGCCGCAGGCAGGCGGCGGCCCCTCCCTTTCGGGCTTCGCCGCCGCCCGCGCCCCGGACGGGGGCCTTGCAGCGGGACGCGCCGGTTCCCGCGGAGGCGGCAGGGTGGCTGCGGTGCCGCCGGGCCGTCGCTTTTAGAGGCGCCCGTGTCCGGCGGGGCGAGGCCGGCAGGGGGCGTTCCGGGAGCGCGGCCGAAGGGGCCCGGCGCTGTGGCGGCCTGCAGGTGGGGACTCCGGCCCGGGAGTGCCCCCGTCCTCACGCTTCCCCTTTTAGATCAGGGTTTTGGCTCTCGTGTGAGGGGACGCGGTAGCAAAGACCCTGGCGTTGTCACCAGCGAATGATTTTTTCGCGTTCCAGCTAAAACTGTTCTAAAATCTGTATTTCCAGGTGACGGCTGTACCAGGTGTGTTTTGACTGTAACCCTCGCAAGCTGTTAAATTTTACTCTTGTCGCAGCTGCATAATGTCTCTTTTTAATCCTTCAAAATTGCGTGCCTTATCCGCGTGCATAAAAAGAAACGCAAGCATCACATGAATTATTTAAAATTACTTCTTAGATGCAGCAGCTTGGAGCTGTGAGTTAGTGTTACTGCAGAGTTTGGGTTTGTGCCTGTCCTAGCCTGGAAGGTCTCCTTTATTGCATGTCGGTTGTCAGTGACATCTGTGGAAAGGATTGAACGTGCACGATCGAGGCTTAAGTCAGATAGTTGTCTCAAATGCCTTTGCCTCTGATAAGAAGAGGCCCAGGGATCCCTTCAGGCTAAAAGCAAGTTGTGTGTTTCAGTCAAATTGTTACCGTGACTACTCGAGAAGCAGGATTTTTTTTCTAAAATCTGGCGACACTTGATTCTTGACATTTGTTCTCTTCTGTACTTTTTTTCTTTGTCAAATTGTAATGTTGATATATATCAGCATATTGATATGCTGAGCAGCCTGTGCTTGCTGTACTCTGTTGCAACTTTTTTTCTTGTACTTTAATGTTGGGACAATTGCTGGAGTTTGTTCTTATGTAAGGATTTTATCTCAGAATCTGAGAATTCTGGAAGTGGTACTGAGTTGTCATTAAAGGGGTTATGTGTGAACCTATGGGTTTAGATACTATGCACAATATTAACTGCTTTTATACCGTCGTTTAGGTTAGGGAAATTTTGGTGCTTCAGGCCAACCTAGTTTTTTGCCCCTAAGAGCAAAAGGGGAAGGTGGCTTCTTGTCCCTGATATCTGTGCTTCAGGGAACAGCAGTGCTCAAGAGTTTGATTTTTGTGGTTTTGGTTTTTTACTTAGGGTTGAGAGACAGGAGGAATGGAAAGAGAAAAAGGAAGCAGCTTCATACATTAGGACAGATATCACCCTTCACAAAAGTATGATTAGGATTTTTTTTCCTTTGGTTCATCTTTTTCCAAGTGTTGACAGGGTGAGACTAACAGTAACAAGTGAGAAGAGAAACCACAGGCGAGGAAAAAAAGAAGTTCTAGTTAATCTTTAACTCTTTATCCCCGTGTTTGTATTGAGAACTAATATGGGATTTATTCTTCGCAGAGGCATTTTTTAGTTAAGAACTTTGAGGAAGACAGTAAAGCAAGGTAATAGAAGATGAAATACGATAACCTTTTTCCCTCCAACTTTCAGATAGATTTTGCTTATGAGTCATCTGGTCTCTACAGATAAAGTTGAATTCTTCAGCTAGAGAAAGGAATAAGCTTAGTATCTTTTTTGTTATTAATGTAAATGCAGAACATTGCCTAGAGAAAAGAATGTCAGCTCTACTTTTTTGGTAGTAACCAAACGCTGTAAGACAGGAAGACTGAAGGCACAGCTCAATCAAAATGTTTTACTCAACCAATTGGTTTAGTAATATGTGGTTAATATGGAATTAAGAAATGAGATCCTAAAGTGAATATTGGAAACAAAAAGTAAAATGATTGATTTTTCGTGCTACTGCATAAACCTTTTAGTGTGTGGATATATACAGTACTTTAGTGCTGGTTTTATTTGTCCCATAAACTGAGGTGGTGTAGGGGACCGTTGCAGTATTGCTTGAAGACCGCATTTAAGGAGAGATTCATCTTGCACTTTTAGTAGTTAATTTCATTTTGTTTAAAATGTAAATATGAAACCTTTGGAAAAGGTACTGCACTTCAGTATTTTGATAATATAAACAGTTGATGTTTTCAGTCATTAGTTCTGTGATATCTATTTGTGAAACCAGAGTGCCTCCATTCTTAGCTCTGCTGTTTGTGTCTTTTTTATATAAGAATCTCAAATACTTAAATACTTAGCACCATTTACACTGTTTGAAAATATTTTTCAGAATAAAAATACATTTAGATTTTTGCCTTTTCAGTGACAGCACAGTTTTGCAGTGAAAAAAAAGGAAAGATTGAGGAAATAGATCCTACAGCTATTAATGGTTAGTGGCTTCATGTTTTTTATCTTGGCTAATGAAAGTATGTGCAAATCCTTTGTTTAAGCAAACACTATTAAAGATTACTCATGTCTTTCCTTGGCTGTGAAACAGCTGATCCACTCATTGTGGTGTTTCATTATAGTGTCGTAGCAATGAGTCCATAAATTCAACTAAAGAAAAACTTCCATTTTAAGCAAGTTTTTCCATACCTTTTGATCCATCAGATCCCTTATGTCTGTCTGAAAAGCAATCCCATGACCTAGTTCTTGTGTGCTGTTTTTCTACGTGTAAATGAACATTTTCAGAAAGTTTGACAACTATGTAGCCTAATTTTGAGTTTGAGGAGTCTCTTGGTTACACTTAATAAATATTCCCTCTGCAAAGCAGTGGAAGAAATCTAAGCTGCACGTACTGATCTGTATACAATAAGAATGTAGTCTGGATAATTTTACAGCTATTTCTTAACAGTTCTGCAATGGACAGAAACAAAGTTTCAGAGCTGTTGTCCTGTGGCTAGGTCGGTTATCATTGTAACAGCATGAAGGATGTATTGGTTTGACCAAGGCTTCAGTTTCACAAGCAGCTAGGTCAATGTAATGTACCCTTACTATTTCTGAAAAGGAGGAGGGCTTGCTGCCTTCTCCTTTTTTTTCCCTCTTCCCTGGCCACCCAGTTCCTCTGGTCCTTGTCAGGCTGTTTCATGGATGGGTTCAACTTCCTAAGCCCGCACAAAGCTCTCCGCTTCTTTTTCAGGGTTAATCTTTTGCCAAATTGGCGAGGTGAATTGCCTCGCGGTGGGAGCGTCCGGCCACCAAAGCTAGGGCAAGGTGAGCAGCAGGACTTCTGGAAACCGATGCCGGAGCAGAGCCAGACTTCTCCAGTTTGGTGGCCGCAGGCTGTTAGATCCACTCACGCTGTAACCTGATACAACAAAACACAGGCTATTGTAACTCTGCATGTGTTTATCTCAGCAGTAACATGAATATGAGACACTGAAAGGTTTCCCATTTGAACTGCCATTTCTTGAGTTAAATGTTGCTGTTAATAAGCATGTGCATTTGTTGGAAAATGCTTTCTGTGCATTCTTGATTTGCCACACAGCTGAGATTTTTATCTTCTGTTTTTTAAGGTAAAGCAGGCTGTCCTGTTAATAAATACAGTTTAGAGTAGGTCATGAAGAGAGGAAGAATTGCATCCACCTTACTCGTGGTGGTTGTGTGATGTGACTGGATTCATTCTGAAGTATTCGAAAACAGTCGAGTATCTGTCACGATGCACTGTAATTCATGTTTCTCACAAAAAAGTAGGAAACACTCCTAAAAGTCTTAGAAAGCCGTGATTATGTTCTGATACTTTCAACTGCAGGTCTCCTTTTTTTCCTAAATTTAGATGCAGAAAATAACTAGAAATAAAATGCTGAACTTCTGGTACTAACTACAGAAAAACAGAGGTGTTACAGATATTCACAAAGTTGTTTAAAATATGAATATAACGTTGTTAGTGTCTATACTGAGAAAGTTAATGAAAATTATGTTTCAAGTGAGAGAAAACTGAAGATCTTTTTGTGAAATGAAAACTGATGAGATTAATATTTGTATCTACTGTCTCCTTTAGCCTTAGGCTTTTCCAGATACCATATGAATAATTTAGGTGTTATTATTAGAGTGCCTGAGAGCATTAGATTGTGTACCACTGACTCCCCTTTCTCCTAACTTCTAAGCATCTTAATATATCCCTTATTGCCATATACGGGGACATAAATGTTGTCTACATGGATGTGTTCAAAGATGTTGCCATTGTGTTTGAACGTAATGATTTACATGTCTTCCCATAATGTTTCTAGGTAATTCGGCAGGGGGCTGCCCCCGTTAGCCTGAGCTTGCTCTCTATCCAGGTTTATGCTTCCTCTTCAGAGAAGAAGACTTCCAAAAAGGAGTTGCTGAAAATTGAGGAGGTAAGTATGGTTAGAGACCTCGTGCACTTTTATCTATATGGAAATATCTACAGAATTATGAAAGACGTTATGTTTTGATGCATGAAAGCATTTAGGCACGTCTCTTCACCTTTTGTATTCTTGCCTTTAAACTTGCTTCTTAATTTTCAGTAGTAGTGACATTGATATGATTTTGCTTCTTACACCTGATGTCTCTTGCTTGATAGTGTCAAGCTTGCTTGTGTGTAAGATCTTTTCCCTATATTAAATCCTTTTGTTCTTCATTCACAAATTACCTTTTCAGGTTTGTACATTTACTTGTGGTCATTTTTCAAATCCACAGGAATATTTTCTTTGCTTTTTATCCAGGTAACGCCATATATTTTTTATTACAAGTACTGTTGGCAAATTCTAATAAAATTTCATTTATGTTTTTCAGTAGAACAGCAAATATAAAGTTTTTCCTTTGTAAAAATACTCTCTTTTTTTACAGGCAAAATTCTTGTCTGTCAGTGTTTTGAATCTGATATAGTAACCTATAGAATTTTATCAGTTTCCCTTTCTTTACAATGTTCAGACCTAAGTAACAAAAAATACAATACATAGTGATAATAAAAACCTGTTACTTTATTGTTTCTTTTAAGATGTGACAAATGTCTTGGTTATATCACAAGCAGAGCTTTAAAACACCCTATCAAACTGTAGACTCATCAGGCTTTTAACAGTCTCCAACATTAAAGAAAAAATGCGGTTCATAACAAAGTCCAGTTTCATATCCTTGAAAGTTTATAGTTGTTTTAAGATTTTAAGTACTTTAACCCAAGCTAAAGGTTGGGCTTGAGGATCTTAAAGGTCTCTTCCAACCAAAATGATTTTGTGATTCTTTGTGTTGTTACTTGAGCAATGGTGCTAAATGAAACTTAATTTTGTGTGTACTTAGGCCTTTTGGATGTGTCTGCATGGGCAGTTTACTTGCATGATAGGAGAGGATCAATACTGAAGCAGTCTCCTGGCTTCACCCCAGTGAGGTAACCTTAGGTTGGGCCGTCATGTGCCCTGCACCACCACTGGCATGAGTCAGTAATGAGGCAGCAGTTTGAAGTTACATATGTGCTGAATAATTGGCTTGCCCATCAGCTTCAGCAAAGCATAATGTGCAAGCCATGGAGTTTTGGCTGCCTTTCTTACCATTCACAGAGTATGTTAGTTTGGGTCTCTTCTGTGTCAGCTGTCTAGTTCCATAAAATGTATGGGAATTTGCTTATCTTTGAGACCTCTGTCCTTCTGCCAGACACGGCTGTTAGGTTGTGTAACAGGATCAAAGTTAAACTGATTGTGACTGTGATTGCCAGAGATGACTGGATTTCCTAGGGAAATGAGACTTAAAATGCTTGTCTTTCAAAGTACTGTGGGAAATCCAGCTGCCTGAGTTATGGAATTGTATGACAAACTCTATGTCATTATATATTTTGTTATGGTTTGCAGCTTTTTTTATTATGATAGAGATCCAGTTGTTTTCCAACTTACCTTGAGAAGAGGGGCTAGCTACACTTTGATGCAACAGTATGTGTAAACCATCAGCTTATAACCAAGTACTAAGTGTAGTATAAATGTGATATGAAAGATAAACTCTTTATACTAAACATCAGAGTAGTATATAAACTGTCAGGAATTTTAAGAGTTTTGTTTTGATCTAAACTTTGCTGTTCATCTTCAGCAGTATAGACTTTGGTCCCTTATTTAAAATTCTATATCAATAAAAAAATGTTTAGGTAATTGTAATAAATACATTGTGATGCTAAACCCTAAATACAGTAGTTTAGTATTTACGATATGAAGATGCCCATTGCTCCTCAGGTGGATGTTACAGTTCCTATTTGTTCAGCCCCATGGTGCTATTAATGCTGTCAGTTGCTGATGTAGTTAATGACTGCAACACTGGGATGCCGTACCGTGTTCCTGTTCAGTAACAGACAGACAAATTTGTATTGGATGTTACCTTTGTTAGAAGCTACACTAATGATGGCTCGTACAAATATAGAAAATGATTGCTTGTGATTTCAGAGTTCTAGTACATTTATTAGGTTAACTGGGAGCTAGAAGTGCTGATTAAGACCAGAAACATTCTTCACAATTATGTTTTATATTCTTATTAAACTAGTTTAATATTAATTTATAACCTGTGACTTGGATCATATAGCAGCTATGGATGGATTGCACAGCAATTAGAAGTCATCTTCATCATAGTATATAATTAAACTTTGCTCATAATAGTTGTCTCACAGCTGTGCCTGAATTTTTATTATGCGTTGTTTATGTACTAAGCAGCACGTCAAGTGTTCTCTGGTTAGACTGTTCATGCCCTGAAGACCTACTTACACAATTATGCCTTTGTTTTTAACCTCTTGTTTGCTAATATTCACAGCTGTCACTCTACTCCTCTCCAGCTCGTGAGACTAAGTATGTGGAGAATCCACAGACCCAATTGGAAGAGGGGGTTTCACGTTTACGGCATGTTATGGAGCCATATACAGCCTGGTGTCAGGTATTATGGTCTTATATCGCATCTGGTAGCGGTTCAGTGATAAGGGTTGAGCTGGGATTTTTTTTTTAGTGACAGAATTAATAGATAGCAGCAAAGTAAAAGTTGATAGCTCTACAAGCATTTTTCCAAAATGCTGTGTTACTTAAAATTTTCCACAGTTTGGGTCATAATATTTACCCCCTCTTCACACAAAACCAGTAGTTCCTTTCTAGTAATTTGCTGAACTAAACCCCTGTTTTTTCACATTTTGTATCCCTCCAAAATAATTAAGATGAAATTAACTGAAGATTATAATTGTTATTTGAAATAAACTTTAAGTGTGAAGATATCTAGGGATATCTGGATTTGGTACTGTCCTGTGGCTGACGAAGACAGGAGAGTGATTGAATTTGCCTTTTCCAGCAATGTGTTTTGGAGCAGCAATACGAAGTTGCCCTCACTGCAACTGTGATAAAACACAACTTTGCAGAAAATAAATCAGTATTTGCTGAACAAGAATGTCAAGGGAAGGAACGCATCTCTCTGGAAGATAGAAAAATCCCAGGGCGCCAGTTGTGGCAAACCTAGCCCCCAGACCTTACCCCACACCTTTCTTACATACTTTATTAGGTAGCATATTTACACTAAACAGTCATTAAATACAGAATTAGTCTTTGGAGCATAGAGGAAAACCAAGATCTTTTTAATCAAAGCCTAAATTATTGAAATTAGATTGCAGAGTCATATGATGGCTCTCTTGCTGTTTCCTGATACAGCAAATGTTGAGGCTTACTTTTGAATCAAGGGCATTCTTGTCATCTGGTTGCCTCTTGGCAACTCTGCACTCTGGCTGTTGTGAATCCTCATCCTAATCTGCAAGCTGGCTTTCCAGTTCTCCATAGAAAGCCCAGCTCTTCAGATTAGGGTGTCCTCTCTGCCTAGGAGTTCTGTGTTGTGGTACTAACCTTTAAAAGTACTGAAACACTTTTTTCAGAAATACTCAGGGTTACTCAGTCTAGTGACGTGTTCCTAAAGTGCCACCAGCAGGAGTACTGACTTCAGTTTTGAAGGAGAAGGGGGATTTTCCACAGTATAGTTAGAGCTCTGACCTCCTAAACACATAGGTTCTGTTTGGTTGCTTGTGGTAACTAACTGGGAGTGAAATTTGAGACACGGTTAGTTGCCCAGTTGGACTGACTGCAGGTAAGCCTTGAACAGTGCTTTATGGCTCACTGGCCTCTTGTCTTCCTATTTGCTTTCTTTTTTTGCCTGGTGATCATTTACGTAAGATATGCTCTTCTGCTCACACACAACCAGCCATTTCCTGGCAGTGGTTTACTGACTCATTTTATGAAATGTGCATGTAAACTTTATGGATTTGGGGTCATCTTGCTTGCTTAACTGTAGTCAGAGATAGTTTTGGTTTTACACCACCCCCATCCCCTGCTATGTTAAAGAAAATAACATTTTAGGTGTGTCTCAGTTGTCTTTAAAGACGTAACCCAGGATAATGAGAATAAAAACGGTTGTGTTCATATATCCATTTTACTTTTTCAAAATTGCTTGCTAAACTGTGGTGGAAAGTCAGTTCAAAACACAGACATAGAAATGAGCCTGTTAAGGGTGAGCTGTGGCAGAAGATCAGAATTAGTCTCTGGAATCTTCAGGGTATGTTCTTTTTCAATGGCTTTTAATAAGTCCAGCATCCATTTAGAGTTACATTGTATGTCACGTCCTAACACTTGTTTTTGTTTCAGTCACTCTTGCCAGTGAGGAAATTAAAGTTCTGAAGATTTTATCCCTCATCCTAAGCAAATGCATTCACTTCCTGTCAGGTACAACTGACAAAGTAGTGTTGCGAGACCATTCTCTGCTTCAGCTTTGGGCATACATGTTTATGAATTTGTTCCCCAATTGATAGACAGCCTTACACTGTCTCCCTAAAGGATTACTAGCATAATAACAATTAGCAGGGTTTGTCTTTTCTTTTTTAATACTTTGATAAAAGGCGGTATGAATTCTTTTACATCCTGCATATTTTCAGACTGAGAAAAAAAAACCTGTAACTAGTTTGTGAGGTTGATGCAGTGCTCTTTGTTGACTTAACTTTGGACATCATATGGACATCTCATTTTCCAAATCACTTCAAAAGTGCAGTTTTGTTAGCCTAAGATAGTCACTCAGAAAGTGGAGTTTATCATCTTGCAGAATGATTCGTAGTCCTGTGAAGTGCTAGGAAGAAGATCTTATTACAGTGTTGTACTTCCTTTCTTTGCATGAGCTCAAGTATTTTTGTGGTATCTACGTACCTGAGATAATCCCAAGTTTCAGCTACCTGATCAGGACCTCAATGAAATATTGGTGTTTACTTTTGTGTTTTGAAATATTATATTTCATCTGCATGCTAAAGACTACTTTGAGAAAAAGCTGTACGTTATGCCAAATGTAATGTTGAGCAAGCACAGCCCTGCAAGTGAAGGGTGGAAGTGGGAATAAAAAGAAGTTATTTTAGTGATCCAACACTTTTTTCTGCCTTTTTCTTTTTTTTTTTTCCTTCATCAGGTCAGTTACAGTCTGTAGTTAATATTTTACTATCTTGGTATATATTTACTGATCTTTTCTTTTTTTTTTTTTTTAGGACCTTTATACCAAAGCTATGCCCAAATTAGAAAAAGCTATTGAGCATGGTAAAGGTAAATTGGTTTTGGTTTTTTAGCTAGCAATTTAAAATGCAAGAATGTACTATATTAAAAGTTGAAAGGGAATTGTATTAAGCATCATCGTCTATATAATTTCTAATGCATTTATGACTGCTTTATTTGTACTGGATATCTCTTTAAATTTCCTTTATAGGTCATTATGGCATTACATTTCTAAACAATTAAAATCTGAGACCTGCCTATGTGTGGATCCATGTCACTAAAAAATGACACTCATGCAGGGAAAGAAGGAAAAAAAGCCTTAAAATTTCTTCCCAGCCAGTAGTATTCGCTTGACCCAGCCTGGTACCTGAAACCTCCTGCAATGTTTATTACTTGTTGCAAGTGTTAGGTCTTTTTTTTTTTTTTTTTTACTGTTTAGCCTTTTCATTTTGGCGCACTTCTTTGGATCTCCTAAAAATTTTGAATTAATCCAAAATAATTTGTATTTATTTTTTCTTTTGGAAGCATCCTTTCTTACTTAAGCTTATCCGGACTGAGCATTTCAGAGCTCATTTCAGATACTGCGCCTCTTTTCCTTGAACTTAACAGCCTCTGTCTCTTTAACTCCTTTGTATGGAAAATTTTTCATAGTTTTCTGTTCAGACTCTATCTTGGAGTGAGCTTTGTTTATGCTGCGTCTTTCCTTTGTTCTGTGATTTGTTTTTTGTACAGTGTTTTACTGAAACTAATTCTTGTTAACATGTAAGAATCCATTTTGCAAAGGTTTTTATCACTAATTTGAAATAGATACAATCAAGATGCAAAAGAGCAAAACAAAACAGATGGCCCAAGAGCAAAGGCAAAAACTTCTATGAAAATTGGTAAATACAATACGATGTTCAGTTTCATTCATGTGTCACTAGAGAAGATCTCAAAGGCTTTGAATTTTATGCCAGCAAATCTAAAATGTGCGTGGTAGTTAAATGTGTTTTGATAACTTTATGTTTTGTAACAATTGCCAGCGTGTATTGATGATTCCTTATCAAAAAAACACTTTCACATTACATTAAAGCACTTTGTTCTGACTTCTTTTCAGAGGGCTGTGAGTTTCTCCAAAACCCCCCTGCTGGATTTTATCCAAGGCTTGGTGTGATAGGTTTTGCTGGAATTGTTGGATTGTTTCTTGCTAGAGGTAGGTGTGAACCTTTTGAACTGCTTATGTTGTGATTGGGGATCAATAATTTATTTGTGGGTTTTTTGGATACTAATTTTTTATTGTGATGCATGAGACCTGACTTAACTCTTCAAGCATGTTTCTACAATGTTCCTCCAGTTATGAAGAAACTTCATATAAAAGGTGTGTAATAACCACCAATTATTGCTTATGAATACTGTATTTGTTACTGGAACCTAGTCTTTGATCTTTTCCAGTTCTAGCTTAGTATAGCAGAAGTAGGGAAGGATGTTTTTTTTAACCTAAAAATCTTTTTAATTACTTAAGTTCTCAATCACATATGTCACTATAGAAAACTACAGAGGAATAAATTATGGTAAAATACAGAGGTTCCTGATCTATGATACATGTACAATTAGTTGTATATTCAAGTTCCTTCAAAGTGTTGTGTGTCCAGGCACAGAGCTGCTGCAGATGGTGAACTCTGGGTCTACTATAAATACATGCGCTTTTTGTGCTATAGAAAAGTGATACATTTAATTTCATCACCCTAGTTTAAGCAACTAATATGTTTACGCTTTCATAGAAATAAATGTTAAGAAATGTTAATTGTGGAAAAAGTATTTTATAGTTGTATTGAGATGTTCTTAATACAGTGAAGTAAAGTAACACAAGAAGAAAACTTCTAGGTAAAGGAACTGTAAAATTCTACAATTTAAATACTGGGGAGGACTTGTTTTGAATAAAAATACAACTTTGTGGGGCCCGTAGGTGTTGGAACAAACTGGAATTGTGTGCTTGGCAATGTAGAAATGGAAAGCATTCTGTGAATATATGCATTCCAGAAAATATTTAATTTTCCAGTGAAGGTGGTGAAAGCAGTACTTTTTTGGGTTTTTGCTAGCATATTTTTTCAAATGAAAATCAAATTCCTCTTCAAATTCCTACTTTTTGAGTTCTGTGATTATGAATAAGATCACTTCCAACCTTTATGACTGTAGTAGAATGGGGGTGGGGGAAGGTGCAGTCTTTGGACTGGATCTGAAAGATTAGAGGGTCCTAAGTTTGATAAAAGTCCATCGTCATACAAATGTCTGATTTGTGAGTCTTTTAGGATGGAAGCCATAAGTTGAAAACTTAATGTTTCATTATAGTTTACAATACTGACTTATTTCCAGAAAGTATCCAAACTGTAGAAGGGAGTGCCCCTTAATTTTGGTGCTACAGAAAGTTAGAATCAAATGTCCTTTTTTTTTTTTTTTAATCCCTTCCCACCTTGGTTTCACTGGAAAAACTGCTCTCTTGGAAGGTATGAATAAAATCTTCCAGGTCTAACCATAACACTTGAAGATACAGCTGCTCACTAAGTAGAAAGTACGGTGGTCAGAGTTTAATCATGTGAATATTGTGCAGTCATCCAGTTTGGTTTAAAATGCCATTGAAAATAATTTGTTCTAACCTTGTTGACTAGTACTGGCATCGGTACAGGAGTATTCCTAACCTAACCTCTAATGAGTATCTGCAGCAGCTAGCAGCCTGCTGGCAGGCATTAATATCTTCAACTATTACATTGATTCCTAAAGTGATGTTGTAGGCACACGGGTAAGCTATAACTAAGGAAGATTTCCCCATTCCCAGAAATCGCAACAAAAGTGTAATTTTCCTGGTACAATGAAACTTGCCTTCTCTGTGCTGATACCTAGTTGGTACCAGGTTCCCTCTTCAAGAGTAGCACATCACCTTATGAATGTCTCTTGTTTACTGCTGTTTCTCATCTCATCATGAGCATATGTTAGTGAAAAGACTAAACAATCCTAATATGCATTTCTGCTTCGAAGTTCATTGTTCCTTTATGAGAAGCATCTGTGGCTTCACACATAGATCAGGCTGTTCTATGAGGAACAGAACTACTGCATCCTGACTCCTCTATGTCTCTTCTAGGACTATTTTTTCTCCTGTACTGATTGCTTTGTTCCTTGACCTGCTCCCTCCTATGTTCCTTTCTGACTGGATAAACTGCAGCATTCCCTGTAACTGATTCAATGATGCATGTTGTCACTGGCCTGTCAGGAGGCACAACCTTGGCCAGCTGTGGTGAAGAGTTTGAACTTTTCAGGCAGTTAAATTATTTTAGACTTGTATAATAGGGAGTACAAATTGTTTAAAATGTTCAAAATTTAGTTGGGGACTGAGCAATAGGCATATAGGATAATTGTAAGAACTTGAGTTTAAAAGTACTTTGAAATGCCTTCCAAATTGCTACAGTGAATCAATCTGAAGGGCGGTTGTGGAAGAACCAGTATTTGTGAGGCAAGGGAACTTATAAAGTTTGTATTGAAACATCTCTTGTTCTGCTTGATGTATCAAAAGAATGCTATCCTAACTTTGCTTTGCCTGAGTTTTTCCTTTCAGTTTAGAAAAGAGTATCAGCTGGTATAATTCTCTTAAATATCTCTTTAACAGTGACTTTTACTTCATTATTCAGTACTGAAATAAATTATGTATTACTACAGCAAATATAGTTGTAAGGTAATTTTTCACTACAGAAAGATGTAATAAAAATATTCTTTTAAAAACGTTAAAAGAAAAATGACTGATCAAAGTAATCATGTTTTTTAAGAAACAAGTAGGACTGAACAGAAAATATGCTAAACTGCATTTAATAAAATTGTTTTGATTATTAGTAAAAGGTTAGGGCCATTCATCTGTCTTGGTTAACATACACCCTAACAGAGTTTTGTTTGTTTGTTTGTTACAAAACAGGCTCAAAAATAAAGAAGTTAGTGTATCCCACAGGTCTCATGGGTATTAGTGCCTCCATGTATTACCCTCAGCAAGCGGTTGCTGTCGCAAAGGTCAGTGATGGTACCTTTCTTTGGAGAAGTGTCTTATACTTTGATTATTGCCTCCTACCTTCAAATTAACTGGTAGTCTGTTTTTTTGAAAGGCATGTCAGTGTGCTTGACACTTAACAAAATGATAGTTGTCAAAGAGCATGTAGTCTAGCTGAAAGACAGTCAGACATTCTGTTTCTTTTAGTGACTTTTTTCCTAACATCTGCAGTAGTCTCTTCGGTTTGAGGAACATAATTTCCTTTCTGAACCTCTAATCTCAAGTGATAATAAATCAACATAAATATGCTTAGTAAGTACAGTTCACATATTTACTTGCAATACTAAGGAAGCCTGAAATATCTTGAGAGCAAATGAAAACAGGGTTTGAAAGGAAAAAAAAAAAAAAAAGGTGGAGGAGATTCTACAGAGAAATCGTGGGAGCAGCATGTTGAGATAAACATTGTTATTGATGTTTTCTGCTTTTTGTTGGATAGAGTTTTAAGAAAGATAGCATGCGCATTCTGGAATGGAGTAAGAATTCTACTGCTTATTGGATGCCTTTCCTGTTTATGCATTTCTTGTTTCAGGCACATAAGAAACATGTTAACTTACAGTTGTTTAAGTGGGTTTCCTGTGAAAGAAAGATCTGAAGAGACCAGACAATTGCTTACAGCCCTGGCTGATGTCGTCTGTCTTGCTGTCCACACTTAATTGTACTGGCAGATTCCTCAGTTTTCTACCACATTCTTTTTCAAATCCAGCTTTTAACCACTTGCAGTGTACATATTTTAGCAAGTCAAAAATTCTTTATATTTCAGGCTTTGGTAAATTGGCTATCCAGTTATTGGTGACTTGCAAATAGCACTGAGGTATCAGGATGAAAAGGTGATATTCTCAAGAACGTCTGATGTTCTTTGAAAACTGAAAGGTCATTGACTTAGGGAGAGTCAAAAACACTGTGTTTAAACTCTGCCAGCATGGTGATACCCTGATCTTTGATGGAATCTTTTTTTAGTGTTTCCAGGATTCAGATGCTCTAAATACAGATAGCTCTGTTCACTTATTCTCAGAGAGTGAAAATTATGCAAGTGGCAGGAAAAAAATTAATCAGGATTTAAGAAGCATAGGCATTTCTGTTGGAAACTGTGTATTAAAATTCTAGTTGCCTTGACTGAACGGTGTTCAAACTGATGTTATTGTTTTCAAAGAAGCTCAGTTCAGTTTTAACTACAGATTTGCTACTAACAGCTTCACAATACCTTGTTTATTTTATGAAAACTTTGAAGTGAATGATTAGCCTTTGATTAATTCACAGTTCTTAGTTTGACTGTAACAAAAAATCTGATATGAGACCATGACCCTGAAACTTGATTGGAATAGGTTTAGTTTTGTTGACTTAGTCAGGACACCAGACATAGGAGTTTGGAAACTTCGGTGAACGGGTGTGATATCCCAGATAATGTTTTGGTTCCTCTAATCTCTCTCATGCTTTCCTTTTCTTAAAGAAGCAAAGTTTTAAGCATATTAGATCTTACTATGATTTTTATGCTTTAATCTGAAATTGGAAGCACTTTCCTCTCTAGTAATTATTTAGAAATATTTCATAGGTCTTTCGAAAACTCTCTGTAAGCCTGGAAAGGGATGCCTGCAGTACAAAGCTCACTTGCCAAGTTAACAGAACAGTATAGGAAATGTTCTGGAACTTAATCTTATTTATTTATTTATTTATTCTTTCTTTCTATTTTGGTTTTTTTTTCTTTATTTTTCTTCCACATTGAGTACTTCGTCACTGCTTTTTCATTTACAGTGGTATAGTTCCCTTCATTTAGTTAATTTTCAGATTTGACCATACTTTAAAAGACTAAAAAAGTTTTGGGTGAGGTTTTTTTTTTTTTTTTTAATTCCCACCTTTATTAAGGACTCCATTGGAGAGTTGGAAATAAATACAGCAAAACATATTTGCTGTTGAGTTACAACACTTCTTACATCCATCTAGAAGAAAACTTTTCTTTAATTAAGATGTATGACTTGCTAAGTGGAGTTACAGCAATGGAGTTCATAGTTGATAATAGGTAGTTTTTGGATGCTATTTGTCGAACTGGAAATGGAATAAATGCACAGACTATTTTTTTTCCTTGCTTTAGTATTCATTCTAATGAATCACAAATTTGTAAGTGATTTATTTCCTCACTGCTAGTGTTACTTTAATTTGTATAACTTTGAACAATGGTCAAACTGTATATGTGGTAAGGGAACCAAATTCAATACTAAAGTTTATTTTCTTCTGGTGAAACTTTAACCAGTGTTTTGGTACTGTTTTACTTTCCAGTTAATCATAATACCTTAACAACATTTTGTATTTACTGTGCTTTATCTTTGCCTGGAAAAAAACTTTCCATTGTGAAGTTACTTAAATCACTCTCTTTATCATTAGAATTAATTTTTGTTCCTTGTTAGTAGAACTTCTCCAGTTTCCTCAAGTAGTGTGTGTTATGCTTACCTTCTTCTTGAGAGAAAAGCTTCCTAATACTTAAGTTTATTTATTTGACAACAACCTAAATTATTTCTGTGTCTTTTCAACCTATACTTTGTCCCTTGTCCCGTTCAGTCCATGAGGCATAAACAGTTGTACTGGCACAACTGAGAGCAGGAGACAATTCCAGGAACTCTGAGTTGAAGAGGAGTTGGGGTCACTGGATCCATGTTTATTGCAGAATGAAATTCTTGCAAAATTGTGCTACAGCTACTTTGTTAACAATATGAATGTAGAAAAGCCATCAGATTCTCAGTTTAGTTTATCAGCAAGTCATGTAGATAAAGAATTGCTCGATAATCTTGACATAGAGCATATGGTGTAGTCGATATTATATGCTTATGGCCCTGTGTGGAATTAAAATATGGGGGCTTGTTTACATGCACGTTAGGCCTTAGAGACTGCTGATGCTACCGTGGTAGTGCCTAGTGTGAGTGTTTGTGGCCCAAGGTCACTTTCAGAGTCAACTATTTCAGAGTCCCTGTTGAGAACCACTCAATCTGACTTTTGGATTTGTTTGTACAGATTTTAGCTTACAAACTTAGTGTTGCACTGAACAGAGTTGGTATTTTAGCATGTTGTAATTTAACACAAACAAGCTGGAAATTGTTAGCTTCCAGAAAAAGGATGCATTGGGTGGTCATAGTGATTTCTTGGCTATGTTCCTGTTGACCCTGTAATTTGCAGCTTACAGTCTATCTAGAACTGTATTTTTCAACCCATGAGAACTCTGAACGTGTATGTGGGTCCCAGCTCTTGGGAGGTACATAAGTGAAACATTGATTGATTGTGGTAGACTAAACTATCTGGGTTGCTGTACCTTGTGATGTAGCTACTTTGCTCCAGCACTGCGAATGACCAGTTCCTCATTAGTGCACTTCACTATCCACTTGATTATATGACTCCTATAATAGTATTTTTAAGTTTGTACTGTTAGATACAAGTTTTTGAGTATTTTAATGGATAATTTTTAAGAAGGAACAAGACATGGCTTATGCATAGTTGTTGTTTCTCATTTTATTTTGATAGCTGTGTCCTCAGTAACATTGCAGGCAAAAAACCCCACCAACCAACAACAAAAAAAACCCTCTCTGTTTGTTTGTTTGTTGTGGTTATTTTTCAGTCCAGGTAGGTTTGTGCTGCTTGCACAACTGATCACACACTCTTTTCAGAGGAGCCATAGGCTCCTCTTTAGAACTAGTTTGCTGAAGTACTTGAGAATGAATGCTCCTGATACTGAAAGATAACTGTGTATACCTGTAATGTTTGAATTGAGGGATTTTTGAGATTCAACACATTCATCCCTAGAACAGTTGTTGTGCTTTTTTCTGGTGACCTTTATCACCTTCAAATATAGAGAAAACTCAGTGCATCATAACAACTTGTTTAAAATCAAAGTACAATTGTAATTGTCAATATGGTGACAAACGTGCTTGGTCTTTGTATTTAAAACAGCCAACGTTTTGGATTTATTTGTGACTTGGAAATTTACTTGCTGATTCGGGTTTGTTTTCATTTAATTCTAATTATTAAATAGCCTCTTCTGTAAGGTAGTAACATGATCTCCACCCAGAAGCACATCCCTTACCATTGTGGTACGTAACTGAGGTACTTAAATTTGTTCAGATAAAGAAAAGTGGTTCTTCACACCACCTGTGCCCAGCGGTAGAACTCCTTGGCACAGAATGTTGTGGATGCTGAAGATTTGCATGGGGCTCAAGGGAACGCGCAGTAAGTCCATTGGAAGGAAATTCCTTGGGCATTCTTATACACATAGACATGGTCTCTGGCTCAGGAAATCTCTGAGCAACAAATTGTTGGAGACTGGAAGAAACTTAAAAATTTCATTCAGGAATTTTTTCAGAAACATCAGAAAACTGTTTCAGAAACAGTATTTATGCTTTGCCTGTTCTCATAGTTTTGGTTTTCCAGCTTTGCCTGTTGCACAAGATAGGGTGATTTCTTTTTATTTCTTGATTTTGTAAAGTTTTTTTAGTTTAATAGCTGCCTAGTTGGGCAAATTGTCCATTTTTGCTGATGTTTATTTGTAAGAAAACCAATAGAGATATGAAAGTGAGTACTGACCTGAGCCTAGAGCTGTAAAAAATCTGACACTATTGAGTTTTAAAGGATGCTGTGAATATAACAGTTCCATACACTTTTATTAGATTTAGGGGGTTTTCCTGTCATAAAATTACCTGTTCATGTAATATAGCAAACACTGTCTTTCCTAGCTGTCTTCTGTTTTGAGAGTTGACAGCTGGTTATTCATTACAGCTATCTATCAGCAAATTAGGTCTGTCTTCTCAAAAGTAAAGAAAAAGAAACAAGGGTGTGTGTGTGTGTTACTCTCACTGTTTTATCAAAGCAGTGAAAATGTAAAATTGCAAAATAGTGACAAGCTAACTAGATTTTTTTTTTTTTTCCTTTAAAATGAGTATGGTCAAATTAAGAAATAATTTGAATGTGAAATACTAAGAAAACAAGAATTGTTTCCAGTCACCATTGTTCTACCCCTTTTTATACAGATACATTTTCAGGTAGTCTTCAAACTGTTTTTTAAGAAGTTGGCTTTTCTTATTCCTCCTGTCATTTTTCAAGATGTTTATTAATGCTGTACACCCTGAGCTTGAACAGAAAGATGTTAAAGATATTGTGTTTTGAGACTTCTTCCACTTAAATAAGAAGCAAAATAATATGTCTCAGATTATTAAGTTCCTGCTTTTGTTATATCTTTTATTCATGCTTTTTTAATATCTTTTGTTTCCAAGGTTGCTGGTACACAGCTGTATGACTGGAGTCTTCAGGGATATATTGCTGTAGAATCTCTTTGGAAAGAAAACCCCAAGAAGAAGAAATCTGGTGAAAAAACTGATAAGGTAGGAAGTCTGAGGAACTTGATTTCTGAAATTACCACTGCATTTTCAGACAAAAGATATATGAACAATAGTGTGGGTTTTTTCCCACTTTGACTCAGCTTTTATTTCTGAAGATGAAGATTTCATTCTATCTTTTTAAGCTGTGGAAAAATATGAAGCTTTTTCAAGTTAAACTTTCAGAAATGCTGTTTGGAAGTTTCCTTCAGGTAGTCTACTAAGTGTTTTATTGGAAGGTTGGGAGTATTGTGATTGAAATCCTAGGGATGAGGCTCTTATAGTCTTGATTATTTAAAAAAAAAAACAAAACTTTTTTAAAAAATAAATTAATTTGACAAGCTCCATCTTAAAAATCTGAAATAACTTTTTTCATTACATAGCTCCTCTTTGAAAGAAGACTCTTGTTTCTGATTTATTCCCTTTTTGGTTTTTTTCCTTTGAATGTTCATGAATGTTTGCTCTAGCATGATAATGTAATTGCATGCTGCTCTAGTAAATGTTACTATCTAGTCATAAGAACAGGAGATAGGCAGTTCTTAGGGATTTAGTCATAGAGAAGTAGCTGAGTGGTTTAATACCTAGAGCCCTATTTTAGGAAATTTTGGTTTAATCAACTCTTATTCAGAAGACTGCCAATAAAAATTTTGTTTCTTTTGATACAGATAAGCAAGCTGACTTCTAGGAACTATATGTAAATGGCTCAACGAAGCAGAGTGTAGAAGACTAGAGAACTGTAAGAGTTGATTAAATGTGCGCCAGGGAGAGTGTGTAAGGTTTTTAGGGAATTTTTAACTGCTACTTAAAGAAATAAAAGTTCAGGTGTGTAACTTAAAGCTTCCGTGGTTTTAAATTAACTTCTAAACTCACTGCATCTTTAATTCATGATTTCTAAGCAACTATGCTTGATCTCTTGATACAAACTGCTGCCCTAGCTGCAGACTGCTTCCCATCTCTTTACTTCTCAAAACTAACTCTACCCATCTCAAAACTAACAGGTGATTTGAAAACAGCTTTGAACCAGCAGAAAGTCTTGGCTTTTGCTGTCGGTCTCCTGATTGAGTTGTAGCTCACAACTGGTAACAGTACATACTAGGTTGACAACGATGTGTAGCTTCTGGGTTGCTGTAAACCACAAGTCGTATCTGACCAGAACATGTTATTTTCAACCCAGAGGCCTAGAGATGTTTTGAAGAGTCAATGGCACTTAGGCAATAGCGCTTGAATAGAGTGCAGGTATGGAACTGAGTTACCTAGGGAGGTCTAGGTGTGGGACTAGTTCCAAAAAAGCTGGGTTGGAGAGTGCTGAGGTGTATTGTCAGTTGCTGAGTCTTACAAGGATATGCATCCTGTATTGGCCCGAGGTGCTGCAGTAAATGCACTTGTACAACTCTTTCTTTGGATAAACAAAGAACTCGGTTTGAATAAACAAGGGTTAGATAATCCTATGGTACCTTTCCTAGCTTAGGCTCTCAAAAAATATCTCAAAAATAGGCAACATCAAAATATTTCAGGAAGATAAACTGACAGCATTAGTAAAAATTAGCAGAGCTTTGTATTTTACTGTGTCCCAGGCTTTCAAAAGGAAACGTGGTTGTTATTGGAAGGCAAAAATTTCTGAAGCTTTCCTCAGCAGAAAAGCAAACAACATGCAAAATTGCATGGACCACTAAGTAAACAGACTTCTTTCTCTTCTTCCTTGCAGAATCTTTAAATTACACCTCTTAGTTGTGAAATGCTATTGAATGGTTTCTTCCTAAAGTTCATCTAATTGTTCAGATATTGTTAATGTTAACTGTTGCCATTTGCCAACTTGTTGTATTAGGCAAGATACAAAAATCCTGTGAGTCAATTGAAGAAGCAGTAAGTACTTGATGAGATTGCTTCCATTTCAGATGTTCAGTGATCTTGTAGCACTGGACCATACAGCCTCATTGTTTCTTTGTCCTCTGAAGTTGTTAAATAGAGAGGGTATTGTTTCCCTGGTGTCTAGAGAAGCTGAACAGCACTTCTAAAAAGTCACTAGAATGTGGACTGGAAAATATTTCTAATGGAAGGAGTCTGCTCTGAAACTTCCTTTGGTCTGCGTTGGTGAAGCAGTATAAAATAGATAGCTGAGAATTTGGGGTGTAGAGGTGGATTTGTTTGAGGTTTTGTGCTTTTTGGTTTAATTGTTTTGTGGAGGTTTTTTATGTTTTTTTAAGATAGTGTTGTGATGTTCTATCAGGATGTGGTCAGTCACAGTTAATAATGAAAATCTCTACTTCTTTTATACATATAAACACTGTTATGTCCCTTACACGAGATGTGAGAGGTGAGGTCTACTCTAGAAAAACATTTTCAGTCTGTCTGTAGTGCTCTGTGGTTATACTAGTGCAAAAAAGAACTTTTTGTTCATACAGATGATTAGATCCACCCAATCTGTTTTAGCAAAAAAATTTCTGTTTAAGTTGCATTTTTATTGGAGTTTTTACTGATACAGAAGTGTCATGGAAGAAAAGAAATGCTTCTATCATGTACTAAAATTGGCAAAGCATTCTAGGATAGATTTTGGGACTTCTGTCTTAATTTAACAGCCTAATATTAGGTTGGTTCTGTGTATTTCTTATTGTCTACTAGACAGCTAGATTCCTTTACTAGTGAAGTCAAATATAAATGTGATGAATTCTTGACTTGTTAGAGCAGATGTAACCCATTTTGTGAAACCATGCCAGAGCAAAAGATGTTATTTTTTGGTTTTATGACATTCCTGCTAGCATTTTCTTGTTGCTACACAAAGGAGTCTTGCAAATAGTCAAGCACTATATGGGTGGCTCTTCTTGGCTTGTGTTCATTTGTTATGTTGCTCATGATTTGTTTGCTAGTTATAGGTACCACAGCTGTGCATAACTTCATGTTTGTGCAGCGATATGTCATTAAAATAGACGTGGTATATTAATTTTCTGAAGGTTTTAGGAAACAAAATGTTGTGCCAAATTGAGGTCATATCAACTGAAATCTAAGTTCTGCCAAGAAAGATGAATTCCAGGACCTTCTCCTGCTACATTTCAAAACACTGTGGTTGGAGCTCCTCTGTACAGCAAGTTTGTCTGATAAGGTTTTGAATACGCCATTTACAGAGTAGCATTCTGGTATCCTGAGGCTGGCTTGTTGAAGGATCCAGCTCTTCAAGATGTCAGGATGAAAAAGCCCTCTGCTAAAACTATGCAAGTTCCATAAGTAAAAATCAGTGTTCACATTTTTTATTTCCAGAAGGATGAAACATTTTCCTAATAAAGGACAGCACGAGTAGTTATTCAGCTTCTATATATCTTCATATAAAGTGGTCAACTTTTCTACTTCACCCCAGGTAGGAGGTGGTGGAAGAAATGTTACCATCTTGCGGGACCAGGGATATTGTAAGAGTTTTATATTCTGAAAATCTTTTGCCTATTTGAGTGTCATTACTCACAAGAAATACTTCCATGAAGATCAGTGGAATTACTATTAACATTTATATTATCAGGTTGTAAATCTTCAGAGGCAGTGATAGTGAAATGTAAGATGTGTCCCTTAAACCTTGTTTATCTTAAACTTTTATGTGCAAAAATTGTAGCAAATCATACCAACTTAGGTCTTTTTGTACTTTTTTTAGAATGATATGTTTGAAACCCTTTTGAGTAGCCTTAGGCAGCATCAAACTTTCATTACTGGGATATTGCAATTATGAAATCTAATACCCTGCATTGCCTTCAGCTAGTCTTTGTGAGTAACTGATCCCTGTGCTCTGCCCAGTAATGTCATAGTTCATGCAAGATCCTATTTATCTACATTTCCTTTCTTCAATACTTTTTTTGCCTTCCAGTGCTTTCAAAAGTGTTGAACTAGCTGAGCTCTTAAGCCAGTGAATTGCAGATTTTTTTTTTTCTTTTTTTTTAACCCTCACAGTGATCTCTGTTTAATGCTCACTGAGACTGTCAGCTTTAATACCTGCCCTTAGGTCAGAGGGACGGACGAACCATAGCAGCTTTGAGGATTTTGTGCAACAGCATAAACTTAAGGACTGTGGTTTTCTGTACAGAAGACTATAACTTCTTTATAGAAAACTGCATGTAAACCAGTATTTCAGAGCCACAGTTCAATACATGCCACCTGTAAGTTTCTAACAATCAAGTCTGTTTGTCAGTCAACTCATTTCACGTTTATTTTCAGGAAATGTAGCCTCTGGTTTGATAGTTCCGTAATTTGTACTGTTATATTGTGCTGTAGGTTTGTTAGTTCTCATACTATAATGACTTTCTCTTCAAGTGATAAGGACATGTGTTGTGGCACCAAGTCACTTAAACCCAGGTTTTGTTCCAGCCAGTGAACTAATGTACATAGAAACACAGAAAAACATTTTTCTTCAGTTCTCACTTCATCTTGTCTTTCTACCACTCAAAGACTTTTGCTGTATTTTCAGCTATTCTAGATTCTCTCTCTTCCCCTGACACTGAATTGGGCACCTGTTGTTAGTACTGAAGTGGCCAAAACGTGAAAAACTGGAACAGCACTAGAGCTCTAAAAACACTCTTTAGGTCTGGTTCCTTTCTTCATGTGTGTGCCCTTTCTCACTTTGGTCCAATCAATAATAAGATCTTAGAGAAAACATGTTTCTTTTTTCTTTTTTGCTATCTGTCATTTGATTGTTTAAACAGCTTCAGAGATTGAGAGAAACTCTTGTGGCTTATTGTTTGGTTTTCATTCCTGCCTGGTCTGTTGATAGACACCATTTGTGACTTATCAATACTAATATATAAGTATATATTTTTAACCTATAGTTATATATTTATTACACAGATAAAATATATAAATATTAAAATTCTATCTATATGGCTATCTCTGGGTATTTTAAGTGCTGGCTGGTGACAGAATGCTTCCAAGTGCAAAGATTGCTCAGCTTTGAGTGCTGGTTTCCTGTGCTTGCTCCAAACAAACATCAAGAAAATTGTGGACCTGAACTTTCCTCACCTGAAAGTTCTGGTGGAAGTTGTGGTGTCAGTGTGTTGATTGGGGAGTTTTACCATCAGCATCATAGGTTGACTGTAGCAAACCTTAAATTGTGTTTTAAGAGGAGAGGTTTTTAAGTAATTTGTGTTTTGAGTGTCCTTTAAAACACAACATAAGCAGCCGAGAGAGCTTCTTTCTACAGCAATGCTTGTAAGACTTGTCTCCAGGAGCTTCTGAACAGATAAGCAAAAGTTTGGTCATCTGTACTAAAAGATAAACTTCTACTTCTGACAGAAAATACTGGTCCCTGTCATATGCTGTCCTTTTATTGTTTGGTAGTAAGATCAACAGAGTAGAACTTGCAAAAAAGATTAACTTCTTTTGGATTGGATCCTCAGTATGGGCACTGGTGAATTGTCAATGGGTTAGAGGTGGAAAAGACAGAATCTGCTCCGCAAAAAGTTGGGATTTTTAAAGGCAACTTAGAGTAATATTTTTAAAAGTGCTTCATATTTCTGAGAGAGTTAAATTCAAGCTCAACTAAAATTAAAAACAGGAGAATAAGTTACTGATTGACTGGGGGAGGATGAGTAAGATAAACCAGTGACTATTGCTCTTTATTCTGAGCAATAATTGCAAACAAAAGAGGACAGAAGAAAAAGTAAATTATTAATCTGTGAGCCCAGATGAGCTCTTGTTTTACTTTTGCAGATGTTGGGTTTTTTTCTGGTGGCCAGACTCTACCTTTCAAGAGTTTTCTATGAGAGTATGAGAGATGTATACCTACCTTTGGGGTTATAATTGTGCCAGTGTAAAAGGGCCTGGTTGTCTGCAAGACTTTTTCAGAGGCAGCAACAGAAACTAGCTTTTGCATCTGGCTAGGCTGTAATGTGAGGAAAACGCCACCACACATTTGAGGTTTTTTGACATCAAGTCAGGTTGCTTTTGGGCATTTTTCTCTGTATGGAAGGAGAATTTTCAGAGAAATAATTGTGGGGTTTTTTAAGTTTGTTCTAGTTTGTTCTTTAAAATTTAGATCTCGAATGTGTATCTCTGTTAGGTACTGTGAGCTCAGCTGGTGTGATTTTTAATCACTCGTACTGAAACCTTACAAAAAGTGTTGTGTATGGTCCCCTTAGTTCCAATATTATTTTCAGTCTCAAATAATTATTTTTAATTTTTTTTTTAATCCCATGGAATTCCAATATATTGAACATTTTACTAGTGAATGTGTTATAGAGATTTCTTATCAGGCACCTTTCATTGAAACTGTCAGAAGCATAACAATGTAAGATATTTTCCCTTCTGCTGTGGGATAGAGGTCTTATGCATGAACTCCTCTGGCCACCCAGACATATTATGGAGTGGCTGTGTGGAGCCAGAAAGTAGAAGGACCATCCTGAATATGTGCCTGCTTCTAATTATGAGGGCATCATGGCACAGAGGTCTGTCTTCTGGGTCATTGATCTAAACACATTTTTTGCTTCTGATCTGGTTTTGGGTGTGACTGGAGGACTTTGATGCTTTCTTGTAAAATTAGGCATATGTATTTCCTGTGCCAGCTCAAAGGATGTCCTTTTCTGGCTACCCATATTACTGCTTGATCAGTCTCACTCAGGCTCCCTATTTATATAGTGGGCACATACAGTGGATGGAGTTTAAAAACTTCTTAATTGCTAATTCAGCAAATGAGTTTGTGTGAGCAACTACAGTTTAGCCAGGGGTTGCCTTGAATTAAATAACTCAGGCTTAATAGATTTAGTGAAGACAAGCCCTGTGATGAGACCTACTGAGCTCACAGAAACAAAGGAGTTGAACAAGACCTCTATTTTCCTGTACATTTGTGTGTGCATGTCTGTGTTGCTTTGAGTTTTTTATCTCTTTCAGGATGAAAAATAAAGCTTACCTAAGTGGTATTTGCTTTCTACAAGTTAAAACAAGCAAGTACAAAACATAGCACTCTCTGTGAACAATGTATTTTTAGTTCATTTGTTCGGGATTGAGTAATACGTGAGATGAGGCACTGTGAAACAGATTATTCATTATAAATTGTAGTAAAATGTCGTAATTTACAAGTTCCTGTCAGGAAAATCATGAAGTAGATCATTATTTTGAAATGGGTGTGGTCTGTGGGTATGATTTCTTATACTATGAAATATCTGGGGAAGTGATCAAAACAAAATGTACTTTTGAAAGAAAGAATTACCTTTTAAAGGTCTCACTAGGCATATTTTGAATAAGATATTTAAGAATTATCTTCATAATTGAATCTCGATGTATTGAGTTCATATTTCCAGTGCATTTTATGCAGTCTGCATGTCCAAAGAAGAGCAATGAAGCTCGTAAGGGTCTAGAGCACAAGTCCTGTGAGGAGCAGCTGGGGGAACTGGGGTTGTTTAGTCTGGAGAAAAGGAGGCTGAGGGGAGACCTCATTACTTTCTACAGCTATGTGAAAGGAGGAGGTAGCGAGATGGGGGTCAGTCTCTTCTCCCAAGTAACAAGTGACAGAACAAGAGGAAAAGGCCTTAAGTTGTACCAAGGAAGATTTAGGTTGGATGTTACAAAAAATTTCTTTACAGAGAAGGGTGGTCAAGCATTGGAACAGGCTGCCCAGGGAGGTGGTGGAGTCCCCAACCCTGGAACTGTTTAAAAGACGTGTAGATATGGTGCTAGGAATATGGCTCAGTGGTGACCTGGCAGTGCAGGGTGAGCAGTTGGATTCAGTGATCTCAAAGGTCTCTTCCAACCAAAACAATTCTGTGATTCTGTGTCTTTTAGACTGGGTGCCTTATTCAGTGTTTAGTTTGTGCTGGGACATAAATTTGACCCATCCTGTGAAATGTTTAGGTTTTCCAGTCTCTTTGGCTTCTTTTGTTATATTTTCCATTGCATTTAAGTCATATTAGTAAAATACATTTTTAGAATAAAAAGAAAGCACCATTTAAATTTCATGTGTAGAATGTAAGAAGAATTGAGGCTAGGTGCGTCCACTGGTCATTTCATCCAACTCCCTGTTCAAAGTAGAGACAGCTTTGAAGTTAGATGTTGTGGCTCAGGCCTTGTGCAGTCAAGTGCTGAATATTTCGAATGATGGAGATCCAGTGGTGTGATACTTTTTTTTATCTTAAATCTAATAGAAATTTGCTGTGTTCATGTGTACTTTGCTCTTTGAGAAGAGCATAGCTCTTCCAAATATGGTGAATGCCCATTAAAGAACTGTGGGTAGCAATTAGGTTCTCCCTTTGTCTGGTCTTCTCCGGGCTAAACAGATCCACAGGTCTCAGCCTGTCCCTGTATGTCATGTGCTTCAGTCCCCTACCCCTGTGTGTGGCTCTTTTAAGTATTTTTTTTTTTATTGATAACTATTTAAAGCTATAATCAAATGCCTGTTTGTTATAGCATACTTGGCAAATAGATAGACAAAAGACTCTAACAAGCCTCTCTTTGTTCTTTGATTTCTATCATTTATTTCGGGGGAAGTGTGAAAACACCCTTTCAAAGGATATGTACTAAAAGAGACCTATTGTATAAATCCACACAGAATTCAGAGAATGCAAAATAGCAACTACTCTGTGGGAATTAATCCTCTGTTATTAGTGCAGGCAAAATGAGTCAATTAAAGCGTTTCTGTTGAACTACTGTTCTTCCAAATCCTTTTCATTGCTCCGCTAACTACAGAAAGACTAAAATCTAGAAACTGTTTAGGAGTAGATCATATTTGAGATTATTAGACTGAATTAGTCTCATCAACCACTTGAGTTTGCAAGAAGTTTTTGTTTCAGCTTTTGAAGAGGGTTTCTGTCCTGGCAAAAACATTAATCATGGATTGCCTCAATTGAAATTTTGTGCATATTTTTCCCTCCTCAAGGTTGATGCACATGGTGACAAGCATGTGGAAATCCATGCTGCTTCAAATGAAGAGCGAGCTCAGAAGTAGAAGGCCAGATCACTGGGCATCAAACAGGTAAAGAATAAAGACTGATAATAGTATGTTGCTACAGCAGCAAAATAACCTGGGAAAGCTGAACATGTGCAGGATTGACTTGTAGTTATCTTCTTCATATTGATGAAGAAAGAGGGAAAGACAGGTTATAATTTTATTTGTCTTAACATTTGTCAAGAATATGCATGCTCCTTAACACTATTTAAGTTAACTACTCAAAATTCTTCATCTTTAGAGCATAGCAAGTAAATAAATATATGTCTCCTCCAAGGGTTCTGAGTTAATTTAGCAAGGCCTTGTTAATATATTGTTGGTTGGGTTTTTTTTTTTTTTTCCCTTCTTCCCTTCCCATTTCTGCTTCCTGTGCCAAAAAATCTCTTTACCTTCTTTGTCACACCTGTGCAGGTGTGAAGGAGGGGATAGAAACCTCTTCCCTGCTGATACATTTTCCCTAAAGCTTTGTCAGTGCTGTTACCTTACAGCCTGTAACAATCCATGATGTTCTTGACATTTCATGTTGATGCACCTTCCCAATGAGACGTGCTTCATTGGTTAGGAATGAATGACGGAGGAAATGGAGGCAGCATTTCCCAGTTCTCTGAGCCAGAAACTTGAGTTGGGATGCCAGTTCTTTGTTTCTTCTGTCAACTGTGTAAATAGAGTCTGGATTTAAAAAAATCCACTGATCTTTTTTTCTTCCATACCTCATCATCAGTCAGAAATGTTTGCAGATGTAATGGAATGCATACATCTGTTGAGCAACAGCGTTCCACTGTTACAAGGTCAGCTTTAAAAGCAAAACTAGTTTCTGATGTTGTGTTTCCCTTAATGTATTTTTAATTGCTAAAGCTAATTCTCACAAGGACAAAAAGTTATGTTGACTGGCTGATTTACTGAAAGGAAGAAGAGTTTTGTTTTGAGAAAAAATAGCTAAGAGAACCAAGAGTAAGAAAAGCTCTAAAATTCACTAAAATATTGTATTTTTTTGTGAACTAGAACAGAGCTACTAAATGATAAAAAGACAGGAAAATTAAACTTTTGTTTATGTGTGTGGGACACTGTACAAATATCAAGGTTCATTACAAGCAGAAACAAGTAAATAACCTTTTTCTTTTAGCATTTCTTACTATTTGAATGTAATTTCTGGTAGGTCATTATTCACTTTTTGAAAAGTTAGTGGTTTTTGCTTAACGGAAAGGGCAGAGGGTGGGAGGGAGGCATGGGGTGAAGGAATGGAACAAATGCTCTCAGGAAGACTTATACTAAAATCCGCAGGATTTTAATCATAAATGTAATCATAAGTAAGTTTTGAGGAAAACCTTACTAGCAGCTGGTGTCTCAGATATTCCATTGTCCTTCTTTTTAAAGAGTGGAGGTAATTGCTGAAGTCCTTAAAGTGCCCAGGTGCTGCTGCTTTTGAAATCTAGTGGCTTTACCACGTGTTATTTCTGGAGGAGATACATTAATGGAACTACTAGATTTTTGACCTAGAGCAACCAGATGATGAAATTTCCATTCAGCATCAATTTTCAGCTGTTCTGTGGGGGTGGCAATTTGTTGTTACTTCAGCTTGAAATCAAATCCAGTTATTTAACTCCATACCCAAGTCCAGATGTCTTGTTGGATTTGGGTGATCCCAAAGGTTGGAAGAAGCAGCTGTGATCTTTGAAAAGACATATTTTTGTTTATTCTGAGTGAGACCAGTCCTGAAGGTCTCACTGTATTTTCAACTGTTGGCAATATTCCTAGTTGAATCTGGTTACTAAAATAAATGCAATCTCATTTTCCTCATAAAGATTTGCTGCAGCATGGGTCTCTGAATTGTGAAGGGTCAGCCAAGGATAAAATCACTTTGGGTTGGAGACAGTAACATTTCTCCATTCCAAAAACCAGCATCATTGCACCTCCTTTATTATAGTATGTTTGTCATCAATAATTATATGTAAACTACAGCTCAAACCACATCCCATCATGGGAGAAGCAGGCTTTAATTTTATCCAGCTGTTGTGCTGAACAGCTGCATGGAAGCGACATGGCTTTGTGTTTCTCCATGAAGACAGCATATCTCATTTTCACTCTGTTCAGGTTCTATATTTATATAATTTCATTTCTTTGAGTTAAATTACCCTAGCTTTACACCAGAGTAAGTGAAATTAGGGAATAAAACCCCCATATTTGATAGGAATTAAAAAGAATTCCTTTGGAGAAAGTTGGTTTATTACACAAGAATTCATTTCGTGTTTTGTTGCTGTGAAATGTTCTTTCTCTTTTATATTTCCATACAGTTCAACTACAGGAATAGAGTTTTCTAGAGCAGACATAATCACTAGTGCTCTAATGTCAGCAATACGAAGAGTTAAGTATCTTTACTAGAAGTAAATTGGTACTGAGAATGTTCTTCAAATAGATTTTGATCAAATGGCTGCATCAAAGGAGAGAGGTTTTAATTGCACTTTGACAATGGAAGCAAAAGGCCTGTGATACTTCTGTTTTCTGCCTCCTTCCTTCTGTCCCCTTTTCTTTGGTTATAGGTGAATAAAAAATATAGATATGAGCAAAAATTTCCTGAGAAAAAGAGGAAAACCATCTGAATCCATTATGATTTTGAATGTCTCTAATCTGCCTTCTGCCTCAGGAAAGACTGACGGTGTGCTGCTTGGGCTTCTGGTATGGATTCTGTGAAAGGACACTAAGTATTTTGGATCAGCCTTGAGACCTTGTCCTCAATTCTGCAGTGGGACTCAAGTCCACCCATACTTGTCCCATTGCAGGATCAGTGTTGCAAGTAGCAAGTCTCAAATTTCCTCAGTCTCTTGTTATTATTTATATATAAAATAAAATTCCAGTTACACAAAGTGGTCCTGGTGTTTTTTCCCTTCATCTTCTTTAAACTTATGTATGTGACATTTGCACAATCTGTGAAAGGTTCTCGAGATGCTGTTGTCTATACCCGTATTTTTTGACGGTGAGGAAAAGCTTAAAGTAGCATGGTGTTTTGGCTAACATTAGCTAATTCAATTATGAATGAGAACAATTACAATGACTCTTGTGTTTTGTCCAAGTCTCCCCTTCCTTTCTATACAAATCTTCTGCCTCATCAGTGCCAGCGGGAGGTATATAATGAAGCATCTGTGAGTTCCTGTCTAGTAGATGGATGGGAATGGAGCTGTTAATGTTTGATCTTGTTTTTGCTTGAATGCACAGCTCAGTGGGAACCAGAACATGACAGTGGTGGGAACCAGCTATAGAATAACTTGGCTGTTTCCTTATTCCCAGCCAGGGGAGGGGAGGGAAGGGAGGGGAGGGGAGGGGAGGGGAGGAAAAAATGAAGCAAAGGGAAATACAGAAGGATTTCCAGCATTTTGAAATCTTTGCACAATGAAACTCTTTCATCATTTGTTGCCGTTTCCATGAGTCTTTCTTTTGGGGCATGATGCTTCACAAATTACTGTAATCTGAGTAGCTCAGAGCATTTAAAGCTGTGTTAGTGAGTCTTCAATGTTCCTAAATTAATCGGTGACTATGAGGAATGGGGAAAGGATGGAATTAAATGTGTGCTTCTAACTTTCTAAAAAGAACAGGGAAGAAAATACAAAGTAAATAGGATTAAAAATGCTTTTAAACATCTTTGTTATTACTTGGTTAGGTATTCCAGCTGAGCATTATTTCACAAAGTGATATTGGCAATGCGAATATGACTCTGTGTGGGCATTATAAAACCAGCCAACTCTTTTTTAATACAGGCATAAGGCATGTTGTTGCCTCAGGCAGAAAAACAGTACCTCCCAACGTGTTCAGTGCGTGTTTTTGTGATTATTTTAGGCTGGTAAAGATGGATGTTGACTTAGGAAAGGGAGCAAAGTTCTGGCATGGGATTTGGGGGCGATGATGGTGGTCTGTTTTTGTTTTTTACTTTAAATTCACCAACATAGTTGAAACAGGCTTGGGAGGATGAAAGCAGTGTTTTTATCAATCGTGGAAAGAAAACTTGGGAAATAGCGATCGGAGCTGTAGCTGCTCTAGCACTCTTGCTATGCAAGCATATATGTGTTTCTTCCCTTAAAGGCAGTCCTTCACTTATGCATTCTCATATCCTACAGAAAATGAGTTAGGAATACAGCTTTAAATGCCTGTATTTTTTTCAGTAATATTTGGCATATGCCACATTGGCATTTAAGAATGTGGTAACTGGTATTGGTAATTGGTAAGAATTTGGTAATTCAGGTATTTTCACCCCTAGACTCCACCAAGATGTGCTTTCTTCATTCTTCTTTTTGATGTAGTTGTTAGCTGTTCTGTTTCTTTTTACTGCCTGTGAGAGCAAAGTGAAATTTTTCTGGTCCAGTCTAATCCTCGTTGAAACATGACAGCTTTTAATCTTTATTAGTTTACATATATATGTGTGTGCATGTTTAAAAAATCCTGGGTTAAATAACTGTCACTTGACTTAAATGCTTTTTACTTGACCACATCTTCATATTACATATTTACACTGCTGCTTAAAAACATCCTGAATGATAGACATCAAAACAGAATGCTTTTATCTAGCAGGAAATGACTACCTTCAAGCACCTGCATACACACATGACAAGGAGTCGGTTACAAAATGTGAGCAAGATAGCCTTAACTGAAATCCTTTCCTTATGCCTTCTGTTTTTTACAAGTACAGGAAATAAAAGGTTTAATGTTGGTAGGAGCGCAACAGATCGTAAACATCCAACTCACTTGGCACAGGCTTTCCTAATGAGAAACAGGAGAGCAGTTGACCCCTGTTTTGTGTATAGATCCACGTATGCATGTACACATACACAGATGCATGGCACGAATTCGTGTATGCATGTGTTATCTTTAGCCAGGTTCTGCCTGTGGGTGTTACAACATAAGCTAAAAATGGTATATTCCCCACCCAAGTTTCACAGTCAAGTTTGGTCATCCTTCCACTTGAGCCTTTCAGCTTGGTAACTGGAGTCTGTGTAACTGAGGAAATATGTCAGGAAATAACTGAGGGGGGGAAAAAAAAAAGTGTCCTCATCTTTGCATCCTCAGCCGTAGTGGCTGTTAGCAGATATGTTGGGGCCAGGTTGCAGTGCTCTCTCTTAAAAACATGATCTTCAATCTCTGCAGCTTGTGAAAGTCATAGAACGGGAGATCGTCAGGCTGGCCTCTGCAGTCCTCAGTTCTGCGGGGATGACAGTTCCTGTAGGTAGTGTGTTAGTTATCCAAGTAAAAGTGGACAGCGTAGCCTCTCCTTTTGTTAGAAAGAGCATCACCAACCTGGAATAGTCCTGTTAGCTCAGGTAAATATGCACAATCCTGCAGCCTTGAATAAAAACAGTGTTTTGCCACAAGTAGTCATTACAAAAATCTGGATTAGACTCTGTGCTCTAATTGCAGAAGGCCCTGGACACAGACTTAGTAGCAGAGGTTGTAACTGAAATGTTTTGGAGCGTTCTTCATTGTTCTTCATCTGTCACCTTCGAAGAGAGCTGTAACTGCAGTGCAATAAAGAGCAAGACTGATAGGCAGGAAATCATATTTTAGACCTAGAGAAAAGAATGCCCTGGGAGTTGAAGGGGCTTGCTACTGCTCCGTTCGTTAGCCCTGGCAGAAAAACTTCAGCATGAGCACGTTTGCATCAGAACAAATATGACCTCCTGCTGCATGTGTTTCTTTTTCCCTTTTTTTGTTTTGTAAAGGTTATTTCCGTACCTTCCCATAAATCCTAAGCTCCTTGTAATGCCAGTGTTATCATAATAAACTGCTATTGACAAAGAGCATTTGGCTCTTCAGATGTGCTGGGGAGGCCTGCGTAACTTCTCACTGGACCTTCCCAGATGTAGCATCTCAAAGCGGGGTCGGCTATTGCACCTGGGTGGCCTAGCAGGTGGCTAGGTCAACCCCACTGCGGAGTGTTCTTGATGGCTACAAAAGCTTCTTGTTTACAAGAAAAGCTTTTGATGACAATATCTAACTGCAAAGCAGAAGATGTTTTAGCAGGAAAAAAAAGGTGTTTCTAATTGTGTAACAGCCCCTGTCCTCTTTAATTCTGGACCATTAGCTAATTCTGGTATTTTTTGACTGTGCGGTTCTTAAATTGACTGGAGCTGACAGTTTTCTCAAGGTCTCTCTAGAAGCAGTGTTGGAATATTGATGCAATTGTGTTGTTTTCCTCTGTTTCATCTCAGTAAAGTTCATTATTGGCCATCTCTGGTTAAAGACCAAAGTCTGATCTGGACTTTCATCTTGAAGTTCATGGATTCCTCCAGAATGCTGCTCTCACACTACATTTTCAAGCTGGTGTTACTGGTAGCCATTGCGTTGGTGTTGAAAGCTGGAGAAATCAAATGTGGGCTCAGGATGTCTCACAGCTTATTACCGATCTTCTTCCTCTGAAAGCACTTTTCTGCAATGCCTGCACCAGACTAAGCTGTCAGGCTCTCTTAACTGGCCTTTTATTTTGGGTACCTTTAAAGGTCTAAATCTACCAATTAACACACAAAGCCAGCCAGTGATGTTGGCTGTGTCCAGCTGTGGCAGGTAAGCTGGATGTGTTGCTCCATCACCAGTTCTAGTTACTGAGGCATAATGTTGTTATTGACTGGATCTTCTGGAGAGGGGGAGATAAATCCCAGGTGGCTTGCTACTATAAGACCGGGAATAGCCATGCAGTAGCCTGAGCTGTGCTCGGATTCACGATCACAGGGCCAGGGAACTTCTCTTTTTGTTTATAGTGTGAATATAAACCTGCACAAGATGCAAGAATTCAATTTGATAGAGACTAAAGCTGAAGGATGTGCTTTACGTGTAGTCTGTGTGTCCAGATCTCGTTCAGCAATACTAACCTGAAGTTCATAAGACAGCTCCATGAAGTAACAGGACGGGTCACTTACTACACCCTTTTTGGCAGAGAGGGCAGCTACTGGGTCAGAAAGGCAGTTGCTGCAGTCCTTTACCACCTGGGTTCATCAGTCCCAGCCCAGGAAGGTGGCCTGCAGCCCTGAGGCTCCTGTGCAGAGGAGTGCTGGAGGGCAGCCTGTGAGCACTTCATCTTGCTTCAGGGGCTTGCTCAGCATGCGTTTTAAGGTAGCAGTGAGTTCAGCAACCGCATGCCTGGATGGAAGAATAACCTCAAGAGGAGAACGTAATTTCTTCCTTTGACCATTACGGTGTCAAGGCCACAGGATCACACGGCTTCCCGTACCAAAATCTTTCAAAATACAGTGTCCTGTGTCTTACTGCATCCAAATCTTCCAAGAAGTCTTAATCTGAAGTACCTTCTCTCAACTCCAGAGTGCAGCACGCGTGCCTTTGAAGAAGTAATTTGTTTCTTTGAACTGAGAAGAGCCACATCCAGCAGTGGGCTGGGAGTGCTGAGGCTTCCTGTGAGCCTGCTGTGCTCTGCTCCACAGGCAGCCAGCTCGCAGGAAGGGAGGGTACCCCGAGCAGGCTCACGGCTTTCCCTCAGGGATGTAGAAAAGCGCTCATTTTCCCAGCAATGTGGGGGACACAGAAGCATGAAGTCAGAAGTCTTCGTGGCTATACATGCACACACCAGCTAAGGGTCGCAGGCAGGCAGCTGTGGAGGCAGCGCTCACCACCACAGTTTTAGCCCCTTTAATTTCTTTTTTGTTGTTGTTGTTAAAAATTGTGTACAGAAACGTGCGGAGCTAGTGTATCAATCCCCAGGGAAAGAAAAGGGATTCTTCCCTTCCCCCCATCCCCTGCCCTAGATTAAGTTCACAAACGTCCTCTCTGTAAATTTAGCAAACTTCAGACTCACTTCCTTTTGTAAAGAGACCTGAAAGAGCCATTTCCTGACTCGTACAGTGCTCTTGTATGTGCCTACTAAGTGCTCATTCATGCTGTGAATCATAAAGGTAACCTCCGTTCAAAGCATTGCTCCAGTACTCTGGCGTAGCACAAAAAAAAGTTTTGTTATTCAACACGGCAGGCTAAGTCACCTTTGCCTTTATGGAGGAGCTCCACCAGTGGGCTTTCTGATCTTCTGTCTGAAAAGTATCGTTTACAAACTGCCCGAACTAAAATGCGCTGGTGAAAGCACCAAAGCCAGCCCAAAGGAATATGTTTACTATCGTGTGCCAGGCTTGACGCATTCTCCATATCCCGCCAGAGCTGAGGAATGGCATCAGGAGCTGCAAGTGAGTCAGCCTTGGCCCCGGCTCGGCGCCAGGCACGGTGCTTACGCAGCAGCCTCGCCAACAAGCCCAGGCGGACTCGGGGCATGGCACAACCTCTCATACGCTAAACTGCATGAAGATGCTAGAGAAGATCCAGCTGCTACCAGCAGCGAAGGACTTCGTTTCCTGTCTGGTCCGGTGGGAGCTGAGTGAGGCACAGCCTGTTGTGTTTATCTCTCCTCTGCTCGCCTCCAGGTTCAGCTGACAACAAAAAAAGATGAGCTGTTACTGGCTGATGGAAGGAGGAAATGTGCATCTGCTCAGCTCTTCCCCATCTCTGCCAAAGGAAGAGCGAGCCAATTCATACATAATATTGGAGTCCTCTGCCATTTAGCAGATTTTGCACAGTATCCAACTGTACAGGGACCTGTCCCTGGGGCCAAATGACCTTTGGCTGTACTTTTGCCTTGATGGAGTAAGATCAGTACAATCTAGCCTTGTACAAGACAGCAAAATACACAGATGCTAAAATCAGCAACCATGTTTTGACCAAGAAGAAAACAGAAAAGGGGAAGAAGTCTTAGCTTGTGGAATAAAGAGCTGACTCAATGTAAATGTGAGCACATGCTGTTGCATTAAATGTAGGAGTTTAACTTGCTTGCCAGTGCCCGAAAGGACTTTCCACTGAAACAGCTTTGCAAAGCCAATCAAAATAATAAAAAGTTTATTAAAGTGACAGATATAATAGATTTGGAATTGCTGTTGATAAATATACTGACTGCAATATGCCTAATAAGTAATATTATTAATATATATATAACTAATAGCAATGGTAGCAAAAAGAAAGCTATCCTGGGTATTTTCACCACACAGTGAGAGCGCAGTTCTTGGCAAGAAGGCGTCCCTCTCTTGGGTGGAGGCAGAGCAGTACAGCCTATCGACCGTCCCTGATAAGTCTTCAGTCTTCCTCCCATCCAGGTATTCCCCCTCCTGGCTTTTGATACCCTAACTCTGTCTGTCTGTGCCTCCTAGGTGAGGTTTAGCATGATTTGGGTGAAAAGCTGAGTATCATAGCCACATATGTTTATCATGTACTGCTTTGGGCTCATTAGCATATTGAGGGGTGTGAATTTTAATATTAATTTTGCAGTTTATTAGGCAAAGGTCTTTACTCATACCCTGGGACCTTCAACATTTGTTTTCTTCGTTCAGCCAAGACAAAGCTGTCTTATCTCCACAGGACTCCCTCCTGCAGCCGTTATTTATGCCAGCTCAAGGAATCTCCACTCCTAGAGATAACACAGGAATCCTGTGATCACAAACATCTTGGTCTTTTGTGCAGAATTCCCACACATGCTCTTGTACTATCACTACCCTTCTCAAACTCTTTAAAAAGCCAGATACTTATTGGTTGCGTTTTAGCATTATTGTTTTTACACTGTCCTCCTATTTGTACATAGGGTTAGCCTGCTAAGGAGACTCTCTTTAAGGAATGTTAGAGGAGCAATGGTGTAAAAATACCCTCAGCCCTGGGCTAGCCGGTGACTCAGGCCCAAAAGGAACAGAACTATGGGAGCAAAAAAAGTGATTTTAGGTTCACAGTGGGTAAGCTGTGCAGAACCCAGGCCACAAGTCTCAGAGTTAAGAACGTGCTGTGCTCAGAGCCTGATTTTTGTCCTAGGAGGCTACAGGGGTAACTACCATGAATAAACTTAAAACCATCAATTGTAAGTAAACTGCCATAAATAAAATCATAACCATTAAGGAGGTGTGAAGTGGCAGTTTTAATTAGTAATCTTGCAGGATTTCCCATATATTTGTATTTTCCTTGCAGAGTGAAAGGCATGAGGGGAGCAGTTTTACTTGCACACGAGTTCTCCCCTCTTCCCCTGCAGCTGAAAAACTGCTCTGCCTGCAGAAGGCTGACGGGCATTGTGTGAAACACCCAGCTCACCTGCCAGCTCCAGAGGGATGCTCCCGAAGCACGGGAGAGCTCAACACCGTCCCTCCCACCTGGAAAAGAGGGACCCTTTCTGCCCGTGTCTGCAGGAACTCTGTGCTGGGGACTCCGAGCAGAAGATCCTGTAATGTTTCCATATTAGCTCGTTGACTTAATCCTCTGCACCAACTTGTTTCTTTCTTCTCACCTTTCTCTTCTCGCTGCATTTGTGATCCCTTTCCCTGGCAGACTTTCCTAGCTTTGCCTAGAGCACTTCCCTGGTCCTGGGGGTCCTGCTGAGGTCTTCCCAACATTTTTCTCTTGCCTCAGTAATTTTCTTGAGGAATTCTGACACCTCATTTCTCCTGCTTTCAAGGTTTCTCATTTATGGATTATTCAAGCTCCTTGTCACGTATGGTTACCGCTACCAGCTTTTATCATTGATTTTGAGACAGTGTTTCCTTAAAATGTGGTCAGTTACTATTTTGAGAGCTGGAGGACCATAAGCTCACTCATTTTTTAAATAATATGATGTAATTTATACGTCAAGGTTTTGAGGCAGGTTTATTTTTAGTGGTGATGGCTGTGCTGACCCCATGGCCTCATCTGACCCAGTGTGGGAGAGCCTTGGCTCTGCGCTGGCATGTCTGGAGGACTACCGATGCCCCCAGAGCCGCTATTCCTAAACATATAGTGCATGGGCGTGTGGAGCATCACCCAGTTCTGTCCTGGGTGCATGCTGGTTGACTCCCCAGACTGGCACAGCAGCAGCTTCTTCTCGCTTATGGGAGAGGCTGCAGATGTGGGCAGCTGTCGCTAAAAGCCTGGCAATGGCAACTGTGCAGCGCTTTTGGCACCCTGCAGCCAAAACCGTCTGAAAGGGTGTTGTAGCATGCCTTGCATAAAAGGGACTGTTCAAGGGATACGAGTGTTTATTTATGAAGAGATCGGTGTTGCATTTGTTTTTCTACTGCTCAGTTTGCTCCTCACGTGAAGGCAGTTACAGGAGACAGCTGTCCCGACTGGCGGGAGGTGGTAGTACCCTTGGGCAGGTGAGCTCCTCAGAGCTGACCTTCCCTCCGTGCTGAGTGCGGGGACGAGGGCAAGGGCAAACCAGGGAAAAAAGAAACATCAGAGCAAGAGAGAGCAGAAGTGCGTGCTATGATCAGAAGGGACTCAGTGAAAGCACGCCAAGAAACTGGTAGGTTTTTTTATGCGCATTCTCCCTTACTGACTTTCTACCCGTACTAGTAAGGATTGGTTTCCCACCTCTTCTTTCTACCCTTTCCTATTCCCAGCTCAGCAGTGCAGCTGGAGGGTGGCCACACTCTTCCCCAGGTTAGGGGATGTTTTTGTGGGTGACTTCCAGCCATCTAAGAGGAAAACTTGTTTCTCCAGGATGCACAAGAACTGGAGATGGGCGGGCACCCATCAACGCAGCCCTCCCAGCCCTGATTTCACTCAAGGTGTTACAGTAGCCCCATAAGTCTCATTATAATCACTTTTTCCTAATGTCCCCTTGTAGTGGCAAAGGGTCTTTATTTATTTTGTATGAGGGAATAGCAGAGGCTGAGTGCTGATTTATGTGCAGAGGGGAAACCTTGCCTACTAATAGACCTCCTTAGCTGGGGTTCATTTTTTTCAGCAGTATGTTCATAACAAATGTGAGAATTAGATTAGATCAGGTCATTAGATTAGATTGAAAGGCAATGCTCAAATGCGTATTTCGTAATGAGTTTTCTTTCGATTGCTCTAATATATTCTTTAAACATTTTTACTTCAAGGAAAAGAAATTAATATAAGATTTAAAAAAAAATTATCAGAGAACAACTTACTTGTAGCAAGGCATACAGAAGAGCTGCTTGCTTCTTCTGGGATGGAGATTTAGCCATTGATTTATTTATCTGACCTATTTAATTTGTCCTAAAAAAAAGAAAAAAAACACCCCAAAAATGAAGAGGCAAGCAAAATTGTGCTAATAACAAAGCAGCAGCTATCTGGGCCTCTCCAAGCATGCCTGTGCAGTTACAGTGCCCTAATTCCCTTTATAGATTGAAAAGCCTGAGCCATCGGTTATCTTACTGAAAACAAAAGTAGACACCCTGAAGTAATATATCATATGATAATCCCAATCCAGTGGTGGGTTTGGAATAATAAATGCTATTAAATGCTTTGCTGAAATGTGCAGCAGATGTTTTTCCGGGTGCACGCTCAAGGTTTACAGCTTCCTCTCATAACCTTTCAGCAGCCACAGCAGAGGTGAGAGTTTCCCGCTGAGCACGGAGTACCTGGACATTATTTACATTCATATGAGTCAGTGAAATGAGGGGTTGTCGCAGAGCAGGAAAGGACAGATAAAACTGAGTGCCGTGGAGCCGCTGAGTAAAAAGAAACTGGCAGGTGTTGCATGCCTGACTGGCACTTCTAGGGCTCACTTGCAGGAGGCTGGTATTGCAGGCAGTGCTGGTGCAAACTCGCAGCATCAGGCTGCACCGAGAGCTCCCGCGAGGTGATGGCCCAAGTGAGGTGGTCCTGAAGCAATGCTGAGACGCCGCACACTGCCCGTCAGGGCAACACGGGTGGCGCAGGGGCTTGCTGCAGGGCTCCCTGCTCTTTTTCCAAAATGAAAGGCAAGAAAAAAAGCCCAAATGGTGCCCAGTCCTTGTCCTCCAGGAAAAGAGGGGAGACGTGCTAGACGTAAGCAAACAGGATTGCACTGGAGCTATGGCTCAGTCATTAGTCAGCCCCGCCACAGGGCTCAGCGGCATGGGGGCTCTCCTCCCATGCCAAAAGGCCCTGTAACACCTCCAGGGAGGCAGTCAGCAGGTGTTGGCCAGAGCCGGGGCGCTCTGGGGCTGCTTGTCCTTGCTGCGGGGGCCAGTTGATAAATAATACTCAACAGAACTTGCCCTAGGATTAAACCCTGAGGAATACCACTGATGACCAGTTGCCAGCAAGATGTAGCCCCGTTCACTGCAATCCTTTAAGCTCTGCCTTTCAGCCAGTTCTTCACCCACTGCACTGTAAACTCACTCATCCCACAGTTGGACATGGGCATTAGAAGTTCACTGGTACTCCTTTAATGGAAAAAACACAAAAACCTCATCATGACCACATGCAATTTATCACTATTCGTGCATGTTATCACTCAGGTACTGTATTTGCTTGGAATGAAGTAAAATTCCATTGTATTTCTGTGGGAAAAGACTTTTAACCTGAAGTCTTTTTAACGGAGCAGAGGAAGAGGAACTCACGTACATGTGCTCACGTACGCATTATATGAGTCACACATAACTATGAGGATATGTGGTTTGACAGACAACATGGAAGAAAAGTTAATGGCGACAGCTCTGCTGGATGTCCAGGGAGATCATGGCCAGGTGTCACAGTGAGGGCTGATTCAAGGGCAGTCCTGAACACCCTCTTGGCTGTACTCTTCTGGCCCCAGGGACACTCCAGTGCTCTCCCCAAACATGGCTGTGCCGACCCCAACTGCCAGCAGCTGCCCGGCCAAGGTAGAGGGCAGTTTGCAGGATTTTGGTAGGAGAGGCTCTTTGGAAAAAATATTTATGTTTTGTGCCAGCTGTGTTGCAGAAAGCTGTTTTTGGGGACACCTGCAGGACGCTGTATTTTTTGCTTATAAAACTCGGTGCATGTTTTTTATGCAACAGCCTGTGAGACACGTACCCAAGTGTGTGTCCATGGCTCCGTAACACACCCTTCGTGTATCACGTGTAAGTCCTTAAGTCTCTTCAGAGGAGACACTTCCTCGTCTGAAGAAGAAGTGCGAGCTTCCGTTCCCTGTGATGTAAAAAGGCCACCAAGGGGCCCCGGCAGTGGAGTGGACCCGCTGCTGGCCCTCCCCTGCCCCTGGTGTGCCAGGGCCTCCCTGCCGTCCAGCCACATGCCCCAGCACCTGAGGATGCCCAAACCTGCACCTGCTCCCCATGAGTTCCTGTGTTTACCGCAGCAGGTTTCTCCTCCGTTGTGCTCCCACCATGAACCATGGCAAACCTGGCTTTCATGTCCTCGCAGGCACTAAATCTCATCCGGCACAGCTCAGACCCACTGCAGAGAAGCTGTCTCAGACAAAACTGGGCTCTTCCCAAATACTTTTTGTTGTGTCAGAGGTTGCTGGGGCTCAGTCTCCCTTGAAAGGGATGCTGGTGGCAGCGCGTGTCCACATGGTGTGTCAGCAGGCACTGAGCCTGCAGAAGATGTTCCCCATGCTGCAGCTGGGCAGGTTTTGCTGGCTGCAGCAGCACCAGAGACAACACTATGAGACTAGTTGTCTGTGATCATTTCCCAAGGCAGCCAGCTCTCCTGTGGGAGTACCAGCAGGACCTTCAGTGAAGGGCAAGTGCTTGTGCCCTAAGGGGTTGAGGGCTTCCATCCGCTCACAGCCAGCTCCCTGCCCTTACATCCTGCACCAGCGCTCACAGAATCTCCTCTGAAACATGTACTGAAGCACCTGTGATGGGTTGGGTTGGGGGTGGCTGCACAGATGCGTGAAGTGAGACCACTGTGGCTGAACTTAGAATAAGTTCATGAAACAGAAGGATTAGCTGCAAGTGCCACTGTGCCTATAGCAGCTATGAAGTCCCCATAAGGCGATGAAGCAGGGCAGCACAGCCAGCTGAGGGGCTGGGGCTGCACCCCAGTGGGTGGTGAGGGCTGGCCCAGCACAGCCCCTGGCATACTGGTGTTTCTAACCCTTTTGCTGCAAGCTGCTCCTGGCTTTGGGCGAATTTATATTTCTTCTACATTCTTTAATCCTGCAAATGGGAGCACCTGATGCTTTATATTTTAAATGAAAGGACCATCAATTCTTGTATCCCAAAGGCTCAACAGCTTCTCTAGGAAAGAATGGGAGATAGCGTCACATCCTCTCTACACATCACAAACCCTTCTTGCTTTTAGACCTGGGTTAAGAGGACCTCTGGCTTTTGCTGTCCTGTGCTTATTCTAGAAAATACCCTAGCTGAGAAATCAGATGTAAGTGTGTGTAAGGGAAGGTCCGGCTGCCCGAACTGTGCTGGAGAGGCACATGTCTGTGGGTGTGTAGAAGCAAACCTGATCCTGCCTGAGAGTGAAGCAGGGATGTCTGAGTACATTGGACTGCAGGGGTGAAAAGTGCTTTGACTTTTAACCGCAGAAAATAATAGCTTGCTCACACCAAGCCCAAAGGGCAAGAAAAGATGCTCTGGGGTTCTGAGTCCCTGCCAGACTTCTGTGATCAAACTTCAGTCAATTCTTGGTGCAGCAAACTCAGCATGGAAACGCAGGATCATTTATTGCTTCCCTGTGCTGAGAAGATAGTCAGCTGATGGCTACAAATCCAAAGAGTATTTGCTTATGAAAAGATGGGTTTTTTCCTCTGGCATTCTTTAACCTTGTCCTCACTTCACTGTCATTTGGACCAGCTGTACTTTGTGATGCGGTGGACTTTGTTTTATCAGCCTTTTTTTACAGTCTGCCAGCTTTTAGAGATCTGTAGTTATGTAAAATGGGTGGGCTTCCTTGCCTGGCTGAGGAACAGCATACGCTGACTGGCACTACCCCTTGGATTTTCAGCTACTTCTACTTTTGTTTCAAACTGGACTAATACAGTGTTATTTCTTTGATGCTAGCGCTTGTGGCTGCTTCTGTCTGTTTTCAGCTCTGCCTGTTGCTCTTTGGCAACAAATAATTCCTGCTCCTACACTACTACATACAATGCTTGCTAATCCATTGAGTTATGGCTAATGAGATCAATGGGAGGTAAAAATAACCCAGGGATTAGTAATGTATCCCAGGAATTTACCTCTGACACTTCTGATTTTGCTAAGTAAGAATCTTTTTGTTTCTTCTGGTTACATTTACCTGGAAAGAACAAAGCCTAAACCATTTCCCTTGATGCCATTGCCTCTGTGGGGCACGTGGCTTCCCATGGCAGGCTGCGTGCTCAGCCTCTGCGCTTGGCATCCCTTCACCACTGCAGGACTGTCCTCCTGACTCTTTTTTCTTTACATTTTCTGCCTATAATGGCAAAGCTACAGCTCTGTCCAGAGGTTATTACCTTTAGGAGTGGTAGACGCAGATTTCGAGTCTTCCCTCCACATTAAATCGGAAAAAAAAAAAAAAAAAAGACCCACGTACCTGCAACTGTAGCTAAGCTGTGTGGTGGGAAACGTTCTTGTACATCCATGTTAGCCCATGGTAGGAAGCTGGTTGGGGAAAAAACCAAAATTCTACCATACGAACTGACCACAAAAAGCACAAGGCTGTAGACCAAAACTCTGAGTCCTTTGGTTTCCGCCAGTAGAAGCTGTGCAGTGGTGTTTGTACGTCATGTCAGTGACTGACACAGACCAAATGTGAAAGTTCAGGGAGATGGTGAGGAGCCTAGGCTGGGGTTTGCTCATCATGAGAGCCATCAGAGGAAGACTGTTCAAAGGTACCTTCGCGGTGGTGTCTGTGTGCCGCATTATAGTAACCCGCTTTGAATAATCTCACTGTGCACTTTTACCAGTGTGTTTGAAAACACCGCTGCAATATCCAGGTGACTTGGGAACAACAATGGGTTTTCATGTGAAAGATGCTGCCTCTCTCATGCTTTTTTCCCCAGGTGGAGGAAGGTTTCTAGTAGGAATTTCAGGGATTCATGTCCCTTCCCTGCACGGTGGGCTTCTGGGAGGTGATGTGGAAAACATGAAGCTACCTCATCATGCTCTACAGCAGACTTCCAGGAAAGGATGGGCACCTGGTTTTGTCTTACCAAAGCATGTTCTTTTTAACCTGTTTTGGTGGAGAAGGGAAAGCGAGCTCAAGAAAAAGGAGATGCCTTTTCCCTTCAAGTGAACGTGACCAGCTGTCACCTGCTGTGTGAACAATAGAAATGCGCAAAGGTCCAAATGCAAATAAACAAAACTATTTAACTTAGAGGAGTTTCTGTTTGTTTTTCATCCTCATGAGCTAATTATCCCCTGGGGCTTTTTATCTTTTGCTTTGGCCTTCAGTAAATCTGGGAAATGAGACCGAAACTGGTTTGAAGACGGAATTTCCCCCTCCCCCTGCTCCCTATTTTTGGCAGAGGTGTGTGACTGTGCTTTATTCTGTAACCAAGCACAGCGAGCACATTGCTGCAAAAGTCAGAGCACAGCAGGGCTGGAGCCCTGGAGGTCAGGAGTGCACCTGGCAGTGCTGCGCTGGCGTTGGGCTGTGCTCCTACCCCAGAGCCCGTGGCCACCACCTTCAGCCTTGCGTCCTTTCCTTCGGCAGCTCCTTATAGCGACTGGCCTGAGCTCCTGATGGGCTTAAAGTTCTCCATCAAGGTTGCACTTATCAAAAAAACCTACTCAACAGCAAAAAATGCCAGGTCTTGGGGGAAGAAAGAAGAGTCCTGGGCAGGCGTTGTGCTGGATGGTGAAGTTACAGCCTGCTTTTGAGTTCACAGTGGGATTAAACATCAGTGGCAGGCATGCTAGTCATGTGTGTTTTGTTTCAGATGGCAGCTAATGTACATATTTAAATTGCGGCCACTTCTCTGAAACCTGCATTCCAAAAAAAAAAAAAAAGGCATTTAAGCAATCCTGCCCAGGCAAGCAAAACAACTGGGCCACGCTGACTCTGTTATACCGGGAGGTGGGTTATTTAAACCAAGGCAAACAGCTGCACACTGTGGGTTTCATCAGCATTGCCATCGGTTGGTGCGTGTCCGTCCGTATGCGTGTGGCCGGCTGCGCATACCTTCAGCTCAGCTTTTGCTCCTCCAAGGCCTGTGGAGGGAGAGCCCGGGGGAGAGAGGATTGTGAGGAGGAAACTCATGCAAGCTGAAGGAAATAAACCTTCTGGTCAACTCAAAGAAAGGGAGGCGTGACAAACATCTCTGCGCTAGCCTCCAGCCTGAGGTAACGCTGTGCGGCGAAGAATTACGCAATGGTTTCCTGAGTCCCTTCTTCATACGTAGCCCGTGTTTTCCCCGCAGCTGCATCAGTGAGACCTCCGCGTTCAGCTGGCCAGGCTCCAGGGTGGCAAGGCTCCCAAGACAAAAGCGTCGTCTGCAGGAACGTTAAAGCACCTATTTGCTCTTTGGGGGAAAATTTTGCATTGGGTTGTTGAATAACACGGAAAGCAAAGGCTCTTTAAAAGAAGAGGGGAGGGGGAAGGGTTGTTTTTCTCACATATTTTATGTTTTAACTCAAATTACATAAACAAAAAAAAAACCCTCCTGCCATGCTGTTGCTATGGCTACAGCTCAGATCGTTGTGTTGGGGCCTGGGAGCAGGGGAATGCCAAGTGGAGAGGGGGACGTAAGCCCTGTGCTCCTTCTTGCAGCCGGGTACGGCCCTCCGTCATGGCCTCTGGCCTCATGTTTGTCCAAGGCCACCTTTCCATCCCCGATGGAAACACAGAAAAAAATGCAGCTGCGAAGTCTTCTGCTGGCTGCCTCAGCGTGAGGAGAACTTCCCAGGTCATGAGCTTGAGAGCGAGAGGAAGGAGGATCTTCGCACCTCACCTCCCTGGAGATGTTATCAAAGCTGTCATAATAGCCACTCTCTAACCCTTCCCCAGAGGCAGGCGTGCTGCAGGGAGGAGATCGAGCAATGCAGAAGGTTGGCATACCTGTAGGCCTGATGCAAGCCTTGTGCCTGTGCTGTGATGAATTCCCACTGGTGAGGTACTGGTGACCAGTTCAAAGCCTACTGGTGTTGCGTAGCCCCGACTGTACGCTCACAGTGCAGCTTTGCGGTGGGATCGTGATCCTGGAAACAAAGTCAAGCTGGGTGATGTTTTCCCCATGTTTAAATCCTGCTGTACGTCTTGATTGTACTTGGTCACTCTGGTCCCCTGGTAGCTTGGGAAAAAGTTATTGAGGAAGTTTAAAATCGGTCTTTTCTTGAGCTGTGGCATTACCACATCACTCTTGTGGAGGCTCTGTACCATCACTGTGAGAATATTTCTGCTGTGAGAATATTCTGCTGTGACAATTTTCTGCTAATATCCTCTTAGTAGGGTCTCAGTGAAAGTCACATCTGAAAGGTTAGTTGTTGTCTTTCATGTGTGCATGTTTAAAATTATCAGAGTTGGCTAGAAAAGCTCTTCTCATTTAGCACTGCCTCGCTTGTTTTCTGTGACTCCCTGAGAATCTATTTCAGCAGAATTCATTTAGCAAACGCAATGGTAAACTGCGTTGGCAGAAGAAGATGAACAAGATACAATAGACACTTTTAAATTGATTGAAAATTCGCCTAAGCTGCTTACTTTCCTAATTATAATGCCTAATTAGTTAGCTTGTTCCATTCAGTCATGCAGCTTTGATAGCCTTATTATGCTCCAGAAGTCTGGGGCCTGAGGCTTAAGCGGGTCTGTCCTAGATACCCAATGAACTGTTAATTTGAAAATAAAAACATTCTTAAACTGCTCTACTAGTAATCACCTTCTAGACTGATTTACAGAGCCAAAAGGACCAGCTTGAAACAACTTCAGAACAGATTCCACTAGGACTGAGATGCACAAGTGGAGTTAACTGCTGAAGTTACTGTAGCTTCACCAGTAAGAAGGTACAACACCCTGACGTTCAACAAGAGCTACTGGAGACCATCTCGTCCTTCCCGTACCACCTCCAGCACTAGCTACCGGGCGAGTTCGAGGGAGCTTACTCTCACCTCCTTTGGCCTACCAAACTGCAGAAGAGTCCAGGCTCAGCAAAGGAGTAGGGAGGTTTGTAGCCTAGTGTTTAATCTGCTGTCGAGGAAGGAACACGCATTTCTGTTCCTGAGAGGGATTCGTATGAAGCTTTCACAGCTGAGGTGCTGCACAGACATGGGGAGTGTCTGGAAATGACTGTTTCTTATGCAGAACCTGATCTGATAAATCAGGGTAATTTATGTGACAGAATCTGGGTTTAGTCCAGCCTGTGTTTGTCTGGACAACCACTTGGACATATGTTACCTCCTGCTCTCTTCCAAGAGCTCCTGTATTTCTTATTGGCCTTCTCATTCCTGAGGCCACAGCTGACAGCTGTATCTCACACCTGGGCAGAGCTGGCACACCGCTGCCTACGCCGTAGTTAAAACCAAAACAGAAAACAAGAATAGTTTCATGCTAAATGCCCTGCAAAGCCTGCTGCTGGCACTAGGCAGAAGGACATCTTGTTCTTAAAATTAGCTTAGTTCAGCATTCCCTGTGGTTGAAACAGACACTGCCCACTACTCTCTAGGGCGAGGAGACACCTTTCAGATGACACACAACTTATGCAGCCACCAAAATCAGTTTAAAACCTTGGTTTATGTAAACCAGTGCGTGTTAGAAGGCAGGTAAGCCTCTTCCTTTCCTTTGAAGTGAAAGCAGTGCTGGCCAGAGGAGGCAAGAGGACAGGAGTGGAAACCTTGCATGAGCCCACTTTCACCATCAACTTAGGAGAAGGGCGGACAGCATTGCAAAGTTAGCAAGCTTGTTTCCAAGCTGATTAAAAAGTTGATGAGCAGTGTCATTTCCACTTACTGCTGTAAAGGTAAAGGCTTAAATACACAAGATGAGTTTGTAACACACAGGGTATGTGCTTAACATAGCACTTGCAGCTCACCACTGCACATGAAAAACTCTGTACAGGATCTGAAATTATGTACACATACTTATTACCAGAAGCATTTGATATTGGTGTTTCAATATTCACATAAGGGAGCTTCTTTGCAGTTTGTAGAAATACTTTCTTCTACTCCTGACTAGTCGCACCTATTTTTGTGATTTAGACTTTAGAACAATAGCTGGATGCATCTTCCCCTTCAAGGTTATGCTCTCCTGAGGTGCTCTGCAGTTATTTGAACGTCCCAAGGAAGCAACACCACAAGCTCCAGTTTTTCTGGAACTGCTTTCTCAAGAGACCAGCAGCCTCATTTAGGGTCTCCAACCACAGCACAAGTATAGCTCACTTACACAGAATGCTTCACCCCTCCCAATGCCCAGCTTCAGCACAAGCGCACAGAACCTCACCACTGGGTCCTGCATCCACACGAGTGCCCATTTCTCCCTGGCACTGAGGTCAATTGTGATTCACTCATGAAAATATTTGGGTGAATGAAGTCTTTTTATTAATTTGCATGTGCATGTGAAAATTAAGAGTCAAAACTACTGCCATGAAGTGAAAACACTATTTATTTTTATAAAAGGCAATAATTAAAACAAACCCTACCAGTGTGTACATTGTACACATTTGAATGACACTCACAAGAATGAAGTTTCCATATACAAAGATTACAAGCCCACACTGGTAAAGGATGCACACAGGCACGTACACAACTTCACAGATGCCTCAGCTCCAAATCACAGTACCAATTACTCTATGACCACACCTGCAGAGCAATTTCATTATTAGCATCCACACTACTTTATGCCACTACAAACTGTATACAGTAAGCAAGGAGAGTGCACATTCAGAGAGCACATGTATTCGCAGGAAGAATTTATTTGCTGGAATAACCTCTCACTCTTCTGTTGCCATCTTCAAGAGATATTCTTTGTCAATTTTGAAGAGCCTCCACCCCTCCTCAGTGGACAGATCAGAAGCACCTCTTCTCTTATAGAACCTGATGGACGGTTCATTCCACTCTGCTACGAGGAAGTGCATACTGCTGCAGCGGCACTTCACAGCAACCTGCAAAAGCACACAACACAATGCATTTCAAAGAACAGCCGCAGATGAGCCTAGTAAGCACTGGTGGGGCTGCTCAGCAACCAAGTGTGTATCACCAAAAGTCATCATGTTCATTCTGTCTGGTCACCTCAGCACTTGTCAATGTTTAACAGACTCTAGACAATGTTTTAAGCCATCTAGCATCCTGTCACCTCCTTTAATTGAGTAGTGCTGAAGAAGATGCTCTCCTGCTGTTAGAAAAGCAAGAACACTGCCTTGCCATGTGTCCTCAGTTCTGCTTGTTTAGACTGATCACTTAGACGTACCTGACTCAAGTTCTTCAGAATTTCTGACCCAATGCCCAGTCCTAAAAAAATAAACAAAAACACAAGAAACTTAATTTTATAGTTTTATCTTTCAAGAAGCCCAACAGGAAGCCACTCATCTGATTGTGCAACACATACCTCTATACTCCGCCATCACATAGAAATCTTCAAGATACAGCAGTTTTCCAATCCATGGATCATAGGTGAAGTAATACATGGCAAAGCCCACAATGCTGTGTTCTGAAACAAAGGGTGTAACTTCAGCTAGTCCGAATTTAAAAGGCAAAAATATTAAGTCTTACATGCATGTTTAAACATACAGATTCTCTTTCTGTGACATGCAGACGTTTGCTACTGCTTTAGAATTAAGAATGACATTTACAAGTAAGCACACAACTGAAAATACAAGTTCTGACAAAACCTGTATCAACCTAATGGAATGAAGACTGCCCTTGCCATACCCTGAAATCCTTGAAAGCACTATCAAAGTGCATGCTGAACGCAAGGCCTTTTTCTACAAACAAATGCACACCCTACAGAGTTATCAGTATTTCCATTCTGGAATGCAAGTAAAAACTTTACACAGCAGCTCACAATCTAGATGATTACCCAACCTCCACTTCCTTAGCCACAAAAACAGTTTATCAAACTCTAAAGAACACTGACTAATCTTCCACTGTATATTCCTCTGTAACTACACTGTCCAAGAAGGCATGCTCACAGGCTCCCTTTACAGGAGCATTTCCAGCAACTCAACTTATGCTTCCAGGGAGCATGATGCCATTTTCTTTATCTTCAGCACCATAAAGTCAAGGTAAGTAAAGCCACAGCTTCAATTATAATTCTGTGGCTCAACAGGGAAAACAAAACAACTCTTCCAACAGCAGCTCACTCAAACCGAAACCTTGAGTATTTTAACTACATCTGCCCTAACGCTCTGCACATACTGTAAGAGAAGTGTGCAAACAGATTTCTGATCTACTGTGTCTTTGGTAAACGTTTGGGAATAGCACTTGTCCCTGTAGACCTTACCTCATATTATGATCATCTACTTTATTGTGTAACGGATCTTTTAGTTACCTCCCCGCCCATCCATGTACACGGAAGGGCCATGTACATGGCGAAGCTAGAGACTGTAACCTGAAGATTGGGGACAAATTAAAGAAAAAAATGTGATTCAACAGGATTACATAAAGGTAAGTCAGGGTCAAACAAGAAAAGCCATTTAAGTAATTGGAGTCAAGTACATTATATTATAACCTGACCTTCCCATGATTCCAGGATTAGCAACTACTTTAGCAGAGTATCACTATATGTTACTGCATTTACCAGTTAACCTATTCCTCCTCCTGTAACCCCAATTCACTGGTGGAACCTCACTTATAACCGATAACATTAAGTATAAGATGCCTCGCGCATTTAGTGTCTAAAAATAAGTATCAGGAAGTCTCACCTTCAGAAGACCACTGTTCTTTTGGCACTTCTGCAACCAGACAGTGGTAGAAAGGGTGCTCGCCAAACCCATCCTCAAGCAGCTCTAGAAAAGCAGAATGAAGTGGCACCTGAGCTACAGGTACTGTCACTACGCTACCAACCCAATAAGCAGATACTGCTTTTATACCTTTCTCAGTTAGAACCACTTGATCCTCCATATCCTCGTATTTCGCTAGTTCCTGGAAAAAAAACCGACATGTAAGCGGACTCTCCCCGCAGCCGCTTCCCTATTGGCCGCTCCCAGCACCCACCCCACCACCCCGCCGCCGCCTTGCGCAAGAGCTTGTTTTCGCTCAGCCAGAGGGCAAAAGTGCCCCCCCCCTTCCCGCTGAAGGCTGCAGATCTGTCCCAAACCCGGCTGCCCAGCGCGGGCAGACCGGCGCCTGACGACACCTCCGGCCCCGCCGCGCCACGCCCCCGGCGACACAGAGCTGGGGGCACGCAACCGCGGGTTTGGCGCGCCGCCGGAGCGACTGTGCCCGCCGCGCCACCCCAACCGCCTCCCTCCCCGCACCTTGATCAGTCGCAGCAGGTCGGGGCAGTCCTCAGGACGCGCGGCGCGTATTCTAAACGAGGCCATTTTCGACGGCGCTTCCCCCTGCGGCCCCCTCGGCTGACGAGTCCCCGATGTGTGAACAGGAGGAGCAACTGCTTCTTCATTCGTGTCCCGGGCGCGGCGGCCACCTGCGGTCAGTCAGGCTGCGAGCATGTCCCGGCGGCGAAGAGCAGACAAGTCACCCTTCTCCAAACGCGACGGTGCTCCCAACTCCAAGTGGGCCCGGCGGGGCTCCCGACCTCCCTATTTATAGACGCTCGCGCTCCGCCTCTCCCCGCACGCAAGCCAATGGGAACGCCCGCGGTGCTCGCCCTCAGCCAATGACAGCGCCCCTCCCCGGAATCTTGCCTCAGCCTGCCAGCAACAAGCCGGTGCGGGTGTCTCGTGACTCGCCCTCCCTCCCCACCCGCTACCCCACCCGCCGCGCGGTGGCGCCCCCTGGCAGAGCCGGGCGGCGCTGCAGGGCGGCCAGGGGAGACCCCGCCCCTTCTCCCCTCAGCGGCGCAAGGCTGGCTGGCGGACCTGGGGCTGAGGGGACCCCAGCGCCGCCCGGGGAGCCCGTCCTGGCGCTCCTTGGGGCCGTCGGCCTCTCCTAGCACCGGCTTCCAGGGTTCCTCGAAAAGTGTTCCCGCCAGAGAAAAGCGTAGAGCTCTGGAGCCCAGAGCAAAGTGAGCCGAGCGAGTGCGGCTGCGCCTTGAGCTGGGGCTCTCCCTGCGGGCAGCTGAGCGCCGCGGCACCATCTTGGGGAATACTGCGGCCTTGAGCACCGTGTTTGTCAGCGCTGTGTGGAGGGAAAAAAACCCAACCTAACCTCTGTGCTTGCCTGAAATACTAAGTAGTGATCCGTATCAGCCCCTGCGGTGGTGGTGGTGTTGTCCTGCCCCTGGGCGGGAGAGTCCTGATGGAAAATGAGTTCAAAACCTCAGTTTCACTTTGGGCTTGGGACATTTTCCAGTCTGACACGCTTCACCATAACTGACCTGGTGTAGCAGCCTCTACTGACTGATTTGGGATATGGGAAGACACTAGGTCATGCTACTGCTGCGGAATAACAATCCTGAGAACCTGGAACAATCCTGAAAATCTCTCACAACCCTCACACCCTGTTTTTCGACGTACAGTGTTCACCTTCGTTAGGTAGAAGGGCCAGCATGGAACATGATACTACAAGAGAATTGTACACGGAAGTGTGTATCCTGGTGGTTAGCGTTACCCTTTGGCACACAGTGGGAAGTGCCTAGAGTTTTGGAAGAGTAATTTAGGGTTTATGCAAACACCCTAACTGGCTCACTTCACCCTCTATTGGAGCAAAAATGGAGATGCCCAAAGAACAGAAGCATTTCCAAAACACAGAGCAGCAGCCAATGGCTAGTAGTAAAGTTAAGATTTGTTTCATGATCTGGAAATCCTCAGGACAAGGCTTTTTTTCAGGGAGCCTGAATCTGAAAAGACTAGCAAAGAGTAGACGCAACCTAACTACATACATTCAATGAATATACATTTTTTCAATCCTTAGAAATGATCTGACTGGGATTAGAAATGGGGAATACTGTCTCTGTGAAAGACTTAACAGTGTCTGTGTTTGTGTCAACTGTTTTTTCGTTTTGCGTTTCACAATGAGGAAGTCACGTTATAAGGAAATGTACTGTTGCATAAGAGCAGAAAGTGCCCGGTTCCTTTCATTCTCAAGTCAGAAGTCATATGATTTTATAAGCTGAAGATGCAGCAAAAAAAGTATTTTCCACCTTGACTGTTCTTGAAAGTCCTGCTTTAACTTGCTCACAAGTATCCTAATACTGGGTTACCCCAGTGAATACAGTTCACTGGAGTTAGCTTTCAAATTCATAAAGCAGAAGAAAAAACTACTTAAAAATTTCCTGAAGTATCAAAAATAGTTTCATGAAACAATAGGAAATGCAGAGAATTAAAAAAAAAAAAAAGGAAAACGAAATATATCTAATTAAGATACCTAGATCTCAGAGATTATGCTGCAAATTTACAAGGCAGTTCTAGTAGAACTCAATTTTGTGAATGAATCAGACTGATTCTGATTAGTTCTTTACAGCTTCTTCCTTTGTCTCAGGTCTGTACATCTTAGAGCAGCTTTCATGTTATTTTGACAAAGCTGAGCTCAGTGACGGAATCTCTAATGACTTGCATAGGGCTTGGATTTTATCCTTGAGTGGTCAGACCACTTATTTGCAATTCTCCCCAAGGGAATGAGTGGTTAAGTCTCCCAAAGAGGGTCAAGTTTTTGTCAAATTATGCAAATATGTATCCTGGAAAGTGTTTAGCAGACGTGTTTAAGGTAAAGCGCTGTTACTGGATTCTCTGTTACCAGCCAGCAGTTTCTTTCGTGCAGAACCTGCTGACTAAGAATCCATCTGCATTTCCACCAGGAGGGTTGGTACTTCAGTGTTTGAGGGGTAGAATGGTTAGAATTATCTAAACAGGTCACACGCATTGTTCTTCCTAGTCTCATTTTAATTCCTCTCTAAATCTTACTTGTAAGTGAGAAATGGAAAATTTATTTTTTAGCATGCAACAGGAACTGGTATTAACAAAAGCACACAGAGCGCTGTGTATCTGACTGAGGCAAGTCTTCCCCACATCCTCTCCAGAGATGGAGGTCTTGGCTGGTCTCAAGCTGCAGGAAACAGCCATGCTAGTTCCCCAAGATGCTTTCATGGCGACACAACTGAACAATTGTTATTGGAACTCAGCAGGACTTGTGCTGATAGCGTATTTTTATTTTCATCTAAATTTCTGAATATCCTCTTTTCTTGGAGGCTGGACACAAAGGCTCAAAGTGAGCACCAGTTTTCTGTCTTTACTGTTCAACTAATCAAACTCTCTTTACTTCTCACATTTTAATTGTTGATTTCCTCCTTCGCTGGGAAGATTGCTTGAATTCCTGTATGAATGCCTCTCTCATGCCTCAAAGGTTCTCTGTTTATAAAAAAATAAAAGAGGGAAGGAGAACTGCTTATTCCACATTAAATTGCAGTGAGTTTTTTACTCCACTACTAAATGTTCTCAAGTATTTAAATCCAAATTTTATCTCCAAATTATAGTTCCTGTCAAATCTCTGAAGCAAAATACAGAAAATGCAAGTAGTATTCTGTATTGACTTTTAATTTTTTCCAGATTAGTCTTTGCACAACATTCAGGATTCTCCTAGCATTTTCAACTGAATAATTTCTTCCTAAAATTTAGAACTTGAATTGATGAGTTCAGAGTTTCTTCCAGGTATTTTTTTTCAAGCAACTTACAATTACAATTTAGCAACATGAGGCTGTACATAGAAAAAAATACTCACTTCTATTGGAATAGTACAGAATAGTAAATATACACTGCAGTAGCACTGCTCAGAATTCAGGGCAAATGCACATTTAACAGTTTTGCATAATAAAACTACAAGGATTCCATACGCTGGAAATTAAAGGACCATAATTTTCCATTATTATCTTTGAAGACATATTTTAGGTCATTAGAACCCTATTCCTGTAAGCTAATACATCTCATCTGTCATTTTTAATCATACAGTTTGATGAATTTGGTATTTAGACATAACTAATTATCTGCTTGCATTCACAAATCATCTACATCATGCATGCAAGGACTTTGGGATATAAAAGTTGAGAAATAAATGTTGGAAAAAAATAAGACCAGGCATCAATTTTTTATACCTTTATAATTACATACATGTAATATATAGATACACAGTTATATAATATATATATATTTGATACAGTAGAAGTCCCTTTGGCTCTGATCCTGCAATATACTTTAACAACGTTCTTAGGTGCAGTATCTCAGGCTCTAAACTGGGGAATCTAAATTTTTCCTTAAAACTCATGGGGGTTCACTCGCTGAGCAGGCATTTTTCTTACATGTCACAATCACAAGGTCGTCTTTTTGTTGTCTTTTGGCACAGTCATTTGCACTGTCCAGAGGTGATTCTTTCCATGGCATCTTGTTTTTTGAACCTTCAGCATGCACACATGCCAGATTCCACATTTTTTCGTGTGACCAGATGAACAGGAAACTTTGCAATAGCGCTCTCGACCTTTTCCCCTGTAGACACGCGGAGCTAGTCTATGTGTGGTCACGTAGCAAGAAGCATGTGACTGTATGGGCTGGCATATATGAGGGCTGTAGCTGGGGATGGGACTTGAGAGCAAGATGTTTGGGGGTGTGGGCCAGCTGAGAGGAGCCTTTCCCCTCTCATGCCATGCCTGCCATGAATCCTTCTCCATGAATGAGGATCACCCGCCAGGCCCCTCACTTGTGCCTGGTTAGGCAGCCATGAAACAGGAGGGAAGGGGCTCACACTGCATCTGTGACAGAAAAAATGTGTTAGCAGCAAGGTGGGTTTTGCTGAGTGTGCAAGGCATGCATCGGCAATCTATCACAAGTCTTATATAAAAAAAGACATAAAACTTATTTTTTCAATTCACATAGCCTTTGTTTTGTTTCTTTGGAAGCAGTTTATCAAAAAGAAAGTGATAGAGAAGAAAGACTGATCAGGTGTTACTCTTGCAAACAGTGAATAATCTGGTTAATGAACTTTCACTGTTTGCTAGAACATTTATTTTTATCATATTCTTATACAATCTCAGTGGAGTCTTTTGTTTAGCAAGGTGCGTTTAACAACCTCACTGCTAACTCGTACCTCCTACAAGTACCATTTTGTTGGCAAGCTGAAACGACCACGTACATTCTGGTCGGTGTAAAGCCACGGGCTATACCTGGCCGCCTATACAGCAGTCACTCGGAGGTGCTGACACGGTTAGCGACTAGTTCTCTGGAAGATAGATCCTTACCCGCTCTACGGTGTCTCTGTGCAGAGCAGGAGCTGCCCCTCTGCCCGCAGACCCCGGCCCGGGCTGATTGTTCTCTCTGCTCTAAGGCTCTTCAGTTCCCAGTAACAAAAGTAACTCCGATGAATTAAATTTTCTTAGACCACTTCCCGTAGGAAATACCAAGGCTCAAAATTACCTTCCCTAACAGTGCCACCAAGTGACCGGCCAGGGGAGGAGGCCGTGTCCCGGCGAGCTCCGGTTGCACACAGCTGTGTCGAGATTCCACCGGCGCCGCTGCGGGCCCGCCGGCCCGGGGAGCGCTTCCGAGGCCCGCTGAACCGAGGCCCGGGTTGGGGGGAGGTCGGTGCTATCTGGGCCTGGTGCTGCGGCACGCTCAGCTGCGCGCCCGCGAACGTGCCCCCTTCAAGACACGGTGGAAAAAAAGCACTGTTTTTTTAAAATCACGGTATTTAGTAAACTCCAGTCGCACGCAGAGCCCGGCGGACACTGCCTAAAGGTAGCCGGCGGCCCCAACCAACATCCGCCTCCGAGAGCGGTTGCGCTGCGCGGCGGAGGGATCGGCAGCCCGTCCCCGTGTGGAAGGCGCGGTCGCTGGCAGGAGGCCGGGGATCAGCGGGCCCGGACCCACCCGGGGGCGGGAAGGGCGGAGGGGAGTCGCTTCCGAGCGGGCCGTGCACGGGGAGCGCACAGAGCGTCGCGCTGGAAAGGCCGCGCGCGGAGTATTTTCTGGGCCAGGCAAGCCGCGAGTCTATAGTGCTGGAGGACCGCGTGCCTGGGGCAGGCGTGGCCCCCGCAGACGCTGGGCGAGCGACGGCTCCGCTGACAGCTCCGGCCCCGCTGACAGCTCCGGTCCCGGTGGCGGCGCGGCGAGCACCATGCTGGCCACTCGGTAAGGTGCCCCCGTGCCGCTGGCCCCCTGCCCGCGGCGGCGGGGCCGGGACAGATGCCGCTTTCTGAGGGGAGGAGGTAGCGGTTCCCCCCGCGGCGCGGCGGTGCCGGGGAGGTGGGGCACGGCCCTGGGCCGCCGCCGCCGCCGCCTCCGCTATACTGGGGAGTGCCATGTTCCGACACTCGCCCCGCGGCTGCTCTGCCCTCTCACGTGGGGGGTCAGGGCGCCTTGGCTGGCGGTGGTGCTGTCAGGGCGTGGCACCCTAAAACTTCCAGCTGCGCCGCTGGCAGCGCGGCTTGGAGTGATGGCGTCTGGCCTTGTCAGTGCTGGCTCGTCTGCGGAGAGCGCCTGTCACCTCGCTCAGCACGTCTGAATGGCACCAAGCATCCCGCGGGGGTGCAGGCTGGGTTGAGCTGGAAGTCATTTGCCGACTGTGCCACGAGATAGGAGCCCAGAAGCTGCACTGGTAACAAGAGTTTTCACCATTGCCATTTATGTCATCTCTGCTGCATACAAAAGTGCTGGCTTCTGAGGAGTTGTGGGGGTTTGTTTGTAGGTTTTTTGGTGTCTGTCCCCTTTTACTCCCTTAAGTACTCCTGGTATACGTGCAGACAGAGGAAGCTTGTGTGTGCATGATATATAGCTGTGTAGATATATACACCTATATCTCTCATGTATGTATAGAGAGATGTGTACATGGCCCTACTTTTCCTGCTGTTGCCTTGTGATTTGCCTCTTTTTTGAGGTGAAACCCCAGCCTCAACTGAAGAAAATTAAGGTCACAGGCAACCCATGTTCCTTGTCTGGATAACATTGTGAACAAGGGGCTTTACTCCTGCTGACTTGTGGGTTTTTTGTGTTACCACAGTTTTGCCTGCCTGGAGGAATTGCGCTGGCTAGTGCCTGGTTGAGCACTTACTGAATTGCTGGGCAGATTACATTCTCTGAAGGGTTTCATGGCTGACCTTTCTTGCTGCACAGCTAAGAGGATTTTATTCTGCACTTTAGACTTGACCTGAGTTGCAGCAGTACTAAGCCATGGAGAAGACCAGGCTTAGCAGAATGGGACTGTGTGGGAGGCCTTGTGATCTTATTGCTATATTCCATCTTCCACCACTATGTACACCAGCCAAGCGCAGGAGGAGTGTGTGGTTAGGGTATGGATGATTTCCTAGATGCACAGGGACCCCCTCTATGTTAGCATGTCTACATGGTAGAAGGTGGTGTTTAGTCTAAGCTGGTTGCCCCAGGATACCTGAGTAGTCGTTGAAGAGAACGGTTACCACCAGTGATTCATTCTTCCTTCCTGTTTTCAGATAAGGACCAGTGTCAGGAATTTCAGCTGGCTTGAACTGTGGTACTGATTTTATCTGGCTCTAAAAAGAGGGCAAAAATATGGAGTGTTTTTTCTGAAGTAATCAGTGTCATTCCAAAAATAAATCCTAAATTATTTTCATGGGATTAGTTTTAATGACAGTATTTTTTTTCTGCTCTGCCTATAGGTTGTGCACCATGAGGAAGCTTCCTTTCATTCTGGCTAGGACACTCGCTTCTGGGACTGGTGGCTCCCCAGTGCTTCCTAACATGTCTGAAGGTAAAGTAATTGGCTGTGCTTTGGAAGATTTAGCAGTGTTTCTCAGGAGTTTATCCTTTCAGGTGGTGGCCCTTGATGTTTTAATGTGATTTGGATAATGGGCATGCCCTTGACTGTCAGCTCATAGTGTGTTTAGGAAGTACTAGAAAATCAGAAAAACAGTGTGTTTGGAGATTAATAGCAACAATTATGCCTAATCATTGAAGTTGCAGATTTAGAGGGTCATCTGGTTCTGAAGAATGTCATCGAAGAGCATGTGATTCTTTTCTGGAGGGACAACCACTTCTCAAGTTGACCCTAGATAGAAAGTCGATGTGGTATAGACAGGTTCTATGGCGACTGGAGAGAATGGCCAAGAATGAAAGAACTGAGTGGAGTGTCTTAGAGCACTTTTAATGTGTCAGTACCATTAATTGCGTAAACTTAGAGAAATCTTTTAATCAGATCAGCAGCATTGCCTTGTGAAAATGCTCTTGTCAATAGAGCTTTGTGTTGAAAGAGTGTTTTAGCTCTCTGATAGTACTAAACCATAATGGTACTGTTTCAGAAGCTTTTAAGAAAGTTTTCTTACACTCTAATCCCATGTTCTGAGAAAAATTGAGGAAGAGAAAAAGTGGAGCCAGGTGCAAATAATTCCTTCATGGAGTTTGCTTGTTTCTGAGATCTTCTTTTCTTCTTTGTTCTCTACATAGAAACCACAGGCTCTCCAGTAAAAAAGAAAATGAATGTTATTTGTTGTTAGAGAACTTTTTTCCATTATAGTTAATAAATAGTAATTTGGCAGGCTAAAGGAGAGAAGCAAGGATACAGAATATTGTATAATTGCAAATATTACCCTGCTCTTTTATTTGGATATTTCATAAAGATACCACCTAGAAGGCCAATAACAATAATGAAGCAGTGAGGCCATCCTGGCCTTGCCTCTGATTTGTTTCCAAGTTATACTAATATTTTTTAAATTATAATAACTGTAAATATTTGAGATTCTGTTCCAAAATTGTAACACTTAAATAACATTATACAAACTTTTGCAGATATGTGAACTAGTTTCCTTTAATTTGGTATCCATGCTTTCACAAAACACCAAATACTTACTCTTACGAGCTTTTCACGTGCTTCCTCCCATCTTTGGGTCCTAGTTGTGAATACCCTCACTGCTTCCACGGTTCTCCCAAATGGTACACAAAACATGACTTTGGAAGTTTCCTCTGAGGTAACTCTCATCCTGCTTCCTCAGAAATACTCCAGATATTCTTTCCAAATTTAATGGTGTTTGTCAACAGTAGATAGTAGTACCAGGTTTGCAAAACTGATTGAAATTACACTGCAAGCAGAGCCAGCAGGCAAAGGAACTGGAAATCTATCTTTGAAGGAAACATGAACTCAGTTGAAAACACAAAGGTACTGACTATAAATCAAGCAAGGACAGGTTGCCTACAGTTGCTTACTAAAATTAAGGAACGTGCACAAATGGAACTCAAGCAGGTAGAATAATCAGGTAACTCCTTACTAGATGTAATTTGCATTGTTTCTTTTAATTGTTAATCTAACCAGTGTTTTCCGTTTCACAGGACACTTACCTATTCATGTGAATGATGGTGTGTTGTGGTAATCTGTACATATTTTAATATTTGCTGTAACACTAAACTTACTCAGCTACTGTTTTTCCTTACTTTAACATTCACAAAAAATGAAATGCTATTATTCTTCTCTGTCGACTTGCTTAAACCCTCTTTGCCTTCAGTGAAGGCTCTGACCTTATTTGTGGCAATATTGTTATTCTAGACCTCTGTCAACACACTGTGTTTCTGGTGGCGTGCTGGATAATGCTTTTCTAAGAGGCTTGTGGGATACAAAATCTCTTATGCAGCAACTCCTGCAGTACTTACCTTTATTTTACACAGTCGAATCTGCATCTTTCACTGAAGTTCAGACCAAGCTCTTTGTCAAAACTGGTGGTAAAAATACATTGTAGTGGTCTACCTGAACCTAGATACAGCATGGGAAGGCACCAGGACAAGGGGATATGGATCTCGTCAGAGATGAGTGCGGTGATCGTTAGCTGCCCTCATCATAGCACTGTCCTTCGTCACAGCATGGTGCAAATAAACTCAGACCCTGCTGCTCTGGCATTAATGATCCCCTGGTCATGGTTTAGGAGATAACTGTGATAATACACAACGTGATAGTGATGGATAAACCCCGTTTGCTGTAACTATTTTGCACATTTGAGACATTTACCAAATAAGAAAACTGAAAGAGTTTATGGATTTTTATGTTTAATTACTCACTTAAATGTCTGTTATAATATCTAGAAAATCAATATAGTCTTACCAGAGGGGAAAAAAGAGAAAAACCTGTGTGCTTATGAGCGTGTAAAATGGACTATATTTAGCTTGGCAACATTTTAGAAACACTTTTATGCTTTGTCCCTTCTGTTGTTAAAATAAAAATTATGTGGTCGCGTCCTGGCAAATGTTTACTTGTATGCCTAAAATTGAAATCAGAAGTATTAAGTGGGACTAACAGCGTATATGCATGTTTGCAGGTTTGGACCCAAGTTTTTTTTTCAGAGTTTTTTACCTCTTCAGAGTTGAAAAGGAAGATGAACTTACTTTAAACAAAGAGAATGTGCTGTTTATTCCCCCTTCATCCCAGCACAGACTGCACACTGTTGGAGATTGAGGTTTTGTGTTCTAGGAGCTGTAACAGTGTTTCTGCTAACACTGTATTAATTGAATGCATGCTATGGCAGCTTCACAGGTGGAGTATGAGTAACAGGAAAGTAGTACCTATTCTGTGAACAAGGTTGCTACTTCTTGGGAAAAAAAAAAAATCAGACCTTCCCCCCTTCCAAAAAAAATCAACTCTAAGATTTTCAATCAGTTTCTGTCATTGAAAATTTCTTCTTAGAATTAGTAACTCTTCTAGTTTCTTAGCATTAGGAACTCTTCTCCTTTCAAAGCATGTATTTAGCCTCATTTCCTAAATAAATGAAGCCTAAGCAATCTGGTTTTTCTTTGTCTGCTTACCTTCTTGTCCCCCTCTTCTTACAGAACCTTTTGTTGCTTAATGTCAGTCAAAATAGATGAGTCCAAATCTTGAAGAGAAACGTGTTTCCACAAGCTTTGTAAAAACTGGCTTTCGAGTCAGAGGTTGGTTAGGGTGCCAGAGCTAGCGTTGGGGTCAGCCACAGACCATGATGTCTGCTGAGAGTTAGCTGGGATGAGTGACTGGGATCTATGTGCTGGCTGGCTGGCAGTCAGCCCTTTGCCTGCCTCTGGGCTAACTGCAGCTTATGCTGGGGCTTGTCTACAGGGCAGGCAAACCAGAAGCAGGCTGGGAGTGTAGAGATGGAGCTGAGGGTGTTGCTGGAGAAGGAACAAGAGAGGGGAGGTCAGGCATATTGCAGTGGTGGTGGTGTGGGGGACTTGGGCAGGAAAACAGCAGAAACTAAAGAGCCTGTATAGGGAGGAGCGGGGCAGAGCTGAGTGGCTCTGGCTGAGAGAGGGGTATGTGATTTAAATACCTAGGAAATTAGGCTCTGCTCACTCCAGGCTTCACAGGACAGCTTGCTGATCACAGGGAATACTCTGTTCGGACATTTCGCTAGAAAAGGGCCAAGCCTGATGATGTCTAATAACCTAAAAGTATAAAGGATCAGCTCATGGATCACCAGCAGCCTTCTTTCTGTTTCACCATGAAATTTTAGATTTTTTTTTTTTATAGCCTTTCCTTGATGTGTCCTTAACTATTTTGCTCTAATATTTGAACCCTCTTGTATATAATTCTTTGAAAGTAAGCAAGGAATCCCTACTATATAATTCTCAACTTCTGTTCTGAGCTTGGGAGATGTTGCTGCTTGTTTTGGAGTGATTCCAAATAGCATACAGTCACTGGCCTAACAGTGATGGAGTAGCTTGATAGATTTGATGGGATCTTAGCACACTTAATAGCCTCATTGGAGGAAAGAGTAGAAAAACTGCTTACGCAGATCATTCTTGAAATTTAGGAAAGATTTGTGCAGAACTAGTATTAGCTCTGATAGTGCAGACAGTGCCAGAATCAATTTTATAGGCCTGTCTTCAGTGTCTTAACACTGTTCTTGAGGCTGCTAAAAATTTAGTCTATGAAACCCTGCTGGCAACAGCCAGTCTGCTGACATTACCTGCCTTCATGGGTGGGATTATGTAAACAGTAATCTCATTCCCTGTCTCCCAGCTGCACTGTTCTTTTTTTTGTTCTTTTATGACTTTCTGATTTGTATTATCTCCACAGTTTGTTTGTGTTTAGGCTGAAATATTTTCACATCAAAATTCCTTAATCAGATCTTGCTTCGCTGTCTCTTTCAGCTGTTAATTAGCACTGCAGGTGTTTGCATTAATAAACACTCTTTGTTGGCTATACACGAAAAGCTACAGAATCATGTTACTCAATCCATTTTTGTGATATGCCTACTAACAGCATCAGTGGATTTGGCCAAACTTTTGTTTCTGGGCTGCTGTTTGCATGAATTTGCTTAATTTTCATGTTCTGGGATGAGGATTATGCCTTTTAGTACCAGGCAACCTCACATTCATCACTTGCAGGATTAAGCTTGATTTGCTTTGATTTTTTTTTTTTTGCAGTGCGGAACAGATTGAGGGATATAGTGGGAGCATCTACCAACTGGAGGTACAGTGTGCATTAAATGTATTTTACTTTATTTGTGAAACCCAGGTAGCACTTAGGATTGTGGTAATGGAAGTTAGCAATGTTAGCTTGCTGACCAGGGAATAAAAAAGGCTTCAAAATTGTTACTTCGTGGATCAGAAACTTCTGAGATTTCTCTGGCTGAAGATCTTTAGCACTGAAGGAAAAAGATATGTGGTCTTGATGCTTACAAGATTCTGCCATTAGCTTTGAACATGGTTGATACTCTAAGAGCTGTTGAGCGTGGCTGAAAATATTATGTTGCTCTTGAGTAATTACCTCTTAGGTGGATTACCCACATGAATTTATCCTGTGTTGGATTCAGAGGCAACTGGGCTGGTTCAGTGTGAAGCAGGCTGCATTAGAAATCACCTGGCAGTACCCATGCCAGCTTGAGATTGGGGTCTCCTTATTCAGGAGCATCTTGGGCATTTATTTTCTCTGCTGTAACTTAATTTTAGATTAATTTACATATAATTTAAATAACTGATGTTTTACCTTCCTTTGGTTACCTTCCTCCCCCTCCATTACGTTGAATAAGCCAGAGTTGACTGTAATCCTCTACTGTTAACAGTTCTGAAGAAGACAGTCTGGGGGAATTAGATACTGCAGTTCAGCTGGTGCCATATTTATTGTACTGAGGGTTAATTTCCTTATGGCTGTGTTTGGTGAGTTCTTCTTTCACACTTTGTGCACTGATAAGGAAATGAAGAGAGGTTTGCCTGGGTGAAGCATCTGATGTGTGCAGGCCTTCTGGCTAGGTTTATTTAAATAGGATTATAGGCACGCTAAAGAAAATGTCAGAATCTGGGAAGCCTAGATTTTGGTTAGTAAGACTAGTATCTAAGCGTGAGAGGGCTTGAAATTTTTGGTAGGTCAGCTGGAAAGGTCTCTGGAAGTTGATTTTTAAAAAAGGCTTTCCTGCAGCCCAGAATAGCTGGAGAGGAGCCACACCATATGGAAATACCATCTGTGGATCGAGATTTTAGAGGGCTCTGGTCAAATCTGCTCTTCTATCCATTTCTCTTCCCCCACTGCTCCCAATCTGTAAGGAGAGCAGAGTGAAGCCAGGATCACCACAGTAGTGTTTTTCTTAGATAGGTATATCTCTTGTGCTCTATAAAATACAGCAGAAATGGTTTGCAGAGTACAGTTTGCTTCAGCTACCATGAAGAAGTAAAGCTGGGGAGCCCATAACTGGGAGTGCTTGAGAATGGCGGGTTTAATATGGGGAGGTTTGGAGGACATGGATCATGTAGCCTTTGAGATCCCACTTTTAAAATGGAGTGACAAATTGTTAACACATGTGGAGACTGAACAGCTGGTGCTTTAATCCAGTTAGGGCACAGAGTGACTAAAGAGGACAAACCTAGGAGAATAGCTTGACAGGAGTCCCAAAATGGGCACTAGGAAATGACTGGTGCACATATATCTGGATTGCTGGGAGAGAGGAGAGATGCATGTTGGAAGAACACCTTTGGCTATTAATTTTGCTAAAAGGAAACTTCGGTTCGTAATTTCTTTTGTAAAGACCAGTGGCATTTTGTATTGGAAAGAAATACCTTGCTTAAATTGCAATTAAGACTATTAATCTGTAATTTTAGTCTGGGTAGCATTGAGTCCATTTCAGAAATAAATAATATCATTTCTCAGAATGTTTGGGGCAGGTATTAGTTAATATTTAGATGAAATATTGTTACTGCATGACTGGTACTGCAGTGTGTAAAAGTGTTTGTCTGTTGAAAAATGCTATTGCCTTGAGCCCAATACTTCCGTGTATTGAAGAGTACCTTCTGAAGCTGAAGTCAAGAAGAGTTCTGCTGCTGACCTCAGAGGAGCCAGGATGGGATTGGTGAAAACAGAATATAGTTTAATTTTAATTGATTGGTTTCTCTGTGTTTGTAGACAAATTTGATTCACTTGCTGATTAATTTCTCTTAAACCTTTCACTGAAAGACCTTGGAAACATCTTTTGAAAAGCGTAAAGATGCATCACCTTAGAAATTGCATCTTTTCCTTAGGCATCTAGTATATTCTATTTCTATGCAGTGGCATAACTTCAAACATTAACCCTCTGGAGGTCGTTACCTTTCTGTTTTCTCTGAACTCTGCAGTAATCATGTTGCCCAGATGAGGTAAACCATATTTCATATTTAAAACAAACTAACAGATTTTCTGCTAGACTTTTACTATCTTTGATCATGGATTATTTGTAGTTCCCCAAAAATTATTAAACAGAAAAGAGGGAATCTAAATTGCTGAAGTGTGGCTGCTTTGTACCTCTTTGCTTCCAAAAATAAAACTCCAACCAAAAAAGTCTTCATCTGAAAGGGGTAATACCCAGAATTCATCCAAAGTCAAAACTTTAAAGCAGATTTTCTTTTTGGTGAAAAGGTTCTTTCTGTTGTTTTCTTTATTTTTTTTTAAATTTTCGTTAAACACAGTAGCACTCAGATCTCAGCAGTACAGCATGCACAACTAAATGAATGGCAAGTTTAAAACTAAGTTTGGTTAAATAGTGTTTTATGCCTGCTCTTGCTCTATGAAATGTATTCATGGTTTTGCATACTGCCTGGCTTTATATTGGAACTGTTGCATGTTAAACCCTTAGGTTTTTAATGCTTTGTTGATGATTCAAGCGATGTTATGAAATACTTGCTTTATTCAGTCAGGTTGCACTTCTAAGGGGAGGGAACTTTTGAGGAACAGGTAAGAGGGAGTGTTGGGCAAGATCATGACATCTCATAGACACCTCTGCAAGGAACCAACTTGGTAGATTGGAAGGAAGTGAGACCAAGTTGGCCCTTACGCCCTTGTGAGAGTTGCAGCCCCTCTGACCTGGTGGTGCTCTGAAGGGGTAGAGCTCCCTTTTCTGCATTGTTTCTTTCTATTACTTTCCTGTATAGTTGTAAGATGACTGGGTAAGAAGAGAGAGGTTAATTTTCCCTTTCTTTAGCTTGATGATCAAGTGTATGCTGAATGAACTGATGCTGTAAAGGGAGAACTCACCCGTGGATGACAGCAAGTCTTAGCAGCTTAGTTCTCTTTGTCGTTAGTACTAACCTAGACTATCCATCTCCTGTATTTCTTGGGAGAGATTGGAAGGTCACAGTCCTTTAAAACTGGCACTGTAGGAAGAGTTGTGATACAGTAGCTATGGAAGACATGAATATGAACAAAACCTCATAGGTTGACTTATGTCTGAATTGCTGTTTTCAAGGGAAACCATTTTGGTAGCATTCAGAATTAGACAGAGGTTATTCATCTCTTTAGTACAAAGTATGTGCTTGCCACTTGTACACACAACTAGTTAAGTTATTTACTTATGCTAAGTCTTGCTTAGCAGATCTCTTATGTGCATTTCACTTGCTTTTCAAGGCACGCTTACTGTGTCTAGCTATTTTTTACTACTTTTTTGGTTTCATTTTGATAATCTTCAATGTGACAGCTTTTAGATAGGGTTGCAGTTCTGTTGTCGTGCTCCTTCCAGAGTGGGGTGTTTTTTTCTTCCCAGGGATCATGTGCAAGCAATGCAAGAAAGAAAAGCTCTTCATACTTTACTGGCAAAACGACAGGAAGATCTCCCTCCTAGGAGAATGAAGGATAGCTACTTGGAAGTTATTCTACCTCTAGGAAGTCAACCTGAAATACGAGAAAAGTACCTGAATGTACACAACAGTGTAAGGTAACAAAGCAACCATGTTACATACACGGAAAGGTGTAAACTTTCATTTACTGTGTAAGTAGGTATTTAATTGTCAAAAACCGTATCTTACAGGTTTGGAAGGATACTTGAAGATCTTGACAGTTTAGGAGGTATGTATCTATGCCCTTGTAAAGGGTACACAAGTAACGCAAAGTTCCCTCCCTCAGGGAAGGAATCACATCAATGCGCTATCTCAAAGGGGAAGGAAAAAAAGAAGATACTGATGCTGAAATGGAAGGAAGGATGATAAAGAACAGACAGAAGCAAAATTGCTCTGCTTCAACTTCTTACCTCTACCAGTTTTGTAAAGGACCAGCTACAAGAATAATATACTGAGAAATGATCCTAGATGATGAATCTGCGTTGAGTATTAAAACAGAGAAAATTTGCAGAGCATGCCATTTCAAAGTAAACCATACGATTTTTCCCTTTAAAAACCCCCAAAACAACACAAAACCCAACAGATACTGAGGTGCAAGTATTTTAATCTTCCCTTTGGGGAGGAGGGAGTATAATCTGGAAAGAACAGAATGTATCCGTTGAGAACAAATGAAAAACAGTTGGTATAGATTCTTGGGTTCTGTGTCCAAATTGATGTTAAGGGTAAAAACAACTTGGTTGTTTCATGAGTTAGCTTTCTTAATTTTTTTTTTACTCCTTTTCATTTATTCATGGTCTTTTAAAGTTTTAAGACCTTTGACTTCTGTTTAGCTTCTGTTGCAGGTAAAATAAGTGCTAGGCTGTTAATATAACTTGGAGATACTAAAATGTCACCATATTACTTCTTTCTTCATCGAAGTTCTGTAGCTGGTTGGGAGCATTGTGATGGAGGTTTTTGACGAAGATTAAGTGCCTACTAAGGGAAAGTTCTGAATGGAACAGGTTTTTTTGGCAGGAAAGAAAGGCCGCCTTTGGGTCTAGACGGGCAAAATTGAGGAAGGCAGAGAAACAAGTGAATGCAGGTCACCTATCTATTAAGGATAGACAAAATAGGTAGATGACTTATATTCTTTCTGGGATGTGGAAGATACTGGCTTCAGAACCTGCTCTGAATTAGAAAAGGAGACTTCAAACTGTAGGCTACCCTCCGCTAGTAAATGAGATAAGCCTGCTTTTCATTCTGTGCCTTGTTTATTTTTACTAGAAGTCTGTGAAGGTCTTAGGTTTTTCCTGTTGCAGCACAGAATGTCTTTGCCTTTTTTGTAGTCGTACTGGGTTTCAGTCAGTTCCACTGGGGATGTATTGTTTTGGGTTAATCAAGATTCTGTCCCAATTACACAATAATCAAGATGGTGGTCCACAGTTTTCACATGACAATGTAGCTTTTCATTCCCTTCCCTCCCTCCCTCCCTCCCAGTATGTTTTGTTATCTTGGCAGATGAACTGCACGAGGGCCTGATTGACTTGCAGTTTTTTCTTTTGCAATAGGATTCTCATAAATCCCATTCAGACTCTTACTAATCACATTGATGGCAAGCGGTTATAGGCATAACAGTTTTTACAATTGTGACTTCAGTGATTTTAGGGAAAAAAATCTTAGATTACCTGGAAGGACAGAGAGCTTCATTCTCTCCTATCTCATTAAGTACAAACAGATACTTTTGATTGTGGAAATCTGTACTGAGTGAAAATCACATGAGTACTAGGAAAAAAAGTCTTTGCAACATTGCATTTCTGTAAGGAGTCTGTTTACTTGGACATGCTCTTATGAGCAGAGCTAGTTAATTTAAATAGTGGTTTGGCAGTAGTAATTACAGTGTAATAAATACCTCTGAGTATGCTTTCATGCCTGTAAGGCACAGTTTATCTAATCTGACCTCTTTAAAGGAATCAGTGTTTGAAAATAAGTCCTCAGATAGCATGTATCCTTGGACAACCTGCGTGAAATCAAAATAGAAAGTAGGAACGATCTGAGACAGTGGGCTGCAGGGGTAGAGGGAGGATACTGTGTGGGATTGGAAGTGGATTTAAAGTGCTCAGCTAAATTTCTCTTTCTAGTAAGTAAATATGCATATAACTGAGAGAGCTGCTGAATTGCTTTTTTCTTTATAGCAATCCTGTGAGTTACAGACATGAAAATGCAGAAGTCATGTGAACTCCTACAGTATGATACATTAGTTTGTGTTTTGCAGGTGCTTCTCAAGTTCCACAAAGATGGCTTTGATCTGCTCAACTGCAATTTTTGTTAGAGAGCTGACTCCATTTTTGGTCTTTCCACAGTTCTTATTTGCTACACTCATACCAAGCAGGAAATGCAGCCAAAGTCTCCCTTATCAATAGTTACAGCTCTGGTGGATAAAATCAGTAAGTGGCACTTTGGTCACGACAAATGGTTTCATCTGTTTGCCTTACTCTTTCAGCAGCTGCTGTCTTCCCATGGTTGTTACTGAGGATACCTTCTTGACTCTTTCGTTTAGTTCACTTCAGCTTGTTTTGGCTTTGAACTCTGAGTCCTATGGCTTTTGTTGAAAGGAGGAGGGAAGAGGGTTTTTTAGATACTTTTCAGCATTTTCCTATTTCCCTTCCCTTCAAAATACAACTTTCATGCTTCCTGCACTTTTGTGTTTTGTTTTATTTTGGCACATGAGTTTCTTAGCTTCATTATTGAACAATATTTGTTCTGGTGGAGTGGGACCTTGCTTGTATCACATGTTCTGCTGAACACCTCTGCGGGTCTGCCATCCATCTGCCATCTGTATGTCTACTTGCTCCTCCTGTTCTGGCTTTATAAGTTCGATAAGGCAGAAACTTCAGGCTGGCAGTGTGGTCCCTTGCAACAACTGTCTTTTCTGGGTTGTTTTTGCGTGTGTTACCACTTGCAGAACACAATAAGGCCTTAGAGAATCCATTCTGTCTAATATTAGATGTGAGTGATCTGTCTCTGGTAACCTGTAATGTTTTTCTGGTAGATTTGTGCAAGAAGATTATATATCCAGACTGTGACATCAAATTTACAGGCAATGTTTCTTGGGTTGGGAAGACCTCGATGGAAGTGAAGATGCACATGCTGCAGGTTAGCTCCTGTAACTTCTCTTCATCTTATAACAGGCATGAGGCACTTCAGAGGGTATTGTGGATGATGACATTAGCAATCTAAATTACATTTTCTAGAATAACTGGTTTTGAAGGGCTTGAGACAGCCGTAGTGTTTCAAGACCAAGATATCTTCCAATAGTACAGGTGCAGCAAGATACTCTGTTGCCAATCTTTCTTTCTAGATGTGGTTTTTTTATAGATTTATAGATTTTAGTGTTGGTGTTCAGATTCAGTATTAAATTGTATCTCTTATGTTCATATTTGCTTCTGTGTAGCATAGTTTTTGTAATAAGTTATTAAATAAATCAAGGGTGTAACTAGGCTACACTGTGCAGGAAGCAAAAGGAATATTAATAATTAAATTTAAAAAATCCTTGACATTTCTGTCAATTGATTAGTTAACCGAAACATGAATTCGGTTATTTAATTATTTAGAGCAATAAAGAAATGCTGTAAACACTTCACTGGTATTAGTGGCTATAATCCAGATAAACAGGTAAATACTTTTTTTATTCAGTTGATCTCCTTAAGTAAAGTCTCTTATGTAGAAGATAATGTTACACCTTTATTGTCTGAACTCCTCACAGTGCTGGCATTAGTGTCAATTTGGTATTGACCAAAACCTGTTTTGGCATTTCTCAGAGTAAAGGGTAAGGGGGTCTTTTTACAATGCCTGTGTTGATTTCTTTCTCTCCCAGCTCACAGCAGTTAACAAACATCCCTGCTTAATGCTTACGTTGCAAAATTCCCAAAATTAGAGGTTTAATTTGGGTTATTTCCTTCTCTTCGATCTGTTACGAGAGATCTTGTAAGGGATGACAGAACATGAAAGTAAACAACACAAACAATGTGATGGTATAGTTGATGTCAACTGAATAGCTTGCTAAGCACATTTACAATTTTAGAGTTTAAAAATCAAATTATTTTCTGTCTGCCTTAGCTACATGATGGTGATTACAGCCCTGTGCTGGATGCAACATTTGTCATGGTGGCCCGGGATCCAGAGAATAAACGGTAATTTCTAGGACGGGAAGATACTTTTCAGACTCCTGCTGTGGTGAAAATAGCAAACATGGCTGCTTGTGATATATGTGTAGAAGCCATATAGTGTAGGTGATAAATAAATCAAATAGTCGGTGTCTTCTGCTGGCAAGTGTGACTTTCCTGTGGCAAGCTTTAAAACATTGATTTCAGCAGTCAGATACCAGGAATTGATGTTAGTTTTGGGATCTCCCCCTTTTCCCAAACAGGCTTTTCCCTGTGTATGAATGACTGGCCTGATGATCACAGAGGTGAATGAGTCTGCTAGAAACCCACTTGCATTCTAGTAGTTGTAGTAGGTCTTTTTGGCATAAAACTGGAAAAGATTGAGTTTCAGTGGTTGAACAGTCTTTGAGTGAATAGTGCCATTAATTCCCTAAGAGACACATGATAGGTGTCCTCAGAATAATTCAGCCTAAAACTTGCTTATGTAAGTAACATAGAACTGATAAGTATTCTGAAAGAACTTAAAAAAAACCCCAACTTTGTTGTTTTTCTGGTTTTACTCTCTCTGTAATTCCTTAGTCATTAAAGTAACAGTTTCGGTTTGTGACTCCAGCACCAGAAAAATCGGTGTATTTCCTACCTCTTTCCTGTATAGCCTGCAAAAGAAATAAACAATATTCTGTTTCTAACTAGGTTAAATAATTGCCTGTATTTAATGAAGAGGGATATGTTTAATGAATGGGGTTTGCTTGACAAAATTACTTAGTCCTGGTAACGTTAGAAGTAGTTTTTAGGTTGTTTTCCTTCAGCTTTATGAGGTTTTTAAAGAATTCATTAGTATACTATACATTTAAAAAACCCATGAACTTATGTTTATGCTTCCCATTTTAAGAACTTATTTTGCAAAATAATTACATCAAATCTGATGTAATTATACACTAACAGATTGATTGAGAACAAGCCTATATGGACTTTTGCAGATAGATAGAAACTTCAGTGGCTGTTCTTCAAGCCAGCTGGCCACAAACCAGCTGTGTTTTGGAAGCATTCTGACCATCTAAGGAGGGTATTTATTCTGTGTGAGGTAAAAACCTTTCAGAGAGGTACAGGGTGTGTTATGTGGGCTATAGTTGTGTGGCTTTTGGACCATAGTAAACTTGCATCTCAGCAGCTTGGGGCTTGGACAGGAGAGCTGATGTAGGTGTGTCTGGAACTGAGGAGAGGGAGAATGAGCTCTGTGATGGAGGAGGAGCTGGTGTGTCTCCAAAATCTAGAGGTTTAGCAAACCAGGTAAGTGCAGTTTGTTCCAAGCGAAAAGAGCCTCTCTGCATGTCTCTTGTCACCAGCCCAAGAAAAGGCTTGGGGTAGAGGTGAATTGTTCAGCAGATATTTGTGTGTGTGTGTGTGTATGTATGTATATATATATATTGATCTGAGCATTTGTATAAATGTTGAAAATAGAAAAATAATTATAAATTATGGGGAAGAATGGCTCTTGAAAGGAAGCATTTGCCTTTCCTTGTGAAAAGAAATAATAATTAAAAAATGTTATAATTAGTAATTAATTAGTAAACTTATTTGTGCAATAAAGTAAACATAGAAATTTGTGCTCAAGACAGCCTCGTATCATATTCTTTGATAAGGGGTACATGTGGTAAACAGCTTTTGGTTGCTGATAAGGCTGTCATGGGAACATGTATGTTATAAGAATGCTTGGCTAGCTACAGCACTGAGCTCTTTCTATTCCAGGAGGAATGATACCATTCAAGTTTTGTATATTTGTTTTAGATTATCTGAGATCATCACATCTTCATTAGCTGAGTTTCTAACAGCTTTCTGCTTGAATAATCTTCATTATAATTTATGGGCACAGTTTTAACTCTTTAAGCAGCATAGCTGCATCACTTACTCTTTCTTAATTACACTCAGTAGTGGTTGGATTACATAACTGCCTCTTCAGAGGTAAAGCTAATGTGATTTTCTGCTGGCAGTAGCACATTATGAAAGAATGTATTTATTTCTGGGATATAACCTGAAGTAGGTCTTTTTTTCTTGTACTGTGTGCGTAAGCAAGAATGGAAGACTGTTATTATGTATTTACAGGACAAATTGTTGTAAAGTCTGTAATGTAAAAAAAAAATTCCTGTCCATAGGCCAGCATTTGTTAATCCTCTCGTTCCTGAAAGCCCTGAGGAAGAAGAAATCTTCAAGCAAGGGGAATGTATGTCATATGTCCTGGTAGTGTGCACGTCTGCCTCATGTTCAACTTTGTAGCTGGAAGGAAGTAAACTTCAGAAGTTCTGCTACGTAGAAATGCTCCTAATTTGTTTAAAATCAGATTTTCATTCTGTCTTATGTGTGTCAGTAGTGTAAGAGAGGTTTTAAAAGCCTGCTATCACGTTCTATGAAACTCCTTGGCTAAACGGACAGACAAGGGCAGTCCTGATGTGCTCTGCACCCCCCTAGACTCCTCAGTTTCTAGGATGCTCACTCCACATCAGATCTGAGTGCAGCACAGACTTTCCTAATGCTCCGGCTGGGTCCCATGGTGCGTCTGCTGGGTGCATCACATCTCCTTACCTGTCTGGGTGCTCATGTTCCTTGTGGAAAGAAATTCAGAAAAAGAAATAGGGAGAACAGAGGAAGGAGTGTGTAGCTCCATCTTTTGTTTCAAGCTGGAATTTTAAAGCAAAGAATTAGAGAAACATTAAAAACTGAATAAACTTTACAGAAGATGTTTTAACCCAAAATTTCAGTCATTGTGGGCTATGGTAATGAGTTCTATCATAAATGTGCATTGTTGTACCACTGGCAAAACCTGAATAAGATTATTTCGTCTGTAGGGTTTCTCATTTGATATAGTTTTTTGTACTTTGAGGGAAGTACTTAAGTTTTCTGAAGGAACGGTGGGTGGGTATCATAGTATGTGTATAAAAGGTCTTCATCACATTGGTGAGGTATCAGCGAACTTCTACCTTATTTTTTCTTTAATACAGTCAATGCTGAAAGCCAGACTTCTGTTTGAATCCATGGGACTGAGAAATCACAGATTTTAACTTAGTGGGGAAAAAGAAAAAAGGAACGAGACAGGTTAAAATCTTCAGAGCCAAGACAAATATTTGGTTTTTTTTTTTTACTTTGAACCCAAAAATTATTCTTTTTTTATGTGTTTAGTGAACAAGCTGAGGAGGATTGAATTCAGCACTGCTTCCTTACTGAAAATGGCTCCCACTGCAGAAGAAAGAAACATAGTTCATCAGATATTCCTTAATACTCTGGACACAAGGCAAGAAGGGGATGGGTGGAGGAGAACTGAAGTCTTACAAAAAAGAAAAGTAACCTGCCTTTTGAGTGGGTGCTTCTAAGAGGGTAGCCTGGAATAAATGCATGCATTTTATTTTCCCATTTCACCATTTAAATTTGGTGGCATTTACATGGCATTTTATACTTTAATGTGACAACTGCATCTCTTAGAAGAGTCTTCTGTTGTTAAAGATTGTTAGCTGTGCCAAGGTTGTGAAAGTGACTGTGTAAGCACAGACTGCTTCTGAGCAAGCTGTTAGGAATAATCTTGAGCAAAAAGGTTAAGGATGTTTAACCAAATAAGGGAATGGAATAGTTCTGCAGCCACGTGACTTGCACAATCTAAGAGTTTTCTTCCGTGATATATAGAAAAAAACCTGCAAGGGCAGGAATTGGCCATAATTTGACCAGATAACCTTGCAGTGTGTTTTACATGTAATACCTGACAACACTATTTAAGGGAGACTGTTGTTCGTGTACTTCTCTTATACGTGAGATTTGTGTGAAATCAGCCAGTGCCAGTGGTGATAGAACAACGCCTAATGACACTAGTGCAATGTTGTATTTGTGGATAATTTATCATTTCTCTAACTTACTAACATTATACACTATTTACTTTCAGAGCTGTTTACCGAAGTGAGACAAAGCCTTCCCTTAAAATTAGCAGATGTGTTTTGTACACAGTCTGTCTGGATTTGAAAACCTCGAACTGTCTGCATGTTTGATGTTGAATTACTCTGTTTGCTCATTGTGTGCCTTTAATATGACTTAAAGAACAGAGGAAGGCTTTTCTGACAAAGTGTGTGCTTTGTGGTTGTGATTCATCTTTTCTTTGATGTACTTTTCTTGAGTTTGTTCATTCCCATAAGCTTGAACGCTGGCAGAAGTTTTTGAAAGATCAGGAGCGTAGGCTTATTGCAGTTACAAATAAAAATATCACGTTAGATAAGGCTTCGGGGTCAGTTGGAACAGCTTTTAGTGACAGTATTTCTGTTTGCCTTTTTTTTTGTTTTGTTGGGGTTCTTTGTTTACTGTGTGTTTGCATTTGCTATTTGTGCATTTTTGACTGGCTGAATTCTGCTAAGGTGGGCTATAAAGTTTATTGTCTCTTCCAAAGGACAGTAAGTTTCCGGAGTCGTAAATTACCACCCAATTCAGTGTGGATGGAAGATGCAAAGCTAAAAGGCCTACAGATTTGCCATCCTCAGGTAATTTGAAAATTATCAATGAATTACAGAAACAGTTACTAATATGTCTTGTAGGACTAGTCAATCCATCATTTTCTTTCAGTTCTGTAGTCCTTGCAATGCGTTTAGAACTTAGTTTCTTTTGCTGTTTTTCTATTATCTGTATGGATTGCCACTGCAAAACAGAAGATGTTTAATTACTTTATTTTCTTACCAGACTGTTCACCTTGTGTAAAGAAATTCCTTTACAAAGTGTTTAAGTTGGACTTCTGATCGCAGACACAATTGTGAGTTTTTATCTTAAGTTGTCAAATGAATTGGATGAGCTCCTGTTAAGTAAGGTTGCGTCAGCCATTTGCACTTCTGCTTATATATTTCAGTAATGCTTTTTATACATCCAGATGCTGGGAGTTCTGTTAAAGACTGTGAACTGAAGTGCAGCCTTCAACACAAGGCTTTGAAAAGAATATGTGTGATATAGCAGTTGGATTTTTTTGTTTGTTTGTTTCTACATACAGGAACGGAACATCTTCAATAGGATCTTTGGGGGTTTTCTCATGAGAAAGGCATTTGAACTGGGATGGGCAACTGCTTGCAGCTATGGGTGAGTTGTAGAGCTAATATTTATATAATCCAGAGCACTGTGCACATATTCCTTGGTCAGTAAGCCAAGCTAACCCAACCTAATGACAGTCTGAGGCAGTCTGGAAAGACCTAGGTATCCAGTAGAGTCTTTCACTATTAGTGCACGGTACTGTTTTACTCAGAGCATCTGTTTGTATTTACAGAGAGATTTGGATCTTGCTTCTTGAAGCCTGGTTTTTAAGCATTACATGTCAGGATAGGAAATACACTCTTTTTTTCTGCTTTCTTTTAACTTACCAAGCTTCTGAGATTGACTTTTGAAGATATGTTTTCTAACCATATAAAATAGACATTCTATCAAGTAAATGTTACATTTTTAAAATTTCATGCAGAAGAGGAGTGGTTTCTAAAATTCTTTTAGTAATTGCGTGCGCTTAGAAAGTGTGACTGAAGCCATTACGCAGCAAAGACCTGTGCATAAGTTTAATGGAGTGTGCACTGCCTGATAGAAGGCAAAGTGGTTGTTGTCAGTGCTTGGGAAACTGAGGCCTAAGCAGTGGTGGCATGAAGATTGCCTAGCAAGTGTAAGTCATAAGATACAATAATGATGTAGTAATGTATCCTTAGAGAGTGTGTATTTTTATGCGTGTGAGAGGTTTCCTCCAGCTATTTTTGTCTTGGGTGATGACATAATTCTTTAGCAACTTTCTGTGGCCTGTGTATGAGAGAGAGAACTATTTTCTAGTAACCCTTCATTAAAATGCTGACAATGAAATATTTTAAATTTCTCAAAACACCCGTGTTATTTTTGAAAAGAAATTTCGCTTCTTGCTTAGGAGTTCCAGACCTTTTATTGTATCCGTTGATGATATCATGTTTCAGAGGCCAGTTGAAATTGGATCCTTATTACTGCTTTCTGGGCAGGTAAGAGTTGATTTCTTTTTGTAAAGGAGAAAAACTTATCTTTGCTGTAGTCACTCTTAATCCCTGATAATGAACTGTGCAGTGTGAGAGGGTGTGACACTTCTTGTTAAACAATGCAATGAAGTCTGTTACAGTTTTTTGGTGCCAGTGATAAATTATGAACTGTAACTCTTATCTTCACCGAGTAGGTTTGTTACACAGAAAAAAACTACATCCAGGTTCGAGTACACAGTGAGGTTTATGATGCAGATACCAGGGAGCACCAGACAACAAATATCTTCCATTTTACGTTTACGTCAGAAAATGAGGTCCCACAGGTTGTCCCCAAAACTTACGGAGGCAAGTATCCAGTTAGTGCACTGTCATCATAACTGAGTAGGCAAGCTGGCTTTCTTTCTGTTGGAACGTTGTCATTCCAGGAGATGTACTATTGGTGTTTTAGTAATTGAACAGGATTTCATGGCAAACCACATTTATTCTTTGGTTGTGTGGATTGCTTCTTAATCTTACCATTCTGTGTAGTTGCTGTAGTACCGATATTAAATTACTAATGTGGTTCTCTCTTATCTCCACCTTATTTCAGAGTCCATGTTGTATTTAGATGGGAAGCGACACTTTGCTGCAATCATGAAAGAAATCTGACAGACTGAGTGCTGCATCAGCAGCATAGCAGCACGCTGTCTTGGAAAGAGTTGTCACCAGAGATGGCTAACAGACAGGTGCTTGCCATACTAAAAAAAAAATCACCCCAAAACAGAACCCCAAACTGCAGAGCAAAAAATGCCTTTTTAGTGCTATTTATGTATTTGCATATATTTGGATTTTTTTAATCTCTGCTACTAGGATTTGTTGAAATCTACTTTTACATGCCAATGATAGAAAAAAGGCTGAAAAAATACAATTTTAAGCTTTAGATAGCTTCTCTTTGTCTGCTTTTAGAGATCTCATTACGGCCTTTGCTGTCTTGTCACCATCTACCTTCTTTCCCTAAGTAGCTCTCCTTTGTGTTTCCCTGATAAGGGTTAGAAATTCTATGAGGAAAATATGTGCAATAAGGAGAAACACCCAGATGAAGTCATTTGACTTACATTCTTGTGTAAATTAGGTTTAGGGGCATCTTTTTTTAAGGAGGACACATGCGTCTGGGCAGCAGCATAAGCTCAGAAGTTACTGGTTTGTGCACAACGTAAAGCAGATGTTTCCCATCATCTGGGATCTTAGAAGGTGGTTGCAGCTTCTGTTTGGATGGTTTTGTGTTCCCTTGGGAGGAAACTGAGTTTTGCAATGAAATCAGGTGGCCAGGTGGTCTCTTCTGGCATTCTGTTTGTGTGCAGCCAGTCCTTGCCAGCCTCTTCTAAATTTTTTTTTATATGTCCTGTTTTTGGCTGGGATAGAGCTAATTTTTCTTCTTAGTAGCTGGAGAAGTGCTGTGTTTTGGATCCAATATGGGAATTGGTATGAGAAGAATGCTCATACCAATGGTTTTAGTTGTTGCTAAGAAATCAAGGACTTTTCAGCTTCCCATGTCTTGCTAGTTTGCAGGTGGCACAAAAAGCTGGAAGGGAGTGTAGCCAGAGCAACAGACCCAAATTGGCCAATGGAATATTCCATATCGTACAACGTTGTGCTCAGTCTATAGATGAGGGTGGGCTGGGAAGCTGGGGCTTTACCAGGACAGAGGTTTTGGGATTTTCTCTCCTTCAGATCACTAGCTGGGAATGGGCTGGCCATTGATCAGCAGGTGGTGAGCAATTGCATTGTGCATCACTCATTTTTATATTCTGTTAAAACTGTTATCATCATTATTTTATTTCAATTATTAAATTGTTTTTATTTCAACCTACAAGTCTCCTTACCGTTACCCCTCCAATTATTTCCCGCACCCCCGGGGCGGGAGAGGGTACGTAAGCGGCTGAGTGGTATTTGACTGCCAGTCGGGTTCAAACCATGACAGGATGTAACTGTGAGTGAGTTCCTTAATGGACTGTTACGGCCTGTAAAGTAGGTATCTGGTTGGTGAGATTGGGTGGGACTGGGAAGTGGCATTGTAGAGCAAAACGTTTTGGTTTGTTAGGGATTGGGAGCAAGAAAGGTAAAATGCTGCTAAAACAGTGATGGTTATGTTCGATGCTGGAATTGGGGGTCCAGAGACTCTCTACTGAGCAGCTGCCAAGTCAGCTGCTGGATCGTGGGAGGATTTTTGTCCCATTGAGGGGTGGTACTGCTAGAGGACAGCCTTCTCAGCTGCATTATTTGTCTGGTTCCTTGGTAGACTGTAATGAAATATGAGCATTGCATAGCTTTAAAGGTTGTTAAATTTACCTGTGAAGGACAGAGTAATTCACCACCACAGAGGGGACACCATGGTGGACATAACTATGGCATATAAGAAACAGGAAGATAGTACTTGATACTGAAGTGCTTCTTACATAGTGGAGAAAGTTTTAGTAATCTCCAATATCTAGCAGGTAAAGGCCAACATCCTCAATTAGGAAGGCAAGTGGAGGCATCAGCTTTTAGCAGTGAGGATGGTCAGTCACAAGCACAAAACTGGACCTCTGATACCTTCAAATCAAGACTGATATCCTGTTGGATCAAGACACCCGAAGAGGAGTGGTTGGGCCGATTTGGTGCTAGGATAGCATGAAGGTCGTAGCTCCTCTAACAGCTGGTACCTATTCATGTGAGGAGAGAGAGCGTTGTAATGAAGAGCTGTACATCAGCCTCCCCTTTCTAAGATTTGGCTGCATTTACTGATCAGTTAGATAGCTTTCCAGGGGAGGCACAGGAGTGTTGCCTGTTCTGGGTCAGATCAATGCATTGCAGTGATAGTAAGCTCTCTGTTCCCTGCATAGTTTCTCTCTAAAGCCACACTCCAGTGCTGATTCAGCTGTATGGTGTTACGATCTTCTTCTTTAATGGTTATGACACTATGCATATATGTTGTATTTTCTGTTTTTCTCCTTTCTAAAACTCTTTGGAAGCTGAATATACTTGACTGACCACACAATAAAAAACTGAAATCCTGTCCCAGCTTTTCCCCCCCTTGCTGTGTGGATCACTGTTGGATGTTAAAAAACGAAGAGGAAAGCAGGAAGTGGAGGGATCTATTTCAGAACTATATTACTCCTGACTATCTGCAGATTTTTATCATTGACTCAGTGGTCCTATCTGGGTCACCTTTGTATAATACTTGTAAGTTAAGGGGATCCCAAGTTCTTTCTCTACTGCCTTTTCAGCTGTATTTAAAGATGGATTCATCATAATTTCTAAATTCAGCCTTTGGGAAGGGATTGGAGAGGAGAAAGAGGTAATAGAATAGAGAGGAAGGTGTGACATCAGAACCTCTGGACACAGTGAAGAAAATGAATCCCACCAATGAAGATGCTTAGAAGAATTACTGTGTTTTCAAAGTTCATGGTAACTTAATCACATACCACAATGACAGTAGTTACAGAAATGTATGTAGAGTCATACAGAATATGTGTGTGTATGTATATACATATGTGAAAGATACAAAATATAGTAATAAACAGAAAGACATAGAATATGTGCTCACGTGTTTTTTATGCTGAGAAGGTAACTCCAAGTTGTCACCCTCTCTGCTAATAGGCTAAATGTATCTTTGCTCAAGGGTATTATTTACGCACGTTGATTTATACATTTGTGTGTGAGATGAGATTGTTCTCAAATCTCACATTTAGAATTAAAATATTTTAACCTAGTAATTAATGTTGAGTTTATGTTGCAACTTAATGACCAACCCGTCACTGCTGTAGTGACTAACCATTACCACGCAAGCCTTAAAGGTACTGGTACTTTTTATGTAGAGCAAACCTATGACGTAATTGGCTGTGGCTCTGTAGTGGGCAGTAAATGTTTCTGTGCCCATTGCATCTTGGAATACAGTGAGGAGGAAGAAGTCTGTGGTCACTGGTTACATCCAGCTACTGCTGTAACCAGTAACCCTCTCACTTAATGGTGATAAAAAAGGAGATTTCTGTGGAACTGGCTGAGCTCAGTGCCCAAAAAAGCACTTTGTTTTAAATGTTTTTATTTTCCTGTGTTTAAGAAAAATAAACATTAAATTTACTTAAACTTACTGTAACAGCTTCTGGTAGCCCTTCTTCAAATAGGCACGATTCCTTTGCAGCTGTGTCATCGTATACAGCATTCTGGGGTGAAGCTTGCTGGAGCTGGTGCAGCATTGGCCACTGAGCGAGGGTTTTACATCAGAAACCGGCTCTAAACTTGCTGCGTGTTTAATGGTTTGTACTGGACATTCCGTCCAGCCATTGTCTGATGATGAACTTGGTTGGTTGCTGGTCCTCCTCTGAATGCATTTTTAGCGAAGTGTGGGAGAGTTTATGTCTTCACAGGCTAGGCACTAGCTAGCAGGAAAACAAAAGGGTAAATACTCAGCTTTTGTGAAAGAGAAACTGGGGACTCATTTTGTGGAAGGTGGAGTTGGATGGTGATACCTGCATAGAGAATACACTGGAGCATTTGCCCTGACAGCAGAGGATTCTTGTCCCTGCTGGACTCCTATCCATGAGGCTGGAGGCACTTCCGGGTCTTGGCTGCTCCTTACTCTTTTATCTTCTGTTACGTAACGGAAATGGGAGAGTTCTGGAGGAGGGGAGTGTTGGTCTGGGGACAGTGCTTGGGGCACTTGGAAAAGACCGTGGTACAGGTTCTGGTCCCTGCTCATAGCGTTGCTTCTTTAATCTGGTAACTGTTCAGCAGAAAATGCAGCAGGGACCAGTCAGTCCTCTGGGCCCTCCTTGTCCACCAGGCCAGGGTGGGGAGCCTGTGAGGGGGTCATCCCCAGAATTAAATGCTGCTGAAAGTGAGTTTCTTCTTACAGCCATTGCAAGTAGGCTAGTGCCAGGGCTCTGTACCGCAGGAGAGGCAGGGCTGGCTGCCTGGGGAGGCAGAACTTTCTCAGAGCATCCAGGTGCCATCGGGCATCATCTGCGGGTGTTGTTCAGTGAGGTGGGCTTGCTGGAGGACCTGTCCCAAAGCAGGGGAGGTCACAAAAGTTCCTACCCCAGCTTGATCTCTCCTGCTTGGAGAGGTGGCTTTCACCCGCAGACCTCACCACCATGTAAAGTTTCTTTTTAGCAGCTGAGAGAGCTGTCAAGGTCTGTGAGAGTCTTGTCTGAAACAGCAGCAGAAGTTGAAGACACTGTCTCATTACTATTAATTACTTGCTTTGGTGGAGCTTTTTCCTTTCTGCTGAAAAGACGAGTTCACAGTGGCAGCTCCGTGCATTTGCATTTCATGCACTTCCAAGATGAGGCTCGTGAATACATCCCAGGGTTTGGGAAGCAGAGTTGTGTGAGATTTAATTCTTCTGCTATTTCAGACCTCAGGTGAAGAGTACTGGAAGAACAGACCGCTCTGTCGTGTGTTCGGTTACTGTTTTGTGAGAGGCCATTGCAGGCGGCACTGCCCAGTCTACCTGAATTCATTTGAGGTTGTCGTGATGTGGATCACCGTTCTCAAGCCAGTGGCTGTAAAACAGGTTCTTAGACTCAACTCTGCACCAGTATTTGGAAGAGTCTTGTTTCAAGCAGTGCCAAGGATGTCCAGCACAATGTGGACTTCAGTGAAGTTTGCTGGTGGATCTTCTTCCTTTCAGAAGATGATGTCACTTGTATTTGTTGCCTAAAAAAATAATTAGGATTTAAATTTTTGTCCCGCACGTGCTTATCTGAAGATTTTCCTCCAACACCTGTGCATAAGACATTTCCAGGCATGCCAACAAGGCTATAGCACCCCTAATCCAAGCACTAGGCAAGAATTAGTGATGTGCACATGGAAGAGGAGTGGGTTTCTGTACTGCCTCAGCATTTCATTATCTCTAAGAAGTCAGAATTAACTTCAGCTATTTAATTTGATATATTTTATCTTGGTCAGCTGTAGACCATATGTGATACTAAAGTATTCAGGAGAGGCTTAGTCTCCAAGAAACTGTCTTCAGCTCAGAAATATTTCGTATGTGCTTATATAAGAGGCAGACTTCGAGACCAGAACTAGGATGACTGCAGCAGTCTGTTAATTGAAAGAGGGCAAAGCAAACCTTTAAACTCCTTTGTCTGCTGGATGATCCTATCCCAGACACTGGTACTACTAGACTAGGAATTTAAAAATTAGTTTTTTATTGGCGGGTTTTCTGAAAGATCTCAAACCCTCTGCATGCTGATTATATAATACAAAGAATTAAACAGCCCCATGAGCCTCTGAAATAGCTCTGAACAGCATCATCCGTAAAGGTGCATTACCACTTGATTGCTCTTTCAGTGCCTTTATCAGGTGTATATACAGTGTGTGCATGAAGGTCAAAGAGCATGATTTTTCCAGGAAATGTCAGTCCAGAATACAGCCTTATACTTTCAAGAGCTTTATTTGCTCTGTTCATGAACTGTTAGTTTCTAGACCTGCCTTCTGTCACTCCTTCCTTGACTTCTCCCTGCAGCCAGGGGAACAACCACCCAAGGAGGCTCTGTACTGCTTAGACCTGCCCATCAGGCTGTGGTGGAGGGCAGTACAAAAAATCAGCTGATGCCACCAAATGGTACATGTTAGCCCAAGGTACACTGAAACCAAGTTCTGAATAGCAGAGCAAGAGGAAGGCAGTAGCTTTAGTAGGTAGTGATAAGCCTCATCATCCGCTTGACGTTTGCCTTGCACATCTCAAACAGAGATCCCAAACAGATCCCAAACCTGTAGACTTCAATGTTCCTCCCTCCCCACTGAGTTTCCAGTATTATTCTATCCAGGGATCTCACCTATCCTTTGGTTTCCCTTTCTCCTGAAGGCAGTGAATAACTGAGGATCTGCCTTTGTTTCCTGCCCCCCTGCCCTCCCCGCATCTACCTCTCACTTCTCCCCTTCAAACACCAGCATTTTTGCTTTTTTTTTTGTTCCCAGTCTTTTCCTTCCCAAACTTCCCTACCAGCATATCCAAATCTCTGTAAAACCCCATTCTCTTTCCATAGAAATAATCTTTTATTTCAGATATGTAATGTGACATAGTGACTCAGGTCTTTGCTTAAGGACTATTTCCACAAGATTTTTTAAATTTATTCCTATTGAACTACTTAAAAAAAAAATTATTCCTAAGCCCATTCTTTACCATGTGCTGCAGCTTCAAATTTAGCACAGCTACTGCTGTGGACCTTAAATCTGCAGTCTTCCAAGTGTGCGGATGGCCTCACGTTTTCTCATCACTAAATGATCTGTCCTATTTTGTTTTCTCAGCTCATGGTTCATACAGCTTTCAACATCTGCTTTTGTTTGATGCTTGTGCTGCTCTATGCGCTACAGTGCTACAACCTGTGGTTTTGTTGCTGTAACTCACTACTCGCCTGGCTCCGCAAGGAGCCGAGGGCTAGATGGAGCACGTTCAATGCGTGGGTGGTATCTCTCTTTATACAGCCTCATTTGCTGCCCTAGTGGCACAAAGGTTTTTGCCGCTGGGAGAGCGTTAGGTGTGAATGAGAATGACCTGGCTGGAGAGGCAGGCAAAGCTGCTGAAGAGGAGGGCACAAGAGCCATTTCTAAGGCAGGCACAAGTGTTGGGTTTGTTTTGTGCCTTGGGCTGCTCGTGTAATAGCTGGGCCTGCATTGGTCACGCTGCAGTTGCTTGGAGTTATTTGAACATTCCCTGTGTTGACATTTTGGTGTGTGAGGGTTGATAAAGGCTGTAAACGAAATCATGAGTAAAATTCAAGCAGCTGATTCACAGCCTAGTAACACAAGAAACCACCTCTCTACATGATGACCTCTGGTCTTTGAGATCACATGGGCTGGAGCAGCACCTTACGAGTCTTTGGTCCTGCCGTGCTTCTGTTACCCTCTGCATGGGATCAGGAACTCCTTTCCCCAGACCTCGCAAGGACTGGGAGGCTGGGGCTCGGTGGAATTCTGCTTGCTCTCGCCATGGTTCCCTCTGCCCTAGGTGTGCGCTTAGGTATTGTATTAGAGCTGGAGCAGAAGTCAAGCAGCTGCTTCTGTCTGCAGTGACTCATTTGGAGAGCTGCTCAAAACTCACCAGAGTCTACAAAATCGGGTAACTTTACAGTGAAAATGCAACTGCTGGTCTAGTTCTCCAGAACTGTGCTGAAGCGTCTATGTGTAGGGAAAGGAATTTTATGGTCTGGTGGGGAAAGGGGAAGTGAGTTCTCACAAGCATGGGATCCAACCAAGAGTAGTAATGTAGCGGTGCTGGATTGGAGCCAGGAGGAAGCGTTCTTCATGGCCTTTCCAAGGAGGACCCTGGTGAAGAGCTGACACTGACTTTAGGTGCTGTTTTTCCAGTTGCGCAGACTCTAGAACACCATGTTAAAAAGAGGGAGTGATGGAAAGAAGCAAGAAAAGATGTTCTTGTGAAAGGCTTCTCCAGTGCACGCAAGTATGAAGAATGTCTTACATGGAGATGTTCTTTTCCCTTGAAAGAAGAAATTCATGCATGCGAGACGCAAGAGTTTCTGATGATCATTGGACGTACCAACGGGAAAGACCATAACTACTCCCTTAAAACTAGAAGCCACAGTTATTGAGCAGATCAGTGCAGGATGCTAACCACTATGTACATCTGTTAACGGTGTAGGGCCAGGGAAAAAAAAATCAGACTGTGTGAAATGGAATCAGTCTTACCAGTATATACACTACAAGTGTGAGCATGGAAAAAATTACTGGTTCGGTTCTTGAATCACATGAACTGTCATAGCTGTATTTTTTTCAGCAGAGTTGTACTGATTTACATAGCGTAGGGTATGTATGTTCTTAGTAGTTTAAAAATGTTTTCTAGCTTTGGAAATTTAGTTCAGCAACTGTAACTTATCTCTGGCTTTCAGGTTAGCTGCTATTGCCTCTGGACTACAGACTAACGTACCATAACCAAGTGGCTCTTTTCTAGGTCTAGCTCCTAGAATGTGACCAAGCAGGCAAGTTTTTTGCAGAAATTAAGTAATCTATCAATAGCAAAAATCATGAATCTAAGTCCAAGATGCTAAGAGAACTAAATGTGGGGAAAACCAAGCACCTAAATGAGACTTACAGGGAACACATCTATTTTGCAAGAATATTTGCTGATAACTAATGAGGTACCTGTGCTTCACGCAGGTTAGACTCCTGTTTAAGCAACAAGGCCTTTAATGGCTGTCCTGGTTTAAGGGAGGAGGCTAATTAGGGAGAGTCTGTCCCGTGACTGGCCAGCCTTGGCCAACCGGTGACAACAGCCTACTGCAGCTACATATTAGTCAAACTCATGAAAGTAACAAAATTAATGAAATTTTATTGGCAAAAATCAAGCTGAATGTGACCTATGTAATTAAACAGAATTGAGTCTCAGTTGAGTTTATCAAAATACTTCAGTTTTCCAGCTGGATCTGGAATTATCTGTGAAGAAATAAAATGAAAATGTTAGTCAAAACCCAAAACTATGCAAACACAACACACTATAAAACCAGAAGAGCTTAGTATTTCATAACATGATGCTAAGGCCAACCTACAAGGCAACACTGACGAGCAATTTACCAGTTGACTTGACACTGGATTACTATTTATCTGTCAAGGTACCTAACAGTAGCAGCAGAAAGATTTCACTGACTGGGGGAAGAGAGAGTGCAGCCTACCAAAGGAAGAATTTTGACAGCTGGGAGCACACACACCTATGTCGCTTGCTCCAAAAGCAAGATATTTTAATAAACTAACGTCTGTAATCGAGAGACTTAGAATTTACTTACAGTTCTTCCCTTGGCCACCACACTCTCATGGCTTCCTCTGGTTTGATCTAATTAAATCAAACACATTTAGAAAGCATGGCTACATCTTCAAGAAAGGCTTTTTGAACTACTCTGCTATTTTTCTGCATCTTTTGCACAGAAGAGAATGCTTATGTATTTTTAAGTCTTTAAATTGGTAGTGTTTGAGCTGTTAATCCCAATACTGTAAGACTGTTTTTTAGAAAATATGTTAATGTATTATTCAGGTGACCCATGGTTATGGAGGGCAGGACTTTTCAGTTCTAAAAGATGTCTGTTAGGCCAACCAGACCTCTTTCATTTTACAGTCTTAAAATCCACCGTTCCCCACTAAGACAGTCCTCTGCTAGTTTAACAGAGGTGACTCCTAGTCTCCAGTCACCCTGGGAAGATTTCACATCCAGCAGAAAAACATGGTTAAACAATCCACTGTTTTTACTATCAATTACAATGCTCACTACTCTGCTTAGAGGCTGCTGGGACCTGCTTTTTGTTCAGACAGCTCCTAAACAACAATGCTCTGTCACCACCAGACAGTTCAGAATAAAGCCACATGCTCCAATAAATGACAGTGATCTCATCTGAACTAGGCAGCTCAGACCTCTAGTGAAAGTTTCATTATTTTGCTGAGGCTTGATCCAAGCCCTGAGAACACAAAGTTCAATGGGTGTTTATCTGAGCCCTAGCTCTTCTGCTTGTAATCACATTTAGGTGGGAACTAACAAAGGAAGAAGAGCTATAGTGCAGCAAAGCCGTACTCTCTGCTGGAGTTGTGATGGTGGCACACTAGCTCTCTCACATACTACAGCAGCCTGGGAACTTGTATTTTTCTTTTTTTGGGTAGTGCCTAGGATCCACAGTAAGACTCAGTCAAGAATTTCTATGGACAAATAACTGAGAAGGTAGGACAGACTCCAGAGCTTACAAATTCCTTTCATCAGGTATTGACAGAGTACTTGATCATGAACTTATTGCCACTCAAGAAGTGTTTTGTTTTTACGGAGGGAATTCAAAACAACTGGAATATGTCTAGTGTGAGGGAAATAACCCCCTAATGAAATCAGTAAGAATCCAAAAGCTGTAACTATACTAATGTGAGTTTACTCATATCAATTCATTGAAAGTTGCAAAGATTTTGGATTTGGCTTTAGTGAAAATGATAACTGAGTGTTTTTTGGTAGTGCATGCATTTGTATATCAACAGTGACTTACTGTTTCACTGCCAGGTTTCCAACCAGCAGGGCAAACTGGGAAAAATAAAAGGACAGCATTAGCAAAAGTTTTTTTGCACACACTTACTTTTGTGCACTCAATACTCTCTTTTTGAAGTCCTAGTAGAACAGGACACAAGTGTCACGTGTATGTATCTGCAACTATTAAATACACAGTTTTCTTTATACATGGGATGGTATTGTAACATTTTACACCTGATACCAACCACCGCTTCTGTTAACGCATAACTGCGCATCACTGTATGGATGTCTCTGCCTTGGTGTAATTCTCGTGCTCTTCTATACAAAGTACTGGCAGAGCAGTAGCTGAGAGTGAACACCTATTCTAGTAGTAGCAAAAGTTTCGTGATAGAATTCAGGTGACTACACAGAGACCTAACTTTCTTGCTTTAAAACCAATGCTAGGGGAAATTTTTTAGCCAAGAGATCAGTCCAAATATTCCACAAGAGATTGAGTGATTTTATTTGAAGCCTTGCTCAGGAGCAAAGGGATGCTGGCATGCGGTTAACGTGCAGTCTGGCTGAGAGCCCTGTGACCACCTCTACAGTTGCATATTCTGGAGTGAAGCTCTTCTCTGTTCAAAGCTCTCCCCCCGAGGCTTTAGCCCAAAGAGTTACGCCGTATTACACTTATTTAAGGCACACTGTCAGACAAAAGTGCCACCAAAAAAAATTGCAATTAGGAATGGTGGAGAACTTTTTTTCCTATTCTGTCCAAAGAATCCAGTAAGGAATCTAGGATGCTCTCCTCAGCGTTCATGCAAAGCTGGAAAAAAAATAGTTACTCTGGAAACACACTGCAGACCAATGTTCTGTGAGACAGCTTTGTAACTAAATGAGGCCAAATTTCCTTTGTCAAATGTGCGTGGCCCAAATATTAGCATTCATCTTTTAAAATCTGTACAGCAAAGCATAATGATTTGTACCGTCAGATAAAGGTACTTGCAAGTGCCAGGTGAAATTGAGTTGAAATGGAAGTTAAGCTGCTGAACATGTGTATTAATATTTAAACAAATCTTTAAATAAACAAATGTGTTTATTTAAACACATTACATAGGAAATATGCTTGAACTGGGGGAATACAAATTCTTGAGGCAAAGTAATGATCTGAAGCCAGCAAAAGCTTCTTTGTCAGAAGAAGATGATCACATAGCACTTGTAACGAAAACATAAGTAATGGCAGTCTAACTTTCACAGTATCACCACGTACCTTGACGTGAAGCACTCTCAATTACTTGTCACAGATCCGCAGTGAATGACACACAGGAAGGATGGCCTGCATCTCAATTACTTCAGTATGCCAAAATGTACTGAATTATTGGGCCTGATTCTTCACAGCCTCATATTTTGTACAGATTTGTGACAGATGATACACAATGCCTTAATTCAGACTAAAGAATGCTTTATGCTCTGCAGTCTCATGGATGTGAAGCAAAATGCGAATTACTATTCTAGAAACAACCTATAGAGGTACCGGGACCACAGAATCTTGTAGCAGGGCAATCAAACCACTTCATTCACTGCATGAGGCTAGTCTCTAATGCTACTGAGTACCTTTCTTCCAAAAAGCTACAAATACAGTTCCCAGTCTAAGTAAAAAAATCTTCAAAATCAGATTATTTAAAAGAGCACCTTCTCCATGTTTGTCTGTGTACTGGAATGCTTGTACTAAACGAAGCGTTTCATCCACTGATCTCCCAACAGGAAGGTCATTCATCGTGATCTGTCGAAGGATTCTCTTATCGTCAATAATGAAAAGGCCTCTGTGAAAACATTGTTTTGTCTGTGTTAGCAAACAGAACTAATTACAGTCTTGTGTTTACGCACTATTTTATGTCTGCTGGGTGGGAGGAATTTGATCTCTGCGAACACCATACAGTACCCAGCACCTTAGAATACTAGTAACCTACTACTCTTTACCTGGGGTAGCAGATGACATGAGCTGAGGGTAAGTTGAAAGCAAAAAAGGCTAGTTCTCTGCAGAACATAAAGCTAAGCTTCGACAGGCCTTGCCGGGGGATGTTGCCGATAATATGATGTTACAGGGATCTCAAGAGCAATTAACCAAGTTCACGGAAGACGTATCTCTTGAGGCCACTGGCTACCCTTGCTCGTGACGCCCCTTGGGATGTTAGAGGTCCCTGAGTAACTGCAATTCTGAGGAATTCTGCATGTTTGGCCTGTTATAGATATCTACTGATGACTGCTGTTAAACAGGATACTAACTTCCACCCCGTTGTGATTCGTTATGACTATTTTTTGTGTTCTTCAGTATTTATTTTGTCCCTTGGCATGAATCCCCAAGTAAAAACTGCTCTCAAAGTAAAATGTCAATTGCTTCTTTAAAGTAGTAAGTAGTACCCCAGAAAAAAACAAAACAAAACAACAAAAGAACTGTAACCAAGTGAAATACCTGAGTGTATGTCCTTGATCTTCCAGATATACTCCATAATCCTTTGAAATTTGGTGTGTCAAATCTGAAAGAAGTGGAATCTTCATAGGTCCGAGTCCTCCTTGTTTTCGAGGAGTATTAATCCTTTGAAAGGAACGAGATACAGATGTAATTCACATAAAGGTTTCTACTCCCTATGCGAAGTTAAAAGTCACAAACCAGAACAGTACAGACAGAAGGATATACTGCAAGTGACATTTTGTTTGCTCTGCACAGAAGGGAGATGAATACTACTTATGGTTAGAGCAAAACGTTCAGTAGATCTTTTGCAGGTTTTAGCAACATCTATTAATATTGATCTCTTTCTGATCGCTCATATTTGCTTTATACCAATGCGCTCATGAACGGGGACAGAGTGATGCATTTACAGATACCTGCATCCTTACCTCTTTTTTTTCTTGGTATTTGAAGTATTTTTTGGACTGAGACGTCATATAGTTCAAGCAATACGTATTAAAAAAGCTTCAGAGATAAAAGGTACTTTTATGCACTAGGATTAATAATATTTACCACCAAAAAATATTTTAAACATTTGTATTATCAATAGCATCATGCTTTTACACATTATGATATATGTACAGAAGCTAAAAATCTGGGGATACAGTCCTTCAGCTAAGGTGGAACCATGAATAACTTTTAGTGAAAGACAAGGATAAGATACATACCACGCTAAGTGAGTGAACTTTGAGTCCACAGAACAGGCTACTACTTCGGTATTTATTGCTCTGAATTCTTCAATTCTGTCACTGAAGGCGATTATCTCAGTTGGACATACAAATGTACTATATAATTTAAGACAAGATAAAAGTCAAAATTTCATGAAATAACCAGTAAGTTCTCTGTTTAACTTAAAATTATGGATTTATCATAAATTATTCCAACTTGTACATATTTTTTATTTCTTCTTCAGGTAATTAACCAAAATGCTGCCTGACAAATCTTCCAGCCTGAGACTCTAGCTTAGTTTCAAACAGTTTATTAAAGAAGATTACAAACCTCTAGTTAGATAACAATCTGGATCAAAGTGTTTTTAGAGTTTCTTTCTTTTAGACTCTATGAATATTAAATATCTGAATTTAAGCACAATAACCCTTTTTTTTTTTTTTTCAGAGGAATGTACTATAATTTGTTGTTACCACGGATGTCTGCAAATTTTAACTACTTTGACTTGAACTTTTCCCACTACAGAGAAATAAAGCAGTAAAGGTCGCAATTTCTAGGGCCTTGAGGCTAAAGGCCAAGAGCCACGTTATTTCCTTCATAATCGTAAGGTAGTTATGCATCTCTGTCCTCTTTTCTTCACTTAGTGGAAACTCAACCAGTGAAGTTACTACATTCCAAATAAAAGAGGGTAATGTTCTTAGTGTTCTTAGGATGTTATGGGATGAGCTTAAATGCAAAAGGCCATCACTTAGATACACTACATACTCTCCAGAAAACACAGATGTGATGCTGTCTTCTGTCTGCAGCAGCGATTTACAGCACCATACAAAACATAAAAGTTGCCTGACTGGATACTGCAGATGGAAAGTTATTTTTTCGTGTGGAGACACAAATTAGCAGACACACTTACTAGGACAAAGACCGTGTTACAATTTCACCAATGCATGATGAAAACACAAATGCAATATATTTTCTTCTGTCACTCCTTTCTTTTCCCCCAAACCCTTACAAACAAAAAAACCCAAGACCTCAAAAAAAGAGAAAAATTAATGAATTTACAAGTCTAGTGTAGCTGCACTCAGCCTTGGAAAGTCTACAGTGGTCTTACTTACAAGTCAAGAGGATAGAAGAAGAAGACAAGGTATTTTCCTTCATAATCTGTTAATTTCAGCTCTTTGAACTCTCCGTTAATGACTGCTGTTCCTTCCCAGTAAGGTGCTGGCTTGGAGACTGAAATATGAAGGGTGTGCAATTAAAAGTCAGAACACAAAGCTCGTGTTCAAATAAAGGTGTTCATTAGCCAGCTCGTGTGCAAGGACAACCGTGCCTCTTTATGCTTGAAAAACAACCTACTGCATGCGGTTACGAAGTGAAACGTCCTCACCACTTGAAACAGAGGCTAGGGGATGATGAAGAAATGTAGGTTTCAGTACACATGGAAAGTAAATACTTTGACCAACTTGTGCCTCTACGTGAGCCCTGCGAATTGCTGATAATCAAGGCCACACAAACCTTATCTGGGCATACTGAACAAACCACGTGTGCACTGCTAGCTCATGGCAGAACATCTGTTAGGCTGAAGGAGAAAATGTTTAAGACTTCAGGAATCCTCGCTATTTTGTTAGGAATAGCTGTTGTGAACGAGAAGCATAAGATGGTTCAAATTCACAGTGTTAACTTTCTAGCTATAAAAAACTACTTGGAATTCATGTCCACAAAAAATACATGCTACAACACATTTAGAGTCAAATGGCTAGAAATGCAGTGTATGTGTATTAAATTACAATTGCTAAGCAAATTGTAACTTAAGATAGTTGTGTTTTAAGAAAAATATCAAAATGCATGAGATATATTTACTATTCCTATCAAAAGGGATTAATCTTGATTTCAAATATTCAAAATGATTCTGGCAGGTACTATTTTCATTGCAATGTGAATTCTAAGACAAAGGATAGGGTATGCTGGAGATACAAGGTGATCTGAATACACTTGTGATGTCAAGACACTGGCATACAGCTCCAGGAAATTAAGGAAATGCTGCTCAGAAAAATAAATGGAATCTTAACTATTATCTGGATGATGACTGTGTTGTTGGGCTCTCCTTTTCATAGGACAACGCTGTACAACTGCTCTAGAATATAGTTAGTGAGGACGTACAATGAGCACTGCAAAAAATACCCCGAATCATCAGACAGATTGTGCCCCTGAGCTGGAAGGTAGTCGTCTTTGGTTTCACTTGACATAACCCACAGCACTACAGGGAGTCCGTAGGTACCACTGCTAATTTCAGTTTACATTTTTTGAAGAAATGCTCTTCTTCCTCTCAAGTCTTCTCTGGAATTCTTTCTGATCAGATTTCAAGCCATGGACTTAAAATGGTTTTTTATTGAGTCTTTGCAGGTGTGGGACTATTTTCAAGTGAAAGCAAGGACTAATCTTTAAGTTATTTTAAGCTCTCAAAAAACCGTTTCAAATAGTTACACCCCAAATCTAATCTCTTGTAGCAAAACATTCTCTCCAACTGACCTTCATATTAGGAGGGAAAAGGAAAAGAAATTAAATAAAATACATTGTATCTTGACCCCTTTCTAAATTAAGGTGATTTTTTTGTTTAGCAACACTTGTCTGAAATGCTGTAAAAAATTAATATTACAAAGGGAGGAAAAAACAAACAGCAATGTAGTATTGATTACAAATATCTTGACTGGTTTTCTTTGGGTTTTTTTTGGGGTAGCATCTCTTTGCAAACACTTAAAACAGAAGTTATGCCCTAGTTTGGTAGGGGGAAAGCATTTAAAGCCGTAAATTCTCACAGCAAAGACGGTTTCTACACAGCGTCTCTCTATTCTGTCCTGCAAAACAGGACTTTTGGAGGGCATCTGACCACCTGAACAGGTGCACCCGAACATCTCACTGCAACCCGACTGAAGATTTTTGTACCTAGATCTGCCATAAAGTTTTTAAATCACAAGAGAGTGTAGGCACAAAAACAAGTGACAGACCATGCCCAGTAATAACCGGTAGGCGCTACAGGAGGTGACGGTTCAGTACTTCTCATCACAGTGTGAGCGCAGAATACACACAGGATGCTTCACTATGTTGTATAAAGGGTTGTCCTTAACTCACTCGCTATTTCTGGAACCAGAGACCTTGCTAAATGTCCGTGAAAGGTTAAACTCGCTGCCTATGTACCACGGTAAGAACGCAGGGCTGGAAGGGACGGCGGGCCTTCCCTCCCTCCCTCCGTGCCGAGGCCGCCCCGGCGGGCAGCCTGCGCGCTGCTACGGCCAACAGCCGATGTGGGGCCGGGAAGGCACTCGGGAGCCGCGGGGCGTGCGACGGCGGCCACGTCCGCAGGGACACCCGCGACTGAACCGCGACACTCGTCCCCGGGGGGTTGTGGCGTGCAGGGACCAGGGGCTGCTCTCGGCGCAGTCCCCACACAGCCCCTTCAGGCCGCCGGCTGCGGAACGCCCGCCCCCACCGCCTGGCCGCGGCGGGACCCCGGGGGATCCCCGGAGGATCCCCGGAGGGAGGGGCGCAGTCCCACCGCCCTCGCCCGCCGCCGAGGGCCCGTGCTCCGCCTGACGTGGCGCTGCCGCCCTCCGCTTTCCCTCCGCGCGCTGCGCCTGGGGAAGAAGCCGCCGCCCCCTCCGTCACCCCGCGGCGCGGCCCAAAGCGGAGGCGCACTGCGGGCACCGCCACCCCGCCCCGGCCTCGGGCCGCCCCTCGGCGGCAGCGCGACAAAGGGCGCCCGTGCGGCAGAGCCGCCGCCCGCCGCAGCCGCGCCCTCCCCGCTCCCCCGGCAGCCCCAGCCCCCGCCGGCACCTACTCTTGGTCTGGCTGAGGTGCAGCGAGTGGTCGGAGACGGGCACGCGAGCCGCCTCCCCGGGGTAGACCTGGCCCCCCGCGTAGTAATGGCACTGCTCGTCCCCCCGCTGCCGCCCCGAGCGCGGCTCCTCCGCCTCCGCCGCCTCGCCTCCCACCGCCGCCGCTGCCAGCAGCAGCAGCAGCAGAGCGGAACGCCGGGCCCTCGCTCCGCGGCCCGCCCGCAGCCGCCGCCGCGCCGCCTCCATGGCCCGCCGAGCTAGTGCACGTCCCCGCGGCGCGGCTGCCGAGGGGCGGCTGTGGGGCGGAGCTTGGCCGGTCCTCTCGCACACGCTGCCAGCCGCACGGTCAGGGCTTCGGGGGCCGTCCGCTGCGCCGCAGCTGTTGCGTGACGAGAGGCGGAGGCCCGGGGACGGCCGCGTTGCCCCCCGCCCGTAACGGCCATCCTCAGACCCGTCCTTTCGCTGGGCCTCGGGGCCGGGCCGGGCCGGCAGGGCTGTGGCCTCATGCCTAAAGCCCCGGAGGAAATGGTAAATTATGTACATGTCTAGAGAAAAAGAGAAAGGGAAAATACACGTGTATGCGGGGAGAGTGTGCTGCACGGGGTCCGGTGCTGTGATTGCGGAAGGAAACCCTTTACCAGAATGGGAGATTTCTCACCCGTTATCTCTCTTATCTGTGGCAGCATGGCTTCTCTGGGCATTTCATCATGCGGGGTCATACCGACCTATGGCAAGCCCAGCTCCTACTTTCGGGCCTAATGAATACACAAAATGTGAAAAAGTGAACTGCCTTAGGTCCGAAATCTTGAACTGCTGCCAGCTGGGCAGCAGAGAGTGAGTGAGTGCCATGTAGTGCATGTGGTGGCTGTGTTGAGAGTGTGGTTAAACACAAATGAGACTGCTGAGTGCATTTTAATTCATTACTTACATCTAGTCTAAGTCTACCCTCTCTTAGTTTAAAAACATCACCCCTTGTCCTGTCGCAACAGGCTCTGCCGAAAAGACTGTCTGCATCTTTCTTATAGGTCCCCTTTAGGTACTGAAGGCCACTGAAAGGTCTCCTCAGAGCCTTTACTTCTCCAGGCTGAACAACCCCAACTCAGCCTGTCTTCAGAGGAGGGGTGCTCCACCCCTCTGATCATCCACATGGCCCAGATGTCTTGGTTCAAGTTTGCCTTGTGAAAGGTCATTTTGCTCAATGTTGAGTAGGTTGTGGTTCATATCTCAGAATAGTTGCATACTGGTCACACATAAGCATAGCTAGAAGGTTATTCATCAGCCCGTTTAATAACAAGCAAAATTTTGAAGACAGTAAATAGGCTGTGACAAGCACTGGGTAAGGCTTTGCAGCACAATGTCTGGGCTAACTAAGTTGTGCTAGGCATCAGTCAGTCATCTGTCAGGTCATCTGTCAAGTGTATCAATTAAATTGTAACCAGGATCCTTAAAAATTGAGATGTGGAAAAGCTGGAGCTATCCTTTATCAAAAGTGGGGACACCACTGACTCTCTGTGCTTGGAGCACTCTGGATGCCACCTTCTGGGAAAACTGATGGTTCAGTAAAAAGGTTACTCCAGACTGACGATGTCAGGCTCTTAACAGAGGAACATCTGCTTCACATCCTGTCTCTGCAGGGGATTTGTGATAAATCAGGATACCTTCAGGATGGTATGGTACCCATGCCAGAATGGACAGTACAGTTTGTCTCTTATAAAAGTGATACAGAACAGGCATGTAAAGAGCAGGGCCAAAAGAAAATGCTGTCATTTTCAAAGATAAAGGCTCTGTGGAAGAAAGGGATTAGCAAGGCACCTGTCATTTTATGTTGTCTTAAACAAATCCTACTATTTTTCTGCTTTCCTACAACAGAATCCACCCTTTAAAGAGCTATTTCACAAAACTCAATTTACGGAAGTGGGAGAAACAAGACCTTTCAGGCATGCTTGCACTTCTTAACCTGTGATTTTCTCCTGAGCTCTGACTCCTCTTCAGAAGGAGCTCTCTTCCCCTCTCTTGTCAAGTTTGTCTTTAAATTCTAGTCTAGGTTCTACCAGTTAGGGATCATACTTGTAAGATGTCATTCATACTGTTCCTGTCACAGTAATAATCTTATTTGGGCATATTTGCCTACCTGAAGAGATTGAAGATGGCTGAAGATTAGAAGGGTAAGGCTCTGGAACAGTCCTCTGATGGCTACGGAAGCAAAATACCTACAAGGCTATCAACCTTGATCAGTGTGTGTGAAATGATGATAGAAAACTTGTATTAAATGTTGGCCTACAGGGGAAATGGACTTGATGGCACATGGGATCCCCTTGTCCTGTGTTTTTTTACAGTGAGTTGATGGTGGTCAGTTTCTGATTGTATCTCTTAAAATGTTGGAAGCAAGATAAAATCCCATCTTCTTTTCAGTGCTGCTCTTTAAATTTGAATTCCCTCCCCTATCAGGGGCATGTCATTGAAGGGAGGATGAACAAAACCCAGTTGCTCATGTTAAGCACTCTGGCTCTGGTGGAAAAAAGCACTTCAACGATCTTTGTACTCCCACTGATTTCAGATTCAGGCATGCCTTACACTTAAACTTACGAAAATGTGTCGATAGATTACTGTCTTACATGATCCAACTCTAGTAGTACTGAATTTCTTATCAAACTTACCTCATCCTTGCTGCCTGTAAGGAAGGTGAGAGTCACATCCTCTGTGAGTTCACAGAGAAGGTTATTTTGGTAGTCCCTGCTCCTCTCTTTTTGCTGGTGTTTTGAGCTATAGGAAATGGCAGTGATTTGAAAAGTAGTCATATAGTAAAGTTGAAAAAAAAGAGCAGTTGAGAGGTACGCGTTTTGCATAATGTTAACATCCCTCAGTCAATAGATATTCCCAAACACCTACAAAAAAGACAGATAACCAGTAAGATCAATGCAGAATGTAGTGTTAGTTAAATAGCACTAACTGGAGGTTCATACATGATTAAGTATATATAGACATGAAACGGAGTTCAAAAGAGCAGCAAGAAAGACTTCCTGGATGCTGCTGTGCTATCAAAACTTCTGCAAGTGATTAAAAAATGAAAAATTTTGTAAATTAAATCCAAGATGAAATCCAAATATATATCGCTCTTCAGTGTCAGAGAACATGGGCAACCTTCTCTCAGTAATGAAATACTTGAACTGAATGCTGATTTTTGTGTTTAAACTGATGAAATTAAGTGATGCTGATAATATGTAAGAAGAGAAACACTGTGCTGGGTTCATCCAGTTGTACAGCTCCTCTGAAGTTGGTAGGGTTTACCACGTGCAAAGGGAAAGCTCTTAAATCTCTCCTGTCTTTTAACAGGTTGTGTTCCTGCCGTATTCAGGCCCGCAAGGATGGTTCGTTTTTGACGAAGGTCTTGATTATGGCAGGGTGTCATTGGTTTAGGCTACTAAAGCAATTAAGCAATTTTGGCTTGTGGTAATAAAATACCTCACTATCATTTAAATGACCTAATATAAAAATATCTTGGAAAAATTAGCATAGTGTATTGTAGCAAGATGCCTGTCGCCATTTCCTGGAACAGATGGAGCAGATGTTCAATATTGTGCTGGTGAATAGCAGTTGATTTTATCCTCTGCATGGTTTATAGGGACATTTTAAGGAATATGTTGCATTGCTTGTCACGCATGACAGAAAATCTATATGTAGAAAACTTTGCTGGAGAAAGGGTGGTAGAAAACATCTGTGGTTTTGGATCAGAATGACCATAATTAAAATTACAAATTAGAGAAGTCTTCTTTTCAGCTTTTGATAAGGCTAGACTGACAGGATCAGCTCTGTGTGCACTGACTGTGCAGGGTCCTTGACGTGTATTGGGCTGAGAAGTGCTGGGTGGTGCCATTCACTTTAATAGGAACTTCGTCCTGACTTCTAACTGCTGCTAACATTGTCAGCTAGCTGAAGCAGTATGGCTGAGTGAACAAACACAAACTTCTTAAAATCAACCGCTTGGCAGTGCAGAGGTAGCACAGATATATTTATTCCTGTAACCTACCTTCAGGGAATATGCGAGTGTTTGGAGATGAGTTTATGTTTTTCCTCTGCAAACACACCTGCCGTGGAAAAGCTCTGCTTCATTTATTTCCATTTCTCCTCCAGCCAGCTCTGCTTCTTGCGGCATCAGTGTCAGAAACCCCGCGGGGGTTTCCCCTGTGTGATAGGAACATGACCAAGCATGTCATTAATGTGTTTGAGCATGGCAAAAAAGGGTGATCGATACTGGTAGTCACTGGGTGATGGGAGAGTTCGGTTCCTAAAGTATCACCTGTTCCATGCTTTCTTCTGCCTCTGTAAGTGCTGCCAGGATCTATGAGTTTCTGAATATAAACAAATATTGTGAAACCACCTTCTTGACCTAATAAATAATGTAGTTCTTGCGGGCCCCTGTCAGTTTTTCTTTGGCTGTCCCCTGGGGGGTGTGTTACAAGTGTGTTTATGCTCTATCGCGTTTTTTCTTCCTTTAACATGCATATATTCAAAGGAAGTGCCCAAAATGTCTCTGAGCATTTGCACAATTTTTGGACGGTTGCACTGACAAGCCAGGACAGAGAGAGTCAACACTGAACCACACCTGTTAGACATAGGCTGTCCTCTACAAGTCAGTGGACTATGAAGGATCGTTGAGGTATTGCACTGGAAAAACAATGCGGGACATCTGGATCTGCCCTTGACAGCATGCCGCTGACGTTTGCTGAGACTGTCACAGCTACGAGCTTACTAGCCAAAAGAACCTAGCTAGCTGGTCTGGTGTTGCTGACCAAGAGAACCTTCACCCACCGAGCAGTAACCCCATGGTGGCAAGTGTAGTGGTCTCCATCAGTGTCATGCCTGGGGGTTCACAGGCTCCTGTCCTCGGGGTCCCACCCTTGGTTCTGCCTTCTCAGATCTGAACTGAGACTAGTGCACTCTGGCCTAAGTCTTGAGCTCAGTCAGCCTTTGGGAAAAGGTGGAAAATCTGTCACCTCAGCTCAGATAAAAAGTGAAGCTGTGTCCTGCCTTCAGAGGTGCCTGCACCATAGCCTCGTGTAGGGAAAGAAACCCTGTGGCAACCTGATTTCATATTCTCTCAAACCAGAACAGGGACAGATGTTGCTGGTGGTTGTTGGTGACGCATGGGTATGCCTCTTCTGTGGGCAGTCACTAACACCTTGCTCTAGCTTATGGGTGCTAGCTGCCTCGCATTCGGCCTCGGTGGAGGAAAATTAAATGTTGAGCTGTTGTCAAAAAGGTAGACCCTACTGCCTGATGCATGGCTACTCACACCAAGATCTGTGAAGGAGAGGAGGCTGCATTCCTGTCAGACTGAGATAATGGGGTCTTTAAAAATTCCCAGCTCTTCTCTTTTTGCCTGCCTGCCCCTCTTCAGCGTTCTCTTGAAAAGCTTTTTGTGTTATCTATTTTCTAAAACCGTTCCATATCTAAATTTGCCTTTCTCTTCTATTTGGACTGGTGAAAGAGAAAATGTCTTTTGACCAGAAACATTCATGCACCTTGATGTGTTAGTCACTTTTACATTGCTCACTAGATGGCAGTAAGATGCTGTTATAATGATTAAAAAAATTGAAGTCATGTGATGTCCAAGTGCCTGAAATTTACTGAAATGTGAGGGTCTGGTGTCAGAAGTGCTTTTTCTTTTTTCTTTTTCTTTTTTCTTTTTCTTTTTCTTTTTCTTTTTTCTTTTTTCTTTTTTCTTTTTCTTTTTCTTTTTCTATTTTTTCTTTTTTTTCCCCTAAAATACAAGGTCCACAGGTGTAGGAAATGTAAGATGAATCTATATTCAATACTCATAAACAACTCCAGTTCCTGTGAACTTGTTACAACAATAAAGGTAAACAACCTTGCATAATTTCTCAGTAAGAAGTGTTCTCTATTATGGCTCTGCGAGTGAAGGTGCTGGGGATACTAAAGTAGTTTCTTAAAAAGGAGGACAAAATAAGAAAAAAACAACCATAAAACTCAGGGTGAAAGAGGTGGAAATTTGTAACAGAAGGTAAGTTTTAACCTGGTCACTGTGGACTACTGAAATCAATACTGGATTTTTGTTTGTGCTTCCTTTTTTTGCTAGCTACGCACAGTTCTCTGGCAGTTTAAATAGCAGTCCGGAAAGCTATCGTCTCTACTTTGACTAAGCGGAGTGGAGTGCACAGGCCCTGGTGCTTCTCTGCTGCTTCAGAAATCTCCGTGCTCCATTTAGAACTGCTGTAAATAAAGGAAGACTTTACCATTTCTTATGGTAGCATCCTCATCCGTTCCAATCCAATTTTTCATTCATTTCAGAGATTCAACTATTCCAGCTTGTCTGCTTCATCTAGTGCAAGGATCTAGAGATTTCCTTGCAAAGCAAAATTTCTTAGAAGTTAAATAGGTCTAATATTTGTGTTCCCCAGATCATAGGTGTGTGTGTTGACTCTCCTTCGGTTAGCTCCTATAGTCTAATCTAACATGTAAATTGTGTTGGCAGTAAACTGTACATTAATTTAGGTCAATACCAACATCAGCCCTGCTGGAGTCAGAACTCCTTCCCTGCTTTGGATCGTCAAGTTTCCAAGGGACCTTGGGAAGCCGTGCTTCTGTGCAAGAGCCAGTATGTGACCTACCACATCTAAACTTGAAATTGAGTGCTGTTGTCTTCCTCTAATTAAAGGGGAAAAAAGCCCATTGTTTATAGCTAGGAGTTTTATTTATTATTGCTTTTTCTGAAGAAAGGCATCATTCTTAGAAGTTTAGAAAAGTTTGCAAGTTTACAAACTCTTAAGTGAAAGCATAGAGATTTCAAGGTACTATATGTTTTCTAGATAGTACACCTGAAGTATACTACCTATGTGCAAAGCATGTATATGTTTATACCCTACAATCTCATTCACCTTTACAGAATCAAAATATGTAGGAAAATGTTTAGAAGATAATAATACTTCCTACCGTTGAGTGCAGCTGTTTTTCTTGTATCTGCAGCTCTCGAAGCATAAAATAAAGCATGGTATGCGACTTATGCATACCATCACAAGAGTGAATACTGAAATACTGTGACTGTTTTCTTCAGTATGGAGTCTGAAGTCATAAAAAAGAGGATGGGTTGGTGGGCAAGTATGTCCAAACTGCTCCAGAGCTGCAGCTGTCTTGTTAAAATTTGTGTCATCTCTGCCATTCACTGGGTGGGAGGTGCTGCTAAATAATTCCCCCCTCTTTTAAAAGATTTAAAAACTTTCCAGGACTTTGAAGATGGTAAGTATTGCTGAGATCAGCAACACAATGTGTTGACCTGCTGCACAGCTAGCTGTTACATGGAATTATTCCTCAGGCCGACGCTTTGAAATAGTTGTTACGAAAAGTTGACGGAGTGAACTGAAGTTCCCAGTTAAGAAAGATGATAACACTGAGTAGTTTGTGGGGCAGAGATCCTCTCTCAGACCTGAGTGTTGATATCTGAGATAAGATTTCTGCCAGATGGTATTTTTAATGTAAATGAAACAAGCAGCGCTTCAAAAAAAAAGGAAGAGTCAGATTCCGTATCTCCTGATCGTCCTGTAGGAAAGCAGACTTCAAGGTCATTTGCCACATTTGCTGCCATTTCACAGAGGGCTGACATGACACTTTTTGTCCTGGTGAGTCTGCAGCCACGTTACCAACAGACTGGAGCCTCTTACTGTTTAACAACGAATAATTCATTTAAAAAATGCCTCACCAAATATGCCTGACATCATCTCTTCAGTGATTTTATTTTGATTACCTGTGAGGTCAGTTTACTTACTGGAAAACTGTGGATACAGCTAGAAACAGCTGTGGCAAGTTGGCCTTGACACTGAACAGGCTTGGCTGTGCCACGGGCTTTTACGCTCAGCTCCTCCCCAGGCAGCAGTCTTGCCAGTCACCCACTTGCTGTGCCTGGCACCCGTGCAAGTTTGAAGAGGTCACCATAGGTAGTCGCTGTTTATATTTACCAAATCATTGGTTAAGGGTCGGTAGCTCATTATAATCTCACACCACTTCATGCTTCAGTGCATCCCTGTTCCCATCTCGGTGCCCCTGGGCGCTTCTGATAATGGCAGGAGAGCCGCTGCGGGGTTGTTATTGTGGAAGGGTGGGGAAAGACTGTCTCCAGCAACTCAGGGCATGCCTTTCCTCACCAAGGGTTTTTTTTTTTAAATTACAAATAAAGAGCAAGCAGAAGGCTCCAGATGATAGAAAGTATAGCCTGGACAGTAAATGTGCTAAATCCTTCTGCACTCACTCAAAGAAATCATGAGTCTAGCCTGTCTGTAGCTACAGGGGCTGGCTGTTTTTTGGAGGCTGTAAAGATTTTGCTTTCAGCCTGATTGTCTCTGGTGTAAAGCCCGCTGTTGGTGAGAGCAGTGCTCCCACAACTGAAGAGTGTGAGCTTTGTTGGGCAGCAGTGATTGGTTTCTCAGCAGACCGGTGGAGGAAGTCACTGTACTGAAAGTGTCCCTTTCCTCACCCCCAGTAGCACATAACAGCCCCAAGCCTGGAAGAAAGGAAATGATGAGCCCGTGCCCTGAGCTTTTGTGCGGTGTTGCCAAATTCAGATGGTAAAAGTTCAGGAGCTGGGAAGCCGTAGTGGTAATAGACTTGGAGATCTTTGGACCTGGTTCCTCACGTGCCTGTAGGATTCACATGTCTCAGCTTCCACTGAGGCCCAAAACTGTTGTGTGTTTTAAATGAAAGATGAGTTGTCATGCATTTGTGAGACTTTCAAAGGAGGGACTTTGGGAAAACAAGCAAATATTGTCATGCTCCTGAAGAACTTGCATTTGGGCAGCTGAAGTCAGAAGAGCCTGCTGGAGTGTCCTTTCTCCATAGGTCAGATTTGGTCTTACCTCTTAAGCAAGGTGGCTCTAAGGGCCAAATGCAGGGGGGTCTGTGCAGCTGCTTAGCTTCTGCTGTGCCTGCAGGCTTATCCTGCCTGGCTGAGGACAAGGCCAGCAGCTCCTTCCAGCCTCCCTTCCCCAGCAGGCAACTGCTGTTGGGAGATGGAGCAGGGTCGGGACTGTTTTCAGAGGCTGGTTGGAGAAAAGGGAATTACAGGCGTAACTAGGAATCTGGTGTTACTTTGCTTCCACTCAGCTCAATGGATTCTGCTGCCCTGGTTAAATACCTGAAAACAACTGGTCCAGGCCTGGGTTAGGAGGGATGCCATCTCTGAAAGGTTGACTCAGGTGGCCCAGGGAATTAGTGTGGATTAAAGACTTGAGGAAGCTCAACTGAGTCTGGGCGTCAGCAATGTATCAAGAGACACAAATATTGCTGAAATATTATATGAAATGAATGTTAATGGGGAAAAAAAAGAAACATTAGTGAAGCATGCAAAGCTGGAAACATTGCTATGGTTGGTTGGTTTTAATTGGTTGGAAACTGTTAATTCAAACTCTGCTTCTGTGCAGGGATTGTCCTAATGTGGTTGGGTTTGGGACCTCATGCTGCCGGATTTTCTTTTTGTCATGAGTGCTAAGTGCTGAAATATTCGTTATATGTGTGTCCTCCTGGCTTCTGGAGTGCTGTGGAGGGAGTTTTTTTTTTTTTGCACTCTGAATTTTGCAGTGAATGATACCACTTACTGCCTAGTGGTACTTACTGTAGCCCCAGTGACATACATGGTCCTCTCCAAAAGACGTTTCCACTGAAAGGAAACATTTGAGGGTGTTTCACAAAAGGAAAGTCATGCCACCTTACCTGTTTCACCTTTCAATTTTAAAATACTGTGAAGCTCAAAGCATGTGTTTTCACAATATTCCATGAGCTCATGTGGCCATCTTTACGTACGTGTATACACACAGACACGTACGTGTGTCGGTGAGAAAACTCAATTATTTTTCTTCCACTGGAAGGTTTTCCCTCTTCAGTGGAAAATATTCCATTAATATTAACATATTTCATAATATCTGTTTGCAGAGACAGGAACATTTTTAATCCCATCTTGCTTCACATGAGTGGATACAGATCTACCTGGTAACTAGAGCATTGATATCTTGAATTATAATGGCATACTTCTGGGCATCACTGTGTGGTCTGTTTTCTGATTTCTTGTCTGGAAGTCTTTATCTTTGCTATCTTATCTGTCTAATGCCTTCTGGAAACAATTTTCCCTTTATACCACTTCATAAAGTCCTGCATACACTAGACTGGAGGTTCTGGGCCATTTCTCCCATTTTGTAATGAATTTTCTGGCTGAGTTCTTTTACAGATAGCACCTCATACATGCAAAGCAGTGCCTAAGATCCTGGTGGATTTTTTACTGATTATATGTATAAAGCTCTAAGAACTGGTGACGTATTCTGAAAAGCTAAGTTGCCACTAAACTTGCACATACATATTTTTCAAGGCATTGAATGAAAAGTCTGAAAAGGGAGACGAATAAACTCGCTAACATAAAAATAAATAACATTAGAAAGAACCAAGTATGTTTCATAGTTGAAACCTGTTTGGAATAACCACGACGATTTGGAATAACTACCAGATCTGTTCACAAATAGCTGGATGTTATTAGAGCAACTCTGTCGCTGGCATTAATTTTATTAATGTCTTAGGCATTAGATGAGTAGCCATAACACTAAGTTGATTAACTGAGAATTACAAAGGGAAGGAGCAGTGTGGTTGTGTATAGGTTCAAAATTTTCATCACTGGGCAACCCACATGAGTTGTAAGTCGGGCTTTTGTTAACCTTTCTTAAAATTGTGTAATGGTCATTAGGGGTGGCTGAATGCGGGGTAGAAAGACAGGGGCCCCAGCCCTACAAAAGCATGTCTCCAGCCCTCCAGGTGAGGGGACCTCCAGAAGGGCCAGAGTTTGCAAGGGAAGTGCAGCCTGGCTGCAGGAGAGGTCTGGCTGTTGAGGGGAAGGTTATTCTGCAGGGAACCTTTAGAGCAATCCATGGAACCAAGCAGCTGAATTAAAAAATACGGGTATGTTGCTGGGGAAAGCATTGTGAAGGGGAGGGAGACTGCTGTTGTAAGCAGCATCAGTGACTGCTTGTTGGAGCCACTGAACGGGGAATCCTCAGGAGAAGAAACAGTGCTTGGCATCATTCAGAAGAGCGAGCAGGGGTCAGGGTGGAGGGACTAGGAACCGCAGTGTACTCTCATTCAGCCAACTTTCAGTAGCAGAGCAGGAACACCCACACCCTCACACCCCTTTCTCCCAATCCACTGTACTAAAGGACCACAGAAAGGGAAAATGGCAACTTGACACCAGTCATTAAAAAGGGCTTTGGAAAGATGTCAATGTGCCTTTTGTCAAGGGAAAGTGTGTCTTAGAGAAATCCGCTGCTGTTCGCCTGAAGCCCTGGCATGCGTGTGGATTAGGGTGATTTGTTTGATATGGTGTGCTCAGATTTTCCAGAAGCTTTTGGTAAGCTCCTCAGTCGGAAGATCCTAAAGAAGCAGAACTGTAGCAGGATGAAAGGAAAGATCCCCCCCGGAACTGATGTGAAAGGTAGGAATAGCCAGTCAGGTATTTCAGTGGGAGATAACAAGTGGAATCCCTCTGGGGTCTATCTGCACTGAGGTCTGTGATATCTAGCATATTCATAAGGGGTCTGGAAAATGTGCTAAGTAGTGACAGGCTGGATATTTCTTTAACTGAGGATAGGAAAAATAAAAATCTACTTTTAAAAACGCGGAAGAGTGTCATGATACCAGGTGGCATTGCAGTAAAATGGCAGCCTGCATTTGGTGCCAGTAAGCGCAAAATAATGCACATGGGAAAAGATAAACCTGACTGTATGACGCTGAAGATGGGCTTTACAATACCTCTTACCACTCAGGGAAGAGAGCTCAGAGTGGCTGTCAGCAATTCTAAGAAATGTTGGCTGAGGGCAGAGCAATGCTCAAAGAAAAAAAAAAAAGCAAATAGATTGTCAGAAATGGCTAGGGAAGACACAGAAAACAGTCATTTTGCTGGGCATTCACCTCTTGATTACTGCATGCTGTTCTGGTCTCCCTGTCTAAGAAAAGGCATGGCAGAGCCCAAAAGGGACAGAGAAACCTGACAAGTGTTTTCAGAAATAGACGTCGGCATCTGAGTTGAGATTGATTAAATAAACTCTTCAGATGGGAAAAGAGAAGGTAGAAAGGCATGCGATAGCGGTGTTTAAAATCATGAGTGGCATGGAGAAAATAAGTAGCAAATGATTATTTGCCTTTCTCCCAGAAGAAGAACAACGGACATCAGGTGGAATTACGGGGTAGTGGCTTAAGCAAACAACAGCAAACGGTTTGGTCCTTGCAGAGAGTGATTAAACTGGAACCAGCCTCACAGTATTTGCTGGGTGTCAAGAGGTTAGATGGGCTCAAAAATGATCAGACGAATTAATGGGGAAAAAAAAAAAATCCATCAGGAGCTATTAGGCAGCAAGATGACATTCCTTCCTGAGGAACTGCCTGCGTGGCAGGTTGCTGGATGGGGGATGAGAGTGGAGGAAATGCCTACATGGTTACCCCTTTCAAAAATTGTTTCCCTTGTTACCTGCTGCTGGCTCCTGTCAGCCACGAGACACTGGGCTAAATGGACATTTGATCTGATTCGATGTAATTCTTCTGTATAATGTTTTTATGAGGAATCAGCCTGTGAGAAAGGCACATAAAATACCGCAGAGACCCACAGGGTCCTGAGGCTTGATCTCTGCTTAAAGAATTTAGACCCAGCCTGGATGTCCACTTGGAGTCTTGAAAGAGAAGTTATCCAGAAGGTCACATTGATCCAGCCACCTGTGGAGGCAAGAGCCCTGAGGTCTACTGTAGTGAACCAAAGAGTCATCCATGTTTTGGGGTATTGAGTTCTGTTCCTTGTGCGATGAGGAAGTAAAGTGAATACTGGAGCTGCACATTGCACATTATCCCATGGGGCATCTTGGTGGGATGAAGATGGTCACTTGGGAAAGGTAAAGGTGTGGAGTGATGCATGGCTTTCATAGTCTCATAATTCAGTGTTTTCTAGTTCTTTGAGTAGTTACTGCTCCACCTTTTCCGTTGTACAGTTTATTGTTCTGCTTTCTGAGCTTCTGTATAACACGGATGTGCAGGAGCAAGCCAATGTATTGACATTGGTTCGAGAGTGCCACTTCAAAACGGTGACAAAATTATAGCTAAAAGTGCAACCATGAGAACTGTATTTTGGTACATGGGTAATGTCAAGCTGGAGTTAAATTGAATGTCTGTTTCTTCAGGGAGGGTAAATTTAATCAGGTACTCAAAATCAAATTAAGGGGGAAAGCAGTTTGGAAAAACACAAGAATTACAATCTAGCTAATGACCTGAGGTAATACTGGCAAGAAATTTGCTTTCACATTGTAACATGAAAAATCGTTTCTCTAGGAGGGAGCTGCTTGTAGGTCGTGATTGCCCAAGGTAGTTCAGAGCCTGGTGTTTCCTTGAGAGAACAATTACAATGTGCTGCCCTTGCACCGTGTGCTTCCGCTCCGTTATAGCGATACCAACAGTTATTATACTGTGATCAAGCCTGTCAGTGTTTCTATCACAAGTGTTATTTTCTAACTTGGCCATTAAGCTGGAAAAATTTTCCCAGCCCAGCCTGTGACCTCCTCTGTGGCTGGTAGCCCATGAGTGATCCAGAAGTGTCATATCTTCTGCATGAACACAGTCTCTCCTATAGCATGAGTCCTTGCAAGAAATGTCTCTACTTCTGGGAACAGAAAATGGATCCCGCATTCGGCTGCAACCTTGCTGCAGAGATGGATTTGGATTTTAAGGTGCACATTATTCTGATTAACGTAGGTGAGTAGAGGGGCTTTATTCAGTTTGGTTGGAAGGGATGAGGTCTTCCCCTGCTGATTTCCTTCCTGTTCAAAGGGAAGACTTTGAAGGAGCTGTGGCTCAAAGGTACTGTTCTCATTCCCAAAGGTGTTCCCTTCTGGCATAAATTTGTCTCTCTTATTGATGGAGAATTTGGAGGTGGTGGTCAGAAGCTGTAGCCATGATGCAGGAGGAAGGGGAAAAATGCTGCTCTCATATTACCTGGAATTGCATTTAACTTAAACCAGCACGGTGCCTTGGTCTTCTGTGACCTTTACCCATCAGGAGTTATTAGCTAATTGAATTCAGAAGGTAACTCCCTAACTGTTTTCAAACTAAATTAACTTGCTTCAAGGGACCAACTTATGTTTGTATTTCCACAAAGATAATGAGTTTAGGCTTCAACTGAAACCTTGCCAGATAATGAGGAAAAAATAAATCAATGACCTCACTCTTATCTGGTCTTACCAGGCAGGCTTTCCTTTGCTAAAAGTGACCCTGAAATGGTCTGGATTGATTCACACAAATACTGAGCCCTGTGTCTTGCTAAGCAGAGCTGTCCTGGGGAGCGCTTTGCTCTGAGGAGATCTAATCTGAACACCAGCAAAGGTGCAGATATTTTAAAGGCAGCTTTTCTTAGAGTCAAAAGGAATGCTTCTGAGAAATTAAAATGAGCAGTAAGATAAAGAGTTAAGGAGGAAATTAGCTTCAACACTAATTAGAGGAAAAAACCCACGATTCTCACAGTTGTGCCTGGGAATGAACAATATTCATAGGCATGTACTCTGATTCTCCATAGACATATGCTCCTCTGGTTATTTAATTATCTGGCATTGTTAAATAAGAAATTCTTTTCAGATGTTAAAGGGAGATCATTGCCTAGTGAGCGCTGGTGTAGCTGTATTGGTGGAGATCTCCTTTGATGCCTTGATTAATGGAAGACGGAGACAGCTCAGCAATGTGCTCCTCCAACACCATGTACCTCCTTACTCTCTCTCTAGAACTCTCAAACGAAGGCTTAAATATTAAGGTAATAAATGTGAATAATAATAGTTTACCAGAATATATGAGGCAATCTATTCAAGTAAGCAGAGGTAAGAGACAGGGGTTTTTAACTACTGGTAAAGAATCCATAAAACCTACTCTTAAAGCCCAAATAAGAAGATTGAAATTTTATAGCAGCAATAGCACTAGTACTGGTAGCGACCATTTTGGCCTAATAAGAGATGTGATGTTTTAGGGAGAAACAGTATCTTTTATTAAATCTGTTGGTACAGGTTTTACAGTAGCACGGCTTCTTTTAATGCTGAACTTTATAGGAAAAAGTGCCCCTAGGCAACACCCATGCCTTTCTGCTAAAAGACAGGTAAATACGGATATTCTACACAGTGAGAGGTTTCTCAGTGCTTTCAGGTGATTGACTAGTAAAATTGAAGCTGCTTCAAGAAGGGGGCATCTATATCCAAGTGTAGCCAGTTTGTAGACACTACAAAACTGGGAGCAGTGGGCAATACACCAGATAGTTGCGTTGCTGTTCAGAGGGACCTCAGCAGGTTGGAGAAGTGAGCTGGCAGAACCTCATGAAATTCAGCAAAGGGAAAGGCCAAGTCCTGCCTCTGGGGAGGAGTATCCTCAGGTACCGGTACATGCTGAGCACGGGGTTGGAGTGGATGATCTACCTTCCAACATTAACCAATCTATGATTTTGTGAATCCAGAATATGTTTTTACTTAGTGGTTAGGACCTTCTTATGAGAACTCGAGCACAGAACAGAGCCCAGGTGTCCTGTAGAGATAGCTGGAGAAGATTCCAAAAATGTGTTATCTTTATTGAATCAAACTGGGATCCTCAAGATCCTTAGATTTTTGCCCTTCTCCTGAAAAGCAGAAGTCCCATGCAGCTTTCAGACAACTTTCTACCTTGGGACTGGCCATGATTCTGGATTTATTCACCTGCCACCCATGCAAACTGTGAAAGATTGGCCTTAGGCCGTAAGTGACTTGCAGCCAGAGCACTCTACATTTGTGACAGTTCTGCAAATACTAATGCCAGCTTTCTGTATCGTTTAAGATCACAGAATCATTTAGGTTGGAAAAGACCTTTAAGATTATTGAGTCCAACTGTAAGCCTAACACTGCCAAGTCCACCACTAAGCCATGTCCCTCAGCACCACATCTACCCATCTTTTAAATACCTCCAGGGATGGTGACTCCACCACTTCCCTGGGCAGCCTGTTCCAGTGCTTCACAACTCCTTTTTGTGAAGAAATTTTTCCTAATATCCAACCTAAACCTCCCCTGGTGCAACTTCCTCTCGTCCTATCACTTGTTACTTGGGAAAAAAGACTGACAACCACCTTTCTATGACCTCCTTTCAGGTAGTTGTAGAGAGTCATATGGTCTCCCCTCAGCTGCCTTTTCTCTAGTCTAAAAAACCCCAGTTCCCGCACCCCCTCCTTATGAGACTTGTGCTCTAGATATCACAAGAGAGGCAGCAAAACATTTCCAGCCACTCCTAATCAGTGCTCATTAGGAAAATTCCTTCTTGGCCAACCCAAAATGTGGTGACTGCCTCTTGGACATGCATCACCCAACTGTCACTGTTGGGTGATCTTCCCCCCTGGCACAGAGGGAAGAAACTTGGGCTAATCTCTCCTGCCCTGGACCTCAGATAGGATGGAGGCTTCCCACTGGAGTGCTTGTGCAATCATTCTTTGTCCTGGGCACACTCAGCTTTTGTCATGTCACTGACCCTTGTGGGCTGGCTTATCCTCAAGTGGCCCTGGTAGCACTGCCTGCAAATGGCAGAAGCAGTGAGGCACGTGAATGGACAAATGCTGGGGTGGGAGCCCAGGTTTGAGGTTGTCCCTGTCTGCTTGGCACTGTGTGGGCACGTGCAAGGACTGAACTTTAAGCACCAGAGGAGCTTTGAAGCTGAAAGTGCAGGTGCCTGTAGACAGACATACAGCACTAGACAGTGAATGTGTGAGTGAGACCTTCACTCTTCAGTTTTTGAGGCTCTCGGTACTGGACTGAAGTGCCTACAGGGGTCAGTCAATAACTCATTTCCACCTAATCCCATCAGGGATAGTTTTGTGTTTGTAGGTTTTTTTGTTTTGCCTTTTTTTTTTTGTGTGGGTTTTTTTTTTTTCCTCCAAGGGAAATATCTGCCTGTTCTGTCCTGCAAGCGCAGAGCCACTGCCTGAGCCAGTGATTGTCACATTTACCACAGAGAGGGAGCTGCTAGAGTAGTGTGAACACCATGCTTCAACTCACCTGGCTTGGGTGCCGTGCTGTACTGTTGCGGCTGCGTTGCTTTTTGGGAGTAGATGGGTGTTGCACTGGCTTGGATGTGCTGATTCAGCAGTTTCGGCACCGTGCTCGGGAGCACCAGCAGTGTGGCCGAAAGGATAAACGAACCTATTAAGGAGGCGGTTTGATCTAAGCATGTAATTAGTTCATTCTAACGACATAATGAGATAAAGCGAAATGGACAGAACAATCCCATAAAATAAATCAGATTACAGAAATTGAATATCATGACTTTGAGACAGAAGCTGAAAACTCTCTATGTAATGCATTTTATTTTTCACGTATTTGCAGTAGAATTTTTTCTTTTGAAATGGATGTATTTTTGAAAACTTTGTGGTTAAAGAAATTAAATTAAATTGTCAGCTACTGCACTTTAAATCTTTTAATTTTTTTATCTTTTGTTTCTGTAGAAATTAAAAGAAATGTAAGATGAAAAAGTGGATGTTTGAAAAGCTGCTTTGGGTCATTGTCTTCAAGCCGTTGCCATAGCTCCTAAGTGACAACCTGAAGACCTTTATATAGTCAGAGTACTGTAGGAGTGTGAGAATTGAGGCTTGAACTTTAGGGGAATTGTAGGAGTTTTTCTGCCAAGAAAAGTGAAAGCCTGAGGCCCTGCATCTGGTGGAAATCCAGAGACCACACAGAATGCAACATGTTAATATGTGATCCACAACCATAGCTCTGATTATAAAGCTTTCATCTTAGTTATAAGTTATTCTGCGGTAACCAAATGCTCCCTTCCCTTCCCTTCCCTTCCCTTCCCTTCCCTTCCCTTCCCTTCCCTTCCCTTCCCTTCCCTTCCCTTCCCTTCCCTTCCCTTCCCTTCCCTTCCCTTCCCTTCCCTTCCCTTCCCTTCCCTTCCCTTCCCTTCCCTTCCCTTCCCTTCCCTTCCCTTCCCTTCCCTTCCCTTCCCTTCCCTTCCCTTCCCTTCCCTTCCCTTCCCTTCCCTTCCCTTCCCTTCCCTTCCCTTCCCTTCCCTTCCCTTCCCTTCCCTTCCCTTCCCTTCCCTTCCCTTCCCTTCCCTTCCCTTCCCTGCCCTGCCCTGCCCTGCCCTGCCCTGCCCTGCCCTGCCCTGCCCTGCCCTGCCCTGCCCTGCCCTGCCCTCCCCTCCCCTCCCCTCCCCTCCCCTCCCTTCCCTTCCCCACCATTGCCCTGCCCATACAATACAGTCCACTCAACAACCAGGGCTCCCCCAGTTTTATCAATGGTCATCAGTTATCAGCAAATAGAGATGGCAATTTCCGAGTCTCAGGACAGTTAAAAATATATGAGTAATTTTTTATGTTATTTAAGGTCTATTTCCTTCCTGCATGAAGCTGCTGTGAGCTCACAGATGTGCACACTTAGACCCCAAGCACAAACATGTCTGGTCCTGAAACTAAAAAAGATGGAATTACCCAAATGGTAAGACTGAGTATCAGATGAAAGAGGAAGTTCCAATTCCTGTGGCTCTGGGCTTTGTGTCTGGGTCCTCCGCAGCCTACCAAGTCGTGAGTGCCGAGTGAAGCCTTTCTTACACTTGAGATATTTGTAACTGCTTGCTTTCTCTCTCTCGTGTGCAATCTGATTTCTAAAAAGGTGGGAGTTTGTTCGACAGCTTTTCCCTCACAGGCAGCATTAATGAGGTCTTTGTCTTCCACCCACACCCTATTTTCCGGAAACGTGTAGGAACTTAATGTCTTTGAGATTTCTTCTCCCCTGTCTTATTAGATTAAAATTGCCCAGTGGGCTCACAAAAGCTTAGGGAAGAGACACCTAAACAAAAGACAAACAGGCAGAGATGCAGACACCAAGATCCGTGTTTCCTTAAGGAATGTTAGCAGTTTAGCTTTCACTCTTAAAATGAGAACCAAAGCTGACTGAAGCAACGTCTGGAAAGAAAGAGCGCTTTTCTGCTCATGCAGTTCTTCAGTCCTAGGGACCTTCAGGACAGGTCAGTGTCTGAAGAAGTCTGTCTGCTGATGTCAAGGTCTCCTGTCGCATGCTTGATCAGTCCAGACAAGTCTGCACATCACCCTGTCCCTGCTGACCTGCTGACCCACCGCAGGGCTTCACGTTTGCAATCTTTGCTGACTCTCCCTTGCTCTGTATTTCCTGGTGGTGTTGGTTTTAATGTCTGCCACTTCGTCCACTCTGAGCTAAAGAAGGACATCATTAACACGTGTCAATGCGGAAAAATGTTCTTATGATCAAGACCTTTAAGAGAATAGTCAGAGTTTTGCTTTTGTCAGCAGCTTGCTTGCAGTGATCCTTCTTTCTCCTCCTTCTGCTCCCAAGTATCAAAAGTCTGAAGAGATGAAACCACTTGTGAAAGAGCTGGTATCTAAATTCTTAGGTGATAAAGACTTCCATAATTGCTGCTGGTATCAAGTTTCTCCCCCTTGGGCCATCCTTTATTCTTCCTCTTCCATCTGCTGAGTTTCCAAGTGCAGGTATTCTGTGCCGGGAATAACTCCCTGCTTACAGTGATACACTGGAGCTGTAATCACTTACCACTTGTCTAGGCAGGTTCTGGATACTTTTTCAGACACAAAAATGTTGTATCGCTGGTTCCTGTTGGCTCTTTTGCAGGTACCTTCAACACTGTCCCCTGAAATACTTGCCAGAAGACTTTGGCTTCCTCTTGTTCTTGCTCCAAAGCCTTGCTCAACTGCTGGGGTTGGCAGTAGGGTAAAGTCCAGTATGGCTCCCAGTGAACTGCTGGCCAAAGTGGCAGCCCCAAAGTCGGAACAGTCTTGTGTCCCAACAGCGGTTCTCCTTTTATATAACTGCATGCTTAAAATAACAGCTTGAAATTTTATCAGGGGGTATAGAGGGATGTATGTCCTGGAAACAGCTGTGCTCATTGAGGTGGTTACTGCGGTGTGAGAAGTCTCAGAGCTTCAACAATTAAAATTAAAGAAAACAATAGTGCTTAAAATATTTTCTCTAGACTTTTTCCTTTTTGTGGGGGAAATTAAAAAGTATATTTTAAATTCTAAACCAGAGAGGATGTTTCTTTTCAGAATTATGTGAAGATGTGATTTTGGACCCATTTGGTCCCAAAGTCAAGTTTTCTTGTCTGGTAATTCTTACCAGCTCCTTGTGCCATGTAAAGCAGGGACTGTTAGCTTGAAGGTAGCAGGTGATTAAGATGCTGTAATATTTAACTTTCAGCAGTACTATTGAAAGGAAAGCAGAGATAATCTTACAGGTTGTTAGACTTCAGGTGGTTTAGTGTACCATCAAAATGACATCACAGCAGCTACCTACAACTTGCTGAAGATGGAAAACGCCAATTAAATGTGGAATCGGAACTCAATAATTAAGTTCAAATTCTGCTTTAATAATGTTGTCCATATTTGCAATACTGTAAATGTGCAAATGAATTTGGCTGAAGGAGTGCCAGTGTGAAGCAGCATATAATTTTGTTTTTGTTTGTGCTGTACTCTGCATAATTACTGTAATTATGCATATTAGGCTGTTCTGTGTAATGGCACCAGAAGGTAGATGATTTAGTCAATAACTGGCTGTAGCAGCTTATATACATTTTGCACCATCCGCAGAAGTGCTTTGAAGAACGTTTAATACTGCTGATTTTCCCATAATGGGTCAGAAATTATTGCTGCCGTTTCCAGAATGTCTATCTGGAGGAGAGGGAAAAATCAGGTGCTACTAAAAAAACCAGAACTTTGTGTCTGAGAAAACAGAGCAAATAAAAGGGAGCACATTTTCAAAGAGGGCAAAGTCTTTAATTAGCTGATGGGGCTACCATCAGTGTAATAGGACAAGGAGCTGCAGCAGCTTTGAAATCCTTAGAGGTGTATTTCAGTTCAGATTGTATTTTGCACAAGAAATTGCAAATATGCTCAATGCCATTTACTTATTTTTTCCATAGAACAAGATACTTTAATGAACTGATATGAAAACTTAATTTTTAAATCAGACTAAGCAGAGTCCATTGGAAATGGAGAAAACAAATCCATAAGGGAATGCAAGTAGGAAAACTGGAGTCAGGCAGGGTGAGGTAGGCATGGAGTGAGATGCTACTTGGGTAAACTGAGAGGTTCAAAGGAAAGGTGGTATTTAGGAGATGGTTCCTTCAAATATTCAGGAAAAAAGGTTGCCTTTTCTGATGTATGAGATAATTGTTAGAAGTGGTACTATGTTAACTGGACTCCTCATCCATTTTCTGAGATTATTTTGTGCACAGCAGTGGGGGTCATGGAGCTGAGGTCAGCTCTCCTGCAGCTCTGGCTCCATGTGGCCACCCAGCTGCAATGGGTGAGCCTTCCTCAGCACCAGAAAACATGACACGGTGGGTCCTGGGGAGCCAGCTCTGTCCCTTTATTTGAGACTGGGGTTTCTGGGTGGTGGTCTGCAGATGCTGACAGCTGGGAGAGCCTGGCACCTGGATCTGTATGCTGGTCCCATGCTCCCTGCGAACAGCAACCTGCAGGCAATAGCCGTTTTCACAGCTGCGTTGCTATCCCTCAGCACAATGAAAATTGCATAAGGCTTTTTTTTCTGCCGAAAGAGACATGGGTGGATGGGTAGTGACTCATTTGTCAGGAAAGTTTGGAAGCTAGTCACTGAAAGCAGAAGTGGAGGTGTCTGGGGAGATGAGCAGGGCACCGGGTATAAAGCTGTCGTGATTTGCTTTGTACGTTTTGCTCCGCATACGTGTCAAATTAAGACCGAGTTTTGTGGGAAGGGATGCCTGAGTGACACTGCTCGTTAGGTGCATTAAAGATGTCCTCAGCCATGGTGAAGCAGGAATGCTGCTGCTAGATAAGAGCAGTTTCTCTGAGAGGATCTGCTCCTGCTTTATGTCCCTTTGGGCTGAATGGATTCACTCTGAAGTACAAGCTGCATGAAAAATTTCAATGTCATTTTTAGCTCTGCTTCAGCAGGCGTAGTTTGGCAGGGCTGATGTAAGATACGCGGTCTGTGTGGGATATACTGTTATTTATCATGTATTGATCTGGCAATAATAACCTGTGCTTTCCTGAGATGTAATGCTTGTGACTTCCTTCTTGTTTGGTAAAACTGACCTGCCACTTGCAATTCATTCAAAACGCAGCAGCACACCTTATTGTGCATTCGAGCTAGCACATTCATCCAGCTCTGTTCTCTTTTTTTTCCCAAATCAGAGTAGTTATAAATATATATAGCTCCAAAGGAGGTTAGCATTGGTTGTATACAAGATCCTCTCCTTCATCTCTGTTTGATGGGACTCTGCACTCACATACTGTATGGGATTCTGGGTTTTGTCATCATGATGTAAGTCAGAAAGTAATTACGATTTTGCTATGGCAGCTCTGCCAAAAGGTCATTCATTCCCCTGTGAAATTTGGCTAAATTAATTTCCACTCTTAAAAGCAGCCACAGATAAACATATTTTTCCCTGAGTGATTTGAAATTATGTTTGTTGTTTCAACAAACAAAAACACTGATGTGTGTTTCAGCCAATTCACTCTGGTTGTATTGACTTGGTAGATTATTTAACTTAATAAAATGGTTTTTTTGTCTTTGTTGGTCACCTCAAATGTATTTGTGCTCTGCAGATAAAATTGTTACTGTTTTGGTCAGTATCTAAAAAACATGGTTACAGAAGTTGCATAGCATTGTTGATCCACACATAGTTCCAGGGAAGAGTGCTGTCATAATTTAAACCTCAAGACAAACTCACTCCTTAATAAGCAGGGTGAGAAAGTCCACTCAAATGACAGAACGTTGGTAAGAAAAGATAAAATTAATCTGAAAACTCAGGATTAAATCAGATGGTGAGATTTAACTGCAGACTAATCAGCTAAGGAAAGTAGCTGGACTGTCACTGGGAGAATGCTAAAGAACAGAAGCTTGAGCTTTACAAGTTAGTAAGTCGTCTATCAACTTCCAGTCTGATTAGAATAATGAGTTGATTTACTTTTTGAATTTTTTGCTTTTAAATCACACTGACATCTAACAGATGGTAATTCAAATCCAAGTTTCAAAGCTACTCTCCAACAAGGAATGAAGATGTTCCCTGTGTACGTTTGTCCCTTCCCAAAGGACTACCTGCAGTTACCTTCACAGGGATTTCAGCATGTGTGTACTACGAGCTGGAGTCCACTCCAGTTTCTTCTTTGCAGTTTGCGAATGTGGGATTTAGATGTAGCATTCAGTGGGCAGAAATCTCTCGGGCATTCCTGCTTCAAGATGAGTGAGACCTACAGTTGGGTGCTGGGATGGAAGTTGTAGTTCTCCATGGCCTTCTGGAGTCACTGGTGCAGCTGGGGCCAGTTTTGTTCAGATGGCCCAAGGTCTGAATAAATTCTTCAGCCACTACCCACCTTATTTCCCCAGGAAGTTTGCTAGCTGAATAGTCTCTCTGCTGCTTTTTCTGATGGTACAGTTTGTAAACTTTACTAGGTGCTGCTCTGCTATCAACGCTTTGGTTCTGAGAATGTCTTGGCCCCAGTTTTTAATCTGTACTTCCACTCCTGAGGTAATTTTTATAATTCATATAGAAGTGTATAGCAAAGAGAAGCCCACACAGATGGAATGGATGGCCTCACTCTGTGCTGCACTTCCCTGGTTGTTATAAGTAGTTCTCAGAGTGCTTCCTACAAGGTCGAGCAATCCAAGTGTACTTGAAGAGTTTAGACATACAGTTTCACTCTTTTTCAGGAGATCTCCAATGAAAGTCTGTCTGGTTTTGATGCATGAGACTTTAGTGGTACTGCATGCCTTAACTAAATTCTCCAGCATAAAATCAATCAGATATTGAGACTTGTATAGTATAAAGTCTAAATGTCATTCATTTACTTGCAGGGACGTGACAGTGTTTATTGACTTCTTAAAAACAGTGAGTTATTTGCACTCCTTGGAATATCAAAAAAAGAAGGAAAAAAGGGATCTAGGGAAACTGATGTCACCTCATTCTTTTTCTGAATTCTGGATATCCAATTATAGCCAGTACTCCTATGTAAGTAAGTGAAGACATACCCTGTCAGACCAGGGACCACCTAAACAGGTATTCTGCTTTTTGTCCAGGAGCAGATACTTGAGTGAAAGAGGAAGATCAGGGAAAGTACACGGTGACGCTTTCCTGAACACTCTCCCAAATGCTAGGGGTTTGTGGCTTAGGGTCTTTCTCACTGCAACTCTACCAAAGTCTGCGGGCAGCTTTGGTACCCTCAAGCCAAAAGTCTCTCTGGACCTGCTGCAGAAAGAGCCCTAAGCTGAGAGGAGCATTTGGGCCATCACAGAGACCTCTCCTGCCCAGGGAAGGTCACCTCCAGCTATGCGAGAAATGCTAGTCTTGGCCTGGTTGGAGGAGCAATTGGAGCTGTGAGGCAGAGAAGACGAAACATTAAACGTTACGATCTGCACTGCAGATGAGTGATTGGTCTGGTCACCATCCCCACAGTGAAGTGCGTGGTCTGCACTGGCACTGACCTGACCCAGCTCAACAGTGTCACTGCAGGTGAAAGACCTTGCAGTGTCTATTCCAGCCTGCAGTGGGTCTTCTATCCTCACTTCATGCACAGTTGTTTATTGCTGATACTGTAACAATTATTGTAGAATCACCCGTACAAATAAATCAGCGCCTATTTTTAAACCTGAATAGTTCCTTCATGTTAATAATGCTAAATGAATATATTATATAAATGATTATATAAGAAGTACAGGACAGACTTGCACAAGTCTTTAAAAAGAGTTTGTGGCTCTCAAACTAAATTAGGATTTTTTGGGTACAAGCCCGATAGAGCTCAATAAGTAAAGACTTGATTATTGGCAATTCTTACATTGATTTACTCCAAGAAAATAATAATATATGAAATAAGTCATATGCTGAGTAGATCATGGACAAATAAGTTTCTTAGAGTTGCCAGCATATTCCCAAAGAAGGACATTTTAGTTTTTGATAGAAAAGCAGTTTAGTCTGCTTTTGAATGAGTCAGTTAATTTTTTGCTTACTGCAGCTTTGCTTGGAGTGGATGATAATCAGTTGAAAATTGGACAAAGTACCACAAATTCTTTTGTTGTCAGTCTTATGGGTTATAGCTCTGACTTAATGAAGAAAATCGATGTCCTTACATTATCAATATGTGAGAAACATTGGCTTTAAAACCCAATGTGCTCCCAACAAAGCAGGGAGAAGTTTAGACTATTTTTCAGGAAAAGCACTAAGTCTCCTCCATGTGTCCTTCTTGCTAATGTGATGTCTTTTTCTTTTATGATGTGTATATGTTTAGCAGTAATGTATTATGACTTGCTTCATTATTTTCTTAACCTTATTTCTTGTCGTCAGCTATTACATCAGCATGTCCTGGGTGACATCTATGTGATTTCTAATGTAAGATCACTGACTGAATTCTGTTACTTGTTTGTGGTCGTTTTAGGTGGAACCTAAAAGCCAAGAATTTACTACCTTTTCCTTTGCATTTAATTAGTTTTCATTTTGTCATGTTTATTAAAACCCAAGTTAATTCTGGACTGACAGAGATCTCCAGATAGATGTAATGGAATGCTGCCATGCATATGTGACTACCTCAAGCACCTTCTGAATCAATTCAGTTACCACACAGTTATACGTCATTAAAATATTTAACATTGTCGTTAAATATTTTTAGATGCTTTAGTGCTGTGAGTCTTGATGTGATTTGAAGGCTTTACCTATGTTTTCCTGTAAAGAGCTAGTGCACGTATAGGTAGCGATCTGCCACAGAAGCCTACCAAGGGCTTATACTGTCAGTAAATCTCCACATGAAGAGTGAGTGGTGCATGGCAATTTTCCACTCCAGTGTCCAATTCCACTGCAATGACACCATCCCTTGGAGATTCCTTAAATAATTTACCACCAGATTAAGCAGCAATATTCCAGCTGTGAGTCATTAATAATATCTTTATATTACTATATTTATATATAAATATAAACATAACACACACACATATAAACAGTAATGTATAAAACTTTGAAAATGTGTAAAGGGATAATCTTCTGTGTCCACACACAGTTATGAACAAGATTTCCTCACTTCTGTTTAATGGTTGTCCGAGTTACAGACTGGATGTTCTTTCAGAAAGGACACTCTGGGACACTTGGCTGTCCAAATGAGAAGGCATGTAGCTCTGCTCATACTGAGACACACAGGGCATTTTGAGTGAATAGGTCTTTGGAGGCATAAATCTTGTTCCATAATTTGTTAAGCTTGTGTCATTTTTAAGAGAAATCATTGCTGTCCCTTCCTAGCTTCTGCCAGATAAAAATGGAAATTATATTTAGGGGCAATATACAAGAGTACATAAAGTTACAAGAATATTTGACTTTCTTGACCTCTTTTTTTTTTTCTTTAGATGGTTACGCTTAAGGTTAAAAATGGCAACATGAACTGATGTACATATTTACCAGTTCCCTAACAGATTATATTGAGAAGAAAACAATGAATCCAACAGGGAGAAAAAACAAGGGGAGCAATGCAAACGTCTATAGGCTCCCGAGTGAATAAAGATACAGATAATTCATGTCGCGCTCTGTCTTGCAAGAATTCATATTAGAAAAGTGCGGGCAATGTGGAAAGATAAGTGCTTTTGAACACTGTAAACGAGCTCCCTCTTTTGAGGCCCTGTTGAAAGGAAATTAAGCCCAATATAAGATTATTTTATTATCATTAAAATAACTTGATAAAATAACATCACTTACATAACAGAGGGGAAAAGTTGTGGGGAGGGGCTGCAGATTTACCGAGGTCCATTCAATCACATCCGGTGGAGATAACAGCAACTTGAGTTCCTGTTTTTAAAGCAGTCAGATAAAGGAACAGAGAAAGAAATCAAAAGTCTAGACGTTTTAAACAGATGTTAAGAGCACTTTATTGAATTTTAGTTCTTATTTAATTTTTAAATTTCTAGCATAAATATGTGGGATGGCCTGCCACTAACAAGGCAAGGCCAGTGAGCCCAGGTGCCCGTACCGTTCACGTTGCTGAGGATCCTGATCTTTCTGAGCTCTTCTCTAAGCACATTATCCTTTATGGATTTTGTTTTTCTTTACTATGCTCCTGGGGTCCACTGTAGCTTGCTGGAGTGCCTCATAGCTTGTGGTAACTGGAAGGGAGCAGCGGCCCTCCATGGTATCGGTGGTTGCTGGGGACGGGCTTAAAGTGATCCATAGCTAGATTATGCCTCTCCTTGAAGTTACCGTCTCCATTTTCTTGTCCCATGTCATCTAGATCCTCAGCGGCTTTTCTGTCTGCTAGATAGAAAAGGATCTTAATGTTTGGGAACGTCGCCAGGACCGGTTTTGAGGATGAGACCCAGACCCAGGAGGGAGTAAGAAAAAAGCAAAGATACTTGAGACTTTCTAGTCTCAAGACAAAGGCAAAGGCTTGTCTCAACTGTTGTGTGTGTCAGCTGCAGCTTTGGCTCTGCTAAGACGTTGGATACTCTTCTGGTCCTGTCCTGTTGTGGCTCTGGATAGAAGAAGAGTGGCTGTCCCTGAAAATCTCCTTCAGTCCCTCACTGCAGGTTCTAGTGAGACTCAGATGCAATGAAGAGCGCTTGTATGTCTCTTCCTTGTGGGTTTTATGTGACCTATTGACAAGGTGAAGAGAAGTCTGAAGTCTTGGCCTGATCAGAGGCATGAGTTACAAATGTCCCATATGGAGTCATACCTTCCACTTCAAGGCATGCATGAGATGTGTGGAAATCAGAGCAAAATTCTAGCTCTCAGACTGTCTTCTTCAGGCTTGAAAAGTAGGGCAACATTTTTGACTTCGATAAATATTTTCTGTGAAGAAGATGGGATGAAATGCACTGAAATAACTTTCTCACAGCATCCTCCTGGAGAAACTGGCTGCTCATGGCTTGGATGAGCGTACACTTCACTGAATAAAAAAACTGACCGGATGGCCAGGCCCAAAGGGTTGTGGTGAATGGACTTAAAGCCACTTGGCAACCAGTCCAAGTGATGCTCTCCAGGGATCAGTATTTGGGCCTCTTCTCTTTAACATCTTTATCAATGATCTAGACGAGGGAATTGAGTGCACCCTCAGTGAGTTTGCAGATGACACCAAGTTAGGTGGATGTATTGATCTGCTTGAGGGTAGGGAGGCTCTGCAGAGGGATCTGGACGGCCTGGATTGATAGGCTGAGGCCAGTGGTATGAGGTTCAGTAAGACCAAGTGCTGGGTCCTGCACTTGGGTCACAAGAACCCCCTGCAATGCTACAGGCTTGGGGAAGAGTGGCTGGAAAGCTGCCCAGCAGAAAAGGACCTGCGGGTGTTAGTCAACAGCCAGCTGAAGATGAGCCAGCAGTGTGCCCAGGTGGCCAAGAAGGCCACCAGCATCCTGGCTTGTATCAGCACTAGTGTGGCCAGCAGGAGGAGGGAAGTGATTGTTCTCCTGTCCTCAGCACTGGTGAGTCCACACCTTGAATACTGTGTCCAGTTTTGGGGCCCTCCCTACAAGAAGGACATTGAGGTGCTGGAGCATGTCCGGAGAAGGGCAACGAAGCTGTTGAAGGGTCTGGAGAGCAATTCTTATGAGGAGTGGCTGAGGGAACTGGAGTTGTTTCATCTGGAGAAGAGGAGACTCAGGGTGACTTTATTGCTGTCTACAGCTACCTGAAAGGAGGTTGTAGGGAGGTTGGGGTCGGTCTCTTCTCCCATGTAGCAAGTGATAGGACGAGAGAAAACGTCCTCAACTTGTGCCAAGGGAGATTTAGGTTGTATATCAGGAAAAATTTCTTTACAGAGAGAGGGTGGTCAAGCATTGGAACTGGGGAGGTGGTGGAGTCCCCATCCCTGCAAGTGTTTAAAAGATGTGTAGATGTGGCACTGAGGGACATGGGTTAGGGACCCTGGCAGTGCAGGGTGAATGGTTGGACTCAATGACCTTAGAGTTCTCTTCCAACCAAATGATGCTGTGATTCTGTGAAATTATGGATGAGCTGGGGCTAGAAAGAGCCCTTGCTGTAACATGAGGTGGTGCCAGTACGATCATTGCTCGTGCCAGCGCAGGCTCCAGGCTGACAAATGCTGACTTCTAAGAGGAACTCTGAAGACTGCAGAGAGAAATTGAAGTAATACACAACCATAAATATTTAATTCTTATTATTGCATGCTGAGAATTGCACCACTGTCTGCAAAACACTATAAAGCATATCAACATAAAACATAGTGCCAATGCAAATATGCTGTAAATATTGTAGGGAAAACAGAAGCATAAAATTAACTCTTAAGCTTCTTTATAACTATAGACCTCAGGATTCTCTTGTGCATTGTGGTGCTATTTCATAATTATACCAGCAGTTTAAAATGACCAATTTTCTCCTGGCATAAAATAAGTCGCGATTTAATTAAAGCAGAAAGCTAATTAAAGTGAAATTGAGAAAGACTAAATCAATTATGAAGAATGCTCTTATTAGATTTGAAAGTCTAGCAAAATTAGTCAAGTTATAGAGGACCACATTTTCTCCCTTTTAATGTAAGAAGAAAGATTAGTTCTTCACTGGTTTCTATGGTTCAAAGAAGGTAATTCACAAAATTTGAGGAGGTAACATTGTCAGTCGTTAGATGTAATAAAATAATCACTCAGACATCAGTGGCATTTTGGCAGAAATATGTGCTTCTTTTCATTGGAAACAGAGATAGTCCAGCCAAAACCTGTGCCTTTGGTTTTGGAAGTGCTGTGCCAAATCCTCAGGAAAGCTGTCTTTTATTTTCCTCATGCCCCCATTCTGCCCTGTAAGCCAGATTTCCCAGAAGCAATGATTTTCATGAGTGAGGGGGAACGATGTCTTCAGGCATAAAGGGACATGCAGTTCTTCTGAGCTTCTCCTACACAGGGGCAACATGAGTCACTCAAATGATGGTTACTAGTTCTGCTTTGCCAGTGTTTTTAGTGAAAAGGTATTCTTTTTTATTTGCGGTTTTGCTTTTCTGTAGCAAAAGTCAGAAATAGGAACCTGCATTTCAAGTCTTTCTCTTTTCCATCAGATTTCTTATCAAGTAGTTTTAAAGAGTTGTCCTCCTGACCTACACAAGCCGTGATTCTGGGTTGGTGGTTACTTTACAAATACATCAGTATGTTAAACCTATTGATCAAGTAGCTAGTGAAAGTGCTAGAGGTGCATTTGTGATTCCAGAATGTGATGATGTGCCAGTATTTCCATACTGCCAGAGAAGAACATTGTGTCTTCTCAATACACATCCTTTCTTCTGCTCTTCCTTGCCCGCTCAGTGGGTTGCTTATAGAAAGCTAAAGAATGCGCAACTGAAATAAGGCCATTATCAACTTTTCTAGTTGAGGAAAAGTCCCCAGGGGATAGTTTAAGAGACTGGAGCTGCTAACAGTAGTTGTACCAGTGTGACTTCAAAGAAGTCCTATGGCCAGGGAGCTGTGGTCTGGTAGGGTGAGCGGGGCAGGACTGAATCTTTGCTAATCTGTGGTTTGGGGGCTGATATTTCTGCCTGTTCATGAGGGATGGAGAAACGACCATAAATCCTGACAAAATTATGCAAGTGGAGCCCTAGGATGTATCTTCTTGGCTCATGGCAATGGTCCACTCTAGAAGACGCACAGAGTAGTGGTAGTAGTAAGTAGCCTTACTGCCCAGTCTTTTATGGGATTGTCAGACAAATGCAAAATCCTGAGCTGAAGTGGTTCAAAGGTATTTCAGTGCAGATGCTGTGACCGCTTAGCTTGCTCTCGGACCGCAAGTTGTTTGTTGAAGCTGTTCGGGGTGTGGGGGTGGTCTTTTCTACCTCAGTATCAGTGCTGTCTCAGATTGTTTGAGTTGGAATAATCCACGCCTCTGTACTTTGTACTAAACTGGACTGAGGATATGTGCAAAACAATTCACTATGTCTCAGATAACCTCTAGTTCAGCAGTAGTCATTTCATTGCTTACAGTTGTGTAATACAGCCAGGGTCTTTATATGCTTCTAACAGCAAAAAGTTGCATTTGGCGTTGTTATTTATACCAGGTATATGAATAAAACAAATGAGATTAGCTAAAGTGATTTTCCAGCAGAAATACATCTATGCTGTCAAGTCTAAAAATGTCACATGATCTCATTTCTCATCTCTCTTGTTTCATCCCTCTCTCCCCTCCTCGCTCCCTCCTTCCCCCTATGTACATAGGAGAACATTATACTGGCAAATATTCCAAGAGTGGGCCTTGTCTTAGATGAGGTGGCAATAAAACCCACTACCGAGAAATAAAACTCCAGGGGGTATTCCCAGAAGGCAATTTAACTCAAATGTCTATATGCTTTCGGTTTTTGCAATAATTCTGTGTCAGTCTAACTGAACACTTTAACACTAATTCTGAACATTCTTGTTTCTGATGGACGGTCTCACCTACCAACACCGTTCTCCGGCTTCACTGTCCAAGAGTTTCTTTCTCCTATAATAATAAAAAAAATTCTCCTAGATGTTTTTAAAATGCTATCTAATGATTGGTCATACGAATTCACAAATTAATTTAAAAAAACCTGTGCTTGGAAGCTGGCAGGTCTCCAATGACCTGTAATAGTCCAAGCTTAAGAGGGTGAAAGTTCTCTGTACATTTTATCAGCTAAAAACTTCTCAGTATTCAGACAAACTGCTTTGCAACACTCAAGCAAAAAACCAGCCACACTGAAGTGAAGTCTGACAATGTTTAGAAAAGAATTTTAGAAATTATAGTGATAAAAATAAATCTCACAAGAAACAAAAACCTTGCTCATAACTTTATGTATCTTGCTGAGAAGTTGCTTTTTCAAGGCTTGCATAAAATCAGCTGTGCTGTCAAGGCTCTGATTTCACTTCAGCGATGGTTTTTATTAGTTTAAGAAGATTTACTATAAACTGGCTTAATCTAAACTGGGAGAAAATGCTCTTAATTTAAAGAACACTGTCTACAGACGATTGTGCAATAGTGCAATATTGGCTATGAAGTTGATTTAATTTAATTGGTACAACCAGTCCTTTGGGGCCCACATTTTAGGAGACAGTGATATGCATTTCTTTTGCACAGCACCCTCGACTTCCATTCACCAGGACTCACACGCTACCTTTATTCGACAGGAGGAGCAAGTTTCTCAGTTCAACTCCTGTTCTCCAGGCACTAATCCTTCTGGATTTGTCTGCAACTTCAATTGCCAAACACTGTGGGGGTACCCAGACCAAACGAGCTGATTCAGCACAGGAGGCAGCTTTGCCCTAGCAGCATGCAGCTTCAGGTAGGGTGGTTCACCCGCTGAGAAGCAGCTCTGGTGTGATGAAGGGCAGCACACCTATGTGGTGGGCCCTGCTCGTAGCTGGCGTAAACTGCCAAGGTACTTTGGTATGCAGGTGCATTGCAGAAGTGTCCCATTACAAGTAGGTGTATGAACGCAAAATTAAACCTTAGCTGGTATTTAGACGCTTTCATTTACTATAAAAAAAGCCTGTAGCGTGCAGCATTCTTCTAATGTCCTGAGATTCCTGGTAAATATTGATTTACCAGCAGGTTCTGAATCTACACTCCTGGTAAAAATGTGTATGTTTGACATTACAGTTTAAACTGGTGCTTGTTGCAAGTAACTCCCAAGCGGGGCATTTTTCTCTGTCTCCAGTTTACTTTCGCACAGGAAAAGCAGTGAAGTTCTGGCCAGTGGTAAAGACAGGGGATAATTGTATGTGATCCCAAAAGTCCCCCCGCCCAGGCCCTCCAAGGTTGCCTGTTGGAAAAGTCCTTGTTGCTGGTGATGACAAAGTGATATCACATAGTTAGTCTTAAAATTTAGGGCAGTGTGACCACTGTCTGCTCAGGGCTGGCCCTGCTTCAGGCTCTGCCAGGCTGAGAGCTATGGAAGGCCTTTTTGAACTGATGTGAAATCGTTAGTAACAAAATTAATGAGGATGAAAATGAACTACTGTGATTTTTTTGTGGCTGATCCATTTGTTAATGCCAAGAGCTGTTCAGACTGCGGCTGGTTCATGGTCTACCTGCCAGGACGCTGCTGCCCTGTGCTGGTGCCAGCCAGCTGAACTGGTGTTAGCCCTGTTGCTGGTTTGTGCATTCAGCTTAGGACACAGTATGCACTTTTGCTTTTCCTTCACCCTGCAGTAGGTGGGTAGGCACCTCTTTCTGCTTGTGTTCTGCTGGATCCTTCCTCTCCCTGGGAATGTGGGTCTGGGTTTCAGGTCCGTATGAGCTGGGATGTACGTGAGGGGCTCAGCTAGAGCTGAGGAAGAGGGTTGTGATCCTGGTTTGCAGAAGAGATGTCACTGCTCAGATCTTGTAGCCCTCACTCCTTTTACCTTTTTAGCCTTTTGCTTCCTTGGACTCTCTTCCCACTGATAGCAACTCTCCTGCCAGCCTTAAATGGTCCCGTTTTTCCTTACACATTCAGGGTTGTCATCCTTTGGCTCCTGTGCTAACATCCTGCCAGCTCATTATTACGTGCAAGACTTACTTCGAAGTGAAAGTCCACAGTAAAATATCAAAGCAGTTAATGTTCAGTTTCCTCCCTGAAAAGCATTTCCTCCTCTTTTATTTTGAAATATAATGGCCATGAAGCTCCTAAGTGTTTCCAGGAGTATCTGAATGGTTTCAGGATTGCTCTCGTTCAGGAAGAGGAACCCTTACCCAAATCCTTATTTGAGCAGTTGAGATTTAAATTGGGAATGCTGGCATCTCTCAGGTCACTGATGTTAATGAGATGTTTTCACAGAGCTCCCCAGCAGCACCCAGTCTTTTCCCAGCACCAAGACTTGTGGTTGTTTATTTAAGACGCTCCCATTTGGAGCTTGTTCTGCCACTGCCTTTTATTGCTGTTGTTTCTCCAATTTTTTCCTATTTCTTTTCCCTGCCTGTTTCGCTTCTGTTTTCCATCCATTTCTTTTTAAATTTCCCCTTTTCAGAGGGTTTCGCTGACCACTCACGCTCTCACAGTGTTCCACCCCCAGATTGCTGGTGCTGACACTACAGTGTTACAACTGAACACGGTTTTGCTAAAACCAAATCAGCAAAATTAAATGCACGTTAGCTCACCATTTCAGGCTGCCTGTGGACTGCGGCGCACAGCTCTGTATCCATTAGTGCTCAGCCAGAAGTAAAACACTTTTTATCATATCTGTGAGAGTTAGAAATGCATATTAAAAACCATGTGGTTAAGGCTCTTGATGATCCAAATGCCGCCTCCAAGCCTCATAAATACGTAAAGTTGTCACATACTTCAAGCTCATAATTTGCCATGGACATGAACTACCAGTTTTTGCTTATGTAAGTTGAAGCATGAATGATAACTTACTTTTTTTTTTTTCATTTCAAAGTGTCTGTGAGGAAGAAGGATGGAAAGAATGGGAAGAACACTAAGTGAAAGATGATTTGTGCTCCCCCCCCCCCCCCCCCCCTTTTTTTAACCTAACTTTCCTTCCCAGATAACGCAGGTGGCATTTATCGGCTAATAGGCTGACTACTCCCTTTTATCAGCTGCACGTCATAGCTAAATACCTCCTCAAGTCACAGTGGTGACAGCTGTTGTGTGATGTCTGCTCTGCTTTGGGGTGCCCTGGGGATTTCGGAGCTTACAAAGAATCTGCCTTTGCTTGAGGTGGAACATCAAGAGTGCATATAGAAACCAGGAGGCAACTGTAATATAAGCTCACCTGGGGGATACACTTGACCTAATGTTTCATCCAGTTCTGTATAATGGAATTGAGAGGAAGGTGCTTGATAACACTAATTAGGAACTGGGTATTAAAACTGATATCGCTAAGCAGCAAATACAGTTGCAACAGAGAGGATTAGAGGAACAGGCACAGTTCAGAACTGAAATATGAATCTAATTATTTCCAATTCCAGTTATGCCCAATGCACGCTCTGAACTGAGTGTTTAGCAGGACCTAGTGTGTCTGTTACTCACTGAGCTCCCCCAGCAGCAATAATTTTCACTCACTTGAGAGGTTTGGTTTTTTTTTTTTAGGAGATCCTAAACTCTAAGGTGAAGCTGCCCATGCTGTAAAACCAGAAGAAGAACCCCAAAGTGTCAAATAATTTCCAAAGTGTCAAATGATCTGTGACAGGTGGAACCCTACAATTTTTAGCTTAACATAAAAAATCACAAAACCAAAACTGAAACTCTTGTGGACAGGTGATAACCAAAACACAATGACAGCAAAATAACTGTTCTTAAAAATAATTATGTTCAATTGAAAAATACTGAGAAAATTTTGCATCCTCCTGGAAGCTGTACTAGTGCAAAAACGGTAAGCAATTCTTCAGCGTTTTGCATTTCTACTGAAGTTTTATGCAGTTCAACTTTGAAAACCCACATGTATATGAACAAGGTTTGAGAGTTTATGTTTTGCACTACAGGTTTTATGCAAGTATGTTTTGAACATACATATACCCATACTCTAAAGGTGATGCAGAGGACCCAGTACAGAAAGAATAGAATTTTTATTGTGTGTTTAATTCAAAAAGTGATGAGCCAAGCATATAAATGTTAATTTTAGAGATTTGTGCATGGTTAGGCAGGATTTAAATGTTCTGCAGAAGAGCAGTGGTTTTTTTATCATAATCTTAAAAATAAATTCTTTTTTCTATCAGAAAAGACAGATTCAGTGTTAACTAATGAATAGACAATTGCTATAGGTATGATTCATCCTTACAAAAAGGATATGGAGAAGGGAATGGATGTTTTGATGGCTGGAGAACTGAGTAGATGCATGAGCTTTATATTATCCTTCTAGTGAGCACCTCTGCCTTTCATGTAAAGCATACTGCATACTTTGCTGGAGCCCCACCTCACTCCCAGGAAATGAGGATGAACAGGAAGCTTCACTTTCTAGAGCTCTGAATTCTCTACAGCTTTAGCGATTGCAGAAGTGAAAGTGTTTGTAACAGCCATCTTTCCTTTCTGTTTTTGTTATTTTTTTGCTTTGGTGTACCTGAGACAGGTAGTGTGCTGGATACAATGTAGATACAAACTCCTTGCTGTTCGAGACAACATTAGCTTGAAAGACCAGGCTTGCAAAGCCAGTGTTGGACTGTGGCGTTAGTGACGTGTTTGCCCTCTGTGCTCATTGCCACTGAAGTGGCACTTGGTCAGCCGTGCCCTCCTTCAGGCCCTGGACCTGTACGGCAGCCTCGTGTCATGCGTGCCAGGCTCAGGAAGGTGTCTTCCAGTCATCCTAGTCAGCAGAGATTGCTTAGTCTGATGTACGCTGTTAAAGATCCTGGGAGATTGGATGATGAACAGCCCAAATGGAGCTGGATTGGGCCAAGAGAGTGGAATAGTGACCAAGGATGAGCAAAAGGCTGAGGTACTCAATACCTTCTTTGCCTCAGTCTTTAAGAGTGAGACCAGTTGTTCTCTGAGTGCCCAGCCCCCATTGACAGGCATGGGGAGCAGAATGAAGCTCCCATAATCCAAGAGGAAATGGTCAGTGACCTATCGCACTGCTTATATGCACACAAGTCTACAGGGCTGGATGGCACCCACCCAAGGGTACTGAGGGAACTGGCAAAAGTGCTCACCAAGCCACTTTCCATCAGTTGTCAGCAGACCTGGCTAACCGGGAAGGTCCCAGTTGACTGGAGGTTAGCAAATGTGATGTCTGTCTACAAGAAGGGCTAAAAGGAGGATCCAGAGAACTACAGGCCTGTCAGCCTGACCTCGGTGCCGTGGAAGGTTATGGAGCAGATCATCTTGAGTGCCATCATGGGGCACATAGCGGACAACCAGGTGATCAGTGCCAGTCAGCATGGGTCATTCAGCATTGGAACAGGCTGCCCAGAGAGGTGGTGGAGTCCCCATCCCTGGAAGTGTTTAAAAGACATGTGGATGTGGTGCTGAGGGACACGGTTTAGGGACTCTGGCAGTGCAGGGTGAACAGTTGGACTCGATGATCTTACAGGCCTCTTCCAACCAAAACGATACTGTGATTCCATGATTCTATTAATATGCCTGAGGAGATTTGCTTTGTTTTGTTTTCCTCGTTTAGGTACAAATGAAAGTACAACAAATGTCATAGAAACCCACGGATGCAAACTTCATCTTGTCTGGGCTTGCTGTTTGAGACCTGATTAACTGTGAAGAACTCTTAGTGCAATAGCAACCCCTTGCTTGTGGAAACGTGATCTCTATTGGCACGCTTCATTGCGCTAGTTAGTACATTAGAGAACTGAATGAGGGTAGCGAATATCTAGAGGCAGAGCCTGGCTAATGCTTTTTTTTAATTCAGTCATGCCCCTGGTCGCCACACCATGCTGTGACAGTGGGTGGCACAACACATTTATCCATTTTTCATGGTGAAATTCAGCTTAAAAAGAGAACAGGTTGAAATCCTGTGACTTCCTATTTCAGTGAAAATACTCTCATTGAGTTTAAACAGTCGAGTATTTATTCCCCACCTCAGGCACCACAATTTAAAAAGAAATGATCGTTTTCAAAATGTATCTTGCAGAATCATTTTCGTATCTTGTAGCTGAGATGTAAATGTGATGGATGTGATGGATGTACTGAGTTGACCAACAAGAGCACAATAAATAGTCATAATGAAACTTGGATTAGTTACTTGGGTGTACTTGTTTTGTCTTTTTTTTTTTTTTTTTTAACTTATGATCCTGCCTTACCATAATTCATGTGCTCTGCTGTTCTTATTACCGCTACATACCTCTATGGTGAACTTCTGTCCCTGACCCCTTAAAATGGGCACTCAGTCATACAAACAATTGGATATGTCCAGTGAAGTCTGTTGCTCATACGATGAGCAAAAGGAGTATGAGAAAACAACCTGCAAAGCAGAAGCATGTCAAAGACAGAAACAGGAGTTCACATAAATTAAGATTATTTGAGAAGAATGTTTCTCAGAAATAAAAGTAAGTGAGCTGAAGATGAACCTGTGCTGCATTCTTTCAGTCTATATTCAGAAGATGAACCAACAGCTCATTTTGAGGGCTCTATTCCTGTGCTGATCCAGGTATAACACGTTTCTCTATGTGCTGGGCAAACGGCAAGTGGTATGAAAACAGTGCTATGCTGATACCTCAGACTGGAAGCAGAAGTAGGTATGAGTGGTTTTGAACATACAGAAATGCAGAATGGTCCAAAATGATGTGATGTGGAAATCGCTGGATTTAATAATTCTAATGAGAGAAATGATAAAGATTACTGATTTTAGTAAGTTCTTACAGGAAAGGCTGAAGGCTTTGATTCTACTATTTGTTCACATATTTTAGAGAACAGGCTGCTGCTTCGCACACACATGTAGCATACTAATAAGGTTTTATTTTCTGCCTCTCGGATCTCTTTTGAATTCAAATATATCTATTAGCACCTTTACAGCACAGCTTATGCATATCCCAAGACTATATGATTAACTATTTCTACTGTACCATTTGGTGGGTGGCAATGCAAATGACAGAAAAATGCAGAGACAGAGTTTTCTTCTGTGGGTCTTAACACTCTGGATGGAAAATGCAGGGAGAAGAAAAAGAGAGATTTAAAGTCATTTGGATCTCCATTATTTGAGCTGGCAGGAATCCAGGTTTGGTCATTTTAAGGCTGTGTGAATATGGGTCAGGATAGGGACTGCTGGAGGGAAGCCTTGATAAGGGTTTTGAAGGCTGTTTCAAGAGTAGAGGTCAGTACCAGTAAGAATGGTGCTCGGTCTGGTGGAGGAAATCTGTGAGTATGGCTGAGAATTGTTACCTGAAGGCAGATGCAAAGAGAGAGCTGGCTCAGGACAGTCAGCAGCGTAGACATTCTGCTTTGCTGCCTCTGGGGTAAGGTATTTGGCTGTTCCTGCTATGGCAAGATGATGGTAGAAGATGGAGAGAGACCTTGCACAGGGAATAGAGGAAGGAAGAATGGGGGAAAGCTAGAAAAAAGAGCTTGTTTTGCTGACACTGTGAAACGTGTCAGAGTGGTGAGGTGCTTACCCTGTACTAGCCATCAGCCTGCATGCCCTGATGACACCTTTGGGAGCACCCACCTGTCTGGCTTTTGAGGGCTCTTCGTGTGGGTAAAAAGGCAGTGAGTTCACTCTGGTGCTCCTGGTAATTGCTGTTTCTCCATGTGCTTTGTGGAGACCTGGGGCTGTCCTCACCTGGCCTCTGAGAGCAGCTTCAATATCTGAACGGTCCTGTCGAGTTTTACATTTCCAGGTGACTGAAGGCTGCACTCCAGTCCTGGGAATGCATCGGGTGTCTTTCTGCTGAAGACCATGAGATTCATAAGAGAAGAATCAGGCCTGCAGGCTGCATCAGTCTAGGCTTTTTTCATATTATATGCAAATTTTTGTAGCAGCTAAAACGGAAGCTTTGGCTTTTCTGAAAAATACAGTTGATGTGATGATCCAGCTCTGGCAGAAGACCTGGGGTATGGCGATATTATCAATCGATGCATTTGCTCTCAGGCTTTGACTGAAATAGGTTTACTGGTTGCAACTCAGTCATGGGATGCATCCACACTGGAGCCAGTTGTAAGTCTGTGCTTCAGCAAGGTCAGGTACAGCTGGCAAGATATGTGGTAAGAAGAAACTCAGCACAGACTGCAAAAGCAGGGCAGGTATTTATGCAACTGTCCTGCTAGTGTTATCTAGGCTAGCTGGCTTAAAGCTGAGCTGCCTTGGTGTTTTACTGCTCTGAAATTTTGGCATTGTGGTCAAAGAGGGGAAGATCAGTCTGCCAGGTGGTAGTGCCTGTTTAGGTGATGGGGTATGGTTCTGCACCATTTACTGCAAGGGTATAAAAATGGATTATTTCCTTACCTCCTTTTGAACTTAGCACTGGGGCTACACTGTCTTCTGGAGTGGTGATCTGCTCTGCCTCTCATTTCCGAGGGCTGTCTTGGGCAATCGTCTTTCCGATCCTGATCTTTAAGTGTTGCTGTTCATTACAGTCCAGGTGGGGCAAGAGCAGTGTGGTTCTCTGTGCTTTCTGTGCTTTCTTGCAAAGGACTATTATTATGGGGTCTCTTTTTAAGGTATTACCTTTTGTGATCTGAAACTCCTTGCTGCTGATGAAGCTGCTAGCCTGGGACCTTTTCTACAGTAGTGTTGTCTTTTCTGTTGTAGCATGCTGACTAGCTTCATCATGAGCTATTGCCATAGAAAAATGTCTGCCTTAGCATTTACAGTAGTGACGCTTCATGGATTTGACAATTAACTGGAGCTGCAACATGAACAACTCTTGCAAGTTAGATAAGCCTGAGAGACTAATTGTTTTCCTAAACTCCGTTAGCTAAGTTTAGCTTGGATGCTCTTTAGTCACATTCTGGTGTAAGACTCTGAAGCCAGTGTCAACATTTTAAAGCATACCCAGTTCATGACTTGTCACATTATAAGAATAGTCTCATTATGCTAGACCAAAGGCCCAGCAAGCTCAGTATCCTGTTTCTGGCAGTAGCTGATGATTAAGGAAAGGGTGTAACAGCAGGGAAGGTATTGAGTGATATTTCCCCAATATGCTCTCCCACCCCTCAGCGCTTTATGGCTTAAAGGTTTTCTGATCTTTGTGTTTAATAACTCATTGTGGACTTTTCTTCTGCTAATTTGTCAAATCCCACTTATGCTTTCAGCATCTGCAGCATTTTGTGGCAATGATTTTGGCATTTTAATTATTCACTCTGTCAGAAAGTCCTTGCTTTTGTTTGTTTTAAAGCCCTGACTGAAGATTTCATGATGGTCCCCTAGTCATTGTATTTTGAAAAACAGAATTTCTTATTCATCTTCTTCATGCCACTCATGATTTTATCGAACTCTAATGAGGACTTAAACTGTATGATGGCTTATGCTTTCTGGCTGTTTGTATTCCATTTGTTTTTGCTTTTTGTTTATTTCATCTTTATTTTTCTAATTTAATCAGTTTGAGAAGATTATTTGGTCTAATTAAGGTAGAATTAATCCAGGAACAGTGATAATTTGAGAACCAGGACTTGAAGGTAGTTTATTTAATCTATGTGTCTTCAAATCCTTTGGATTCAATTTGCTCAGCTTTCATACTGATGGATGCTGTATTACATAATTTAAATAGATGAATTAAATTTGGAGCAAACAGAGGCTAATGCATTTCACCCTCAAATAACACGCTACTGTAGCCAGAGAGCTTTTCTAGAAGAACTGAGGTTGAATTGTGAGCTGGAAGCACTGTATGCAAAGCAGAGGGCAAGGGCCACATGAAAACCCCTTTGATTTATCCTCTAGAACTAATTTGCCAATTCCTTATGGTCAGATTAGCAGAACAGAGCCAAGAAAGAAACGCACAGAGACTGACCATGCGAGATGGAATAATAAGCAGCTGTTGCTCAAGAGAAAGCTTGAACTAGTCTTGCAGAAATGTAATTAGCAATGCACTGGCCGAGCTGTTTGCATGCCCAGAGCTTGCACAATGCCCATCTGGTGGGCAGTGGTAACTTTTAGCCTCTCATTTGCTGAGAAGAAAAATCCACCAACTTTCTTCTCACTAAGAATCAGGATGGTTGGAAGGGGATAAAAGAGATGCAAAAGAGCAGAATATACTCTTTAGTACTCAGGGACGCTAGATGGGGATATTTGCTCACTTTGCAACTGTTTGTACCCCTACAGTTTCGGCGTGGTGGTGATACTGCTGAGACATCTCGGGGAGGAGCATACCATGAGGGGGTGGTAACTCCGGGTTAGTTATCCCAAGGAGGGACGGTGACATCCCAAGGAAGGTATTGATCAGAGGCGGTCGCATGGGACTCTTGGGGCAAAACGTACAAGCTTTTGTTGCCATTTCTCTTTCTTGGGTCTCCATCTCAAACAGAACTGGTCTGTACAGCTCAGGACTTGCTTCTGGCTGTGAAACCCAGCTCACCGTCATGGGGGAAGGGATGACCATTGCTCTTCCTCTGCAGCTGGAGGAAAAAGGAACAAACCTTACCTGTGGAAGTGGAATGTTCCCTTTGTGGACCTGAAGCATTGCTGCTGTCATTGATGTAATTTTGGGGGCAGGGAAGTGACCTGAAGCCACTCTTTGTACTCCTTTCATTTCCACATGTTTGGCTTGCCAAGGCGATGTCATTCAAAGCAGGAGAACCCTGACTCAGGTCTTAGCTGCCTGTGATGCCTGCCCCAGGGGGAAGTCGGGATGCTGAGAAGGCTGGCTCATAAGGACAGCACTGCTGGCTTTGCAGGTCCTGTTGGAGCCGCTGGGTTAGGGTAGGCTTTAGGAAGTCCCAGGAAGGAGGATGGGCACAAGCACAGGGGATCCACATGTCAGTGGTAGCCGGCACAGATTTCAAAGATGACCATGGGATGCAAGATAGATCTGCTCTGTGGGATGCTGGTGGCAGTGTTGGGTAGTGCTGCTGTGCATTTTTTGTGCATGGTCTGGCTGCCAAAAGGGCTCTAAAGAAGATAAGACAGCCTTGAAATCTCCTGTTTGGCTGATGAGTAGAAAATGAGCAAAAAATTGGTGTTGTTGCCATTCTTCAAAATCCATACAGGATAGACCATGGCTTTTAGTAACATATGTGGGACAGGTGTAATAGAAATAACTCAGTGGGATCAAATGTCTACACTTAGGAAGCTCTGATTTTTTTTTTTTTTTTTTTGCTTGCCCGTTTAAATGCCTGTAGTATGCAATATAGTGGAAATCCTAGAGGAATAGTATGAAATAATTAATTTAATACCTTATGATTTTCCACAGACTTTAGGAGAGTTTTTTGAGAAATTAAGTTAGTGCAAATTTTTCTGCTAATATAGAAAAATGAGACATTTTCCAAGTTCCTTTTTGTATTCTAGACATTTTAGAAACTTTAGGCTTTGGTGCAGTAAAAAGCATAGTTGGATTTCAAAAGCAAGAAATATCCTTTTTTCCTCCCCCCCGCCCAGGTGCACTAACTTCATTCTACTTCTCTTAAACCTATTGCGGGTTTTGTATACTGCCTAGAAGTTCAGTATTTGAATCCCTTTTGCGTAAAATTAACAGCTCATGTGCAGCCTCTGGCTGAGCTAGTGGAGATTTTGGTATTTCTTTTTTCTCAGGATCAGAAGGCTGCCTGAGCTAGGTTGTTTTCTTCCTTTAGTTTCGACTCTCTTATTTTTTGCTCCTATGCTTTTACTTTGACAGTAGGTGTTTAGACGAAAAAAAGGGGCAGTTGAGGTTTGTGAGTGGCTCTTTTGATGAGGATTTGTGATGTGAATCTTTAGTTGATATCAACATGTGCAGAATTAAGCAATTGGTATTATTAAGTTTTCTGTCCTTATCGTATAAGGGCCTGTATTACCGAATTGGGGGATTTCTTAAGCTTATTTGGTTTGGATTTTTTTTTCAAGTGGAAACAGATTTTTCTCCTCAATAACGTCCATCTCCAATCCCTGACTTTGGGCTTGCCTCCATTTTAAAATGTACCAAAATAGCTATTCTAGAATAAGCTCCCAGGAGGATATTTTAGAACTAGATTAAATTAAATTGGAAATGTGAATGCTTATTTTGGAGTAAGAGTGCCCGCTTTGGGATTTGTATTGAAAGAAACCACCTTGGAATAGTTGTAGTTATTTTGGTATGTTTCCAAGAGCAGACAAGAGCTTAGCAATGTTCTGAAATAATTATATTAAAATCTCACGGATGTGATGGATAATGGAGAAAAATGTCAATACTGAATTAGAACAAATTGGAGTGAGTGTGTCTGATGGTGTCATATACTTGTTCCGTGGTTTTTTTTTTTTCAGTTTAAGCAAAAGGTCTCACCCTTTGGGCTACGTACATAATTTGTTATTAATATAGTAGTAGCAACCCCGCCTTGTGAGGAAGAGTTTAACAGGCACAGGTCCCACCTCTGCACTACTTGCAGTCTAGAAAGGATCCAGTTACTTCATAATGCTACAGATGTCAGCAAGTCTGCGTGCAGATAAAATACAGGTTCTCAACTCTTTATAACACTCCTTGTTTATAACATTCCTTGTTCAGGCAAAACTGCTACTTACAATTTTTTTGCTTGAAGGAGAGCAGAAGAGGATAGAAGAAGACAAAAATTATAAAACCCACACATTTGTTGCGCATTTGCAGTTATTGTGCCACCCCGCTCTGCTTAGTTTACTACAGATAGCACATGAGTCATTCTTTACAATGGCAAATGCAACGTGCTTCATTACAACCTGTGGCAGGGAGCTAGTGTAGATGTGAAATGAATATGTCAAACATATTTACATACACATAATATGTATAGAGAGATAGTTTAACACTCTCTCATTCATTAAGCAATGCTCACGGCTGAGAAAGTTTTGCTGTTCTTCAGGGTGCAATTTTTTTTCTCCTTCCTTTAGGCTCTTTCATTTGTGCCTTGACTCCCACTGAGGAAAGGTTGCAGGGGCTTTCTCTGTGCAAAGGAGAGGTCACACTCTGTATTTACCTGCATTTTTCCTCACTATCTTCCACATATTTTAGTCCCATCCTGGAGATGTAAAAAAAGATGTAGAAATTCAGAGACACAATTTCAAGGTTATCCCACAGGACAGCAAATCTGTAATGTGATTTGTTTTCCCTTTATGGTATATCATAATAAAAGAAATTGATATAATATGAAAGGGAAAAGCAGTTTCTACTTATCAAATTATCATATCTAGCATCAAGCTCGCACTTGAAGGTAATTTCAGTTAATCCTTTGTTGCAATAAATATCTGTTATATTTATCACACTGAATTTGTTTTCCCGTCACTTCATCCAATTACCTTTTCTATGACTGGAAAATATATCAGAGCTGTCTCCACACATTTTTACGGATGCTACCTCACTATTCTCTTCTTGATCTTTTGTCAAGATGTGCTTTAATTAAAATGTTCATCTAACTTCTCTGGGTTTATCCTTCAGTATCCAGATAATTCTTATGTTTCCTTTGAAAAGTGGAATACAGCAGTCCCAAGAGCTGGACTAGGACTGAAATTCTGTTGGTGTAGAAACTGCTGCGCAGGTTGCTATAATGCCACAGTTAGGATGTTACAGTCAGAGGTCTGTCAGCATTTCTGTTATAAATCTCCTTATCTAGTGGTTTGCTGCTTGGCTCTTAAAATTTGCAGAGGAAATATGAATAAAAATAGCCTCAAGCAGGCAACCTTTTTTTAAAATTAAAATGACATATGGTTTCATAGTGTAAAAATGCAGTTGGTGCTGCTCACCAGATAGATAGCTGCTACTCGATAGCTCTGTATGGGAATGACACTCTATCAGATTTTTGGAGAAAACAGATTTTTCCACTTATTTCTTACAGAGCCTGAGCTGTTGGTTCCTCACAAGATGGCATCTCGGGGATTCCCATTTCTGAAGGGGGTGCATTTGTGTGCACAGTACGGGGATGCTGCTGCTTTCTTATCAGTTGTATGTCATGTTTCTTGCAGCTCCTTATTCCCAAACACATGCAAACTATGGTGTTATAGTAAGATGTGTTGGTTGGTTATGTTCATTTTTCATGTCCAGTATGAGCTTTTTCAGCTGGGGTGATATGGAGCCAGAAGATGGATTAAGACAGGATGAGCTGAGTGATTCAGAAATCTGTGATTGGTAAAACAGTTGTCATTAAATGGGGGAGTTTTTATTTGACTCTGCAGCCTTGGCTGCTTTCCTCCAAACTACTCACCAATCCTGACAGTAACGAAAAATGTAGAAACCTTAGTGATAGTTATCTTGTAGATATCATGGAGACTTCCCCATGGTAAGTAGGAGTGAAGAGAGGGATGCTGGGCAGAGCTATCCAAACTGCTTGGCTGTACACATTGTGTGGCTATTCTGAAAGCACATTGGAATAAAGAAAGAAAACATCAGGGGACTGTTTCAGCTAAAAGGTCTTGAAAGAAACAATTACAACCCCTTACACAAGTGCCAAAAAAAAATGGCTCTTCCTTAAGAGAGGGAAAAGAGTAGATGACCAAAGGCTCCACCTTTGGAGGGTTATCAGCCATCAATGCTACATTTCTCTCTTCTTTAGGGCCAGCCTGAGGAAATAAGAAAAGGTATAGGAAAAAGGCTAATTTCTTTGGACTTCTTTATTATCTCCTTCTCAGTGTATGTTCTTTAAAGGAGGTGATACAAGAGACTAATTACTGAGGTTAATGTCCTGAAATGCTTCCTCACTCAAGGCTATTCTGTGTGGTTGAGGAGATGTTAATATCTGCAATCAGCCACAGATTCGCAGGGGAAGGTGCTGATGTTTTCAGGGCTTAGGCCCCTGATTTCAACAGCCAGGTGTTGCCGGAAATCCCCACTTTTTATTTCAACCATCACGGAAATCTCAAAGGGGTTGACTGCAACAAAACATTCGCAATGTGAATGCAAGAGCATGTAAATCCTGACTAAAAAGGGATGCATCTCTCCATCTGTTCTGATGTTTATTTAGAAATGTTCAAGTTTTAGGTAGATACAGGCAGTTGTTTTTTTTTTAATCTGGGGGGCTCCAGGTGGTTACCACTCCACCCTGGGTTCATTCAGAGCAATTCACGGCAGAGGAACTCTGCTGCTCTGGGATGGTGTGCTCCTGGGGAAGAAGAAAAGCCACCCTAGGCAGGCTCACAATGCGACAGCCTAGAGAAAGATCTTGCATGTACCCGAAGTCTATTTCCTTCTGCTCTCTCGATGCTTCATTAATCATGTCACCTCTGTATCGTGATCCTCAACATAGAGAAAAACTTTTGGAGTGTTCCAGTTTCCTCCTAACACTAGCAGAGTGGTTTGTTACCGGAAAGCAAAGCACTTCTAGGGATACTAGTTCCTTAACTGAGAGCATCCACCTGGAAAGAGAGGGCACAGACGCAGACTCGCTATGGCAAAAGTCTGTGAAGCTCTGCAGTTTATACTGATTCTTTTAACAGGAAGATAAATAGGGTTATGTTAATCCACATTATCGTGGTTGCATCAGTTAGACAAAAAGGCATAACATTTTCAGAATAATCTGATTTTCATACATGCAGACATCCAGACTTGCTCTGGGTGCTGGGTGACAGTGTGCTCCACAGCTATGAAAGCCAGGCTCCAGGAGAGTTGGTGGGACTCTTATGGCCCTGATTACAAACGACTGCCAGTCCTATAAGAAACAGAACTTGCATTCTTGATACAAAAAACTAACAGAGAACAAGCAAGCCAGGCTCCCAACTCTTGAAGCTGTCCTTCAACTACCAAGAACATCCTTTTTTTTCCTCCTCACAGACCATCTTTGAATGTTGAAGGCACCAATGAAGGAAAGGTGCTTAAGGCAGTCAAGAGCAAGCTAGGGTAATTCAGTTTGCACCTTGTCTTCTCAAACTCCCTTACCTCTAGAACATCACGCCAATGCAGTCTGAAGTGTCTGAGTCAACTGTGTGGCTACTTCAGCTTCAGCATCCTTCACCTTAAAACTACTGAACTGAGAACCTTCGCATGGGAATCTATTTTTCTTCCTCTGAGGGGCCTTTGTTACACACTTACTTTGATGTTGGGACACTTGAGCATTTTTTCTGTTACATAAATGGACAGATTTTAGTTGGAATACACGGGAAATAGCATTTTCATATTTTAGAATTTTTCATAAACATAGTAGTAGATAAGCCACTGCTTGGACTGAGGCCAAATGTAGAGCATTAATCATTTCGAAACATTTCAAATATCAGAAATATGTAAAGGGAAAACTGCATTCAAAGCTTTTTTCCACGCTTTTACCCCCCTCAAAGCCTTGAGCAAGGAAGTAAGTATAGCTTCAAATGGGAACTTTAGTAGAATTCAATTTTAAATTCAGCAGTCGCTAACGTTATTATATCTTTCCTGTGGTAAACCTCAGATGCCTGGTGCTCTCTCCATGAATCCTCGGCTGTAGGCAGCATTCACCATTTCCAGAGATCAGAGATGGAAGCACTTTGATAACAGTGACTTGGTGCATCTTCCTTGTTTCTTTCTTCCTTGAGGGCAAAAATTGGATTATCTTGTTCTGAGGATGTCTGACAGTGACTGTTCCATGTCTGGCAGTCACTACAATCTAATTCTGCTGGACTTAATTACCGTAATTTATTCCCTGTAGGTGGTTTCCAAAAATAGAAGTAGGTACGATCCTTACCCTACAAGGCTTGCACGGAAGACAGAGAATTAAAAAGACTGGCTCATAGGGGAGAAAAAGTAAAAGCAATGGCTATGGAAAGCACACACAGAGAGATCAATTAAATCCAAATTACTCTGGTGTGATAGTGAGACTTAATAAGGAAGTTTGTTAAAGGGAAAAAATATCATTCAACCAAAAGACAGAGATGCATGACTAGCCCTCAGAATAACAGACAGAATGGCAGCATCCTAATGGCATAAACCCTAACCCACAATTGAAAAGACCTTTTCTGCAGTTCAAATCACTTATCTCTGGTATTTCCTGTCTGTGTGATCCAGCAAACAGCTCTGTCCTTCCTTAGTCACCCCGTCCCTTTCGTATAGCTGTCTTTCAAATGTGTCATTATCTCATTTCCTTGTCACATCCCGAATTTTCTTTAGAGACTGTCCTTCTCTCCACAAGTGATGAAGCAGCCCTGAGCACATGCCCCATAGTCCAGACCCCTCAGCAGGGCTTGGATAGCACTTTACGCTCCAGGCTTGACGCTCTTGTTGCTTGAGGTTTTTCCCAATAGTAAGGGAGCCCTTTTGTAAGGCAGGGATGGGGATGCTGCAAACCCCAAACCCACTGGTTCTCTCAAGGTTTTCATATCACTCAGTACCTGCTGCTGCAGGCTCATGTGAGCTCCCACAGATTTGTCTCCTCCCTGTCCCTGTGATGTATGGCTTCACTGTTGTCTCTCTCTGACAGATGACCAAAAATCTTGCTTGAGGTTTGCAGAGGAAACCTGCAGTGGAGCAGGTTTTAGACTGGCTTTTCTGGGGTCTCATGTGAGCACCTGAAATACTGCTGCCTACATGTTCTCCTTTAAGCCTTCCCATAAAGTGGTGGCTAAATAATGCAGCAGTTGTCAACATATATATATATATATACATATATGGTAGCAATGCCCAGATATATTTGTGATTGAGTCCCAGAGCTGGCCAGGTTCAGAAAGTGATGTTTGCTGGGTCAGTGGCTCCACCAGCCTTTAGCTTGGCATGAATTGCCTGGAGAGGATCATACTGCTGATTAAGACTCACCAGTTTGTGCATAACTGACCCTCTTCCACAACAGCCTCTGGGAACCATACAGCCCCTTGTGTGAGGGGACAGTGAGATGGGGCTGACGGTCCACTGCTGCCATCCCAAGACCATCTCTACCCTGGTGATCTTTTTTTTCCCTGGAGTTGAAGGGATTCCATATGGAGAGGGAAGGAGATGCTGTATTAGGAAAGAGGTTATCAAATTAGGGATGCCCCTCAGTGGTGAGTGCCAGGCTTACCACGGCAGTGCTGGGACTGGAAGACATTGTCTGCTGTCGTCACCTCTTGGTGACTGGGCTGGAGGGAAGATCATGACTTGCTGAAGTAGCCACATGAAGAAGAGAGTAGCACAGGCATGAAGGTATTCCAGTGGTCAACTAGCAATCTTGTCCCTTTCAGCTCTGCGTGTCATTCCCTAGGCTTTGCTAGTTGGTTTTGCATTTCTACATCCTGAGTGATTTCTGCTATTTAGGGGATTTCAGGCTTTACTCTTCTTGTGGCTTCCTGCGAGGCTTTGTGGATGCGCCCTCAGTGGTGGTACAGCCATCTGCCCACGTCACATGCAGCACTTTTTACCTGGTGCGATGCCTGGTGTCATCAGCGCGAGGAGTCTAGCTGCCTTCCTTGGCTTTTGGAACAGGCTGATTTGGGGAGAAAAGTCTGTATTGTAAGGAAGCCCCCATGGACAGGGAAAAAACATCAATAAAATATTCTATTGCTCCAATTCTGAAATCCCCTGTATCCTGTACCCTAATATAACACTCTGCATGCAAGTATGTAATTGGTTGTCTCATCCCATAAAGTCATGGAGTTTGCTCCTTTCCTTTGTGTACAGGAATTTCTGGATAATCTGGGGACGGGAAAAGGAACAATGCTGATTTTGCTCTTACATTGAATCACTTGATTTATTTAGTGCTGTCTCTTGTGTGCTGATTCTCTCCAGCCGTCCATATTAAAATGCTGCTCCCAAAGTTTTTGTTCTTTGCTGCTTCATGTCTTCCAGGACAATGAAGCATCTGGCCCAAAGGTACAAGCTGCTACTCCATAGTGAGCATACCAATGACGGCCAGATGGAAATGTGCCACTTTGTCGTTTTCCCTGCGTCCCCCCTGCATACTTAGGAATGCCATGTGAATTGCAGCTACAGCGTAGTTCATACCATGTAGCACTGGGAAGTGAGCTGCTGCGTTTGTGAAGTGAGCTGAGGGCACTGCATCCCGTGGGGGGCTACCTCGCAGGTGCCGAGCAACGGGAAATAATGCATTCAGCAAACGCCTGCTTTCCCTCGCTGTTGACTTAGTGTGTGTGTGGGTGTGTACGCTGTAGGTGTCTTGGGCTTGTTAATAAAGCTAAGGATATGAATAATACTTAACTGCTTCTACCACTGCAGTTCATTTGTAGCACTAGTTGGGTGAGAGAGGGGATGGTATGGGTGCACAAACCTTCATCCTCCTGCCGTCTTTACTTTCTACCTCCATTCTGCTGTAAGTCAGACAGTGACAGTGTTTTAATCGGAGGATATTTTGGCTCAAGTCTTTCTTTAAGAAACAAACAAATCTGTGTGATTAAGTAGAGACAATTAAGGAATTAGAAAAATAAAATGGCTTTTTGGGATATGTTCCATTCATGGTAGTGCTCTTCAACACTCAGTTCAAGATTATGTCTTTCTTAATGCGGTACATATTTTCTTACAACTTTTATATGCAAGAGGAATGTTCCTTTATTTATCTTTTAGGTGAATAGATACTTTACCATGGCAGAAGACTATAAAACAGCTGTTTGGAGAAAAGAAGATAGCGACCGAAAAATAGCTTTCAAGGAAAAGTAAAGAGCGAGGAGAAAGGATGCGCTGAACTAAGACCTCACCAAAAGAAAAAAGCACTAGGGAGATGGATCTGGCTACAAATACAAAGCACAAACACAAAGCAGACTGATTAATCAACTAGTCTGCTTCTTCAGTATATTAAACATGACAAGAAATTTAATAGAGAACAAAATCAATGTATTTGTAAAACAGTAAAGGTGAAACTGCTTGCTGGTTATAACCAGGGATTTTTAAGTTCGGTTTCATAAGGATTGCCTGTCTCTGTCCAAAGCAAAACCAAAAAAGAATAAAATAAATATGAAATGGTGCATTGTGATCACAATCCTCAGCTGTTTATATGTATGCTTCAAATTAAGGGTTTGGTGTCATGGAAACAGCTTCTTCATTTGGAAAGCTCTGCAGCAGCGTGGGAAGGGAAAGACTGGAGGGAACGAGAGGAAGAGGGAGTGCGTAAGCGTGGCCGTGTAGTCATCCCAACATCACCGGCTCCCTCCTTTCCTCAGAGAAAATGAAGCTAATACGAGGGCAGTGCTCCCAGGCTGCTTGCCTTACCTTGCTCTGGAATAATGCAGCTCATTTGCTCTTTGCTGTTTGTCATCTGCAAGAGTGGATGTGCCTTATTTTGTAGTTAATTCAATGTGCAGTTCTAAATAATTCTTAAGGGGATTTTCTATACTGAAGGAATGTCCATATACACATATATATATGTATGTACACGTCATGTACTTTTGTCTGTGGACTTTACCTAAACCCAGTATTTATCCATTAAAGCAAATGCGTCCAGAATCTACACAAATAGTGTTTGTTCTGTTTTGCTTGTGTACATGTATAGATAGCATGTTTAGTGTAATTTTAGTGCTAAAAAGACATTTCCTATTGCTCCGCATCAAAGGAAAACAGTCATTTGTATGAAGAGATTTTAAACTTTACCAAGAGAGAAATCTCTCCAGTGAATACAGGATTACAATAGATGGTTGGGAATTAACACCACCACTTGCATTGTCCCAGCTTTGATGCCAATTTATGCTCGTTTTGTGGGCACAGTTCAGATTACTCAGTAATCGATTACATTAAGCAGTAACAGGAGAGCTTTACAGAGACTAAATTAAGGACATGTACTATATCTCTGCTGTGTTGCCGTCATGCATATCATGAAGGAGCAGAAATGCTATACGGTGGATTTTTCTTTAAAGCATAGTAAAGCTGGATCTAAGATCCTCAGGTGGGTTCATGTGAAGTCAGTGGAGGTGTTCCCATCTCCTTCGCAAAGCTTAGGTTGGCATTACGGAAAGACCTGCTCACGGGGCAATGGAAATACTTTGCTTCTTTCATGGAGGGGCCGAATATGTCTCTTCCTTTGATTCCTAGATGAAAATGCCACTGCTCTCCCCCTAACTTCCTAATCTAGCTAGGTGTAAAAATTTTGGTAATGCTGCCCAGACACCATCTGTTAAACAAGTGGTTTAATGTTAAGACAAGAACTGAGCTATTTTCCCAGCCCAGAGGAAAGAGCTGCCCACACCAAAGGGGAGTTGAGGTCGGGGGCCGCAGCATCTTTGGAAGCAAACTGCAGTGTCCAAGAGAACAGCTGTTGGGAAGCTGCTTGGCACCTGTAGGAGTGGGCAGCCCCAGGGTGATCGGGGTGGCTGCAGGGCACCCGCAGCATAGGCATGGTTTGTAAACAGCTTTCGCTGTGCTTGTTCCCCTCTGTGCACTACCCGCAGCCAGTGGCTGGCCAGGCTGGAGGCATCTGCCCATGGTTCATCTTCCTGGCAGGGAGGAGTTTCCGTACCGACTGCCTAGCCTCGCTCCACCAGTCTGGGCATGTAGAAGGGCAGGAAAGAAGTTTCAGGAAAAAAAAGCAAATGCATTTGTTTGTAACAGAGTCACTTTGATTGAAAGCTGTCATTTATCTTCCCTAAAGCTGCAAGAAATGGTTGCTGTGAGCATCTGGAGTGAAAAAAATGTGACATACTCAGTGGGTTTGTTTGTTTTTAAAATAATTCCCAGTTTAAGGCAGGTGCAAAGTGAAGTACCTGCCCTCACAACCAACTTGGAAGAGAGAGAGGCTCCAATTCTGCCCACCCTTGTTACGTTCCTGTACCCCTACTAATGCTGCAGGGAGGTTGCTTTGGGAGCATTAATTCTGGCACAGCAAAATCAACGTACCACTTTGGCACTGAAGGTCCGTGAAGAGGAGTTTGGTGTTGCTCTGAGAGGTGCTCAGCACTGCAGCAGCAGCTTCTACTGGAAGGATGCTGCCTCTCACAAATCAGCTCATTCTTGCCTGCTGTGCAGAAATAGGTGTGTTAAAGAAACCAGAGATGGAAAGATTTTCTTGAGAAAACTCCTAAATTCTCAGAGAAAAATAAAATTACAAATGTCTCATCAATGCAGAGGCAAATTCAAAAAAGCCTTTAAAATTATACAAGATTTTCTATCTTAACTCAATAGGTAAGGTAGAAAAGCTTGAAATGGCTTTCTTCAGAACCAGGCAATGGATTGTAGTTTAGTTGAATAGCTCTGTCTCAGACATTCATTCTCTTGGTTATCAAAGGAACATGAAAGGTGTAAGAGCTTGGGCAAAAGAGAAATGACTGTGCAACCTTGCTTCTCCTTGAGCTGTGCCTTTGTGCATGACTTATTTCAGAGTTTTCAGAGGTACTGAAGAACAGGATGAAGAAGTGTGCGTTTACATTAGTGGTTTTGTTCAGATCAGGAATGCGTTTGGGAACAGCTCTTCCAGTTGTTTGCACTAACCTAATTTGCTTTGCATTACAGGGTGGTCTCAGAGCTCATGAACTCAGCTTCTTCTGGACGAAGCTGAGAAAAGCATTCCCACCACTCATGGCCATTCAGTCCATCAGATCGCAGACTAGAGCTTGGCTGAAGTTAATCCCTCCCCCCTCTGCCCTCCTCGTTTTTTTAATAACGTGGCGTTAAGTCCTCATCACCAACTCTTTATCTGCACGTATCTTCTGATTGCAATGTAGATGTAGCCTTAGGCTACCGAAAATGCTTCAGTTGCCACCCCACTGCTCCCTATCTGCATCTTGGAAGATCTCTAGCTTTCTCTCATTCTGCGAATTGATAGTAGGTGCCTGTTAAGCCTTTTTTGGTTTGGTTTTTTTTTTGTCTTGTTTTTTGGTTTTTTTCTTTCCCCAGAAGAAAACAGTTGTTTAAATAGCAATTATTATTGGTAAGTGGACTTGGTACAATCTATTGCTGTCTTTCTTCTGAATAATCAATGCCCAAAATTCCCCTGAGAGGCAGAGTCATTAAGGAGCTCTCCAGATACACAGGCTTTTGCAAGTCTTTTATCTAACTCAGAGATGGGAATGCAAATTCTGAAACCTGGGGACATCCGGTAGCTTTGAAACACTGTGTGGGAGAGATGCGCTCATTGACATGAATAGATCTCACTCATTCATATTCCTTGTTTACTCATGTAACATTTGTAATATGGATGATGTTCCCCCTTTAATAAGTAATTAATAATAGCTCAGTGTGAGTTACAGATAGAACTTTAAATTATACTTCATTGTACTTAACTGTTTCAGATGAGGCTTGCAGACCTGCGCAAGGGGCAGAGCAAAGCTGCTCTGCTGCAGTGGGAGCCCAGGGAACCCTGTGCTGTAGGCAGATGTGAACACTGCATTTCCTTTAGCATGCAAACAAGGGTATCAGAGCAGGTGGGGACCTTGGACCTGACGTCTACGGTTCCTGATCTCCCCAGATACTTTAGTTTGCTCTGGGAGCAGAGCTTCCTTGAGGTCCAGCTTCCCACCTCTTCATTACCTTTCTGGGATCCTGTGATTTGGGTTGGGAGCCAGAAGAAATTGCTCCGGTGATGCAGGGAGACCACGGCTGAGAAACGCTTGTGCTGTGGGCTTCTTGCTCCTACTTCACAGGAGTCTGGCTCCATATTATTCTTGACCTGTGGGGATATATGGTTTGCAAACTCATAACGTGTGACAAGGTGGTTGCTAAAGAACTTAACATTTTTCATGCAAGAGGACACAATCAGTTTTCCTGCTGTCGTATCTCAAAGGACACCTCTCTTGTGCCGTGGAAAGGAGACCCTAGACTGCAACGTGGCGAGAAAGGTCTCCCAGGCTTCTGATGAAGAGCTTGGCTGACCTGGTGCTTGGGGCCTGGTTCAGGGCAATCCTTAAGTCTATGCTTAAAAATAGAGGACTCAGATGCTGCCCTGTTTCTCTCTCAAGGGTCTGCACTATCATTCTTCACCTCCCTGAAGACATGCATTTTTACATCAATACCAACAAACATCCTAGTAAATTTTTTGCGGTCCTTGAGTTTCTACTTTGTTGGGATGTGAACTCTGCTTCAGGGTAGGTTTTTTCTATATTATGTTTTTTTTCATTTTGGGGTTTGTTTTTTTATTTGTCTCAAAGTATTTTTTTTGTTTGTTTGATCAGCACATTTTGGAGGAAGATCATGGCTGCTTCACGGAATCAAAGCCCGTGAAAGATTTCTTGGCAAGTCTTTTTTAGATATAGCAATTTTAATAAGCACTTTTCACAGACATTTTGAGACTCCTGCTTTCTTCAATAGCTATAGCACAAAGACTTGAAGAAGATGCACCTGAAGAGCAGCGATCATAAAAATAGTTTTTAAACTATAGAACAAGAGCTTTCTTAAATTCCAGTGTGATGTTAGGAGCGAAAATGGTTGGTGCTGGTGACAGACACAGTGAGAGAGGAAAGAGAAAGGAAAAAGAAAGCACTAGCGATAAAACCAAGCAGGTTCATTTAAGAACTGCTGCTCAGTCCCTAGAGTAGATTTTCCAGTTCATTTCTAGGACTGTTAATATTATGCATGTAAAAATAATATTAAAAAAAATCCCACCTTGTTCTTCTCAAGACAAAAGGGAATAACTTTGCTGGCTTCACTGCAAGGCCAGTGTAAACTGGACAGTAAATATAAGGAAAATAAATAGAAAAAAATTTGAGCCATTGGCTAGGCTCAGGAAAGAGTGAGGAGGTGCTTGGAACAGGACCAGTGTGCTGCTCTTGCTTGGGAAAAGGGCTTTTGGGTTCATCAGTATGCCGTGTTATTAAGACGTGCATGGGGAATGCTTCTGGAGTGACTGAATGTAACAGTTTGACATATTGCTCTGGCCTTTGTCTTAGCAGAAATACAGGAACATTTTCGATTCTGGACGCAGCTCTTAGAGAAATGAAATCAATCTTTCTTTCCATCTACTTGAATAGGAGTTAGATTGGACCCTAAATATTTTAAATAGCTTTGTGTTGAATTTCAGCGTGAGCTTGGTCAAAATTAAAACATTTAACTTGGAAACAGAAAAGAAAGCATGGGTGTGGGCATAAATGACAGCTGGGTTAAAAATACGAGTCATCAAGTTATTATTCTCAGCTTCCCTTTCAGTTTTCATTTCACTTGATACCTGGAAGGGATCAGTTTGCTGTTGGGAACTGTAGGCACCACCACAAATAAAGAAAAATAATTGTGAAATGCAGAAACTTTCTAGCACATGAGTTCAAGACCTTGCTGTAGCCGCAGCGTTTATTTTTTCTGCGAGTGGCTTGGATGATGGCACTGCTGTCGAATGCAGAATCTCAAGGTCTGTGGGCTACAGCAAATACAGGATGATGCAGACAACTGTAGGCACTTGGATAATCTACATTTTACTGGCTTAGGTCAGAAAGCATTTAAGGAAGGCATTTCAACAGAAGAACCCCCAGCTTGATGGGACAAAATCTATCATTCAAATAACATAACGCAGTACTTTAAAAGATGAGCTGTTTTCTAGACTAAAGAGGCACGGATTAGCCTGCCATACAGGGAAATTACCAGACCTAGTCTGAGTTGCTAAGGATAGCTCACGTTGTTTCCCCCAAATAATAGCAGCGCATTTGGAAAGTGTAGAGAATCCATTGATTTAAGGAAATTAAATGTTTTGCTCAATTCTATTTTCAGTTGCTCCAATTCAAATGCAAAAAGCAACTTAAGTCAATATATGCATATGAAAAGGAAAGAAGTAGGAAGTAGTTCAGAATAATTATGTTGGAAAAACTCAGATTTGGCTTGATTATAGTTCTTAAAATGTTTAAAAAATAGTAGTTCCTACTGTATATTGAATATACAGAAAACATTGAGAGAAGGGCTTAATGTGATATGCATTTTTAAAATTAAATTGAAAAGATGAGAAAATAATTAATTTTACTGTACTATGGCAGATTTTTCTAAGAAGTGACATTGTGTGTGGTTTGTTGGTTTTTTTGTTTTTGTTTTTTTTTTTTTTTAAATCTATGTTTTAATTTTGGGGATACTTTGTCAGACTGTGTGTGTGCATACAAATGACAGAGAGAAGGAACTTCCAATGTCTAGAATCGGCAAGCTTAATTTAGGTTTCTTAAAACTATCAGTGCTGGTGGTGATGGTAGTAGTTCTCTTTCCGTGTACTCTTTCTAACGGCATTCGTTTGTTTGTGATTAAAAACTTACAGAGCCACTTCAGTCATTCCGTGAGGATTTTCTGCAAATCCCTGTATTTGTGTCAATGGGCCCATGTGCGATTTTAGCTCAAACACTGCCTTTGTAAATCTGGCTTCTGGCACCTAGGGTGTTAACGAAAGAAGGGCTCATGGCCAAAATTTGCCTCTTCCATCATTGCTGCTGTAAATAGGAGACTAGCTTGTACTTTCAAAGCAGAATTTGGCCTTTTATTAGTGTTGGCTCATCCTGTGTGATCATGAAAAATTATAGTAACACATGGGTTTTTTATTGTAATTCCATTGCAATGGACATGCTTGCTGTTTTTTTGCTTTCCTGTAGACTGCTGTTTACCAACTCTGCCCAAAAGAGGATACCGTCTATTCTATAACGATAACTCTTTCTCTAGGCTGATCAGTGGATGCATCGAGATTTGCTAGTTTGTGTTTATCACAGCCAAATGTTATTTGGTGAAACACTTTTGCTAAAACCAGCCTCTATATCCATGTTTTTTGTTGGCTTTCTCTCCATAGGGCAATCTGAGATATTTTCTATATATTATTAAGGTTTTCATTAAATCTTTTCCTTATAGCACTTCTAATCCAAATCTGTCACTTCTCAGCCAAACCAACCACTTACGTTCATGACCTTGCTCTTATCTTTTGAAGAACGTGGAGCACTGAAGAGGTGGCTTTAGTCAGCTGCTTTTTTTTGAATACAGGTTCTTTGTGGGACTGCACAGAGGGGTTTTTTTGGTACGTATTTCAGACTACTGAGGGGGTTGAAAAGGGGCTGGTGTATTTGCAGTATGAAGGAGGAGTAAATGATCTTTTAGGGAGGCTGAAGGCAAGGCTGGGAAGTCAAAGAGGATAAGCAGATTGTTTGATGGAACCTTCCGTCTGCTTCTCATCTGTGATTACATGGACTATCTTGTGCTTATTTTTGCATCTGGTTCTGTTTTTGGAGTCTGAGGTAAAAAGGCTCTTCTAGAGTGGAAGTGTTTAAGCATTAATGCCTCCCATTTTTTATTCTATTTTGTTCACTGTACAATGGTTGTACGTGTTAATTTCAGATGAAAATTGTGCTAACATGACTATGCAGGGTAGACTGCTGCACATACCTGAAGTCGCACTGAAAATCAATGTGAAAATCAAAGTCAGGACATGGCAATTTGCTTTATGAGCAGCGTGATTCACCGGGAGCAAATGAAAGATCCAGGGGAATCAGTCTGATGTCAGCAGTAGATTAGTAACACAGGAGGATTTCTCATAAAAATCCAGTTCTGACTAAATATTTTTGTTGTAAACAACTGCTGCTGAAATGATACATGAGAAGAAATTCCCTACTTCACTACAGTGTTTGGAATCTTTATCTTTTCACAATAAAAATGCACCAATTTTCTCAGACTTTTATAGCTCTGGCAGATAAATGTAGAGGGTAGCCTGAAGGGTTATCTAGTTTAACCTTTGTTAGCACATGAATGCATGAAACAATATTAAGTAGGAAATAGAAACACCTCAACATCCTATCAAGTGCTTGGTTTGTATTTACAGGTCATACTGTAGTTTGTGAAGATACTGGATGACAGGTCTTTGTTTCCCTGGCTGTTTAAGAAAAGAGGTTGGAATTTGAGAGGTAATAAAGCAAAAAAAAACCCCCATGTCTATTTTGTTGTGTTGATTTATTTACTTTTTGATTTATTTACTCTCTCTCCTGGAATAAAAATTTGTAAATTCTCGATGTGTCATTTGGCTTTCACGGCACGTTATTCAGTGACAGAATGTGACAATGCTCATTTGTTTTTACATATAAATATGAAGCTATGAAGTATAAATCTTTTTCTGGAGACGCTGTTGAATTAAAACCCGATTCTAATTTTCCTTAAAACGGAAAGTTTAATCGGAAGCAAGTTGAACACTGTGTCAACATGCAGCACATTTGCATATTTTTTCCATTTGTACCTTGTACACTGGGCTTTTGAAATCAACCTCTTGGGTTGTATTCACATTCTTTATACTGGTGCAAGTAGGTTCTCTAGTGGGGACATTCACATACACAAATTCCAGTTATTTTGTAAAACGCACTGGTAAGCTTTTTCTTTCCACTAATAACCCTAAAAGGCAGGTGTATAGCAGCACAAAGGGCTCCCCTATTGGCCAAAGAACATAGGTCTGCAATCCGTGCAGAATCCAGAGGTGCTGAACAGAAGATTCCTGCTGTAGACACCAGGAACTCATTTTCCATGGGATACTAGGAGGCATTTTCCCTTGCAATTCAATTTCCACTTGCTTGAAATAATTTAGTTCTCAGCACTTCATAATTGTTCATTAATGAAAATTAAAGGGTGCCCTATAAACAGACTTTACCAGAAGCTACAAGCAGATTGCCCAAATATAACTTTGGAGAGGCGATAGAAGTGGATGGGTTTCCATGCCAAACCAGGTTCAAACACTTCTAATCCGTATTCTGCTGCAATTTAATATCAGTGTTCAACTGTGTTGCAATTAGGGAATGGATCCGACATTGTAGACCTGACGCCGAACGGGGGAACAGCCCGTCTGCTTTGCAAAACAAGCAAGTCGGGTGCGTGAATAGTAACGGTTTATTTACGTGCACCACATACGGGTTCTTTTGGATTGCCAGGGATAAATTGATAAACTGCAGTATAGCTATAGCTCTATTACCAAAGAAATAAAAACAATCGTGATTACACATCATCTCCCAGGGACCATCGGTGGCAGCCAGTGATCAGGTTGACATGGTCACCTCTGGGATTTCACCTTCAGTGAGCTGAGCTCTCCGTCCTCGAGACTGCTCAGATAAAGAACGCTTTATTGGGAACTTGACCTTTTCTTCCCTGGTCACCAGGAATCTGGGAAAAACAATAAACTTTTATTAAAATTGTTATTTTATTGAGAAAAGGTCACTGTTTTTTAAAAAAGGGGATTTTTTTTCTTCATTTTTATTGGCTGGTTTTATTGTTCAGTTATTTCAGAAGGGGAGTGCAAACAATCCAGCTGTGTCAAGGCATGAGTCAATGTGCTATATATCAAAGGGGTATGGGGGTGGGCTGGGCATTCCACGGTAGCCGTAAGCTTTGATTAATGAACAGATTTCTTCGTTTCCGTTAAACCAATTGTTAGCCAGTTCAGGTCTTTCCCCTTGTCTTCAACAAACCATCAGTGAATGCCCCCCAAAATATTTTTTTATATAAAAGAAAGAAGCTCATCAGAGGTTACTTCCATCTCCTTGGCTTTGGACGCAGAGAGCTGGTCCCATCACACTACTCTCTTGACCTGGTTAAGACGGCTTCTCATATTGTGTTGAAGAATGGGAGAAACAGTCAGAAATTTTGGTTTCTGTTGGTTGACTGCTGAAACTCTGGGTTTTGAGGGCTGCTGTTAGTGAGTAAAATAAGCCCAGAGCCCCTGAGAAGCCACCAAGTGTTCAGTATTTGCATGTTTTCTCTTCTTCTGTTTTGACCTTGTCAGCGTAGAAGGGCTTCAAAGACTCACGAAACTGAAAACATGGGCTTTTTTGGACTCATTTTTAATGACTTAGTGCTTAGAGCCTAAGTTTCTGTTTTTCTTGTAACACCTCATAAATGTCAAGTTTTAAAAAGAAAGTATGTGGTAAACATTTGAGGGTGATACCACGTGTTTCGCATGTTAAACAACATGATAAAACATAATGCAGCTTAACTATGGCATGGCAACAGGTCTTCCAAAATTAACTGTGCTAGTTGCAAATGAATCTCACTGATTTATTTCAAACTAGGCTGGAGCACGAACATTTCTTAACTGAAGCCCAGAGAAGAGAATGACCCTTATATGAATTATAAATATGCAAGAAGCAATATAGGATGATAGGAGGGTTTCAAACATTTTTTTACTTTTCCAGAAATATTCTTCTCTCAAGTTGTCTACTAACAACTGTGTGGCTGCTTAGACGAGCTTTTAGTCTCATCAGAGGAATCTTCACCAACACAAATGCCATTTCAGAAGCAGTACCAAACAGCTGCAGAGCACTGTCATTATTCAAATGTTTGTGAAAATAGTCTTGGCTTTATGAGTGAATACAGTGAATCCTGTAGATAAAAGATGAATTGGAGAGTGACTAAGCAAATTCAAAGTCAGATGGATCTCTTTGGTGCAGAACCATCTCATATTCCTCTTGGCTTTTGTTTAGCTAAACTCTTCTACGCTTATGGACTAATGCTGCGTGGTAGTAAGGCTGCGGTAATAACAGTGCTTCCACGGGGATAAGTAGCACAGGCAGCCCAAAGCACTTAATGGCACCAGTGTTTCCCATAAATTAAGTGTGCAGCATTACGTTTTATTGACAGGAAATAGCTACTTTGTCTCAAGGCATCTGGCTCTTGATTTTATTAACCTGCAGGATGCCTAAACAAAGAAGCATATACGTAACATTATTTCAAAGAGATAATTATTTCCAGAAGGGCATTGCTTACATATGAGGCACTCTAGTGTTTCATATAACAAGCAGTGGAATAATTGTCAGTGCTGTAGCTAATCAGAAAGCAACTATCTCAGAAGGGGATAAAAGCCAATAATTTTTCACTGGCTGCTTAAGAAAAAACATTATATATACATACATACATATATATATAAAAGATATACTATATATATGTGTGTGTGTCTATAGATGCACTTTAGCATCCCTTTAGTTATTTTGGTGCATTTAATAATAGCATTTCATATTCTGTCAACTTCCATCCAAGCAGTTAACAGTCATTTATTGAGATCCATGGTCTCACACCTGTCACTTTGATGAGAGATAGTGGAGTGCAAATAGAAGAAAAGTTAAGGGCCTGAGAGCTAGACAGGTGGGCAACCCTTGTGGAACAGCATGCTGAGAGTCTGCCTGTGGTGCCTTCCCAGTACTGACAGCACTAGGAGCTTTACTGGGGCGGTTACAGCTTCTGGTGTTTTCCTTGACGCTTCCCTATCTGAAGACTTCTAACTGTATTGCGTTATTAGAAGGCTTTCATAGTCAGGGAGACCAGTTTGGACAGGGGGACTCCAAATACTCAGAAATCAGAGTATAAAAGAAGATGTTTTCTCTCTATTTAAAATAGCCTGTAATTCTGAAGGACAATCTCATGTGGCCCAATGCGTGATTCCTGCGAGTGCAGGCTGTTGAGATGGTTTCCCTGAGCCAAATGGGCAGCCGAATGAATCTAAGGAGAGCACCGGCAGCTCCAGATGGCCGCTTTCTTCCCTCTGCTGCTATTGGGGCTGGGAGAGGCTACCTGCACCAGAACCTTGTGTGCTTAGCCAGGGTATGTGGAGCACCTTCCCGCGGCCACAAATCCTCTTGGTCTTTGCTACCATGATTGCAACAGAGTCCTCTTCCCTACCATCCTCAGAAACATGGCAGAGCCACGGGTGGCCAGCCTTAAGGAATGTGTATTTGTTGCATACCGTAAGCACAGATGGGGTGCTGTTATTTCTGTTATTGCTTAGCTCTGTGGCCACTACATTAATCATTCAGAGGAATATACATTGCAATTTTGCCCTGAATTCAGGAGCAGTCCCCAGACCCCACAACTGCTTTCCCATTGAGACTTCCAGCCCAAGCCTCTGGGTCTTTGCTGGATGGGTGACGCCTTTGTGCTCCTGCTGGACTAGCCCCACTGGTAACACACAGGGAGTTTGAAATCTCACCTCAAATACTGTGCCTGTAGTGCTGGAGCACTAACCACCAGCTATGAACAAAACCACGGGCACCGGCACTGGCACGTGAAAGAGATTGAAGCTGTTTTAAGAAGTTTGGGCTGTTTCAGCGATAGTTGCAGCATCCCAGCTGAGTGAGAGGGAGCTCCCTGTTGAGACAGCAACTTGTTCAACTTCTTACAAGTTATTTTGCAAATGAACCTCTGCCCAGCTTGAACCATTCTCCAAAGCTTTCCTTGTGCTGCTGGAGCAACCTGAAGCTGCAGGTGCATGGGGTCCACCCTGGAGCACTGGCTTGTCTTAAGCCAGGTGAGGGCTGATTAGTTTGGCCATCGCAGCAGAGAGGCAGGTCAGTAGCCTCGCCAGGCTGGCTTCTGGTCCTAGACCTCAGGCTTTTGCCTAAACGGCAATCTAGATGCGCTGCAGAAAGCTGCGTCTGTCTGTGCTTGGAAGGTGATACTGCAACCCAGCTGGTGTAGGACCGTGAGCCGTGATCAGGCAGCGTGGCTACCCAGCATTTTATATCCAGCTACAGTAATGGAGTCACTTGGAATTGGTATTAACATCCTTTCTTCATCTGATGGATTTGACAGACTTGACAAAACTCCTTCTAAAAACACATGGAGCACACCCACACAAACCTCCTCTCCCCAAGGCTATCCAAGATCTCTGTGGCACCCACAGTACCAGGAGATATGACAGATGGTAACAGGTAGCCTGTAGTTGCCCCATACTTCTATACACACCTAAATCTGTTAGGGCTAAATGTATTAGAAATGGTTTATAGAAACAAATAAAAAGCTCACTATATAATTTTATTATCATATTATATTATTCTAATATATTATTTATTAATTTAAATAAGTAAAGAAATACTTACATATGAAACAGATTCTATAAATAACTAGTATACAGTTGGGCTAACACTATAAAAATAATGTTTGTCAGTCAGCCATAACTGCTTTTAGGTGTGGATAGCAGGTATGATATTTGCAGAACAGATGCTGTTTGTGTTGAGTGAACCTGTCTGTAAGTCTCTCCATGGGACAGACGGGCACAATCATCTGATTCAGCTGGGATTAGGTCTGTGTGATTTAGTATTGTAGAGGGAGATGAAAAGATTTTGGAGAGGGTGCTGTCTGTCAGTAGAAAGGATAAATTGGAAGTGCTGCTATAATGCTTCGGGTTTTACTTTCGGATACCGAGAAAGGACACTATAGAGAGAATTTACCCTGCAATCTCTGACTAGCAGAGAATTGGCCACCTGATGGAGAAAATTACACTAAATAGTGGAGTCATTTAGTTACTGTTTTGTCAGCTGAGGATATCTGGTTATACAGAGCCCACCTGTGTATTCTTTCTGCTTGTAAAAGCTTCCCTGAAATAATGCAGCCAGGTAATCAAGCCTCGCTCTAGCCTAGAGCAATATTCACGTAATTGTTTTTCTATGTTCTGTAACTTTGCCAAAATTCAAGAGTTTATATTTAAAACTTTCACTGTCCAAATGTGTGCACAATTTCTTTTCTCTGAAACAGTTTGGCTGTTTGCAAGAAAGAGATGACCACCTTGCTGAAGTGAAAAAGCTCCAAACATTTCAGTACAGGTAGAGCTCCAGAGCAGGGCTGGAAAGCTGGGTGAGGAACTGGGCTGGTGACAGGGTCTGTCCCTTACTCTCCCTGTTAAAGTACCCCTGAAAGACTGCAGTTTCTGCTGTCTTCTTTCATTTTGCATGCATGGGGCTGTGCGTGCTCTGTGTGTCTGTGGTGGAGAGGGATGTGGGAACAGGTAAGGGATGAGTGGGAATGAGGAGGCAGGAGCAGGAGGCAAGACTAAGCCCAGTGAGCTGGGGAGGGGGCTCAGGTGAGACTGAGCTGGAGGCATAAGGAGTCACAAGCTGCCAGGAGTGTTGAACCTGGCCTGAGGACTGGAAGAGGTCAGGGTAAGGGGTGCCAGGGTAAAAATTCACTTACTGCCATTGCAGAGTGTAGATACTTTTGCTAAGAAACCAGAGTGGCCATTTCCTGTTGGCATCTCTGTGACATCTGAGCAGGGGGTTATTCCTGCCTCATTGGGCAGCGTGGGGCTGCAAGCGTGCAACCTGGGAACTTCCTAACCCTTTCCTTACTTGTTGTAAGGGGTTGATTACGGCACCAGAGAGAGATATGGGACAAGAAAAAAGACCTCATTTTCAAGTTGCCTGTGCAAACCTGACTTCATCATCCTGAACGGTAAGTGCAGGCTTGGGTTCCCAACTCACACACAGCATTTGGCACAGACATGGATAGTTCAGGATACATGGGCTGGGGAATGTATCACTATCACAGATGGGCGGAGGAGGAGGCTGTCACCTCCAGGACCTGCATTATTTGCTGCAGGAACCGGGAAAGTGTGCAGTGAGAAAGGTGGAGAAAGGGGAAGTCTCCTGGGATAGGCTGTTAAATGCTGCCCCGGAGAACTTGATCTTCTTGCTGTCGCTGCCTGAATTCCACAGGGATTTAAATCACACCACTTCACTGACATTTTTCACAGGCGATTCCTGCATGTTCTTCAACTTCTGGATTTCTTATCTGAGCCCTTCAGTGTGACATGTTGAAATGAAATGAAGAACACTTGGAGTTTCCAATGGAGACTGGGAGAGCTCTGCTTTGCACTGGAGAAATATAGTGCAATAAAATGCCAGGTTCCCTAAAAAAGTCAAACTGTAAACGTTTCAAATGAGTTAGCTCTGTTGACATTAATATTTCTGTGCCTCAAGCCTCTAGTTTTAAAATGCAAGTAAGGAAGTCTCCTCGTCTCACAGGACATTTGGGAGAACAAAGTCATCATTTTGGGGAAAATGCTTATATCTGAGGAGTACACAGGGAGATGGATAATTCTGCCTCTGCAACGGAACTTGAGTAACTTGTAATAAGGGAGAAATTGGTGGGAGCACCCAAAAAAGAAGGAAACAATATAGGGAATTAACTCTAATGGTGTTGGATGCTTTCATCATTCCCCCAGTGAAGAATAAAACGTGAGCCGTTAAGCCTTATCTATTCCCTGTAAAAAGAGGAAGGGTACCACAACACACATGTGGTGGAGCTAAACCAGGTTTGCAAAGGCAGCCTTGCCTCTGGAGCCCTGCGCTCAGCACTACCAGCTTTTCCTTGGCTTAGGGGTGTGCTGCACAAAGCACCAGAAGTAAGCACAGGGAAGGTGACCGACAAAACACTCCTCAGCGGTGCTCACTTGCTTCTGCCAAATGATGCCGAGTGTCCTCGCCCTTGGGTGCTCTCTGCACTGAAATGCAGTTGCCCAAAGGTGTTCGTGCACCTTAGAGATAGCAGGCAGTGAGAGCTCGGTGTACTGGTAGGTATGCACATATGTGGCAGGGCTGACTTAGAGAATTAATTTGCAATTCAAATATAGTTACTGAGGTAGATAAATTTAATTATTTAGAGACATTCAAGCCAGATTTCTGAGTGCCACACTCATGTGTATTTGTCAAAAACGATCATTTGCTTCATTTACTCTGCAATGATTTTCATATTTTGAATTGTCACCTCAGCTCTTAAAGTTGTGATGTATGGCTGGCACCGAAATATCTGAGGAACTCCAAACAAAGAGTAAATGCTTGGGAACGTGGCCGAGGCTGTTCCTGCTCCAGTATGACAACAAGCAGGCTTTATTGCTTACCGCTTGCCTTCATAGCTAATACACACCACCATCTGGCAGGTGTACATGAAGAGAAAGCAGCACATCAAAAAGTGGGATTGTCATCGTGCCTAGGAGCGTAGCCATGTGGAGGAGGCAAGGAGCAGAAGCCGTGTGTTTCAGAGGGTGAAGCCTCAGCAGATGAATTACCCGTGAGGTAATGGGAAAATCTTGCTAGCCTTATTCACCTTGGTAATTTCACTGAGGTGAGCTTACATGAGAAAGGCAGGCGGGACCTGTGTATGTCTGGTGAAAGATACAGGAGGAGCACGCTTAAGATAGAGGTTGAAATTACAATGCTTTGGTACAGCAGAAATGGAAAGAAATTGGGCATAGATGTGCAACACACTTTCCAAGAGCGTACAACAAATTTTACTCTTTCCGGATGCAACATTATGAACAGCACATTATTTTCAGCCCAAGCACATCTGGCACTAGCATATTTGAGAGGTTTTTCATGTGGAGTGGCACACTGCAGCTCCAGGCCCTCTGTTCCTCATGATTAATGTATCCTGCTTTCTGTGTATGAGAAACCTCGAGCTGTGCAGGTATGTAACGGGCACATAAACAGGAAGAATTCAGTAGGGGTTTTTCTCACGATCCCAGTGACTGCGAAATTCAGAGTTTTGCATATTCATTTCACCTGACCTTGTAGCTTTGGTGAACTCTGTCACTCTCTAAATAAGAAACCTGCTTGTCCTGCTTTTTGATGGATGATTCTGCTTTGCTACCCAACATTTTACAACTAATAGTGTATTTCTGGAAAGGCTCATATCATGCAAACCAAAGATATGCTTTTGCATCATAACCAGAAATATTATGGAACAGTGTCCTTAAAAACAGTCTTTATTCAGTATTTTTAGTCTATCAAATTTGTTTTCTTGCCCTACCTGCTGTACATCATTGTGACACATTCTTTTGCTAAAAGACTTCTAGAAGGAAATATTAAGTTTTCTTTCCTTCAATATTATGTGCTTGGGGACCTTGATTTTTAAAAGAAAGACAAACCCTCCTCCTGTTTTAGGACCTAGATATAGGTATGTTTGATTGTACAGGCCACTCAGGAACATATCTGAATTTGTTCCCTTGCTTAGCTGTGGTCAGAATTCAAAGCACACAGTACACGAGACTGTAAGTCACTCCTTCTGGCTAATTAACATGATTGTATATTATCTGTCTTCCCATCCCAAATGAGGCATATAGAGAAGCCTACAAGCCTGATGGCTCCCTGCGGATTGTCATGGCTCTGGTATGTAGACTAACGTTTAAATGAAGAATCATTAGGCTTTTGCACTGACAATATGGTCCCGAAGACCCAAGCCCAGTATGTTTTAGGGTGTGCTTTCAAGCGTTAGTGTTTCTCACTCATGCTGATGCATGGTGTGCAATGTGCTGATCTCCTCATGTGCCAGCAGACAGGCAGAGTGATCAGGCAGCCTGCTGGTAGTGGTGCCTGAAGTACCCCTGCTCACTCCTGTCTTGGCATGGAGCAAACATGTCTGGGAAGAAGTGGGGCTCCCCTCTGGCAGCTGCGCCATTGGGATGGGGCAGTGCAAGAGCAGCACGGCAGCCTGAGCCCCTCCACTGGAGGGCATGGGTTGAAGTCCCCAAGGGAGCAGGGCTTTGGGGGGCTGGTGCTGTGCTGTGCTGCTGTTGTAGACTAGAGCCCCACCAGAGAGATAAAGTAAGTGGGGAGATTGTGCATCTGGTCAATGGGAAGCTGGGAAACGGACATACCCACAAACTCCAGAAATCCTCTGGCCACCTCCGAGCTTCTCCAGGTTGCCACGGACCTCACCAGCTCCCTGAGTATAGCCCCCATGACCCTGTCCCTCACTGTGTTTACCCACAGCTCTCCACCAACACCAGCTGAGTTTCACCACTGTCTGAAAGGAGCCCTACTTGCTCATTTGTTCTTTCGATAGCGATGTTCAGCTTTTGTCTAAACTGCCAAAAAATCTTTGAACTGCTGCTACCAGTGAAGCATTTCACTCTTACTTGACATTATTGTTACCTTGTCTGTCCCCTGTTTGCAGGTTGTTTTATCAGGTCCATCAGGTAGATGGATGGAATATCAACAGTCCAAGAAACATGATGTCAGTGTGATGATTCAAGTGTTTGAATACTCACTTTATGTGGTATGTTGTAAGTCTGAAAAGGATGGAAAGATGAGCAAGTTTTGGCTACTTACAGATTTTCCAGTGTACTTTTCAAAGGGTGTGGGGGAGATTAGGTGGGACCTGGGGACCAGTTAAAAGAAACAGCAAAAGAAGAACTGTTGATGGGTAGTGGAAAGGTGTTGGTTTACTCATTTGGTTTTCCACCTCCTGGCTAGTTTGCATTAGGCCCAGTGTGGATTTATGAAATTTGAATGCATTTACAATCTTTTCCAGATGAGAGCAGTCCTTGTGCAGAAAAAACCTGTAAGGTGTAGTATTCAATTATGCAAGAATAGGGAGAAAGTACACAGCGGCCGTCTCAAGGCAAATAGACTAACATTTGGAGAACACTTCCATTCTATCTTTTAATGATTATTTATTAAGAACAGTCAATATGTAGGCTCTCCCCTTCTGGCTTCTCTTCAGCTGGATGTCATCAATAGAGGAAGGCTAACATATTAGGAGTGCTTTAGAGGCTACAAAGAGATGGAAAAATGGTGCAGGTATGGGAAGAATGTTGTGTTTACATTTTCCGTGATGAAGACAACATAGATTTGAATGCTGCTGTTGCTATTGATTCTTGTTGACTTCAATGATAAATACACGCAGTCAGAGAAGTGGTGTTTGATTTTATGTGGTTAAACATTTAAGCAAAGCTGTCACTGGCTTTTCAAGGCAAAAATTCAGTTACTGGGATTTTGACATCACCTTCTATTTTCTCAGCATTATTTTAAGATCTGGTGTCATCTCTGCATTTTCCCAATATCCTTTTTTTTTTTTCTTCACTGTTTTTTCCTTTCTACTGAGGGCATCGCTAAGTTATATTTTGCCTTCTTTTTCCGCTTTTTCCCCCATTCCACTTATTTCTTTGCCTCTCTTTTCCCTTCTTCTCTTAATCTCCTTTCTCTCCTTTCATACTTTCTGTTCTTCCATTTGCCCCCTTTTATCTCCATCATGCAAGCTCTCCCACTTTTATATTAATAGGCCAGCCACAAACAATCTGCAGTTTTAGATGGCCTTACTTCTGCAGTAAAGAAATTGAGCCTTTCCATTTGTGCATTAAAATGTTCTTGCTGACTTTGATTTTTTCTAGCAGTTTGAAATGGTGAAAGAGGAAATCTGAGGTGTGCTTGTGAGGAAGATGACTCTGCAAAGGCAAATGACATTCTGTGTTCTGAAAAAGTTTAAAGATGACATGCTTAAAGAAGACATTTATTGAGCTGGACGCATTAAACATCTAATACAATGCTATCAAGTGCTGCTTGCAACACAAATATTTCATAGTGTTCAGCTACTGAACGTCTTAGTTATCTCCACTGAAGTTGCAGAGAAATTTATAGACCTACCTCCCTGTAATGAGATCAAAAGATCAAAAGATCTGAGTACATCTGGAGGAACAACTGTAGTCCTGTTTAAGCTTTCCTTCCTCTTCAAAATTTGATTCCTGAAGGATCTTGCTGGTTCTCTGCCGTCATTTGGCATCCTCAGTGTGTTACATGACAGAAACATTGCCTGCTCTGTTCACTGATCTGTCTGGTATCCCTAAATTTCTTGACAGAGGTGAATTGAAACTTCTCCTCACAGGCATTTAATTCTTTGTTCCAAGGAGCAGAAGGACAGTTCCTGCTGTTGGTCCCTGTACTGTACCTTACCATCCGCTTTGACCAGAAACAGGGAAGACTTCCAGTATGGTGGCAGTTTCATTCAGGTAGGGACTATTAAAATGAGATTTGAGGCTAAGGTCATAATCCTTTTCCTACCACTTGGGTGCAAATCAAGTGCAAGCATATACATAATACATGGTTGGACTCAATGACTTTAAAGGTCTTTTCCAACCTAAATAATTCTATGATACTATGATAATGGTGAATGAGAACAGCTCAGCCAAAGCTATGGAAGATATGGGGGACATTAAGTGGAAGAAATGGGATGCCTGGAGGAGTGCTGCTTTTGTTCCCCTAGTTAATCTTGCTTTTCTTCAGCCAGCTAATTTGGAAAGTGGGAGCCCAAGAGGGTCCCTAGTTTGGCACTGGCAGTAATTCCCACTGGCCAAGTTAGAATCATAGAATGATTTGAGTTGGAAGGGACCTTCAAAGGTCATCTAGTCCAACCCTACCCCCCTGCAATGAGCAGGGACATTTTCAACTAGATCAGGCTGCTCAGAGCCCGGCCCAGCCCAGCCTTGAATGTTAATCCAGGTGCTGGCGTCTAATTCAGATGCTCAAGTTAGGAGGTTAGGCCCCTCCACTGCATCAGTGGAGGGAAAGATCCTGCAGATCCTGTTGAAAGCAGGACTTTAATTCAGCTTGAGGGAATCTTTGCATTGAGGATAAAAGGAATCTGGTGGGACACTTGCCTCAGGTAGGTGGTAGGAAACTCAGTTGTGAAGCAAAGCAACTGCAGTGAAAACATGCTCACCTAAAGCTGTGCTAACATAATTTTGAATAATGAATATGTGAGAGGAAACTAATTTGCTTTTAGATATCACACAAACAGAAAAAAATTTATCAGATAAATCATTCATTGTAAATTATTTGCGTAGGCTGATAGGAACTCATTAAACACCAAAAGACTGATTTACAAGCATGAGACAGAGAAAGTCTTTATTCTGGTATTTCTCTTCTCCGAAACTTCTAATAATTGTCTATCCAGCAACTGAATTTGTCTGTTTCTTCTGCTGTTATTCTGTACTTTCTGGACAATCCTTACTGAATGTTTGATAGCAGAGGTTTTCTGTGAGCCAAAGAGCTTGACTTTCACAGCTACATATTAAAGTGCATCAGGAAACAATAGAAGACATCACATTTTCTACATTACTTGTGGCTGAATTTCTACAAATTCTTAAATTGCCATACTTAAAAGTATTAGCTACGGATACATAAATCTCTCTCTTTTTTTTTTTTTTTAAACACATCCCAGCCTCTACAGGCCAAGAATCCAGATTTTACATTAAGTAATATGACTAGTATTTTGGGTGCCTCTGTTTCTGAATACCCAACCTGAGCCAGTTTAAAGGGATGTAGCTTGGGGCAACCTAAATTGCTACACCGTACTTGAGCTGGAAAATACTGGATTCCTGTAGAAAAAGGGCTGAATCAGTATCTAGGCTGTTTCAAGCAGTTTTTTGTGTAACCTGTTCTTTAAACCCTGCTAAAGATGCTTCCACAGCCAGCCTAGGCAGCATATTCCCAGTGCATGCCTATTCTTGGAATTAGGATATGCAAATTGACTTATATTTGCTGCAAATTAAGCTGATTTTGTCTTGGCCCACCTGTAGGGGACATGAGAAACATTTGATGCCTGTCCTTAATATCCTTTTCACACACAGAAGTATTATTGTGGTTCTCCTCAAACTCATCTCACCTAGACTAAGCAGGCTTTCCTGCAGAAAGTCTTCTCCTGACTTCTCGTTCCCATTCAGTTCTGTGCTCTTTCCAAGTGTCGTGCCCACAGTGTTCAGGTGAAGACTCATCAGCTCCAAGGAGAACAGGAAAAAAAAGCTCTTCCATGTCTTCTGTATGTTATTATTTTAATAAATCGGGTACGGATTAGATGTAGTGGCTTTGTGGCTTGCCATAGTTTTTACTGACGGTGGAACATTGACCAGGCGCAATTGCAGATACTCTTTTGCAGAACTGCTGTTTAACCATCGACTGCTGTTTTTCCACATCTCGTGTTTGCACCACTGATTCCTCTTTCCCCTGTGGACTTGTCTTTTCTGAATTTCTTATTGCTGATTTCACATCATTCTTCCAAGGGATCAAGTGCATTTTGAATTCTGTTACCAACTTTTGAAATTCTACAGTCCTTCCTGATTCAGACACGCAATATTTTACTAATATACTCTCACTTCCACTATCCATGCTGGTAGTAGTGAAAACATTGAACAGAGCTGGCACTGGACAGCCCATGTGGGATCTTCCTTTCACGTGTCTGCTAAGGGTAACGTTGGGTGAGGAAGATACATGCATACACACACATACAGCGCAAATGTGCAGCAATAGAGTACAGAGACGGGAGTCGAAATTTGACATGATAATTCCTATTATGCCACAGTAACTCTGGGATTCGAACACAATTAAATTTCATAGTCAATTCTTTTTTTTCAAATAGTGCTGTTTGACACTGTAATTGCTTTGTATTCAAAGCACAGATCAAAACTGCTACCACAAAAAAATACTAAGATTCTGTAACCATTGAAAAAAAATAATGATATGGCCTCCCCACATATGATTTAATTCTAGCACTCATTGTACTTACACTAGACTCACAGTACATTTTTGGTAAAAATTATTAGTATAATACTTGCCCCTTGCTCCCTCAGCAGTATTTTGGGTATCAATCGTTAGATCATCTTTCTCTGTTTCTGTGGTTTAGTGAGGAAAGCAGTAAGTTGTTCATTTTGCCAGGATTACAGATTGCTTTCCTTTGCCAATGGAAGTTGTGTTGGCTTAGCTGGAAGGGAATGGGCTGAGATCACCCTTTTGCATCGAATACTTATGTGTGTGTGTGTGTAAGATAAAAGAGGATGAGAATAAATGAGGAGAGAGAAGGAGGATGGCAGTGTGGGAGGGCAAGGTGCCAGGAAAATCTTTCTCTAAAGAAAGACAGCTGTCTGGAAACGTGTGCTGTAACTCCCAGAGGAGAGCGGGTCAGTCCTGCTGGAGGTCTGCATTTTCATGTCATGGAGACTTGGTGGCACAGTCCGTGAATCCTTGGGCAGACTGGCAGGAGCCTGGCTCTCTGCAAAGCTGTGTGTCACCTTCCTGTTTTTAGGCCATGCTAGCGATTTAACTGTTCTCCAACCATACGTGAAAGAACTTTTTCTCCTTTCCTTTTCCCACGGGCTTTGTGGCCGAGGAGAGAGCCCAGGCATTAGAAACCCTTCAGTGTTTCATTACTGGCCCAATGGACTGTAAAGACATTGCTGGGAAAATGCAGCCCTTTAAGCAATGACCTAGCTAAGGCTCCTACATCTGCAGAAATTTGGTTTTCCCGCCTAGGCAGCTCCTAGCTAACCCCTGGTAAGCTGTTCCTTTTCTCTCCCACTCTCTCTGGAAGGTTGTACCTCTCCCTTTGCAGGTGTAATTCAATCAACCAGGCATTGCTTGTTCCTTGGTAGTCATCCCCTAGCCCCTCAGACACTGACCAAGTCATTGCCCACCCATAGGCATCGCTGGCAAGTTGCATAATGCTGCAGAGACACAATGGAGAAAGGGATATTTTTAAATGTGTGCTTTATTTTTTTTTAAACCTGTATAAATAAATACAAAATGACAAAGAGATTCATGTTTACTAAACATTGCATTTGATTGTATGACATTACACAGTGTGTGTTACGATAGTTCACCTCGTAATTGTGTCCTTTTAGCTGTTGGTGCATAATTTTATAACTCATAGGATACAATTAGTCCTGAAGCTGCATCAGCCACCCTTTTAGTGGAACCCCTGAGTGCATACAATTGCAAGAGTGTATTAGGGGAGTGCTTGAGCCAATTGGCCGAAATTGGGGAATTTCATAAGAGAGGTCTGGCACAGCAAAAGAAGAGGCTAATGGCAGGGGTGGGGTAGATTCTTGAGAAAAGAAAAAGTATTAAAGCTTTGGAGCATTTTTATTTCTGGTTTTCTTCCCCTTAGCAGTTAACAGAAATATATCTGAATCAAAGTCAGCAGAGATCACAGGTTCATTTAGGAATATAACTTTTTTCATGCTCACTGAGAGAGACAAATGGACAAACCTTGCATGATCAGTTTTCACCTGAAGAGCTGGTTCATATTTTGATGAGGGTAAAAATGCGCTCAACCCCTTGATGAAATGCTGATTCTCCAAACCACTTACCATCCTCACCCAGTGAAGGTCAACTGCCAAGGTTTTATGGATATACTTTAGTCGTGATTTGCTTGCTTGCTTCTTTAAATTGCACTCCATGGGCTTTTTCACATTCATTCTCTCTAATTCTCTTCAGAAGGCTTCTATAGAGCTACTTTACCTTCACCTTTAGAGCTTATAAAACCATATGCTGGAAACAATTTTTACATTCTGTTTGGCCTGTTTAAATAAACCTGTTTTCAGGTAGATTAGAATTTTGTACACATTTTCCCCATTATTCTGTGAAATATATATATTTAATATATATTTTATGAATGGGGTAGCTGTAAAGGATGACTCTTGACTACTTGAGATCTATGATTGGCCACCTAAGTATGGTTTGTATTTACTCACTGTCTGCCTTAACATATATTAATGGGAACTAGGTCTAAAGAAACAATTATGGACTTGAATGGTGTGTGACCACCATATAAACCATAACATGAAATTAAAAACTGTAGAGAGGTTTTGGACTTTGACAATGTTTCCCTGAATTTATTTTTCCTAGATCAGTGAATTTTTGGTAACATTTAGCTGGTTCTGCATTCAAATCTGTGTTTCTGTATGAGTACGACATTTGCTAACGTTTGCATTTGCTGTTGCCTTCCTGGGAAGTGCTGCTCTCTTGTGATTCATCCTGGATGGTGGAGTTAGAGCGCAACACCCTCCTTCCCCTTGGCAGCATTTTGAAATAAGCTTGGTGGGTATCTATCTCCCTTACTGGGGAACTATCTAGCACTTTACTGTTCCATAAAACGATTGTATCCAAACACAGGTACCCCACTGCTTTGATACTGGACATACCTCTGTTACCTGGGACTGTGACAAGGCTGAGACATTCTAGAAGCAAGTCAGAAAAGATACACCTTTTCTCAGCTCACCACCTGCCCTTCCCCTCCTGCACAGAAGTTTTTTGTAAATGATTATATATGCTTTGAATTTGTCAGATTCAGTAAGACTTTCCTATCAGAACGAAGGTAAAAATGTGAATTTTATTTTTTTTTAAAATAAATCCCAGTATTTTCAGCTGAAAATCTCAAATCCAGCAACTCTATCCTCCTCTCCCCCCTCTTTCCAATGTTTGGTTTCCACTGGGCAACATGTTTTGAACCCAGCTGTTACACTCTGCTTGGAGTATACTGAAAACCCATAGTTCTTCCTGGCTTAGGAGTGGAGTATTGAGGACCTGCTGAAAATTTGGTAGTGGAAAATGAGGCTCACAAAATCACTGGTAATTGAGGCTCATAAAATCAGCTGCCACTTGGCAAAACTAATGGGAATTTTACTTGCTTTTCAGTACTCTCCCGCTTTGACCACCTTCATTTGCAAATGTACTAATAGAGGATAGAGATGGCAGGTGTGGAAAACCTTCTGGAGTGATTAAAACAGTTCATATTTAAAAAGATTTGTTTGATCTAAAAGAAATCTCTTTCACAAAAAAACCCCTGTTACCTCAATAAAACCTGCAATATGAATCTCAGATGGGCTGCATGGCATGAAGCCAAAGGCTGAGGGCTACCAAGAACTGTAGAAGTGCAAGCATAAGAATGCCTGGATGGCATCCATAGCACATCCACGTCTTAGCACATCTACAGAGTACCACAGAGGCCAATTTTTTCTTCTAAGCTTTTAAAGAACATTAAAAATACAAACGCCCCCTTTTGCACGGCTCTCTGATGAAGGAGTAATAAAGCTTTGCCTTGCAGTGGCTTGGGTACGGGTTGTTTCCATTACAGCTGTGCTGGTCCGTGCTCACCTCTTGTCCCAAGTCCTCAGTCACTTGGGCAGTGTCAGAGAGACCGTCTGCCTTAGAAATCAGACTGAGAAAATGAAACTCAGCCTTTGGCTTTAAAGGGAAGAGGAAAACAGTCATCTGGAATGTGATGGCCCATGCTTTAAACAAGCGTTATGATCTATAACTCCTGTGAAGTCTGTGCAGAGGTGCTGATGGACACAAAGAGTACCTCATTAAAGTATTTTTCCCATCATTTTTTCCATTTCTCCCTTGCCCAGGCTCCACAGATTAAAGCTCTGTTGGTTGCGGTTGTTGATAATTTAAAAGTCTTACCTTATTTTCAGCCTGGTGCTGGAACAGACCACCAGGGCTGTGAGTACATTTGGGAGTTTTTCTGTGTAGGTTTTTATGGAGTTCTCTACAATAAATTTAGGCATTTCTCATCTGAGTAGGCTTTTTGTCTCCCTTGACTTTCCAGTTTCCAGTATGTATTTGTCATTTCTACCTGTGAAATGTTCTCCATAAATTTATCATTTGCTTCTGACTTCGAACATTTTGTATTCCGAGATCTTGGCTTTTGAAGCACACGCTGGGCAAAAACCGGATCTCCCCGATGTTAGCAATCCTTCCCACAGTTCTGAAGTCACGTATCTCAGCTCCAGATTTCCCCTTTCTAATCCCAATCCTTTTAACCTTCTCCTATAAAGTAGAATCCTCAGGCTGGGTGTCACCACTGACAGCGAGGCAATAACTCTTTCTTTGATGGGAGGTTTGAAGGGTGCCAAATGAGTAGTTCAAATGGTATTCTTTCTCTCGCTCTTTTTACTCTCCCCATTTCTGCAACTTCCATATTATAAATCTGCTGTATAACATCCACACAGATGGTGGTATTAAATATAATATGGTGTTCTGACACTGAGCTTCGAACGCTTCTCTTTCCCAATCTAGTAATATATGTTATGTCACTTGTGTATATCAGAGGTATGTCAGAGCAGCAAAATGTTTGCTGTCCTCTGATAGCTGCTGTAGCCACCCTTCCAGTAAGATCCAAGCGATTGACAGAACTGGCTCTCATCAGAGGCGCTAATGAGCAGGAATAATCCTGAAATTATAATGTGGCCCTGCCTCTGGAGCCAACACCAGGAGAGGCTCGGCAGAATCCCACCTCTCTTGCAGCCACGGGTAGGTACGCTGCTTGGTAAAACTGTCAACAGGCAGGTCTGGAACAGTGCGCAATAGCGTGCTGAGAGGGAAGAAAAGAGAGAAATTCAATTGCAGATGTTCTTGACTCAGGAATCACCTTAAGAGAGCCGGCATTTCCCACTTCTCGCTGTAGGTAACGTGCCTGAGGGCTCACTTTGTCAAGAAAGAAAATTGATCTCGTCTTCAAAGGAAATGAAATAAAAAATCCCTCCAACAAGTGAGTATTTTATGAGGGAGGCATGGCTATTTCAGAAACATTAGAAAGGCAGCTGCTCTTCTCTAAGTGAGAGTTGTAACAAAAAAGAGGAGGGTCCATTTGCTATTTTTCAGTAAGTTATGAGACAGAATCCATCTGGCTGATCTCTTTTTCTGCATGATATTGTATATATATCATGCTAAATTCTCCAGCTCTGGGCTCCAGTTTGGATATGAATGATATCCACCTTTTATTCCAAAGCAATGAGGTACTGAATCTATATTTGAATTCATATAATTAGGCAGCTGTGAATTTTTATTTTCTGTACATGGACAGACCCTGTCTTTTATTAGACAGCCTTAATATGCTTTACAGCTGCAAATCTTACATACCCTCATAGAATTTTGCTCACTCCTCATTCTACCTTAGACCTTCCTTCCCTTTGCATCTCAGAAGTTTTTGTATCATTCCTCTCCCACCCACCTGACACGATAAAACCGGAGTGTTTTCCTTTCTCAACCGCTCTGCATTTCTGCAGCTAGCTCCTTTGTTTCTAAACTCCTTAGCAACTTCTCCCCTGCTGATTCATCACTAATTTCAGGATAGCTAAATCGTTCTTCCTACCCGCTTTCAACTAGATTCTGGGTTGGGTTTTTCTCCTTTTTACATGGATCCAACTTGAGTTGGGCGTATGAAAAATACGTAGTTGGTATGGAGTTGTATGCACTATATATACATTCGTGGGGCATCTCATTGTGCTGAATATAGCTGACAAATACAAAATCATTTTTACTTGTAACATCGGTGAACAGGGTGCTTATTAAGAAATATAACTGGTATGTGAAGGCATATTTTTTTGCAAATTGTGTTTTCTGGCATCAGTTTGTTTGTATACATTTAACATTTTCTTTCCAGCAAACTTCCCCTGCGAAATTTGGTAATCTCTAAGAAAATAAGTGTCAGTCTTGCTCAAACGTATCCAGGTCACAGAATAGAGCATATTTAAGGGGATTAATGAGGCCAAGGAGAATCAGAATAGAATATTCTGCATTCATTTATAACATGCTCTATTGTATATAGGATGGTTGCCTAGCCTCTAAAGTCTTTAACATGATGCATTTCCCGTATGTATAAAATTCTAGTGGACTTTTACTTCTGCTGATGGACTCTTAGGTGTCTTATTCCCCGGTTCTTTCTAGCTAGGTGCTTAGCATATATATTTCAGTTATTCCCTGCAAAACAAAGCCTGCGCTTCTCAATAAGTTCTATATTGCCATTAACCTTTACATGTTTAAGTGATATTTACAGATGAACGTAAACATAAGCACACTTCACTCTTTTGAGTCTGTAATCCTGCCTAGTTTCTGTGTGCAAATTAGTTGTACAAGTAAGGAAATGTGGTATTTTGGAATGACAATATTGCGATTTGTATGCAACAGTGTAAGAACTGCACATGGGATTCAGACATGCTGGTCGTGAACATTTGTGAACTGTATTTCTTGATAACCTAAAAATCAGGCTTAGCATGGCTCTATTTTGAAGCTATACATACGGATGAATTTTCATAATAAAATGTACTCATTACACATTTGGAAGGTCTGATTTTTGTAAATTAGGTCTATGGAGAATGGCATGAAGGAGCTTTTGTAACATAAACAAATGAGGCACATCAGCCTTGTACGGGAGGTCTGCTTTTTGAGTTCCTGTGTGATGCTTAGATGTAGTCTCTCTTACATTAGATTAGCAACTAGAAAATGGATGTAATTTGATTTTCTGTTTCAGCCAGAATTTTTGCCAACAAGTGCTTGCGGATCCTGAATTTAAGGCAACATGAGAAAGAATGACTGGAAGGGGCAAGGCCAGGAGTTGTAACAGGTGACAGGAGTCACCTTTATATTTTAGACCCAACCTTCCTATTAAACTAAAGTGGCTGAAAGCCCTTGGCAGCCAAAAACCCACCAGGTCTCAGGCCTGATACTGTTTGCAGTGATTCGGGTTTGGGTCTGGCTTATCTGCTTTTTATAGGAAACTGATTCTTATCTCATTGCTGCCACCAGGTGCAACAGAGCAGCCGTAACTATCACCCTTGTCCCTTGGCGTAGTGGTTTGCTTCTCCATCGAAGTGGTTGGTCCAGATGGCCTATAGGGGTGCTGCTTCGCTTCCCTAAAACACTGAGAAAAGGTGTAAATGGGTGGTCTACCTGGGTGTGGGAAGAGGAGGATGGACCACGGTCATGGGAAGATCCTGGGCTAGCAGCCGGGGTTCTGCTAGGGAGCAGGAGAGGTGGGTCTCTCCCTAATGCTACCTACCAGATCTTGGTAGGTCTAGTTCTTGTCTGAGCATATAACCCTAGATCTTTTATCAAACCAGTTTGAGATTTTTACCTTAGCTTTTGGTTTGTCTGCTTGGGCTGGGATTCTGCTGCTAGATTAGCTAGGACTGTTCCCAACCCACCGCTCTCCCACCCCTGCAAAAAGAAAAAAGGACTTGGATCCCAATAACATGAAAATGAACAGATGTGAAGCGAATGCATTTTCCCTGCGCTTACTGCCGAGCAGTGTGCAGCCTGGGACAAGAGGGGCTACTGGAGAAGCAGCGTGCCCTTTGTCTTTGGTATGTTGCCAGCTCTGCACTGCAGGAGGTGCCCCTGAACTGCTCTACCACCCCTCTCTGAGGGCAGCTGGAGAGGACACACAGCCTGATTATTTGGGTTAGGCCAGGTAAATCACTTTGTTAAGTTTGTGATAGCATGGGACTTCTGTAGCAGGTTGGGAGCACAGGAAGCAAAGAGAGAGACAGCCATTTTATTTTAGGCTTATGCTATACAGTGAGATTCATTATACAATTTTTTTCCCTAAGTTAATACAAAAATAGTAAAAATAGGTTAAAAAAAGCCCAAACCAAAACCCCTGACATCTTGCAAGCCATTTATTTGATGCACAGATTAAGACTTCTTGGAGCTTAAATAACCTAGAATTATTTATGCTGAGTAATTTTTTTGTTTTCCCGAATTAAAAAAAGGTGATGACTTGCAGAACACCAATGACATCAGACCAATTTATGCCTGAGGAGCGGCTGCCCCTGGCAGCCGCAGGTGATGTTGAGGTCCCCCCTCTCCAAGCAGGAAGCTGCGCCAGGACCATGATGGGGTGAGTGGTAGCGCATTGGGGCATGCTGCTCTGCCCCAACCTATGTGCCATGGGCAGGAATACGAGTTTGATTACTCTCCTGGGATGCCTTTGCCAAGTCTTTTTCAAAAAATCCCCATCCCAAGCCAAAAGTTCTTCCTCGCACTTCCCTGGTAGCAGATGCGTTCACAAGGGCTCCCTGGGGGCTCATCCCCACCATAATTTGGAGCTAAAGCTCCACCCAGTTATCTAATGAGATTGGGGAGAGCGTGAGGCAGGATAGAGTTTCCTCTACCCCTGCACTGGGCTGAGGTCCCTGGGGGTGCCATGCGGCGATGGTGTGGTGTGTCATGGGTGGAGGATGCTGCCCACCTTTGAGGAGCGGAAGAGTCTCTCCCCTCCATGTTCCCTTCTCATCAGACCTGTATGTACCCCAGGAAGGCTTACTTGTTTCAAAGTATTTATAAAAAAATAAATGACAATTAGTTTTAATGCTAAATGTACGGATAAAGCCATGAAAGAAATACTTTGCCCCTAAATAGCTAAGCGTACAATTTGATTTGTATGGATCGGGGTTTTAACACCTGTGAAGGCAGGGGAGAAAAGGGCTCTGGGTAATCCTTTTTGACCAAGGTCTTCCAAAAAAGTGGCTTCCCACGCAAGCTCTGGTCCAGCAAAACCCAGCAGCACGGTTATCACTCGAGGCACCAAGGGTTGCTCGCTGTGCACATGTGGGAGCTTGTGCAGGTTGCGGCTGTGCACGACCCCAGGAGCCACCAGGCTGGGCTGTGGGATGGGGACATGGGAAATGACCCCCACAGTGCCTGGTCTGGCATCCCCAGAGCCCATGCAGTTGAGCTGTCCTTGTGTCTCCTGCGCTCCCATCCTGCTGCCAGCTCCCGACCACAAGAGAGTAGTTACAGCAATTGGGGGTCCACAGTGAACCCAAGCCCCACTCCCATTAACCCTGCTTCCCGTCCCTGCATCTCCTTGAACACATTATCTGCTTCCAAAGTTGATGAATAGGAGAAACACCAGTTTTCCAAGTTTGGAAGCGATCAGTTCTTCTCCCAGAAAACCCACTTGCTAAAGAGATGTTTCGGGCTTTCTTACTATTTTTAAAAGAAGTCACTGTCTTCCTTATGACTCTCCTAAACTCTGCCCAGTCATGCCACCACTCTGTTTTGTTTACTCTTTAAATAAAAATAAACCAGGTGTTGGCTGAGGTGGGATTTGGTGGCTCACAGGAGGACAGTCAGCGCAGAGGAAAACATTTAAAAGTACTCCTTTCAATTTACAGTACACATTTTACCTGAACTCAGTGCTGGCTCAGAAAGCTTCTGAGAGCAGATGCGAATCCTCATGTGGCTCAATGTAACCTCAGGCCACTTTGGTACTGTTTTCCCTCTGGTTTCATGCAGCTGACCATGATAAGTGTGTTTGCTTGTCTTTGGAAAAGAAGCTCTTTTTCTCTGCCAGACAGGTTTTTCCCAACCTTCACAGCTCTAATTTTAATCTAACTAGAACATATTCACTTAAAGCTTTGGGCAGAAAATTCTGGCTTCATCAATTAATTTTTATACAGTAGGTATCCCAGCTATACCATCTTTTCTTTCTTCATTTCCCCCCTCCAATTAGAATACAAGTTCATTTTCAAGTCATGTAAACTGAAAATGAACTTGTACTAAGCAAACATTTGGAATTATGTTACAAGAAAACTGGACTGATCTTGATGGTCATATGCACTTAGGTTGGTTCTTCTTCCCCACGCTAACCCTGTGGTAAAAATATACTGTACACCAAACCTTACCGTATGGAAATTTTAATGTTTGTAGAAGATATATGTGCTCAGTGACCCACAGTCCTAAATAGTCTTGCTAGCCTTAGCTAAAATATTTGCTGTTAGATTTTAGACAGTGGCTGACAGTATATAATACTCTGTTCTACTCACTGAATTTATTAAAAAAATTGGGTCATCTATATTGCAAACAAAACCACAGTGATACCTGGGCTATAAAGCCACACAAGTATGACAAAAAACCTGCTTAAACCTAGGCAGTCTTCCAAAACGGAGATTCACCAGTAAGAGTAAAGTCTTATGCACAGTTAGCCACTGGGAGCGCTTTGGACCACAGGCAGCATCTGCACCTATTAATCCGTTGGCTCAGTGAGGACCAACTGACTTCAGTGAAGATAATTGCTCCAGTGGAAAAAGTCAAAGGGGAGGAAGGCCAAAGTGGCTTAGCATAGTCTGAAACCTTGAGAACATGCCATTTCTGGTTCATGTTGAGGTATTCAAGCTACCTGTAGAGAAGGAGTATTTGGTGCATCTCTCAGCCACATCACGATTCAGGCAGAAATGTCACAGGCCTGGGCTGAGTGCGCCTTGGACACTTTCATGGCTTTACTTTGCCAAGCCTGGAAGTAGGGAGCAGAGAGGTGGCTTGAGGTGAAACATGGTGAAAAAGGTACCTAAGTTGATTTTGGTTCTGTTTTGGGTTTAGTCTGTTTTGAGGATGCTTCAGAGACTGTCTCCTGCCTGCCCCGTCCTCTGTGTGGACAAGCGCATGGCTCCTCTTCCTCATCCCACTCCTGGGTGTCCAGCAGGAGTTACTAGTTACTGGTGGGGTAGCAGGGCGCTGGGGGGAACTGCTAGGGGAGGAATCTGCCCTTAAAAAGATTCTTAAGAATGAGCTGGACAAACATCCTTCAGAAATTATTTAAATGTAATTGGCTCAAGGGGGTGGGCTACATGGCTTCTCACTCTCTCTTCTGTGGACATGCAAGCACGTCCTACGGCACTTTGCCATAGAAGTGCCTCCACATCCTTCTTCTGACAGTTTTGGAGATAGAGGAGTAATTATATCACTGGTTTTATCGCCTTCCTTGAAGATCTCTGAAGGCCTCCCATGCTGAGATTTAATGAGAGATTTGCAAAGCTACAAGCTTGTCTTTGGACATCTCTTTAGAGAAACTCCTGTCTGTGCATTTCAATTAGACGTGAAGAGGTTTATGGTAGGCATCTCTGCGTCTGGTGTTTGCAAGGGATAGTATCAGGGATAGCAGAGGTGTAAAATCAGTGTGTGCCATGTATTCCTCTCTGCAGTGTACAAACAACCTCTTTCACACATCTCCCATTCCCAGATGTCCCACAAGCCAGTAGATTCCTGCTGCCAAAAGTGGTTTGCAATTCCTCTGTAACTAACTCTCAACTAATTTGCTAGTGCCCTCAGAAGTTTAAAAGCCACTGCCCCTGCCTGTTGAACAGCCAGGAGATGGGGTGATTGTTATTTAAATGACCATCACAGAACATCTGCAGTGAAAGTATATTTGAGGCATGATTTTTGGCTGGAAAACATAGCCCCAAGCCTGAGTCTGAAGAAAAGAGGGGAAACAGATCTTTCCCCTCACCTCCCATTCATTTGGCCGTCTTCAAGGTGTCTGCCTGCTTTCTGCCAAGGCTGAAGTTGTCACAGCTTCCCAGCTGCCACCGCAGCAAATGGTTTTTGTTCATGCAAAGAGCCTGTGCATTCCTGGGTGCAGCTTTCTGTCCTTCTGGTCAGAGGAGGGACTCACCCAGGGAAAGCGAACATTGCCAGCTGCACTGCTGACTTGTTTTGCTAGCCAGTATGTAACATCTGGCCTCAGGGCAAAGTATCTGGTTATTTTACTTTCTGCTAGGGAGGAAGTTGCAGAAGTATCTCTTTGCTTGAAAATTAATATCCACTAGGCGGCAGTTGTGGTTTTGCACAGGGCATTTGGGGGGGTCACTGGAACTGGCGGCTAAAGAGAAGTTTCATGGGTTTGTGACCATAGACGTGGTCATCACCATATGGGTAACATAGGCAGCCTCTCGAGCCACAGCAAACAGGCTCCTGCAAAATCCCTCTGACCTCCGGACACTGTCGTTGAGGCAAAACCTGTGCCAACTGCTGAACATTTTTCGAGTACTCGCTCTTTCACGATGGGAGGCAAAAAGGAGTCAGGCTGCAACACATTCACTTCACACCACAAAACAACCGTCCACATATTCATGAGACCACCCAAGACAGCAGCCAGTTTCCTGCAACTGGGTTTTCATAGGCAACGTATAGTCAGAATACTCTCAGCAAAACTTACAGAATTGGCTTATGTATCCCCACTGGGGTTCAACTGTGTGATAAAACCTTGCAGTAACACGCCTGATGCTCTTAAGGGTGGAGGGGGTGGAGGAGGAAGAGACTCTGCTTTATCTGTATTACTCCACATCACAGATGCTGACAGAATTATTGATTTAGAAATCATGGCTCCAAAAAGACTCACAAATGTGATCTTTCTAAGTTTTTTTTTTTTTTTTCTTCCCTCAGGTGTGATGTTTTCCATAGGCCCCTTAGATATGGGCTCTTCACGGATGTTGCTAAACTTGCTGCTGCTAAACTGCAGTCCCAAGCTTTGGTTTGCTCCACACAACTCTCACGGACTACTGTCTCTTGGAAGAGCCCATAGCTACAAGGTCTATTGCTTTACAGGTACTCTAGGAAGATTGAGGGATTAAGTTATACATTATGTAAAACTACCCACTAATCCTCTTAGTGTGCATTACCAGTGAATGGCCTGAAATAGGCTCTCAGTAAAAGAGCCCTAACATTCACTTTCTTGATGACATTTTAGTATTTGAGGTTTGTGTCACGGACTTCGGTGCTGAAATATTCAGTACACCATCTTCTGTGTGCTGCTAGATCCACTCACATGTGTTAGTAGAGTGCTAACAAAATTCCAGCTGGTAAAGCTGACTACATGTTTAACTAGTAGCGAGACATGTATAAAATAGAATTATATATTTTCTAGAGTGACAGAGTCATTTTTTTCTTCTTTTTTTGTGTTCTTTTTTGTTTTTATAAGAAAAAGAAACAGCTATAAAACCATGATTAAAAATATTACAAGGGATGATTTACATTTTAAAACAATGATATTTTTAGAAAAAAAAAGTGATTTATGACATAAAAGTGTTCGGAAAGCATTTGGTTGCTGTGTACTGCCTTCTTTCCCAGTACAGTTTGCTATCTGTTATACAGTCTTGCATAAATGTTTAGATTAGGGGAGAAAAGAAAAATTAAATGTGATGGCTAAGATCTATAAGAGCTGACTCACTGACTTGAGTTATTGCTGTGCAGAAAGTCTGTAAAGCCTTTACATCCAGCGAACATTTAGTGCTACTTCAGCCTTGACAGTTGACCTTTCAATCTGATTGGGTTTCACCACAATAATTGCAGCATCTGCAGTACAGGCGATGCAGACGGCTGCTTAAGAATCCAACTTCTCTCATTAGATCTTACTTCACGTGTCTAAAATTCAACCCCTCTTTGCATGTGCGTGCAAATTCTCTCGTAATACCTGTTATAGGAGCTGAGCAAGGTACAATCCCCTGGCTCTTTTATTTAATTTATTTTTAATTTCTCCCATCATTTTGAATATTACTGGATTTAGCTTAGAGGGGGAGACCCCTTCCTCTCCCCAGATACTTCATCAGTACTGGTTTCTTTTTTTTTTTTTTCTCAGTAAGACCTAGTGTAAAAAAGCAACAAACAAACAGGTTAGACTGTTGTAATTTGGTCAACCACTCGGGTGCTATCCATATCCACCATTTCAACACACTCTATTTCCTCACGGTTTTCAGGATTCTTCTTCTCTTTCCTCTTCTTCTTGGACGGTGGCAGGAAAGTCAGTATCACAGGTAAAATGGCAAAGCAGTGAAAGAAGGTGACTAATGCTATTAAAAACAAGCACCTGAACAGTGTACGGGTCAGATTTGAAGGCACAGCTGCAAGAGGAATCAGACCAACAATATAGCAGAGGTAGCTCTGCAAAATAGCTACCCCATGCACTTCCAGGGCATTTTTCACCCATTTAGTTCTTGTGAACTCTTTGCCCAGGACAAAGGTTGATAACAGTGGTGCACAGTTGTCAATTGTATAATTAATTCCGTAAATTAAGCACAACACAGAAATACAATCTAGTTCCACTTTCCACAAGGTCATAAAACCTATAACTCCAAATTCAACTGAGGCAACAGTTAGAGTGAGCCAGACATTGATCAGAGAGTCTGCCACCAGGAATGCAGAGAAGAAGAGCAGAAATAAAGCACTAATGCAGGAGTTTTGTAAGGGGGCTCCCACTGAAGAGGCATAACGATCCATGTACACAAACGATGGATTGAAAACGATGAACTTCACCTTGGAGGTGAGAGAGAGCTTCCTCAGGGTCTCCAGGAGGTCATAAAGTTCTTCCCTCTTGGTTTCCATTGTCTTGGCCACCAAGAACATCCTGGAAGCCACGACATCAACTTCGTTGTTGTATTTCTTGGAAAAGATGATATCCTCTGAAAAATGGGCAAACTGAGGGGTCTTCAGGAAGGAGTTCCTCAACATATCAGTGAAGTTCTTCTTGGGCAATCCAGTAGATATGTTGAGTTTCCTAAGGTAATTTAAGTAGCTTTCAAACCAAGATATCCTCACAAAGCCCTTGGTATACTCCAGCACGTCCTCCTGGACACTGGTGTTCCAGTACTCGATCGACTCATAGATGTAGAACCCAATCACTGGGCTGTAATTACTGAAATACTTCTGCTGGGCAGTCGTATACTCAATGGTCCGTGTCGCAGTCGCTACGATGTTGCTCAGGTCTGATCCTTCACTGACCTGCAGGTAGCCCATTAAGGCAAAGGAAATATAAACAAGGTAAAAGAGAACTACAAAAGGCTTGACATAGGTGTTTGTTATCCAGTCACAATAATAGCGTTTCAGGAACCACACCAAAAGATGACTCTCATAAGTGTTCGTTTCCTCTGAATCTGCTGTGTCCTCGCTGAATCTGGCTGTCAGAAGAAACCTATACCATGCAGGCTTCTCTTGCAATACCTCTGGCTTTGGTACCTTTCTGCAGAAGATACTATGCTGGTAGTTGTTTTCTATGTAGCCAGTAAACACCAGGCTGGAACCATAAAAGGAGAGTACATAGAGGTAGTTGAAGAAAATTGCAATACAGGAATTGCAGCAGAAAATCCTGGCTGCTTCAATGTTAGTGAAGGGACTGGCACCTATTCCAAAAGTGACCAGGTACATGGCAGTGGTGAGAGAAAACGAGAGCATGGAGTCTGCAAATACAGCTGCAGTCCTCTCTTTAACGTGTTGGTCTTCTCTAGTTTTTCTCCAGGAGGACAACATTTCAAATGTCCCATATAACCCATGACCTACAATAGAGAACAAAGCGAGTGTTTAAAGTACTCGAATCAACATGCGGAAAAACGTGGGCATGCTAAAAGACTCAGAGTAGACACAGCTGGCCATTATCAATGCTTGAAGCAAACGTCCTGCAGAAGAGAGGAATTATTACGGAGGTCTAAGCCACAGGAGTGCATTTGTTACCTGACTAGCAAACCTTACTGTCACAGCTGGAGGAAAGTTCTGCATCGCTGGTGCAGGCTTGATGGGTTAAAGAAAAAGGATTTTTTTTTTTTTTCCTGGTTGGCTGTTTCATTTCATTATTTGGGAGTGCCTGTGATGGAAGATGCTTTGAAATTAGTTTTTCCTGCTGATGAGATCTGACCTGTGGTGAAAACAAAGAAATACGACTTGAAGTGCCTATGCTGGAAGCAGAGCATTAGTTGGCTGCTTGGCGGAAAATCTGTAAAAAAGAAATTTTCAAATAAGCTGAAAATTGTCAGTTCTCTGATTTCTTCACTTCCTATCCAAAATTTCTGTCAAGAAAGAGAAATCCTAGAAAGGAAACAAACAAACAAAAGCACAAATACATTTGAGAGATACAGAATGGTAGAACTGATATGGAACTGCTTATGGCATTGGTCTTCTTACTTTAATCTAGCTAAGGACTTGTAAAACCAAATACAGCTCTGTTTTTCTTGGCATTTCCACATTTTGTACTGTATTTAATTAACTCTTAAAATGGATACAGCATTCATTAAAGGAGATGAAGACCTGAAGACCTAAAATCCAGTGTTTAACCCCCAAATGCAGGTAAATTGGGAAAAGTACATGGTTTTATCTTAATCCCTGGTTGGTCATCTTCCTCCTACAGTTTGTGACTGATAACCGAGGCGCATTTGGAGGACACAGGCCTCTGCTCTCTCATAGTGGACCTGAGCTGGGAGCACAGCCTCTGAACAGCTATCAGGAGACAGTGGCTGAGATAGAAGTAGGCGGATGTTTTTACACAGAGATGAACAGAAAACCATAGTCTTTGTCTCACTCCTAAAATGTAAGACTGTAATATTTTCTCATAATAATTCATATCGTGTTCTTCTTTACTTAACAGATCCTTTCCATCTAATCCCACCCTCTGCTGCCTTTTAACTTCTCCTCCTCCTTACTCTTCTGCTGGGTTTGCTGTCCCCTGTCTACCTCTCTGGTCTGCTCTTGCATTATCTCCAGAAATCCCCAAAAGCCAGTACGTGGTGTTTTCCTCTTACTCACTCCCTGATGACATTAGATAAAATGATCAGTGCTGAAATAGTAGCTGATGCCACTGAATTGCAATCAGTGGACTTTTGAAGTTGATGCTCCAGCCAGGCAGGTCAAGGTAATTCACAGATCTCTGTCAGAATTTCAGGCAGTCTGCAGAGTACCAAAATTGCTCTATCAGATCTGTTCTCTCCCCCTGTAAATGATTATCACTTTTGCCACAAGGGCTATGAATATTGGTCAAGAAACCCCCAAAGAAAGGAGGTATTCTGAAGAACCAGAAAGCCTGAAAATATATTACAGGGTTTGGAACTAGATGATCTTTAAGATCCCTTCAAACCCAAACCATTCTACAATTCAATGATCATGCTTATTCTTAATCACCTCATGTAGGCTAAATATTTCATTAACTTGACAGAATAACCCTTTTGTGGTCAGTACCTTCTAGTGTAGGGGCAGCTGTAGCTGATTCAATCCACCCTTCCTGCAAGGAACATCCTATCTATACTTTAACAGATGGCTGGAGCTGGTCACTGCATTAACGCCGAAAAGAATAAGTACGGTGTATTTCGTAGAGAATTCAAAATACAGAGCTCGTAAGATGAGGTAAGAGGACAGCTCGTGTATCTCCTTATGATGGTCACCAGGTATTTAGAGTAACAAAGTCCGTGCTCTCATGCATATCAGATATCTTACCTATGTTGTTATTTGGAGTCACAGCATGGACCACAAATGTCCAATTTGTAGCACTATTACAGTCCTGGTTTTGGTGTAGCATTTGGCATTAATCTTAATTTTCCCAAACAATGTTTTACGGTTGCTTTCAGAGGCCAGGTCAAGACTGTCAATTTGATAACTAGCACCGTGCCCCCTCTTAAAGCTAATGGGAAATTCTGGAACTCCCCAGAGGTAAAATCAAGCAAAAAGCACAATCAGTGACTGGCACCCCGTTGCTAATTATGCTTCAAATAGTTATGTTCTAGGCTCAGTAGGGAAAGCTATTAAGCTTGCTTTCAGCGTGTTCTTTGTAAAGACAGACTGACCTTTATTTAAATGTAACTGATCACTTGCCAAAGCAGGGAGTGAGAGGTTTAATCCATTTATGGCTCCCATAAGTCCTGCAGACAGGCTCATCTGAGAATTTCACATGGCATCATATGCATTAGCTTCAAGTGAGCAAAACAGAATAAAATGAGGTCATTGAATATCACAAATTACTTCCATCATGAGTTTTAGCTATAGCATGTTTTTTTTTGTAAAAAAAAACATTTCAGCATTAATAAAAATACTCAAATAGCCACATTAATTTGGAAAGCCCTTGACTTTGCGATGAAAAAAAGGAATTTAGGGTTAATTAAATATGATGCTGAGCATGAGTTTTTAAGAGGTATAAGATTTTGGATAATGTCTCATAACATGACTCCTGATACTATGTATTTTCTTTAAGTAGGAAACATAAAATTACAATTTGCTTTTACATAATCTTTGAGACTACCCTAAAATGGAATCTGATTTAGAGAACTGCTCAAGTAAATGCACAAAGAGGTGTCACTGCATGTGCTCCACAAAGCCAACAGAAAAACATTTAGATATTCTTCTGGTTTAGGATCGGTTCCTTCTGTTGTTTGCTACACAATCTGCATGTTAGGAATTGGTATTTTCCTTCAATCATACAGTTTGGGATTCCTCTGTCCATTTGTGTAATAGCTACAAAATTCTCATTTACCTTTAGGATGACAAGCCTAAATGACAAACTTGCACACTATTTGCATCAGTGGCACTACTGACCTGATCCGTTGTCCTCTGAGAAAAAGATTACACCCAAACTAAATCACAATTTAGGCATGGCAGTCCAAAGATTAGCCTTATTTAGCTAGAATGAGATTTACCTAACCTGATTTAGTCCTCTGAATACTGACTACAAGCACAACTTGGGGTGACAATCTCCAACACTGTCAAACTCATGTTAAGTCTAACACACAGAGACTAGGGCAGACAGCTCCATGGAGGCATTTTGTCAGACTTTCTTTCACCTTCCTGTCATTTCAGAGTTTCCATTTTTTGCATCCTTAATGATTTGCACTGATTACCTCTATTCCTCTTGCTGGTGCTATTTCTATTTCATATAATATTGACAAGGCGGCAAATTTTTCCTTACAAACTAATTCTGTAATTGCTTTAACCGATTTTCTCATTTTAATACAGATTTAGCCACAGATCTGTAATGATTTAGAGCAATTTGTTCATTATTCACAGTGATTCAGTAAATAATAAATATGAACTCAAACAGCTAATGGGTTACTGGAGATCTTTTCCTGTTGATATTTGCTATTATGATTCACTGGTTGTGCCCTGCAGTCAGGTTGTACAACCATGAGCTAAGAAGAAGCAGTACATAGAAAGATGTGATTTTTTTAAGGAAAAGAGGTTATGAAAGGGCAAAGAAAAATATTAGGGGAATAGAAGAAAGGTACTGGACAAAATGGGGACCAAACTCTTTTTTTCCTTATTCTCTTTTTCTACTATTTTGCATTGCAGCAGATACTCCTCCCACATGTCTTGGATGACTGAGGACAGAAATTCTGGGTTCTGTAGCCAAAGAAAATGAAGAAGATAATCACTGTTATTTCTGAGGAGCTTAATTTTTTTATGGGCTGAGGTGGGCTATCTTTAATTTTAGAAGCTAATAACAATACCAGCAATAAAACCAATAAATTATGCCTCGCTTAAATACATCACTTTTATGAGTAGCCTGAAAATGCTAAAAAAGTGTCATTTGCCTTCTTCAGTATCAAGTCTTTCAATTGCACATGCTCTGCAAAATCAATGCAGAGCATGCATGAGGGAAAAAAAGCACTTGTAGGAAGTTGTGAAAACCAAGGCAAAATTTTCTGTTGCTTAAAATCATAAAATCATTTGCCTAATTTTAAACACTATGTGCAGGCACTTAAATTGTTCCTTTTGCACCATTTTACAATCTCAGAAGAGAAAGGCATCCTTTCGCCTGCTAAGTGGTTGTTCCAGCAAGAGGTCTTTATGAATTGTCATCATCAGCCTAGGCTTAAAGTTGGCTCCGTTCCTGCCTGGCAAACAGCGAGACCAAAGCAGAGAAGGGTGAAGGGATTTCACGTAGCCCCAGACCCCGTGGGAGGGCAGCAAAGTGACCTCACGGTCACCAGAGTCACAGACCAGCTCTCTGTTCACTTGGTTTAACTGCTACCCTAAAACACAGGCTGCTGCCTCGTTTTATTTTTTAAAGATTAAGAGATATGGTCAATTTTACACTAAAATCATGTGAGGGTTCAATCTTATCATGGTAAGATGAAGTTTGGGTCCTCAAACAGACTTCTGGAAGAGAAAGTAAGAGGAATGACTGAGAACAAGGTTTTGGTTCCTCTTCTTGCAGTGTCACCCATCGATGAAAGTAGAGAATAACAGTACACTGTGGGTCTCATTTTTTTGTTGTTTTTACTGTTTTGAAGGTTGTATGTCTCTGCGTGTGTTTGATACTGGAGTAAAACCTCTCTGAATAAAGAGCCACTTACAGGTTTTGAAGTTCTGGCCTTCTGCGTGGAAGGTCGCCTTTTAGAGGTAATTTATTGTATTCACCCCATCTTAATGCAGTGGTACACAAAATGCTAATAACGATTGATCTCCGCCTCAATGAGGCTGAATGCTGTACCAGTACATATGTTGCCCATTAACTGCCAGAATTAAGACTAATAAAGCACCAAACTGTCTTCCCAAGGCTTCAGACTTCTCTAGTAGCAAGGGGGGGTTAAGGGGTGTTTCCCCATTCTCAGGCACTGGTTTCCCTTCCCTACCAAAGTTTGCTGCTCCCTCATTGCTACTAATTCACTTGTTTCTAGTCACAATTGGACTAAAAGAATGGTTGGGATTAGAAACGTCAGCAACCTTTTTTTTTTTTTTTTGAGGATTATTTTTTAATCTGAAATCTTTTTCTGAGACTAATGGCACAGAAAACGGTCTAAAATTGGGAATGAGTCATGGTAGGATGTATGTATGAGAGCCTTGTAAACTGGGTAGGCAAAAGCTTGAAGAGGAAGCATGCTCAGATGGAGATACTGAGGTTAAGTCTGGATTTTGATTTAAGGTTTTGGTTTGTATTGTAATGGCTGCATCCTTGTAACGCTATCGGTTCATCGGGAAGAATGCTGTCTCACTGAGGTTGATTTAAGCCTGAAAGCATCCCACTGAATAGCAGCAGTTGTCTGGAAGAGGAATTTAGTGTGCGGAGTAAAAGTGTTTGAATTTACAGAGGGCTAGCTATGTTGCACCAGCTTTCTTTGGGGAAATCTGTGAAGGACAGCTTGATTCACATTCAAAGTGGAGTGCAATATCATCCGCAGAGACAAACACCAGAAGAATTAACATGGAATAGCTAGGATACTATAAATTCATATCCCAGCTTCCTGCCAATTCAGGCAAGGTCTCAAGAACTGCACTTGTGCAAAATTAGTACATGGGAGATCAGAATCACGCTGCAGGAATTGCCCTTTCCAAAACGATACCTGTAATAACATATGATATAATGAAGGTGCAATGAATTTTCCTAGCCGACAGTATTAAAAATAACCATGTATACTGCTCAACTCTGGGATTGCTTTCCACAGTAATGTCAACAAAGAGGCTGAGATAATTTCCCCCTGCTGACTTATATTTTCCAGCTAGAGCAGCGAGCTCATCAGCTCCCACCTTCTGAAAAGCCAAGTGAAACTGCTAATCTGGACTCTCTTTGTCACAGGAGTTGCTATCAACCAGTTGGTGACTAACTACACGACCTGCCACTTGTGGCCTCTCCCAGCAGGCATGATTTTAATTCGGAACATATAGCGTGTTCAGAGTGCTATTGAATATGCAGAGAGAGCAAGAGAATTTGCATCCAGCTGAAGCAAACACCTGGCTTCTTACCCTGTTTTCACTAAATAATAAACTACAACATCTACCTGAGCTACTTCAGCGTGCAGACAGAATTCGATATGACCATTTTCACTGAGTTTGTAGCTATTCAGTGGCACGGGTTGAGCTGAACAGTTAAATCATTGTTAGCGTGCTGTTGCAACAAACTGTGGGGTACTCTAACCAATGTCCACAATGTCCATAAACGATGCTGCAACAGTTTTGGTGCATGAATGTCAGACCTCCAAGAGAGTGTGTATCGTCGGACATCCCACTGCCTGCAGACTCGCCCGCAGCAAACATTTCTGCTGAGCAAAGGAAATGCACTGCAAATCCTACTTGCTTTTTTGTACAACTGCCTGTACCGCTACTACTACTACTACAGTGTAATATTTTACTATACTGATTTATTATTATCCTATAGTATTTTACTCCACAGTTCATGGTGTAGAGTAAAATACTATAGGATACTAACATCCAGTAAGGTACTCAACTGATCGACTGCGTTTCCAGGCAGCAGTGTTTGTCTCAGGAGAACTGGGGCAAGGGGACTGAGGGCTGTAGAGTAGTCTTAAATGCATCCTCATTTGCAAAGTGAGTGAAGTTCCAGCCACCCAAGCACAGCCTGACTTCATTTCATACCTCCAAGCACAGGTTCAAAGGCCAAGTAAGCCTGAACGCTGTGTGCAGGAATGGTACCCGGATTAAGAAAGAGACAGGAAGAGCAGTACAGGATGGGATGTACTGGTATAAGCATAGGATGTACATACTGCAACGCTTGCTTTATCTTCTGTCACACAGAACCCGACTTGTCTGTACTGTGACTGAATTACAGGTGTGACAACATAACTCAAAAATATGATGACATATGTCATGTAGGTTCAGTATTTGCAATTATTATTCTAAAGACTAATAAATTTTACACACATATCACTAAGGTGTACTGTGCCTGCCAATGTTAACATCTGACTTGGGATCTTCCCAAAAGAGAAACATGTAAATTAGCTATGTCAGTCTGTTAGGCATCTAGGCACGATACCAGCAGATCAATCTCTGGGATTGCTTTACATTTCCATATTAGCCATTCACCCTCAATTATCAGGTTGATCTCTCTGTCTGCAAGTACCACAGCACCCGCCATCCCAGTCGGAAAGCCCCAGGCATGCCTATGTATTCCTCAACTCCCTACTGGGATCAAAACCAGAGCGTCTTGGTGCATTCACACTAGATAAAAATCTGCTTCAGTCTCTGTAGAGAGAGTGGTGTTTTGTGCTGTATCTACTTGGCAACAAAATAAGAGAAACCAAAATGTTTAATAATATACTCCCAGTATCTGCTGTTTTTCACAGCTGTGGGCGGCTGTGCCCACAGAAGCGCACCACTGAAGAAAAAGCGTCCCCGTACCACACACTGTATTGGTCGGTGCCTGCAGAGAAGGAATCTTCGACTGGTGCTCAGCACTTCATGCTATGAGACCACAACATTATTTTTAGTCATGGATCCTGCGGAAAGATTCCCTGGGCCGTTAAGCCTGCGCTCAAATTGCTTAATGCGCCGGGAGGAAAGCAGGGTGCGCCGGGAAATCCAGCACAAGGTTGACGCCTCATTTAGGTCTCATGTAGTGCTGCCAATCACAGCTTAAAAAGGGGCTAGGTTCCTCGAAGACTCTTACGGATCTGCTGCACCAGAGTCGCTTTGATGCCAGTCTTTGGCCATAATATCCTATATCTCCTATGTTTCTGAACTTTATAGAACCATAGAGCGGTTTGGGTTGGAAGGGACCTTAAAGATCCTCTAGTTCCATGCCCTCCCCTGTCACGGGCAGTGACACCTTCACTGGATCAGGTTCCTCCAAGCCCCATCCAACCTGATCTTGAACACTTCCAGGGAGGGGGCATCCACAACTTCTCTGGGCAACGAATTCCAGTGCCTCATCACTGGACTGTTTACTCGCTGTAAAGAGCTTCTTCCTTACAGCTAATCTAAATCTACCCTCTTTCAGTTTAAAGCCATTTCCACTTGTCCTATCACCACGTGCCCTTGTAAAAAGTCCCTCCCCAGCTTTCCTGTAGGCTTCCTTTAGGTACTGGAAGGCCACTATAAGGTCTCCCCGGAGCCTTCTCTTCTGCAGATGGAACAGCCCCAACTCTCTCAGCCTGTCCTCATACAGGAGTTTCTCCAGCACCCTGATCACCTTTGTGGCCCTCCTCTGGACTCGCTCCAACAAGTCCATGTCTTTCTCATGCTGGGGGTCTGAGGGCTGAATGCAGCACTCCAGGGGGGTCTCACAGGAGCAGAGCAGAGGGGCAGAATCAACTCCCTCCACCTGCTTTTGGAAGTGCACCTTAGGATTAGCTCTCTGTTCTCCTGCGGAACAGTCTGTTTTGGTCAGGTGTAGACCTTTCTGAGTTATACTAAAAACTCCCCAGCACCATCTTTTATCATGGCAAACAGGCCACAATGATTTAATCTTTTAGAAAATGGTACAAATCACGGGCTAACTTTAACAGCATGGTCTACATACGACTATTGAAATGAAAGTCATTCCACATATAAATCCCTAGCTCTGAAGAAATACATACACACATACACAAGACACATGTAGATATTCCTGTAATTTTTCTACCTATATAAGGGGAAAAGAAACAAAGAGAAGGAAAAGTATTTTAAATAAGTAGAATTAATGCCTCAATATTCATAGTCCTAGTCTTCACCACAATCCCTAATCAGCAATGGCAGTAACACGGTTCAGCACTTCTGATTTTTGGAGTATGTGGATTTTAAAGATATTCATTATAAAAAAACATCTTCTCACTTAATATTACATTTTCAAAATATTTTTTCTAAACCATGCCAAATTAAATTCAAATTATTAGCCTCCTATTATAATGATTATATGGGTAATTCAGGACATATGGTTAATCTTGAATAGTCTCATTGATTTCAATAGAGTGAAAATTACTGATTTAGGCCTTGGGAAAATGCTGGGATTTTTGCTTGGATCACCTTTTTTAAGTATTGACCCAATGTAGTACTTGAGATTTTGTTGTTACAGTGAGAGCCAGAATGTCAGATAAGCAGATTTAAAAAACAGAAATACATTTGAGAGAAAACTTGAGTGGTTCTTAGTTTGAGCAAGACAGATAAGGAAAGCAAGTTACAGTTAAAAATCTGCTTTTATATATAAAGTGAATATTTAATTCCACTTAAGACTTGATAAAGGCTTGTTTTGGCATTTAAATAGCAGGCTGTCAGCTCTGTTTAAATATGTGACTTGCTTTCCTCTGTTTTCATGTAAGACCTGGCAAAAGGTAAAAGTCGTATTTCGTTCAGTGCCACAGAAGGAGCCGAGGATTAGCGAAATCTGATTTTAGCTGCTGGAATATTTATGTCTGCAGAGTGTGCTCATCTACCGGCTACCCAGACCTTGTGCAGATCCAACCCGCGCCATACGTGCAAGCCTGAGGTTCTGGGACAAACAGCAGGGGAGCATCTCACTCCTGCTGGCCTTCAAAGGGTCTCCCTGCCCGGGAGTCCCCCGCTCCTCCCAGGAACGCCGCCTCAGTGTCTTTAACTCAGAAACATCAGAAAATCCCCCAGGAAGCACAGCACCTTGCCTAAGCGGGTGTTTTAAGAGACAGGGAGAAAGGCTTAGTTTCGCAGCATGGAGGATGACAGGAGGAGGAGGACAAAAGGCTGCAGCTGCCCAGCACAGCTGCTGACGTGGGGTACGGACCCTGGGGTGTGCAGACAGAGCCAGCACACCCTCTGCACTAGGGGAGCCACACGGGATGTGAATGACATTTGGGGCCAGCAAGTTGTATTTCCCCCATGATGTAGGTACCTCAAGCCTCACTAGCCAAGGAGGTAGGTAGCTGTAGAGTTACACGTTAAGGACTACTCGGCTCGTCTCAAATACGACATGCTTAGACTCATATCAGCAGACAAAACTGCAAACTGATTTTCTCCACGAAGTAAGTTTTTGATAGATTTTATGCATGCTGTGTAAAAAAAAAAAAATTACTTAAAGGTAAATGAAAGCTACCTGCAACCATCTGTGCAAGGCTAATATTTACCACGTTACAGAATAGTCAAGTGACATATTGTACATGACAGCTCCTGAAGACAGAGTAAGACACAGTGAGTGTATTTGGGGCAAAGTCATGTTTTAAATGTTTTAAACTTCTAAGCCCACAAGGCAAAATATCAACTGCTTCTAGGGGTGTTTTCCTAATGGAATATGAATTAGTTTACGACACTTAAAGTTCCCCTTTTCTGGTGAGAAAGCTATAACCAAACCATCTCTGGCATACCCTTAAATTCTCCTGTTTAACATACATTTGTCATTACTCTTATTCAACCATATGTGAACCACAATGTTCAAAAAGTTACAGAACTTCAGTTAAACATGTAAGACCTATTATTTTTACTGACAAAAAATAAAACAAAATAAATCATGGCAAGCTTGGAACTCAACTTGGGCTTTCCACCAAGCACCTCGACTTAACTTACTCCAATTTAACCTAATCCGTCTCTGCAGGCCCCCTCCCTGCCACAGGGGTCTCTTGGCTGTGGCCGGTTTGGAGTACGTCATTTACTAGATGCACAAAACGTGCACCATCCCTCTCACAGTAAGGCCTAAAATGAAAATTCACATCAGTTCTTGCTAACTTTTCCCAGGTCTTCATTGACCATCTGAGTCCAGAATGCAAAGCATACCACAAACATATATACACATATATTTCCTACCTGTATATATACATATATATATATATATAGTAAAAGTTTTATTTTCTCTAACCTGTGAACTTCTGATACATATTTTCAAATATGTAGAAGTTTCTCTTGAGGGGCTTGAAGAAAATCAGGATGTCAGAGCCAAATTCTCGGTACCTTTGACGGTTTGAGACTTCTCTTGATGAGTCCTTCCACTAAAACATCACATGAACTGACTTCTCTACAGTTCAAAGAATGCAGATAGTAAAAGGGTAACATCTTTCTGCTACCGTTTGCATAAATAAATGCTCATTAAATGCACTGCATCACCTGTAGCACAGTTTTCATGTGAAATAAATGCATATTGGAGCACCGCTAGTCAAGAGCCAATGCCTGATCTTACTCAATGATCGTACAGCACTTGGTTTCAATATTAAACTGTTCTCTGGACTGACTTCCTACAGATAGAGCTCCTCTTCTTCAAAAAGCATCCCATTTACTGAGTCATCGACACTGTTCTGAAGCCAAGGAGCACATATGCGTGCAAGGATTTCACCAGGATTTGTGGTGGTGATGGGAGAACATGGACACATGCTGGCTGTGTCACCAGCACACGTGGCTGGCTGCAAGCTCTCTTTGCCACTTTTGCACTGCACAGGAAAGGGCTGGTACAAGCGTCTAAAATCCTCTGCCACCACTTCTATTCTAAGCCTATTTCCTTTCCATGCATTAGCGGCTTCTCAGTGTTTGGGTTCCTCATGAGCCTTGGGGCATCATCTTTCAGAACTGAAGAGAGGGAGAGCAGCAGGCAGAAGAGGTGGTTAATCACCTCGCCTTTGTGTGGAAAACATTGACTTTGGTGAGAAGACTCATTGGTACATTGACTAAGAGGGGTGGCCTGGGGGCCTACTTCTGCTCTGTCCTGTGAGGAACAGAAATGATGGGGGATGCTTCAGGGACTGCAGGAGACGCATGGCGGCTTTGAGAGCTCAGGAAGAGACTGAGGGACTGAGGAGAGAAAAAAGGAGAGGAAAAACGAATGACAAGGAAAGTGACATGCTTGGGATTCTGCTCAGGGTAGATAAAAAAAATCATTTATTTCTTAGGAAAGCAATGAAAGGAACAAAACACAAACTGTTTTAGGACTATAACTGAGCTGCGCAGGGTTGAACTGGGAAAGCTGAGCAGATGGAGCGACAAAAATACAAGTGTACTACCAGGGCACTCTTGTAGTCCTTTAGCAGCATGAAAAAAACAAAGGATGAGTGGTGGAAATCACTGTGGAGTCTGAAGCAGCTGAGGTAGGACTGCAGGGTATGGTGGGGACCTGTTTGGGAGCCAAGGAAGTTATTGAAGAACATAGGGAAAAGGGTAGGAGCAATAAGCCCGGCTGTGTCTGAGGAAAGGATGGGAGAGAAATTAAAAAAAACCCAACAAAATGGCAGAGGGGACACACTGGCAGGAGTGGGCAAACAGGAGAAAAGATGCAGCAAGCTTAGGAAGACCAAATGATGTTGAAAGCTGGGCAGGCATCAGGAAGGAGATGCCATGGGCTGGAGCAGGGAGATGGGTGAAACCTGCTGGAGGAGGCTGCTGGAGATTGCAAAGGAGATGGATGAGATGGGAGAAAGGGGCAGGGCGCAGCAAGCTGAGGCAGCCAGCTACGGAAGGACATGCTTCTTCCTGGCACAAAGAGATGGCAGAGGGGCAGTCAGACAGGGAGAGCGAGAAAGCTTAGCTCAGGAAATAAAAACAAGAGAGACTCTGTAAGCTTCACATTTTTATTGACTGACAACAGGAAAATCGGTGGGAAAGTACTATACAAAGTCAAACATCTGCGCGTGTATGTTACCTTTGCATGTGGACTGAAGGGCACCGGAGAGACCTGTGCAGGAGCTGGTTCTCTCTCTTTGAAACTCTCTACGTGTAACCAATGTTGACACATAGCAAATGTGGGTGCTTTAGAGGGAGCATATTGAATGCTTTTAGGGCGTACAAATTTGGCATATGTTGCAATTCCCTACCAGCATGTTCTTCCAGAAAACTGAAGAAGGAGTTGGGCTGGGTACCTTACCGGCACTGAGGCACAGCTGCAGCCAGCCACGTGTCCTGGCATGTGCTGGCCTCAGCACCCTTGTCCCCTCAGGGTTTTAGTGCTGGTTGTTAGCTGCCCTGCTCCGTTTAGCTGCCTGTTGCCTTCATGGTCCCTAACCTTCATCAATCATCTCACTTGCTCTCCTGTGTTTTTCAGTCTCATCATCAAACATGCTGACCTCCCCTTTTCCTCTGTTTCCTAATGTTTTACTTCCAACCTTCTTTCCCCACTGACTGACCTCAGATCCCATTTTGCTGCTCCAACTTTTTGCATGCACGAAGTCCCTTTACAGACATCTCAATTCACTCCTCCACCAGGCATGGCCCTCCCCCAGGCAAGCCACATGAAATGTGTGCATCCAACAAATTATTGTTTCTGAGAAGCGTCTGACACTTCTCCACTCCTGCCAGACGCAGCCCTGTGCAGTCTCCTTCTTCCCTTTGAGTTTCCCTCCACCCATGACTGAACCGGAGGTCCTGCCTGACACTTCCACCTGCTCCTTCCCTGTTGTCCCTCTCTGGATATGCTCTGCTGACTGTCTTCCCTTGCTCTCTTCCCAGAAAGGGCATACCGACAGGGCGGGATGTGATGAGAGGACAGAGGGAGGCAGTAGGAAGAGGTATTTGCATTCATTCCTGGTTTGCCGAGTTTCACACGAGGCTGGCTATCATTTCCATTTTCAGCAAGCTGCAAGCTCAAGCCATGCTCCTAACTGCTAACTGGTTTTCCCCTGCCAGCATTGAAGGTTAAATATAAGCCCGCAGAGCCAGCCCTGTGTCCTTGCCCGTATCTGGCAAAGCCTGCCATTCCACTGCGGTTTCAGAGCCGATGCTTTTCACGAACTTGGCAGCTGAAGACAGCCGCCTCCCTCGAATAAGCTGTAGGAGTTTCTAGAGGAATAGGAACCAGATTGCTAGTTTTCTCTTCAGTGCAAAGGGCAATATTGCGATTTTCTTTTGAGTCCCTAAGTTAAATGCTGCACTCCACCTCTGGGAAGTAAAAAAAGTGACGCCAAAAACTTGTTCAGCCAGCGCCGCTTGTTGTCCAACAGTTTGTTTGGTAACACTGTGGGTTTTTTCGAGGAAACTGCTGTTTTTAAAAGATTGGCAGTTATTAAACAGTGTTTAATATGTAAGGGAAACTTAGGAAGAATACGTTAGCATCTGTGCCAGACCAAACATCTGTAGATTTTGATGGAGCAGGCAATAGGAAATAAGAATTTTAATTCTGCTTTTCAGCTGACACTATAAATTGGCTACTTTAAATTCAACCACATTGAAGAATTTAATTTTTAGGTTCTTAGGGTCAAAAATGAATAGCCTTAGTTCAGCAAAGTATTCCACATGAACTAGGCATTTGAGTAAATGTCCTTAAATTACTTGTTTACACACTGATAAATGCAGATGATAGTTTCAAAAAACCACAGAGGCATATGCTAATTCAAAATATGCCCAGACGAGTGGTGGGAGTCTGCCAAGTTTCACAGATTTTAGGCTGCACTTTCATGTTAGAAGTACCTGTATAAAACCAGAGCTGAAGAAGAGACGTTCCCAGTTTGACTTGACAAGGAATCCCTGGAGCGTGGCTGCAGCCAGCCCGCCCTCCTCTGTTAGCTCACCCCCAGTGCAGCCCCCCCGGGGGGGCTCAGGCCAGCCCCACACATGGCCCCCTGCCTTGCTGTCACATCTGGACCTCTGGTGACCAAGGGGACCCCTGCTCTTTAGGTACCTGCTGGGGAAGGAGGTCTCTGGCAGCATCTCTCCCGACTTCAATTTTTACCATTCAGTTAGCAACCAGTGAAGGCAAAAAAGAAACCTGCCACAACATAAAATTGTCAGGGCAGTGACATACTCAGGCTATGTATCAATGACTGAGTTATTCTGACTTAATGAGTTACCTTTTGTGAGCCGGGTTACAGTAACCTGCCTTAATTAAACAGCAAAATAAATTAGAATAAACTACCATGAAGATGATTAAGACCAAAGCGTGAAGCGTTTAAACCACCATGTCACATTTAACAAAAAGATGTTCCTTCCTGCACTTATGCAGTCTGAGATTAAGAGTGCAATTTGGTACGTCATGGTAATTTAATAACTTAAATTTGTCCTATTGATGCAAAAGCTAAGGATTCAACACCTACAGAGGCAAGTACCCTTTGCTATAGCTTGTTGGTTCTTGGAAATGGCTGACGCTGAAGAGATGTTACAGAAAACCGGATGAATGAAATCTAGTATTAACACACTGAACGGAGTATTTTGCAGATATATTGCCCGCACAGGATGGACTTGTGACTGGACAAAGTATTTACCTACTCAGAAAGTAATTATTGAAAATATGAAAAAGCACATAATTGCAAAACATTGCTGACCAACTTTAGTTAATGCTTCTTGGAAGGGCAGTGATGGCATCAAGATGAACTTAATGAACAGGAGAAATGGTGTGAGATAAACAAGCTGTAATTCAGCAAGGACAAGGGTAATCTTCTACATGTTGGTTGGAATAACTGATTGTCCAAACGGGGTAGGAAGCGACACAAAGGATCTGTGAATTACCATGTGTCACCAACCAAATGCCAACCATTTCATACTGCTGAGGAAAAAAATGAATGTCATATGGGGATGTTCGAATGGGAGTGCCATATGCAAAATGTGTGAAATCATCCTCCTACTCTACTTGCTGCTGAAAGCCTCAGCCTGAATCTTGCGCCTGGATTTAGGCACTGCACTCCACAGAAGATGTGGAGCAGCCAAAAGCAAGAAGATTGCTGGAAGTCTGGTAAGCATAGTCTGAGGACACCTGGGATGAAAGGGAAAAGGACTGGGCAAGTGAGAGTGCGCCCAAATATGCAAAGACAAGAAAAGAAAAGGAATTGTTTTCCAGATGCAGTGGATCAATAAGGAGGACAGCTGAGTTACGAAAGGGGAGTTGAGGTTAGACATGATGCAAATGCTGTGGCGGTAGTGCAGTGAAACACAGGGGAAGTGGCCCAAGCAGGAGACAAAGTGCAGGGTGAGAAGTATCTGTTAGGAAAGACGTAATCGTGTCCCGTGGCAGAGGGCAGATGATGTCTGGAGAGTGTCCTCCCCCAGCTCTGGAATGCTGATGAAAAGTTAAAAATCCTCAGCTGCTACAAACCGGGGAAACTTCATTAATGATTTATACTAGTAAAGGGGCCTTGCCTGAAATGTGTCCAGTGTAATATTTTTTTCTATCTAATTTTTGCCCTTAGCCATGAGATTTATGAGTAATAGCTATGGGGCTACACTGTTAGCCAGAAATTCTTTAGCTTTCTAAAGGTCAGTTAATCTATGATCTAATCTGATGGTCACTGAAATTAAGTGGAAGTAATTCAGTGGGCTATAACGGAGGGTAGTTTGTGTCTTTAGCCTTCCGTTACCTTGAGTTAAACCATCCTTTATAAGGAGAACTTCATATAGGCATGAAATACATTTTGAAACTCATGCTGAATCCTTCTGTTGTTCCACAGGAAAAAAAGGAAAGTCTGCCTTTCTAGCTATCTGCTGGTTTAGAACAGTTCTCATTAAAAACTCCAGAACGTCTTCAGTGCCTTCTGTTCACCTGTTGATATTCCTGACCCTCGGGATATTTTATGCAGCTGGGGAAGCAGGAAAGATTCACATGAACTTGACTGCTCTGTGTTGACTTGTTCACAGTGAGAGCTGAGCTGCATATTTGAAACTTAATCCTTTTAACAGTGCAATACTTCAACTAAGCAAGACCATAAAAAAAAAAAAAACCCAGTAGAAAAAAAAAAGGAAAAGCAGAGTTGACAATACTGCTCAGCAGTTAAAGGAGCGCTAAAATAGAAGCGTGAAACTTTTCATAGTTACCTGTAAGTCTTCAAGGATTTCAAGTGACAGTATAGTCACTATTACTGAATTAAAGATCTGAAAGGTTGTCCCAGTGAGTAGATGCTTTGATCCCTAAACGGAGCTAGTATTTGATATTTTTGAGTTGCTTTCCTCAGGTACTTTCATTTCATATGTCTGGACTTTAGACTGCTTTTCTACCACTCTTGCAACGCATCTGGAAATCGCCTCCTATGTAATATTATATGTAATATACACTACTTAGTTTGAGTAATTGACTTTTATGATACATGCACAGGCATAAAAACCCACAAAAGAAACGAAAAACTCAGGTCAGAAAGCTAACCTTCTTTTGACTGTGACTTTCTCGTGCTGCATTTCCTCTAGATGATGATACAGTTTAATTTTCATGGATGTCATCTGAAAAGAAGAGCCAGCGTAATGTAGCTGAATTCTCTTTGTCTGTACGTTAACTGGTAGTGCGATGCACTGAAGCATAGTCTTTAATTAAAGTGCAACAATACCACAGCTACGGTACAGGCATGGCATAGGAACCCGGTGCCGGATATAAAAATAGCTGTGCTGAAACATGTCATATCACTACACGATGTGACTAAGTCAGTGGAGACACCCTTACACTTGAAACCTGAAGTATTACTGAGCACTGATTTTCAGCTGGGGAAGCTGTGATCAAATCAATGCATGTATTATTCTCCACAAATGAAAAATAGAGTGAATAAGGACAGATTAACACCTACAGTGCACAAAGCTTTTCACACTGGTTACGAACCAAACACAAACAGAGAGGCTGTGAACCCTCCAGAGCTCTCATTCTGTCCTCCTGCCAGTTTGGATACAACATATAACATCCCCAACAAACACTCTGGTCCCAACAGGAGAGGGCATGGGAGCAAGCTGACTGCCCTTCTCTCCTCTTTCCTACCCCTGAGGAAAACAAAACAAAATGAAACTACTCTGTACCCCACAGTGAGTGAAGGCGGTACAAAAACCGGGGAGATGAAGACGCCTCTACTGTCACCAGAGCCAAGGAGCAGCCGATGCTGCTTCCCCCCATAGCCCTCCATTGCGAGGTGTGCTGGTGCTAACTGGACAGGTCCGTCCTTGACTGGCAGTGGCAAAGCTCTCCACCTCGGGGCTGTGAAACCCTCCCTGTGCTCATTCAGCCAACGCAGGGACTTCAGGAGAAATGCAACCCGGAACTAACCACCACCCTTATCCCACGGACAGATACCTGTCCAGCCAGGACAGCACTGCTCTGCAGCTGCTCTGAGAAGGAGCCAGCACACTTTAAATGCACAATGTGCAGCCCCTGTGATTTGTTGGCAGGGTGATATTGTCATTGTGGCCCAGGGACCTCTGCCAAGGCTTCCCTCCAACGCTGACCACCAAAACCAGAATCAAACATCCATAGAAAAGCAGCAGGTAGGCTCCCTCTCTGCACAAGGCATGGCATCCGCACATCCTTGTTCCTTGCTACTGTGCAGGCAGACACAGCATCCTACGGCAGGGCGCTACACCACACTGGAGCCCCAGGCATGATTTTAACATCCCAGTACGGTACAACCAGTTTAGGAAAAGAGGCTGCGTGGATTTGGCATGGGGCAGCATTGCAGGGAGGAGGCACTGGGGGCCATGCAGTGATGCTTCTCTGCTTGCTGCAAAATGCATCAGGGAGGCACAAACACACCAAAGAGAGAGGAGATAGGAGATAGTTACCTAACATGACGAAGGGGATTCCCAGGAAGGTGGAATTGTATTTCCCACCAGTGAGATTGATGATCCCAGCTGCAGTCAGGGTGGCAAGGGTCACGGTCAGCAATCCCAGCAGGCCAAGCCAGGGTTTGCTGCGGACACAATCCTGCATGGAGCAGCAGAGAATGGCCAAGGTGACCACAAGCACCAAGCTTGTGATCAGGTAGCGTTCTGACACCCTGCTCGTCTTCTGGAAATCCTCCTTCAGCGAAGAAGAAGTGAAAGGATACATTTTGACTTTCCTGTTGGATTTCTGGAAAAGTTCAACAGTGTCACAAAAAATGGATTCCCACTTCTCTGCCACCATGTCATTCAAGGAGTTGATTGCCTGCAAGTAGTAGGTGAGCTGAATGGCTTCTGCAGACTTCACCCGGTCTTTGCTGTGCACAGTAACCCCACCAAGCTGATGCCCGTTATACACTTCCCTGCCATCCTTTAAGTGAGTAATCGGGTAAGTGATTGCAAAATTAGTTCGATTAGAAGAGCGAGCAGCCTTTAATTCCTCCAGTACATGCACTATGTCGTCCACTATGCATGTCTTGTCATTGTTCAGGATACATATATGGGCAAACGTGTAATTGAAACCAGGTCTTTGAACTTGGATCCTGGTCACAGCAGAGTGCAACTACAAGGGAAAGAGAAATCACACACGTTATTCATCAGTTCATCTCGCACAGTAGCAGCCAGAACAACAGCGGCTCCTCACTTCTGTCCCCTTCCTATTTGATCTAAACAACAACAACAAAAGTTCTGGTGACTGCAGTGTTATTTGCAAAAAAAAAAAAAAAAAAAAAGAAACATGCACTAAAACAGCAGTATTATTCCCTTACGTCCTTTGCTGGTAACTTGACTGTGTTGTGATTTGCATCTGTGCCATGTGCATCTGGCATCTGGCCTCTCTAAATAAGCAAACTCAGAAGGCCTGAACCTCCACTTTCACGGGATCTGGGCAAACACAAAAGGCAGAGCTACAGCCTGCCTGTGTCCGGGTACACTGCTGACCTCAGGATTGCCAAACTGCTCTCTTGACAGATGAACTTCAGGTACAAAAGGGAGAAGAGCAACACGACCTGGGGTGCCACCTGTGTGGGATGTGCCAGCAGCCTGGCAGCTGGCAACGGCAGGGGACCAGCCCTCGCTCGGAGTAAAGGACAGGTCACAGCTGCATGTCCTAAGTGTAGAGACTGTCGCATAGCAGGAATGAGATAGCTGGTATTAATTAATTTGCCCTCTTTCCCCCATCAAATCCTCCGCAAGTCCGAGAGTGGGAAGCAATGGCAGAGATTGACACTGTTTTTTCTCTTTCTACCCCTGCGACGTTCTGTCAACCAGGGAAAACCCCCAAATTTTAGGGCCTGCAGGTTATTACCATTTGTGATTTAGTCTAGCAGCATTTAGTGCAGCCTCCTTTGCAAGTTGTTCTGCATCCTTCTGAAATCCGCCATCCCTGAGCTCTGACCCAAAGTGCATTCAGTTATTTATGAGCATCAGAAGGGTAGAAAAATTACCCCCTTCTTGAAAAAATACAGAGAACTCTTGCAACCTTTTCTGAATCTGTTTTAGCCAACACAACACAGAAGCAAGAAATCTAAAAGATGGCAAGGGAACAGACCTAATGGGCTGGGGTTGCAATACTTTTCAGAAGTAAAATATCGAGTTTGCTAATATTGGGAGCCTTAGCAAAGTGCAAGCTGGTTTTTTTGCACATTTTCCTTGCATAACGTGCAAGCCTCCATCACCAACCACCATCACCATTTAATTCCTCCTCTGCTGCTCCAGTTGCGTAGGGAGTACAAAGACCTTCAGTAAGGATGCTGCTGAGGCCAAGACGATGGTACTCACCAACAGAAGTTTGAGCAGACTTTTCCTGCAGCTGTGATGTGCTTCACGGTGGGCAGCCATGAAGTTCGGGAAGAGGCTCCCTCTGCTCTTTTCTAGGTGGCACGGTGGGTACCTGACATCCCAAATGCTGGGGGGACCTGCATGCCACTGTGTACGTGCTTTGTGCATGGCTTGGTAAGACAGGTGATTCTCTCAAGGTGCGAGGAGGGATGTCTCAGAGCAGCCTGCACTCCCTGTGCTGCCCAGTCTCAACGACCCCACGGACATGGCAGTCCACACAGCCCCGTCGCTCGGGCAGCCACGTCTACTGCTGTGGGGGGAGCAAATCACCAGATCTACTCTGAGGAACTGCACAGATTTATCCTTCGGTCAATTCTACACTGAGGGAAATGATCGTAGGAGCGTTGCAAAGGTGTGGTGACAAAAGCAGGGTTGATAAGAGAAGCCCTCCTTCACCTGCAAAGTGGGGAAGCCACAGCTCTTCCAGGGAGCTGAAGAGCTGAACTGAGAACAACTCTAATTTCTTCTCCTTAAAGGCGGAATAGTTATTTTCTGCCTTCAGATTTTGAGAAAGACACAGAGAACTGGCTGCGGGGACATGAGTAGTTTTTTTTTTTCTACTTGTATGTGCTGTTTTCTGTTGTAATCCAAAGAGGGAAGGAGGCTCTTAAGTCCAGTAAAGAGGCTGGGATTAGGTGATAGTTAATGCAACTGGCTCCTTTCTGAAGGCAAACACTGATTAAAAAAATAGAAGATAGGGTACACAACAGCAGTAGACCTTATAAACTCATCTTGTGGCAATGGACAAAATGTCTAATAATCATGGCTAAAATCCTGCGTCTGGTGAAATTAAATAGTCATAGCGACTCTTGCGTGGTATTTCAGACCTATTTGCAGAAACCCCCCACATTTATATGATACTATGAATCTGACTGTTTTGTGATTACATTGCATAATCTGTGATGGGTATGAATTCAGTTACGTTGCCTCCGTTCCTCAGGTTGATATGACGTCACACAGGCAAAGATTACAAAATTCCTATATTCTCAACTTGTTTCTCTAGCAGCTTGGGAGTGTATTTTTTCACATTTGAGCAGTTTTTATTTTCAACAGAACAGTTCAATATTGACATTAGAAATACAGGTTTGAGAAATGAACTGAACTAACCAATCTTCACAGTACTGTAAGAACACAACACCTGGCCATAGTGAGAAGCGCAATTCTCCATCGTGGTGGGAGATCAAATAATTGTCTGAGGGGCTTTTGCACAACTTTCTTCTGAAACAAAGCAAATTTAAAGATTTGCAGGAACATGCCAAAGAAATGAACCTGTATGGGGAATTATTCTCGTCTTTCCACTTTGTATCTGCAAACCTCCACTTCAAAAGTATGTCATGACAGTTTGGGGAACATGCCCTGATTTACTGAATCAAAAACATATACTTGATTTTAAATTTCTTACAATGGCAGCTACTATATGGTTTTAATTGACAATGGTTGTAAAATCAGATGTCATATAATGAAGTGCAGCTGAGGACAGCTAGGAGGAATTTCCTACCTGTATTAGATTCACAATACAACGCCTTCAGAGAGGATCCATCGAGTGACACTATGCAGAAGTAACTTAACTGTCATGAAACTTTTATCACACAATGTGTGTTGCTATTTACCTACCCTGCCTCACTGCTGCAATTGCTTCCTTCTACATCTGAAGCACTTTCTTTTAATATTTAGGTTATAAAATAACCTCGTCTGTCACAGCTGTTACTTCATCTTTAGTGAAAGGCTAGAAGCTAAATGTCATACCTAAAATACTCATTTCTCCTTGGAAATTATTATTTCAGACTCAGCAGCCTGTTCTGCAGTGGTGGCTGGGTGCTCCCTGAGAGGTCATGCTGGGCTGAACCAGGCACCGCATAGAGGGCAATCTGCCCATCATACCTCCCAGTGATGGTGCTTCAGGGAGGAGAGGGGAGCAAGCTCTGCGTCCTAGCACATCCCGGCAGCTGAGCAGTCCCCAGAGGCGGCTGCAAGCTTGTGCAGTTTAAAGCAGCTATGAGATGTACTCTGAGCTCTTCCAGGGGCCACAATGTTTGGTCTTGAATTGGAGGCAAAAAGCCAAAGAGGAGGAAAACCTGCCATTGCCTCCATCCCAGCAAAGTATGCCGAGCATTGCTCCAGCACAATGAAGGATTCAGCTCTGGGAAGCCTGACTCAGACTTTCATCCCCAAGACAAACACTTCACTTTACCTGCACTTCGCTTTTTCAGACTAGATCCTACCAAAAAAACCTCTGTCGCTTCAGTGCAGGGCAGGGGTGCGCTGCAGCATGGCTGGAGGCTGTCTCTCTCCCTCCGCTTGCCTGTGGCCGCCCACACGCCATGGGGCTGCCGCCTCTTCCCTGCCGAGAGCTGCACTCCGACGGCACTCTCCTCTCTGCTGCCATGCTGGGGATTGAACTGTGGCCATGCACATTTTTCCACTTGCATCCAGAGCCCACACCCATAGCCCCAGGTCACTGGCTCCCACAGAAAACAGAAGGTCCAAGAGGTTACAAGTCCTACGAGTCCTACGAGTTCAAGGGATTACACGGTATGCAGTTTGGTTTGCCTATGGTACACCAGGAGGTCCCGCAGGAAACTTCGGTTTGTTAACAGGAGATGGTAAAGGCTGTTGTGTGACGAGGACAACATTAGCAATATGCTAATGCATAATGCATATTGCACTCCTCAGGGCAGCAGATTTTAGTAGCAGGTAACCATATTCCGAATAAACCCGGCACCTGGTACTGGGACAAATGACTGACCACCAGATTCTCATTTATCCAGCGCTTTTCTTGTCCTTACCGATCCTATTAGGAGAAAGGGAGATTTAAAGGAATAACAAAAGCTGAATGAATGGGTTTTCTTGAAGGGAGACATGCACTGCTTGCTCATCACTCACAGCTTTTTCAGCTAGCTAACAGTGGAAGGAACCAAAAAACAGTTTACTGATGAGATGCCAGAGCACTGCAGCATGAGAACTGCACAGCATCACCTAAGCTCCCCTGCCACGGTGGCACACTGGCCCTGAAAGTGCTCAAGCACAAAATAACAAATTCCACCTCTCCTTTTCATTGCTCTTTGAACAGTGACCATCACTTGCAGTTCTCCTCCCCCTCCCGAAAATGGTGTTTATTTGTGACTCCTGCCATGCCAGAGATTTCTACAACAGTGTTTTCTTTGCCTTCAGCCTTTAGTCTTCTGCATTTGGTAACATCTTAGTCTTGGTCTTTGTTTACTCCAAGTCTCGTGCTCACTCAGTTATTTATTTTAGACAGAGAGGAAAGATAGCGTCAACCAGGAGACAAATCCCTTTCTGCAAATACCTCCAGGTGAGGGCTGTACTGGTCTCATGCCTCCACACTCATGCCAAGCCACGTTTCAGCCTGTGACACAGCTGACAGATGAGAGGTAGTGAAATCACACTGCCCTGCTGGCTGGTTTTGCCTGCGGGCCCAAGAGGGGATGCAGGAAACAAAAGCTAAAATCCTTTCACTTATCCTGGTCTAAGCCATTTGCTCCAGGGCCTCAGAGACCCGTGGCTGCAAACATTTCTTCAAGTTGTTTTTGGCTGCCGGTCCTCCTACCTCTGTCATCAGCACAGGAAGGCAGGCACTGGGAACCAGAGCCGCCCCAAGCCGGCTCGGTTTGGCTGCCTGCGATGGCCGAGCCCCACACTGGGCTCTGCGAGACAGCTCTTCCCCGTACAGAGCATGGCAAAACTTTCAGCAGTGGCAGCAAAGCTGAACCTGAAGGCAAAGGGGTTGTACTTAGAGATGTATATTCAGGACAGAAAGGAAACCTCGATTTTACTCTTAAGTCGATGCAAAAGATGCAGGGAGCTACAAGAGGGGGTGAGGAAAACGTCTAGGCCCTTTGCTTTGTTGCGAAGTCCTTTCTTTAAGTCAAAAGTGAACAGTCAATTTAATCAGATAACAAAAAAGTCTGCAGCCTCCCTGTAAAGCAAACAGATCCCATCCCAGCAGTGAGCGGTTAGAGATTGCTGATTCATTTGCAAATCGGTCCAATCGCAGAAATCCTTGAAGCCCACGCTACACAACCTGCTGCTCTGGTCAAAGCTATGGGCAAAGGGGATGATGCACGAGGACCCAGGGATGCCCACTGGTGGTCCCACATAGGTCTCGCCTTGTTGGTGGCAAAGCTTTGCTCCCAGGGAAACTCCACGGTGAGAGTAACAGCAGCATGCAACAGGACCCTTCCGTGTAGCCAAACTCCAATTCCCAGCTCACGGAAAGACATCCCGGCTCCCATGGGAGCTGGATCAGAGTCGCAGCTACCATTTTTAACATTAAGGAGGTGTACGTCTACCTCTTGCTTATCATATACACCACAAAAACGTGTTTGGTTTTGCTGCTGAGCTGTGACGTGCAGTGTTTTATAGGGCACATCACTCACCATAAGGAGTTGGCTATGCTTTGTTACCAGACATTCAGTCAACGAATGGCCAGCTAGACAAAACCAGCTAGATATACAACGTCCTTCTGTACCGCGAATAATCTGGCACATAGAGAGACATATTTTACTCACAGGAGTCAGATCTTTGCAATACGATATTACTTTTTTTTTTTTTTGCTGCTGTTGTTGCTATTATTTGACTTTATTTAGTCTTTCCGTCTACATCTGATGGTTCAAATTAAAAATAAGCTTCATTCTAGTAAGTGTTGCCAACTCTTAAAATTTTTTTACTGTCATTTTCACCCAGTCTGACTTTTCTTTGACCCCTGGAGCCTGAAATATTGTGATTTTTAAAAAAAAAAAATCTCAGCTTTCATTAAAAAAAAAAAGTCTGATCTCATTGTTATGGACGAAAGCCTGAGAAGGCTCAAAAATAAAGTGAAGAATGAACTCATTATTTATTACTGCTTAAAATCTCATCATTGTTTTGGGTTCAAGACTGAAAAACTAGAAAACAGGATGAAGAGAATGATTTTAAATATAGGTTTCATTTTCATGTGAAGCTGGTTTGCTCTTTTGGTAATTTTTACAGGTAACTTGTGCCAAGGAAAGCAAAGAGGAGAAAAAGCCTTTAATGGATAGCTATAAATTTCTCCACTTTTTCTATGATCTCAGTAATCTCTCACAATTCATATCTTTGCAGAGTGCTTTTTTAATTCGCTTCAAGAGACAGCTTCAGTCAAAATGTAAAAGAGGTATGAGAGCAAAAAGACTTGCACAGCTCCCAGCTTAATTCACAGAAGAAAACACTGTGGGCTCTGCAGACATGGGCAGAATTAAACCATTAAGAGTGTATTTTGATCAGAAGAAGGTGCAGGGGGGGGAAGGCAAGGGAGCCCCCGAACGGGACCGTGCCCTGATGTCAGTCTGAGACCGTGGGTCTCAGACCATCGGCAGGGGTCCAAAGGTGGCTGGTAGGCAGCAGCCTCCTGACCAAGCCAGCCTGGCCGAGAGATGGAGACCGTGCGCACAGCCAATGGAGGAAGCCAACGGATTCTAACGGCTCAGAAGAAACATCAGAAGCTGCAGCTGGCGAGCATGCACCAAGGATCACTATGGGTAACTGGGCTCTTCTTCTAGCAGTCCTATAATCAGGTGTACTGACGAGATGCTAAAGATACTAATTATACAAGCTACGTATTTTTGCAACTAATTTTTTCAGTTTCCAAAACAGGGTGAATTATATTTTCTCCAAATAATTTTCACGTAAATAAAATCTAAATATCGTTCAAACTACAAGTAATCAACTGAGGGGCAACTATTAGTGCTTGAACTGGCAGATGTGCATGCATTTCCATTTCCATCTGCCTTCTTGGTAGCTACAGAAAATTGCTAGATACGATTTTTCTTTTCTAACCTGAAGCAGAGAAGCTTTTCTAATCAATACCATCTTAATTCTGCCAATTGCTGTGGTAATTCTGCCTGAATTTGTCCCATGGAGTGAAGCCCACTCCGTTTTTTTCGGCCACCTGCTGCCAGAGGATGGGACACCTGCGCAGCAGAAACCCCCTCTGTGCATCCTGGTGTGCGGCTATGAGATCGATCTTGCATGATGGGGAAAAACAAGATGAAAACTTCATTCCTGTGGCTGATCTGGCACCAGCTCCACCACCGGTGGCCTTTTTCACGTGCCCCACACTTCTCCATAAACACACCTCCATCCTCACACTGCTTCTCAGGAGGCTGGAAACATGGTGCAGGCTCCTGCCAAGGGCTGCTCCAGCTGAAGTGGGACAAATGGTCCCTTCCTTACTGCAGGGAAACCTCAATAGCTGCAAGTTCACAGCCCATCTCATTGATTAACAACTCAGCTCCTAGTTCTCCCTTCCAACAGGAGAGAGGAGGTTCTCTTGCTGTAAACCCCAACATAAAGGCAGGGCTGAGACCCAGCTTTTGGGAAGCCCAAACATGATCACTGAGGAGCCCTGGAAGCTCTCCTCAAGCCTTGCAGCACCGCCTGCGGCGCTAGTGGCCTGGCTTTGGTGGCTGTGATGCACTGAGGTCCCTGGCCTCCAACACTTGCCCTGCCTGCTTGCTGCACTTTCCTGGAGGGTGACCCAGAGGTCACCCATGTCTTGTCTACTGTCGCACACGTCCAGCCACGTATTGAGAAAATCTGTCCCCCTCATGCTCTGTTAGATGGAAGGTGAGGTCTGACCTTCGAAGGCAGGAAGGGTGATGCAACACAGGGTGCCTGGCTGGCAGCACCTTGGGGCACAGGGTCATAGGGGAAATTGCACCATGGCATGAGGTAGAAGGGAGAGTGGAGGGTCCCTGTCCCGGCCGGCGCTGCTGGAGCAGGGCAGAGAGGTGGCAAGAACCAGTGGGGTTGTCCTCCCAGGCATGGGCAATTTCAGAACTTCTGCTCCAGCCACTGGCCAGTGCCTGCCGGAGAGATCAAACTCTCTCGCGCGCAGGAACCATGCTGAGGAGCTGCTCTTGCTGACACCAGGAGCTCAGGGGGGTTTCTGCACACGCTTCCACGCTGTCCTTACAGCGTGCCATTTATCTTCCCTCTTCCCTGGCTGTGCCCAGATCTTACCTGCGTATCTTAATTCTCATCTGTTTTCGCATAAGATACATTTTAGCCCTGCAGCATTGTGCTGCTATGACAACAGGAGGCTTGCACTTCTGCTGCTTTCACACCCTTGTTTTTCTTGTATTAGGACTCTTCCCCTCATCTTGCAGCCTTGCTCTAAAGACATGACTTCATCCTTTTTTTTTTTTTTTTAGCAGAATTCACTGTTTGTTCTGTTGACTATTTCCCTTGAAATGTCTGTAGTGCCGGAAATACCTAAAGAAGGTGGAGATGTACTATATCCATTGCTGGATCCACAGTTCACTGCCTGTGTCCAGGCATTCAAAAGTAACTGAAGTTTTAAAATAAAGGGTACCTTGCGTTAGCCGGGGTCACGACAGAGCCAGCTTTCGGCTCTGCTGAACAATCAGAACCCACTTCCACCGACTTTGAAAATAACGGCTTAAGTGTGCCATTTTGTACAGCAAAGCAGTTGGAAATTCCACAGACACGGGAACATAAACACGTTTATTTCCTCCATGAGTTTCCTCACACATAGAAAATAAGTGAGGAAATCCGGGGAGACCGTAGACAGAGCGTGCAGGCACACACATTACAAAGGACGTAGTAATTAAGGAAGAGAGAGAGGAAATAAAACCCCAACAAGTATGAGGTCTACAAAATCTTGAAATTAAACTCTCTTGTTCTGCAGTAACCAGAAGTTATGCTGTTCTTCAATAAATGTGACCTTAAACAGAAATACCTAGTTTTACTATTTGCGTGCATGGTCAAATGGATGTATAATCAGTTATCCAGATATATTGATGGCCAGTGTATATGAGAGGGGTGATGTATAAGCACTGTCTGAAAATATGTAGTTAGGAAAGGTTTCTTTAAAAAAAATAATCCCTCATCTACAGATTTTCATAAAGGCAAACTGCAAATACAATCCCCTTCAGTAAGGCATGTTACATTTCAATCTCTTTTCATCTTTGTGTCCTGTCATCTTAAGTGGAGATTTTGCCAAAGAAAAAAAAATTAGTACTGTGTTATTCTTATAAACACAACAATGTAAGTGGAACAGAGGGTATTCTTCTGCAAAAAAGGAAGCCTTTCATTAAAAAAAAAAGTCATGGTATAAGAACATTTAACTCACTTTAAGTATAGAGGAATGAACAGGCTCAAAAGGATGGGTGTCTCAAATTCTGGCTAAATCAGAATATATCTTCTGGGCTTCGAAAATCTGGCTAGGTCTGTATTTCCAGTGAATCTGTATGCCTTCAACCTACCAAGTTTCTAGCTTCAAATGGAAATACCACCGTGAAATGGTAGGGGGCTGCTCTAACATTGGTTTTAGGTGGCATTCCAGGCTTAGATGATTTCTATAGACTTTACATAATCATCTGAACTTCCACAGGATGGTCCACACCAAATATCCCAATTATTGTTTTCTCCATGCATTTCTTGGAAATACAGGGGTAAAAGCACACTTTCTTCAGTTAAGTGTTTTTACTTCTGACCTCTCCCTCTCTTGAAAGAGTGAAATCTTGAGGAAGAAAGGTTCTGCACACCAACAGCACAGTATACCAGCATCCTGTGCTCAGCTATAGAGCAGGTAGAGCAGCTAGTAAAATTTAATTATTGCCCACCCACAGTACCTCAATGTCAGGATGCATCTCTTGCCTATCTGAGTCTCTGCTGAGGCTTTTTGTTGGATCATCTATTCAAGGCCAGAGATTCAGGACATGCTTAGGTTTCTCCCTTTCTTCTGCAAATGACTATGCCAGCTGGAAAGGCAACATTGCGATGGCCAGCCTAGAACGGTTTAAGCATTTATGGGGAGTTATGAGAACTACGGATGGAGATTTATTTTAAAAAAAAAAAAAAAGTACTCGGCATCATCTCCAAGTCAAAAGTATTACATAAGTCAGCCACATGCCTCCCTGCTAATGAACAGCAGAAACCTTGTGTGGAGCAGCTTGGATTCAGCAAGACCTGCCACTGTCATGTGAGCAGCCAGTGTCGCTCTGGCAGATGCATGCTGTCAGCGGGGAGTCCTACAGCAGCTTCTGCTCTGGAAGCGCTGCTTGAGATCTGGGCCTGAGACAGCCGTGAGGCTGAGCCCTTCTCTGAATCTCATCTCAGCCAGCCAACAGGGTATCGTGCAGTAGCGGCAACAGTGTGTTTCTCGGGCTGATAATGTGCCCATGACGAATTGCACTGAGCCAACCAGAGTATTTTAGAGATGTCACCAAAGAAGTTATTTCATTAACTAATTAATTGATTAGGATGTTAGAATGGTTCACTTTTGACAGTACCAGCCATGTTTCGATTTCAATTGCTCAGGCCAAAACTTTGTATTCCTTTACTAAGGGGACAGTAATGGAAGCTGACTTCTTCCCTTGCTAAAACCAGAGGAAATCTCCTTCCCTTGCCACAAGGCTAGGGTAGCTGTAGCTGTTCAAGGCTCATTCCCTTCTCTGCTTGGCTGATGAAGTGGGATACAGCAGATAACAAAACCAAGGAGAGGTGCTGCAAGAGCAGCCGGTGCCTGCCTAGGGCAACCATCCTCCTAGGTCTCCCATTCCCCTGCTAGTGGGTGGAGATGCAGCAACAAACATGCAGGAGGAGCCAGTGTCCAACCTGACGCCTCTTCTAAGGCAAAACCTCTCTTTCGGGAAGGTCATCCTTCTCCAGAAAACGAAAGATAAGCAAATGCTGCCACAGGTAAAGGTTCTCTGCCCTGACTGTGCCTACATGGCAGCATTTTCAGGAATGTAGGTGGGATTACTCCATGGTTTCACCCAGGACATATATTTACAAGAACAGCACTTCAAGTTGGGTTAGCTCTGGACTGGCGCTGGAGCTGTAGATGCCTTTGCTCCCTTCTCCCCTTCAGGCGACTGCATATATGTAGGAAAACCTTGATGGCCACCTTTCCCTTTCTCCTTCCCTTGGTGAGCCCTGTTGACACAAAACGATGTAGCCCTCCATCGCCGTGGGTATAACAATATTGGGAGCCAGGAGCCCTGCCTCCTGTTGTGCTGTGCTTTGACCCACGGGACTGTCCACAGGGTTGAATAGGCAGCCGCCTGAGCCTGGCTCTGCCCACAAACAGAAAAATAATTAGGACAAAGAACATAATCTATTCTGCACAAGACATATTGGAATTAATTAGGTAAGTAAAGAGTTGGAAATAATGCATCAAATATGTCTGACTGTCAGATTAACACTAAGAGTAAACAGTCATGGCAATGGCATTATCTCACGAAATGAAAAATAATCATTTTATTAGCAAATTCTGTCTATTAAAAATGAGGCAGTGTTAAATACTGACAGAACTTTCTCAGTTATAGCTCTTTTGCTGATGTGATAAATCTTACGCAGAAGTTTGCTTGCGGAAAAATTCTGAGTACCATTTATTTGTGTGTCACTATGCTATTGATAAAAGTACAGATCTCCAGAGAAACCAGTACAGAGAAAAAAAATCCATTATCATTATTATCCTATGACTGAGTAAATGTGCACATACTGGATGCAAATGCAATTCATGGTACAAGAAAATGAAGGAATTAAAATTGTCTCTGGAGTTTTCTCGTTTGCCAGTAACATTCCTGTTACTGTACTTAGTGAGTCGATGCTCATTAAATCTGTTTGCTGATTACCGTTGGGTAATATGTCAACAGCAAAAAAAGGAAAACGTAAAATACTGAGTGGCTCTATGCTATAGCTCTATATGTGGCTACAGTGGAAATAAAACAAATAACGCCACTGTAACAACTATTTCCTTGTTTAGTAAAGAGTGAGGTCTCCCCAAATACAGTAGGTATTTGCATCTATCAAACACTCCCTGAAGCTGTTAAAAAGAATTAACATTGGCTTTTGTACGGGCTTGACAGTTCGACGTTCAAGGGGAAAAAAAAAAGGCAATGCTGAGTCTCTGGGGTTTCCATAAGGCAACAGTGAAAACGTGCAGGACTGTGCCTGCCACACCTCTGGTTATCTGTAAATGCTCCTTTCCCTTTTCTTGGGTGAACTTGACCCTCTTAACACACATTTTTTTGCATCTGCCCTCCCTGTTTTTCTTTCAAGATTGTTTGAAACTACCGGGGAGTAAACTAGCGTACCAGCTTCAATAAATGCACATTTCCGACATGTTATGACACACAGTACGGTGAGACGTCCTGTTAGATTGCAACTCGCACGCTCCATGCCACTCAAGTGACAGGGAAAGATGCTGTCCGCTCTAACTTGAACCGGCAGCACAGGCTGCACCACGCCTGCAATCTACAGCTGAGCTGGATTTGTCTTTATCTATGAAACAAGCATCTTCTGGGATGGTGGGTTGGGAGTAGAAGGGAAAAAAAATACTACCCGCTAAAAATAATCAGCTGAGTTATGTCATTTGCCTTCATAAGCAGTGAGAAGGAGGTTTTGCGCTGCCCCTTTCCAAGCAGAAGTGCAGTCCAGACACAGCAGCAGCCCCAAAAAGCATTCCTGGCAGCTTGGCAGATTGGTACCTAACTGTTTTTGAAGTTTGAGTTTATCGAAGCCCGAGTCGCCTTAACTCGGGAGCGTGACTGCAAGGCGAGTACAGAGGCACTGCAAAATTATTTAAGCAAGCAGCCTGCCCTTCTCGCTCACCCAAAGCAAATAAAATCAAAACGGGGCAAATGAAAACGATTGAAAAAAAAAGGGGTGGCGTGGGGGGGGGAAGACAGCGGAGCCCGCGGCGCTGGCAGGGAGCGTGGTGCCGGCTCCCGCGGCGGGCTGGCATCCCAACTGTTGCAGGGAGGTGACCGGGTGGCTGCGGTGGCAGCGCCCGTGGCGGGTGGGCAGAGGCCAGCACGCACGGGTGGGTCCGTGCGGGCGGACAGGTGCGGGGACCGGGCTCGGGGCTGACGGGGAGCGGGGCGAGACGCGGGGCGCACGGCCAGGTGGGGTGACGGTGCCCGGGGCCGGGGACCCGCCGCGGTTACCTTGAGAATGAGATCGGTGTGGTGCTGGTCCAGCATGTTGGCCTTGCGGAAGGAGGTGATGATCACCCTGCCGTACCTCCCTGGCGTCTGCAGGTCGGAGTAGAGCCGGTGCTTGGAGCGGTTCACCGGGAAGAGGCTGTCCACCAGGTTCCTCTCGATCTTGGCCAGGCTGTGCGTGGGGGCCAGGAGGTGCTCCACGCTCTCCTCCACCTGGTAGCGGCTGAAGCTGGCGCCCAGCAGGATGGAGATAAGCACGGGCGCCGAGGCGAAGAACACCGGGTGGCTGGCGACGAAGTGGCCGAGCCGGGAGAAGGACGTCCCCAGCCCCCTGTGCAAGACCTGCCGCAACATCCTAGTGCGGAGGGCGCGCAGGAGGGCGAGCGCCGCGCCGGGGCCCCCGCAGCTCCCCCACGGCCCCCGCAAGACCATGGGGCAGCCCCGCCGGGCGCCGCCTCCCCGCCGGGCGCGGCTGCGGGGGGCCGGGGGCCGCCGCCGCGCGTGTGCGTGTGTGTGCGGTGCGTATGTGCGCGCCTGCCCGCCGGTGTGCGTGCGCGGGGCGGCTCGGGCGCTCGTCCTCCTGCAACGCCGCCGTGCCCGAGAGGAGTTTCCTAGCGCCTCGCTGCCTGACTTGCCAACCCGCTGCCCCTCGCCGTGGCCGCGGAGCGGCGGCACGGACTGCCGGGGGCGGGGGGCAGCCCGCCGCCGCGGCCCCACCGCCCCTTGCCGCGGGGGAAGGGGCAGGCGCCGCTCCCCGCTCCCCGCCCCCGAGTTTGCGCGGGAGCGGGGCTGCCCGCAGTCTGCTGACTAATCCCCCGGCCGCGGCAGGCGGGACGGGCGCGGAAAGCCCTCCACGGCGCCCCCGCCGCCGCCCTACGCCCAGGGGCGCCGGGCCACGCCGGGCGGCGCCTAGCACGGGGCGGCGGGGCGCAGCGCGGCGCCTCCCGCCGGGGCCGCCCCGCGGGCCGCGCTCGGGACGCCGCGACGCGCCCCGCCCCGCCCGGCTGCTGGCCGGCTCCGCCCGCCGCCGCCGGCACCGCCGCGCCGCCACATCCCCGCCCCGCCCGGGCCGCCGCCCCCGGGACGGCCGGGTAGCGCAGGGTGCCCGCGGCCCCGACGGGAGAGCGGCGGGAGCGCGGAGCAGCCGCCCCCCTCCCGTGGAGGGGGAGGCGGGTGTGTTTCGTGGGGGGCTTTATCTCGGGGAGTCCCCGCAAGAAACCCTTGGGCACTTCACCCGGGGGCGGGTGCGGGCAGCGTCCCGGGGTGCCCGACGGCGTGTCCCCCGTTCCCGCCGCGCAGCCTACCGCGGCGGCGCTGCCAGCGCGGCACAGCCCGCCGGGCCCGCGCCGCCCGAGTGGGCATGTGCAAGCGGCGCCGCACATGCCCATTAGGGAAGGCGGGCGCCGGCGGCGGGGCTGCCCGTGCCCGTCTCGCCGACCCCGGCCGCCCGGCATCATCCCAGGAGCCGCCTCGGGCTGCCCAGGTAGTGCCCCGCGTGGGGAGCCCCGGCCCCGCCGCTGCTGCTGGCCCGGTGCCGTGCCGTGCCGTGCCGTGTCGTGTCGTGCCGTGTCGGGGAAGCGTGTTGCCGCTCCCCTAACTACAAAGCCGGCAATCCCGGCGGCATGTGGCTGAGCGGGCTGCCCACCTGGGCGTAGGTACAGCCCGACCCCACAGGGCGCGGTCGGGGGCTGGAGGGGACAGCCTCTTTTTAAACACAAATCGCAATTAAATGACAGAAACGAGCAGAAAGGCTCGTGTTGGTCGTGTCAACTCTGGCTGTTGGCGTATTCGGGCACACTGATCCTGTCAGCTGGCCCTGGCTGTTATTTCTCCAACCAAAGGTGTTGGTGTTTGGGGTCTGGTTGCTACCTGGGCCGGTGGTTTTACAAATCGGTGGAATGGGAGTTTCTGTTTGACAGCTGTTACACCTGTTGCTGCATGGAACAGCAGCAGCTCTCTGTTTGGGTTATCGATAGGCTGACAGTCAGCCTTCCTTTTACATTGCAGTAGTGTCTAACCTAAGCTAATGTTTTGTCACGGACTCTTCATGCACAAAACCTCCTTGACATCATTCCCGTCTCCTCACTCATAGCTAGGTCACACTGCTTGAATGCTAAACTCTCTGTGTTTCACCGTTTCTAAGGTGGTGAGCAAGTGAATGGCTTGATTGAACAGTGCCGAGTTACGCCCAGTAAGGTCCACACGTTCCCTGGTTCTTCTGGGTTTTGTGCCCAAGCCCAGGAGCTGCTCCAAGCAGTACTCTGCCTGCCGGGCCAGTGTGGCTGCACCCAGAATGCCCAATCCAGGGATTCTGGGGTTTGAAACACAATTGTGCCCCTGCTCAGTTCCACTCCCATGGACGTGGGTCCCCACTGCTCCTATCAGTCCTACATCAGTTTAAGAAAAAAAAATTAATTTTAATCTAATTTGAAGAAAACCTCAAAGATGGTAATAGAAGCGGAGATATGGGAGAGGATTGGGCCCAAGTTTGGGTGAAGTTCGGTGCCAGGTCAGGCCTCAGAACCCAGCCCTCTGTCATCCAGTCCAGTGCTCTCCCCTCGCTGCCCATGTCCAGCTGTACACAGATCACAGCACAGGCTTAGTCACATCATTGTGAATTAGGGGGGAACATTGGGACGTGCCTAGTGCTTTATGTCATTAGCAGCAAGTAAAGAGCTTTTGTCGTTGCCACTGACAGTATCATCTGTGCTGGAATTTTTTTTTTTTTTTGGGCTCCATTAAACTTATTTTATCATTATTAAAAAAGAAGGGGATTATTAATTATTTCAGTAATCATCAGTGGTTGATTCGCAGTTCTCCAGGGTACTTCAGGAAAATGAGTTTGAGGACCTGACATCCAGCCCAGTTCTCAGCACATTAACATTGGGTAAGCTATAGGTGACCCCAGGAAAAATACATCCATTTTGCGGGGGCAGAGAGGAAAACTGGTCTATCAGTAGTTCTGCTGGACATTCCTCTGCACCTTCCCAGGCTGGTGTCTGTTTTATTCCCTATCGTAACCAGCCTCGGTCTGCGCTGTGAACTATGGTGGAAATGATGTCTTTCCAAAGGTAGTAATGGGTTTTCACCCCACAAAATTCTGCCTCCCCTTGGCCAGGGAATTGCACTGGCTTTGACTGTGGAGTTGCCCGTAGGGGAGGGTCGTGGAGCGGTGGGACTGAGGCAGCTAGACGTGTGCTGCTGGAAACACAGCTCAGCTGTGTGGACTGTAACTGCTCTGAGTTACAGTGCTGTGAGTATCCTGTGGATTTTACAAAACCAGAGGGAAAACTTCCTCTGCACTCCAGACTCTGCAGATAGTGAATTCACCTTGTTACTAGCCGTCACTGCTTTTTCACTCCAAAAATTGCCATCAAAATATGTTCTGTGGTAATATGGTTGTCAGGAGCGGAGCAGCTGGAGGCCTCCCATGGTACTCAGAGAGGATCAAAGCATGGCTGAGCTCTTGCCTCTGTTGTAGGGTAAAGCTCCAATAACTGGAGCTCCTGTTGGTATCACGTGCTGGGCAGTGCATGTTAAGCTGCTGAGCATCAACCAGCTCTGCCTATCATTTGGGGGAAATGGAAGGGTAGGATTTCTATCACATATACGTGCTACTCTGCTACAGCTCTGAATTGCACTTTACAAAATAGATAATGATGTCTCATTGCTCTAGAGAGTTTCCAAACTAAATTAAGAAGAGAACGATAGGAAGAGACGACCATACAATGAGGTGCAGATGCTGGGAAGAGGGATAATGAGGGGGAGGACAATATGATTATGTCCTTTCAAAGCAAATGCCTCAGGGCAGCTACTTTTGGGGACAGAGTGTAAAAGGGAGATGGGGAAGATGTGACTCATAGAGATGGCATCTGCAAGGGTTCAAACCTGTTCTCAAGAGCAGAGCTGTCTGCTGTGAAACAGTTGTTGACTTTCAGACCTGTACACAGAGACTGCCTCGACCCATGCTTAGGAGCTCTCAAGGCTGAATAGATCTGGTGGCTTAGCACGAGGCCATGCTGTCATTCTCAGGGTCTGCAAGGCCTGGTGGTGGATCAAGCACCCCACAGCCCAGGCCACAGGGCTTTAGCTCTTTGCGAGCACAAGGAGGATGCTTTGAGCATCTTTCTATGCATCTGCTCAAATCTTGTGATAGCAAGTTTTAAAACTAATGTCAGAGGAAGAAGCGGACAAGGTTTTATTTAAAATAACTTATCTCCCCAAAGGAGTCCAATGAAAGAAAGAGCTGAGAGAAGTGATGGAGGAGGGAATTCTTGATGAGTAACTTCAGATGAGTGAAGAGGGCCTAGGGGAAAGGAAAGGTGGCAGGAGCAGCTGGGATGGCTGTGGGAGGTATGCAGAGAATCAGGATTTTGCGTTGTTTAGTTAGGCATGAGGAACAAGAGAAGATATTTTAGGAGGGTGTGCAGGGGATTTAGTGCTGCGAGTGGGGAATGATTTTTGCAACAGAGCACTGGGCAATGTGTGATGCAGGTTCCAGCTGGAGCTTGGAGAGAATGAGGTTACCCACAGTGAGGAGATGGGTAACAAAAACCTTTTTTTTTTTTTAAAGGGAACTAAAAAGAAAATTTTCAAGGAGAGTTTAGCAATTATGGATAGATTCTTAAGGGGTGCAAAAACCTTTTCTACTGAAATTCTCTGTGTTACGCTCATTTATACCTGCTGAAAGTGATGTAAAGTTTTGCAATGTGCAAAGACGTTGTGCTTTGTGCCAAGGACTTGTAGACAGCCTGGGATGGATGGGGAGAGCAGTTGTTGTCGTTGCATCAGCTGGCCGAACTCGGCTTTGTATTTCTTGGCCTTAGGTCTGGGACCTGGGCCAATGCCAATTAAATTGGTGAGGGCACGGACAAGGTTAACAGTGAAGTTAATCTCCCATTGCTGATTGGTGAGGGAACCTCACAACTTGGAGCTTTTGGCCATTTGCAGTTAACAGAAAAGCGAAGCAGAAGGAGGCCTCCTCCTTATTCCCAGCCTGAGTCCCATCACAGTAGGAAGATTACCCAAAAGTATCACTCTTTTCATTGGTACATGCAGCACTTCTCCCACAAGGATGGCAATTTGCTTGTACTGAAAAGGGCTTTCTAGAAGCCACCATGGGAAATTGTGAGCCAGTCTCAGTGCAGTTAATAGTTCGTATTTAATCAATGAAACTTTTCGCTTTTCTTTTTTCGTCTCCTCAGTCCCACCTTCTCTCAGCTGGTACCAAAGAGGGGGCAAAAATGGTCATGAGCAACACGATCAGAGTTTGAGAACTTCAAAACTAAGGTGATTTTTTTAAACTTGGCAACCAGAGAAAGCAGAAATGAAGTAGAGGATCAAAGCAGAATTTTTTAGCATGTGTTATGTCTCTCTGAACAAGTCCTTTGGGGCGTGAAGGATGGGCCTATCTGAACAGCAGCTGCCTTCTTAACCCAAAGTACAAACTATAAAGCAATACCCTGCCAAGGGATGGCTGTGCATTTTGCGAACTGCATCCACAGATTTCATTGCCAGAGTTCAAGATGGCCGATTTCTTACCTCCTGAAACAGGCTACTGACGAAATCAATGGAAAATTGTTGAAATTTTCCCTTCAGCGTGTGTAAGTCCCTAGTGTTCACCAAACGGAATGGAAGAGGGAGGTAAAGATGAAGAAATCTCTGGCTGCACACGCACTTTGGCGTTGCGCTCCCCAGTGCCCTGACGTTCTGCCACCCGTGACAGGACATACGTACTGTAATTCGACTTGCTAATGCAGATCCTGGGAGAAGTCACAGGAGCTGGAATATTTTTTTGCATCAGCTAGAAGTAAAGAAATCCTCCCTCCTGCTCCTTCATGACAACATCTCTTTTTTTGCAGGCTGTCCTGTAAAATGCAAATATGTAAATGCTCCTTGCTGGCCTGTTCCTCTTACTGGATACAGAGATAGATAAAAAGAATGTCAATCACCAAGAAATACTTTGACAGCTGGCACCTGATTCTTTTCTGAGTGCCCTGATGGTCACTCTTCAGCAGCTCTTTGCTGATTCATGAAGACTGCTAAGAGAAAGCGTCTGTGACATCTTTCACAGTGTAATAAAAAGAGGGAAGTGCCTTGTGTGGCTGAACTGCAGTTCTGTGGTCTGTCTCTGAGATGCTCCATTAGCCTGCTGCTGGCAGTGATGACACAAAAATTGGAGATCCCCGATTGTACCATTAGCATGAACAGATTGAAAACCCAGACTGGAATGTAACAGGGAGCCTGTGCTCTCTCTTTATTTTTTTTTTCCTCTGCTTGTATGAAAACTCAGTAGAGGGGAAGGATGGTTCTGTTCCCTCACATACTGGCAAAGGCTGCACAAAACCACAGCTCTGCTTTTATTAGGGTTCTCTCTTATTATGTTAGATCTAGATTTACTTCTTAAGCTGAAACCTTTGGATCATCGCTCTCTGGCTATATTTTTGTCTAGGCAATCTTATATTTGTGATTGACCAGATTATCAATCACAGCTTCTCACCTGCTTATTTTAAAACAGTGACTGCTGACACTTCTGTCAGCCTTAGGGAAGGGTCTTTCCTTTGCCGTAAACAATAATGGCCTGAAAAAATGTCCTTCCTTGCAGAAAGATGGATTAAGTTCTTATTTTGAAATGTGGTTTAAAAGGTCCTGATGTATTGAAATGTTACAGCTAATATAAGCAGACGATTCAATTTACAGCTTTCATACTACATTTTAAGAAACAAAACAAGCAGACAAGACAGCACAATAAATCTGCCTGGTGTCTCGGTCTGGTTGATGTTAATTGAATGCAGTTGTATCAGATAACTGCATGATGCATCTTCCTAAAATTGGAAATGCACAAATTTTGTCAAGATCCTGAATTTGTCCAAAGAAGAAGAGGACAGACTTAAACAATATATTCCTTGGGAAAAAATCTGTGAGCCAAGGAAGAGGCATAGCTGTGTACATGCTATCCTGTGTACACAATACAAAGTTCTTATTAGAATAACCCTGATGATACTAGAAAAACAATTATATTATTCAGGATTCAAGGGACCAAAAGAAAAAAGTAGTATGGTTTGTGGAAAAATTATTTTATGAAAATACAAATCTGTAATTTAACTATCATAGTGAAGTATATAAAATGTGTGGCTTCTTTGCTTTAAAAGTAAAGCACTGCTTTAAGAGACAAACAAGTTTTAATATAAACCAAAACATTAACTGGCTGTTTAGTAAATATATCTGGAGACATTGGGATTTTGGCAGTGTAACTCCTAGAATAGTGTGAATGTTTCTTTTCTGTTTATGTGTCTTCATGCAAAACTAGGCAAAACAAGTAGGTTGCAAGTGAAAGAAGAAGAAAACACATGGAGCTATTGAAATATGTAGGCATCTGATTTCAGGTCTAGGAATAAATACATACATATGCACATGTATATTTGAATGCACACACACACATATATATGGCATATATGTAAACCCTTTTTTTTAATATATATGTAAAACCTTTTTTTAAATAGATATGTATTTTTCTACATAGACAGGCTTAAATGAAAAAAGGGGACATTTAAGTTAGATTCTAAAAAGCTTTCTAACAGGAACATCTTTCTAATAGTAATGTGGAGCACTAGGGTCACCTGGGGAGGGTGTAGGCTTTCCAGTATTGGAGGATTTTAAAAGCAACCTGGATAAAGGTGTAAGGTGTGACATAAGAATTGTAAATCCCACCTTGGGGTGGAAGAGTGGGCTAGGTGTCTTTGAGGACTTTGTCAGCCAGCACTATTCAGCCAGCACTATTTCCTGTGACTCTAGGATATAGCCAACAGATAGGTTAGGTGTAACACATCTACTTTTGATAACGTGTAAGAAAAATAGCCCATGATTTGCAGATGCAGATACACCTACTACTGAGCACACATGACAGCTCCTTCCTCACTCACCAGTAAGAAGAGAAAACATGGGTTTGGTGGTAGTCCCTGGCAGAGCAGCCAAGCTGTATAGACAGGGCTGATCAGCCTATTTCTCTGCCGCTTTACTGCTTCACATTCTGACTTATGTCCCCTTTATAGCCTTTGGCTAGGCTTTGTGTCTCTAAAGCTGTTAGTAAAGACAATTATCTAAATATAAATTACAGATGTACAGCTTTAGGACAGCACACTGTGACTCAGAATCGTCTTCATACTGCTCTGTCACGTTCTTCCATCTGCATCTAGATTGCCTATTGAGTCACATTGACAATGTAGTTGGCTATAAAGCAAGAGACCTTCAGTAAAGGACATTTTAAAAAAAACACCAATTTTTCTCCAGTCTTTCAAAAGATAGGTATGAACTGGTATCAGATTGACTAGATTTTAGACAATATCACAGAGGTTTTGCATCATTTACAGGATGCAGCACAAACAATGGACCAAAGACTGAAAGCTGCAGGGATCAGGTTTTACCACTACTGTATGGTCACAGGGAATTCACTGTTAATGTCCCCTTGCCTCAGTTTCCCCATGGAATGGGGACGATAAAGGTTGTCTGCCTTTCACAGAGAGTGGAATGAGCATAATCAGCAATTTGACAGCACTTAGGAAATACCGTATGATACACCCAATGTGGAGTTGCAGAGTATTCAGATCAGAGAACCCTTATTTTTAGAATATTCTTAATGTTATCAGCTGTTATTAAATGTCAAAATGAGCCAAATAATACAATGAAAAGTAAAGGGGAAGTGAGCTTTAATTACCCTATAACCAGCCCATTTTCAGCATTCCACAAAAATATGGATCCCATATGGCTGTTGTCACAGCCCTGCCCCAGTGCTTTCTCAGTGTACACCAGAAAATTGCACTGGATATATGCTTGACAAAGAGTTTGAATGTACCTGTTTCTCTGCTGTGCCTTGAGCTGCTGCTGTCCTTTCTGTCTGTCAGAAACATGTCTTTCCCCTGCATTGCTCTAAGTACCCGTGAATGAAGACAGGGACTGGCTACCATCACAAGAAAACAGAAAGGGACCAATTAGACCTTTTAAATAGGAAAGTAACCCAAACGAACAAGCAAAACCCGCCACATTATTTCAAAGCAGGGGATTTGCCATTCATAAATCCCTTACCTTACATGTGATCACTAAAAATGTACCACAGGCGTATTTGAATAGCGCTTAAAAATGTCCCGTTACTGGCTTACCCCATGTTGCCGTGTAAAAAATACGCAGGAGAGTAGCAGAAGGTTTCTTTAAGGACTGTGTTTAGGGTAAGACAACAGTCTGCCTGGTTTTATTTTCAAGCACTAAAAACCTCTCCTGACAAAGCATGGAATGCACGGTGCTGGAAGAAACCCACTGCAGTAAGTCACAGGTGTACATTTTATGAGCAGGTGAAATGCATACGGCATTGGATAGGGAGCGCTTGTTCTTAAGGTGTACGTGCGCGAGTGTGTATTCAAAGAAAGAAAACATCAGATTCCTTCTTCTATTACATGTTTTTCATAAGAGTGGCTTGATTTTCTGATTGTTCCTGATGTTCCTGAGATAAAAACAGAAGCAGGGAATTATCCTACTGTACAACATACATTTGATCTTTCTAGGGTTTTGGGGGTTTGCTTTTTATGAAAGCTGCGTTCCAAACGGCACTTTATACTCATGAATATAGAATTATATTATGACTGTAAATGTAACACATTATTTTACATTTTAATCGAGGAGCTGGTGTTCTATCTGGGTAAGTGCCCATCAGCGTTAGATGACACACAATTAAAGCAGAGTGTCAGAACCTAATTTTCTAAGGCAAATGTTTAAAATCGCATATGTGCCTATTTTTGGCTCAAAACCCTTTATCAGGCTGTATGCTGGTTTTCCTTGCAAATCCGAACGTGCAGACCATGGCAGTATGAATCATCAGCTTGCCTCTGATCAGAATTCAGGGTATATTTGGGTTTGTGTATAATACTAATTGACTTTGGCTTTGCACCTGATAGCACACACTTTATTTTGTCTGCAAGGGAATATCATACGAAGAAAGACTGTTTTATATTCCAATGAAATTTACTGTACATTTGAGGAAATCATTAAGGGTTTTTTTTTTTTCTCAAGGCTGCTGCAAGCTTACATTTTGTTTCATGGGAAATGAATGTTATTCCTAAGACTAAAACAAGTATTTCATTAGTCTGTAATATTTATATCACAGTAGTACTTAGAGCCTCCTCTTGCTGTTCCTCTAAAATTCTTCCCAAATTCACTAAATCATAATAATCTCAAAAGTCACTATTTGCACATGCTTTGCAGATGGTTCCTAAGAGATGGCTGCTTAAACCACTCTCTATTTCGCATGCTCAGTTTGGGGCTTTGCAATTGCTTTTTTTGGAAGCCAGGGGCTGCTCTGTTCCCTGGCAATTCTGCTAAGTTCGGGGAGATTGCTTTCCTGGTTTTTTGTTGTTGTTTGTTTGTTTTTTAAAATGCATCCTCTGATATCATGGAAGTTGAATTAGTCTGACTGGAATGGAGAGGAAGAAAGGTGCATGAAGATACAGAAATCTTAGGAAACTGATGGAGAATAATGGTGCAGAGGGGAACTGGAACCAGCAGGCAGAATATAGCAGTAAGAGAGAGAATCCTGGGCTTGGGGAACACATTACTTGCAGGAGTGGAAAATGAACAGGAAGACGTGTCTGTAAGCACCACCTTACACCTCCTTCTTTGTATTCCTGGGTCTCTTCTGTTGCCAGAGAAGAGTAGCGACAGCCACAGTAAAGGGAATGTTTTGTCCTCCCTTGGAAAGTTTCCCTCTTGGCTTGTGAGGTCAAAGCCTGTATGTTAAGAGTTCAGACCTGACAACGGGTCCTGAGACAATACTGCATGAAGGAACTCAAGTGGGGGAGGGGAAGCCTTTTGTTTTAAAATCACCTTCCACCCCTTCCAGAATTTATATACAGATACCTATTTAAAGAGCATTCAGTTTGCAGAGTCAAGCGCTGAAATGTTCAGAAACACCTAATTTGAGATGCCAATATGACCTTAATTTGGCCTTAGCGTGCACACACATTTTAGTTACATGGTAAGACATCAGCTTTTTTCAGGAGTAAGCCCTTTCTTTTTAGGTGTCCGGGATCAATTAAGGAAGGAGTCAGAGTTGCGTATGGAATGAGTTTGTTCCCTGGAGGCCAGGCCCTACATCATTTGCTGTAGGTGCTGGGAGGAAGCTGTGACTGGAACAAAGAGGAAAGAGGAAAAGAAGAAAGATTCATGAGTTCTGTAGCTGTATACCCTCTTGCAAATCGGATTTTGTCCTTGCCTCTCTCTGCAACGTCTGGCTGCCTGAGGACTCTGATATGTGAGAGCTGGGAAGCATGGTTTTGTCTAGGTTAAAGTACGGGAGGGAAGCGCATGAGTGGGAAAGAGCTGCAGTAAAGCGGGTGAACTCAGCCTTGGCTTCTGAAATTTGTTATCTGTCTTCTTGTCAGGCCTGGGACATCCTCTTGAGTGAAAGAGAAAATCAAGATAAGTGACACTAATCTCTGGGTCACTGATCTGTAGCCAGAGGTCCAGGTGGCTTGGAATGGCTGGGACAGAGGTGAAACTGGCTGCAGCCCAAGAGAGGAGGAAAGAGAGCAAGATATGAAGAGTGGACAGGCTTTGGCACAGTCAAGCTCACAGATGTGAGAAAAAAGGTAATGAGACAGAGAAACCTTCAGTAAGGTGGAGGCCAGGGTTGAGAGAGAGATTGCTAAGTTCCACTGTCTGTTGGTAAAGCTTTGTAATTTCTTCCTATTTGCCATTGCTGAGGCTTTGCTGTTTTCGGCAGTCATTGGGGATGCCACCAGCACTCTGATGCATCAGCCGCCTCTGTAAACACAGAGGATTACCTGGAAAAAAAAAGTCGATTTTTTTGTAAAGAAAACAGTGCCTTCCATTTACACAGACTGTGATGGCATGGATTCCCCTTGCCTCCCGTTCTTGGAAAGAGCCTATGAAGGATCTCACTGGTGCCCTGGTGACGTGCTTGGCGAGGCACCATCCCCACTTCTGCTGGGCTGGTGCACAAGGCGTTGTCGTGCCCTGTTTCCGTAGGAGATACTGAGATTTCTGCTCAGCCTTGGTCTCCTTCACTCTGCCCTCGGCTTCCCTCTCCTCGTCCCCACACCTCCTCCCCTCTGTCCCTCTGGGAGCTCCCACCGCCTCCGCCGCCCGGATCCGCGCGGGCCGTGCCCGGCTTCCCCGCTGACAGCGGGCAGCACCGCGCGTTTCCCTTCATGGGGGAGATAAAAAGGCAAAAAAGAGGTGCCGCGGAGGGGAGGCGCCAGCGACTCTCGCCCCACCGAGGAGGCCGAGGAGGGCGGCCCGGCGGCGGCGGCGGCCACGGCCACGGGGCGGCGGTGTTGCGCAGCACTCCCGCGGGCTTAGCGGGGCCAGGCGGGGGCCGGGGCTGCGGCCCGGGCCCGCGGCGGTGCTGCCTGGCGCAGGGGCAGAGCCCTGAGGGCCCTGCCTGCTCGCCTTGCCTGGCCAGCGGACTGCACCGCGGAGGGGCCGGCGCCTGGAGGCCTCGCGGGGCCGAGGCGCCGTTCTGTAGCCGTGGGGCGGGTGGCGCCGCCTTGAGCGCCTTTCTGCTGCCTCCCGCTCTCGGCGCCCACTTCGCGTTCGCGGGCGCGTGGGTCAATCCCGATGCAGACAGCGCAGAGGAGCGCGGGCTGCCGGGCGGTGCCTTCCTGCCCGCTAAGGGCCGCCGGAGATCGGCAGGGGACCAAGCGCGGCCCTGGCGGCAGGCTGCCGCGGCAGAGCGGCCGTGGGCCTTCTTGTGTGATTTCTGGAAAACCAGTCAAAATCTCTGAATCGGACCGTTCAGCTCCTTAGCTGAAAAAGCAGCTGGTGTTGCTGCTGTGAGGCTGCATTAAGCATGTGGGTGTTACCCAGACAGCATGTCAAATATGGAACAATGCAATATTTCTGCCCAAAAGAAAGGGCCAGGCTTTGTTCTTCGGTGGGTATTTTTTTTTTTTTTTTCCTCCCGCCTTCCAGATACAGGTGGATACTGCTTCAGAGAAGAAAGGCCAATCCAATGCCGTGGAAAAGCAAGGCCGGAGGTGTAAGCAGCTAGGGACAGTCCTGGTGTGGCACTGAAGTGTAGGAAGTCAAAGCATTTCTGAGCAGCAGCAGCAGCAGCAGAGTGTCTCTGAGCAAGTGTCAGAGCGTCTTGGCAACAATACAAAATGTCTGCAACTTTCCTTCACTTATGCAGAAAACACGTCATGTAGGCAGTGCAGTGGTGCGTGAACACAGCAGTGTAGGCTTGGTTCTGAAATCTTTGCATCGAAAGCAAAGGCTTGTTTGGTTGGTGTAGGGAGACTGAAAATTTTCTGACAGAGGCTATGGCATTTCTCTCTCTGGCCATTAATTGGTTGTTACAAATCTGCAGTGCAGTCATGGGGTTTGCTTTTTTCTTTTGGTGTGTGTGTCCCCGTCCCCCCCCCCCCCCCCCCCCCCCTTAAAATTATTTATTCTAATAGTAATATTAGTTTGAAGTGGTGTAGAACATGAACTAGTTTCTTTGGTAACCAAGTTGGTTACACACCCACACAAAGTTAAAATCTGCTAGGTGCAGACATTTTCCTTTTTAGAAAGGAGCCTTTTAGAAAACCTTTTAGAAAAGGTTTTGAAAACCACGGCAGTAGGGCAGCACTATATGTTCTTAGGGAGTCATTCCAGAAAAAGTTCCATATACCATATGCAGATTTATATCTAAGTCCTGATCTTTTGTTTATACACACATATGGAACTTGAATATATTACCTATATATTGATTCCTCCAGTGACTTCAGGATTATATACTTCTTTCTTGTCCAAGTATTTCATCCTTCTCACTTTCCCCCTCACTCCTCCCCACTTGTAGGGAATAGGTGGCTCTAAAAGAGCACGCAGTAGGAATACAGCACAGGTGAGTAAGATTGCAAATACATGCTGTGTTGTTTCTTGCTTTATTTGATGTAAGAAAAAATTTTCACTGTTCCTTAATCTGCCCTCTGAAATTACAAAGATGAACTGTAGTGGCTTTTGTAGATAGCTTCTTTTTAGGGGTTTAAATATAAAAGGGGCCGTTGTGTTCTTGGTAGTTTTTTGAAAGCAAATAGGTACCTGCAGGATTAAAATTAATTTGTGAATATGAATTGTAACAATGAATATTACTAATAATCCCTGTCGTATTGCCTTGATCACAATCAAGTAGTTTAGTCTACAGCAGAAGCGGGAGATTGGAGACATTTATTGCACTTTCTCTAGTGACAAGTCAAATCTCCACAGAATTAAAATGCCTTATTTTTTAAACAGACTCCCCTTGTTCCTCTATATATGAGGCAAGATGAGAACTGGAAGGCAGCCGTAAACAGAGGCTGAGACTGACGAGGCCATTTCATTGTTCTTGTCTTCATGAAGTGTTAAAAAGGAAACAAACAATAAATAGGAAAGAGTGAATGAGAAGGTTTTACTTTCCTTTCCTGGTCTGAATCATCAGTCATAAAGCAAAACAGTAGGTATGCTTTTAGTTAAATACGGTTTTTATGCTAATGCAATGCCTTTTAGCTGCAGTTCTTCCGGTGTGGGAAAAGCCTGACACAGAGAGCACCTGAAAGTACTCTTATGCAGTACTTGTTATTTTGTAACAGCCCTTCTAGCGCTACAACGAAACACATAACACACTCTGCAGTTCTGCACTAGAAACCTGGGAAGGTTTTGTTTTCTAGTTTACAGAAGCCTGACGAAGACTGAACTGGGTGATGTGCAGTAAGCACTTTTTATAGTACTGCATAGTTAAAATTTAATCCATTATAAATAAAAGGTAATGAAAACATTAGATGGAAGAAAAGCCTGACTTGAAGAAAACAGACATGTATTGCTATCCTCCTCCACCTAATTTACGTCATCCTACGGCCACATCACTTCCTTAAGCTTGCAGAGAACATTTCCCCATGGGCTTCTGCACATTTTGCTGTCTCCTCCTGGTGCCAGACACAGTCCTTTCTACAGCGTCTTTCCTAGGCACTTCTTGTCTTTCATTGCCATAGAGACAGCGTGTGCCTATTAGACAGCTCAGAGATGTGCTCACTTGAACCTGGGGATGGCTGGAGAAGGTATGCCACGAGCTGACCTGTAGGCTTAAGGTGCCGTGGAGAGGATTTTGCGGCCAGGTCCTGATCTACATAGCTGTTTCAGTACAGAAAGGCCACAGGCTCCAGAAATCCTCAGCAGGTGAAATGAGCTCGTGAGGTGCAGTCAAAAGGCTTAACAAACTCGTTCCCAATGCCCTGGGTTATCTGAACCATGGCCTGATACTGTGACTGCTAAAGATGATGCACAGCATTATTTCATATTCCCAGTAATAACCAATATGCTGCGTAGAATAGGAAGGCTGGGCTTGTAATACAAGAGCTAAGCAAGGACTCAAGTCAGCCTTGATTCCCACTTCTGGCCCAGTGTTCTGTGGGGTCCTGACCAAATTGTCTCCCTTAGTTTCTTCTCTTCAGAATAGGGATATTTTATTTTCCCCGTTCCTAGGGTAGGTGAGAGCTTATGGCCATCATCCAACCTCCATGTGCATACACACTGTCCAGTCACTTCCACATTTGCTCAAAAACAGGCCTATTGCAGCCCCTGAGCAATTCAGCAAGCTTGAGAACCTTTGGTGCCTTGCCATGTAGTCTCCTGCATCCAGTTTGGAGAGGCAGGCTCCAAGCAAGGTGCCTCAAAGCATGGTCCATCACCAGGTATCCTAAGAGCCGCTTGTAGAAAGTAACGTTGGCAGTTTGGGTCTAAACTGCAGTTAGAGTAACAGGAGTGTAGGTGCAAAATACATGGTGACGGTGTCTACTGAGTGTAAGCCTCCACTTAGTCCCTTGAAGGGAAACTTGAAGTCCCTTAGCAGTCCTGCTAGTGCCTTGAAGTCCCTTAGAAACCTGAAGTAGGACCACTGTTGTAATAGGAGTGTACCTGGTTACTCTTAAGGTGAGCAGTAGCTATCAGGCAGAATGTTGTTTCTGCTGAGCTGGTGCATGACCTCTCCCATGCTTGCATGTGAGAGTGGTGGGAAAAAAATGGGGAGCAGAGGGAATCGTGCCTTGTCTTCCCTCAGCTGGCCACTGCACTGGGGAAACTGGGGCAGCACACTGCATCAGGGACAGACCTAGAACATGTGGCATGTCTATGTGCAGGCACCTCGTGCAAAGACCCTTGGTCCTCTGCTGGTCAAGTGGTGTCCCTGGATGGCAAGACAAGGTTAACAAACTTGCACTCAGGCTAATAAATCTTGTCTCTCCATGGGGCTAATTAGCTTCTATACAGCAACACAGCAAAATGAGTGGCAGCTCTGCAGCTAAATCACCGGGCACAGTCCCATGCAAGAGCTGCTCTGCTTTCCTTGTCTGCTTGGGAGAATCTTGTGTGGTAGTAGTGGTAAAGCCACAAGGATGAGGGATGCAGCTGCCAGTAAGGAGTCGAGGTGCAAAGGTGGTATCCATCATTACTGTTGTTTCTGTAATCATAGCTAAAAATAGCAAAGGCCATCATTTACAGATACAGTGTCGTATTGATATTCTAACAATTTCGGCCCCACTTAGCCTCGTTTTCCTGCTCTTTCTTCTTTTCTCTGTCTCCTCAGGAAACACGTCTTAGTCCACTGCAGCCCTTAAAAATGTGTAAGAATATGTTACTGCAGCAAGTGGGCTGCAGTAAGCAGTACTGTTTGTCGACTATAAAGAGAAACCAGCTTGTAAGAGGACTTGGTGTTTGCGGTACAAAGAAGGTCAAGAGAACCTGTGCCTACAGTGAGTATGCAAACTGCTGAGGGATGTCTGGGGAGGGGATAAATTGCCCAAAAAAGGAAATGATGGGGGGCAGCTCCCCAGTTTCCACGCTCCCAGCCTAAGGTTGTGAATTAGCACCTGAAACTCATCATATGGCCCTCATTCAGAAAAGCTCCAGTGTGAGCATTTGTTTCTTTTGGTTTTGTGTGTACGTGCGTACATTTGCATATTTACTCAAGCCATAGCTCTTGTTGCCACCTTGAATGGAAGGGATGGAGGACGTGGCTCACTCACCTGCAGGGTCTGGAAATCCTTCTGCTTATCTTGTCCCTGGGTCAGGCCTGGGTTTCCTTTTATTTGGAGCCTCTCAGTGTTGAGGTTGCCAAACCACACCTGCTCTGAAGTCAAAGTGCCTAATGTCACAAAGGCTTTATAAGAGCTTTACATTGTTTTCATTGAAACTTGGATTAAGCTTATAACAACGGCCTTCATGTGCTGCAACTACATTAACACACTTCTCTGAGACAGAGCCTGCTTTCATTATGCTAGTTCCTGGGGCACACAGGAATTACTGCCTACCAGAGAAGTGGTAAGTGAAGTGTCACCAGGGGATTATCACAACCCTTTCCAGCATGGTTTTGCTAAATTGAGCAGGAGAAGAGGAGCTCCCATTGCCCTGCTAGGAAGCCTTGAGGAGGAACCCTGTTTTGTGCTTTGTTTTTAAGTCTATTTTTTTTTTCAATAAGGAGGGAAGAAACATTGTTTCGCTGTATGTTTTTCTGGTATGAAGATCTGGTCTTCCACACCTCATTTCCAACACTTCTAGCTGCCTTTATGGAAAATATGTCATGGCCCAGGAAGAGTCATCTAATGTGAGTGAGGCTTTCCCTCTCCCCATTTTCCTGCATGTTCTAAACACGTCTCCGGTGGGACTTTACTGTCCGTACGTTGCTCACTGTGAGCTTAGTCGCTTGTACCTTTTGAGTTCTTTGTATTCCTCATCTGTCACCCTTTGCTGCCAGCACAAGCAAAGGTTTTTTGACATTAGTATCTTTTTCTTACGCTGGTCACTCTCATCTTCCCTAAATTAGTGTGCTGTACTGTGAACTCTAGTTATTATTCACTGTAATTTTTGCCTAATTGTGATTTATGCAAACCTGTCACCTCAGATGAGGTGTATGTACTTCCTATCTTGTGTACACATGCACTTGATGGCAAGACAAAAATTGCTTGATGTATGGATGTACATCTATGTATTTCATTTATGTAGTGCTGTAGTATCAGGTGATCATAAGACATTTTCTACGGCAAATATAATGCCTGGGACAGGGATGCACAGATTTAGGCAATGATAGATTAAACTCTAATTGTGGTGCATTGCTGATGCCAGTTTAAAAGGTTAAACCTCGCAAACAGCATTTGAGCTTTTCAAGCTTCTGGCATAGCAGCCCTGTCTGTGCCAAGCTGAAGGGCTCACCTCCTCTTTATTTCACATTTTCCATGTGCTCCCAAACACACAAGGCACCTGATGTGCAGCAGCAAAGGTCCAGCCCCTGTCTGGGGAGCGCCTGGGGCAGGGCCCAGGGTAAGAAATTGCAGCCCGTGGCTGGGGAGAGGACTTCAAGCTGCTGCACCACTCATGCTTGCCAAATATGGTCCCTCTTCTTACTCCGAGAAAGTATTATCTATACTTTGTAAGAGAAATACAAATCATAAGCAGGCAAATAGAAGTGAGGGAGGAGAGAAAGGGAGGTGGAGGAAGCGAGGATAACACCATTTCTCACTGTAGCATGAATGTATCTTGGGGTCCATTTAATTGCAGCCATTCCTCCTCCCTGTCTTTACCCTCCCACCCCCTCTCCAGACAACTTGCATGGAAATTGGAGTGAGGTGAGGGAGAGGTTTTGGGAGCAGATAGAGTATAAAGAAGCAAGTGGCGCAAAGCACAAGAGCTTGGGAAAGAGGCACCAGGTGTAGGGACACAAAAAGGCAGATGTTGTGGTTTAGGTCCACAGCTGAAGGTGACTTTCAAGCAGAGCACATAAAATCCTCAATCTAGATCTTTCCAGAATTGTGGCTGGGCATCCTTTATTGAGGAAAAATTAAGGATATTTAGGTTAGAGGCGTTGACAAAGCAGTGGTGGTGGAAGCTGCAGAAAAAGTCCATTATCACACAGGTGGCAAGGAGGTGATGTGTGGCTGTTCTTGAAGGTACAGCTGGGGAGTTTGAACTTGGCACCCGCAGGATAAAGGAAATAGCCGGCTAACAAGTTGCAGAACCAACACCTAGAAAACTTTGGCTTCTCATAAAGCCTCCTGTGAGAGACTTTGTGTTCTGTGACTCAGCTTCCGTAACTGCTAAACAAAACAACAGTGTATTTGTCAATGTCATGGGAATCAGTGCATCAGTGCTGGAAAATTGCTGTGAGGTCTTTGGGTGGACAGTACCATGAAAGCCACTTTAGTCAAAGAATCGTCATAAAAACACTTAGCCTGGATCTTACCATTTATGTTTTAAAACAGATATTCTTAATACTATGTTCTGCAGAATTAGATAGGGTTGCTGTTAATTTAAAAGTGACTTGCAATGTCTTTTGTGGTTCTGTGATTTAAAAAATGCCTGTATTTTTTTGCTTGATGGCTGCTTTTTAAAAATAATAATTTTTTTTTTTTTTTAATAATTTCATGTCTGGGACATGTAAGATTAGAGCTGGATGAAAGTTGGAGGGTTTTTTTCCCCTAATACTAACTTCTATCCAGCCAAGAAAAAAAATGTGGAATTATCAAAATGAAAAAAAAAAATTCTGATAGGGAACAATGAAATGGGCATATAAAACAGTTTCTGAACTACAGTTTTTCTAAATTTTGTAGACTATTAAAAATGTTACTGTCATTACTTTGCCCCAGTTGGAGTCAACTGTAGGTCTTGCAAGTAGTGGGAGAAGGCTATTTTGTAATGGGAGACGAGTCTTCTCAGGGAAACTGGCCCAGCCAAAGGTGGGATGTGGACCTATAGCTCACAGCAGGGAAGTGTACCATTACAGTGAAATCCAGCCAAACTGCTTCAAAACATGAGCATTTTGTGTCAAAATAAAATATTTACATCTGAATGGGAACTCCTAAACCAAGAAACTTCTAAAAGTTTTTGTGGTTAGTGAAAATGAAAAGAAACATCAGATATCCACCTCCCCACCATTATTTTATTATGTGGGGTTTGCACTATCCGCTGAAAAGACTTTTAAATATAAAGTTTCTAGTCCATCCAATGTAGGATGAATCCAAAATACTGTGGGTGTAGTGACTGTCTCTTAACCCCTCCCATATGTTAACATATGTCTTAGTCACTACTGAGATGAAGCATGTTCTAAAATGTTAGCTATCTGATAACAGGGAGGGATAATGAGAAGCGTTTTGCTAAATTAGTAACTTTGTACGTCAGTGAGAAGTATTGTAATATGTTACCTTACTCTTTTTATCATTTGTTCAAATTAAGTTGGATTTAATTTTGTCTGGCTTGATATAACTGTCAAGTCAGCCATATACAACAAGGTATGAGAGTTCAGATACATACGTATGTGAAATACTCCTGTACTTAAGAGAATTCTCTTAAATTTAAGGCCCAGATTTTAGCCACCTGATATAAGACAACACACTGAAACAATCTGAATTCTAATTCTACCTACAAGTTGTTGCTGCAAAACCAGAGGGAAAATGTGGTATGACACCTCAAGTACACTTATAATGATTTCACTTGCTGCGGAGTCATCCATCAGCAAAACAACAATAACTAGCCAACCCTTTTGTCAACAGAGCACTACTAAATTTATCATTTAAGTTGGTAGGTAAACAAGAGAGTTAATGAACCAGAGACAAGTTGGTCATGATGGACAAGAAATACAGGGAGTCTGCATTGCCTTCTCCCTTGTTCATCCTTTCATACCTGTGCTGTTTTGATATGGTACCAATTTTACTCCCGTTTTACACTTGTCTTGCACTGCAGTAAATAATTACACAAAGATGAAGACAATTGCAAATCAGGCTTGACATATTTCACAGAGGAAATTGCAGGAACCATAGTTAGGATTCCTTAGGTGTTTGTCCTGGTTTTGCAAATCACTTGCTATTTGACCTTGGACCATTAACCTTTCTGTGTTTCTGTTTATCTGACTGTGCTATTTCCCAGGGAGTTATTAGGCTTAATTTATCAATCTCTTAATATGGTCTTATAAAATATTTTGAGATCTCTGCTGAGAGAGACCAAGTAAGTGCAGAATAGTATTTAGAAGGATAATTCACCTATTAAACTTGGTTTGTAGCTACTTTGATTTACTAAGTTTTATCAACAGAATTTGATCCAAATTATTTAGCAAGACAAGATGAAGAAAACCAGGAGAGGGTTATCAAGATCATGGATATTTAAAAATATGAGAAATTTCAAGAAGTGGTTAATGGGTCTCTTTAGGCACGATATGACACTGAGTCTCTCAAACAAGCTTAAATAAATTAGTATTTGTATTAATATGCATTACTTAGCAAAGTATTCTTACTGCTTCTAGTTTGCGAGCCAACCATGAAAAAGCAGGACGATTTTAAAAAAGATCTGTAAATAAACCTAGTTGGAATACACAATTTCTAGGTTTTATTCTTATCTTCTAAATGGAAGTTATGGTCACCTCAGAGAGAAGTGGAATTTGCAAAGTACTTGTCTGAACTCATGCATTTCTGTGACTGTAAAGTTTAAGATTGCAAGTCCTTGAAGTAGGCATAAAAGTTTTTGGTTTTGGTTTGGTTTGGTTTTTTTTTTTTCCCTCCTTTTTTCCAGAAATTACTTCATGGACATAGGAAATGGCCTTTATAGAACTGAATTTTCTAATGAAGATGATTATTTTTGGTCAGAAAAAATTATTGTCTAGACTACTCTATAGTAAATTCTGCCCAAAGTTTCATCCACTGGAAACTATTCTTTACTTTTACACCAGCTCAAACTGGGAGGGATTTGCAATGGCTGCTTCAAGGTTTACACCAGAGAAAGTGAGAGCAGCCAGAAAACTAACCCCAAATTCACAGGTGCCAAGGGACAGCACAGCAGAAACTAGAGACACGATGAATGTATGAAGCCAGGTGCAGGTGTAAATACCTATTTTTCTGTTCCTGGAAGAGTACCCCAGCATTAGCGGAGAGGAAAAGAGCAAAGCACTTTGCAAATAACCTGCTGGACACGTTACATTGTGGAAGGGAGTGTTACAAGAGGAGGGGAAAACGGATGTGCAGCTGTCAGGGAAGGTAGCCATAGAAGTTGAAAGAACTAATATTTTATAATGAAAAAAGGTTCAGAGATGTACATAAAATGTCTTAAGACATGGATGTTAAGACTGTGTATTGCTCCCTTCAGAAATCAGTCCTGCATGCAAAATAGCTGTGATAACATAATTTCTTTCCTAATTAACAGGGCTTTTCTCCCTCTTCTGAAGGCACAGCACTGAAACAAACAATAATCGATTATTTTGCTTATTGCAATGCATATTCTAGGATTTGGAGAACTTGCTTCTCCACCCAAGAAGAATAGCTGGGAGCCCAGCTCAATGCCAGGCTCAGGCTGCTGACGTAGCTTTTCTTTAGTGAGATCTGCATCCCTTTTGCCTCCTACTCCCATCCCAAGCTGCAAAGCAAAAAGGTTTATTCACCTGCAGATAGAGAAAACAATTGAAAGAGTGTCATACCTATGCTGAAATACTTGAGAAGGGCTGGCATATTATGGGATAGGAGGGTCATAGCAGTGCATCTATATAAGAGGATAACTAAACTGATGTGAGAGTGATTTTGCAGTTTGTTCATTCTTAAGCTGAAGGCACATCTTTATCTTTACATCTATTCTGGAAACACCACGATATATTTGTCTTTAGCAGGAGCTTAATTTTATTTGATTTCAAGTGCGTGTTTTCAAGCCCAGCAGATGAACATCTGTTTCTCCGCTGCCTTGCACTATGAGTCGTCACTCAACTTTGTGGAAAGAACCCCTTTGTGCTGCCAAATCTGATCCTGTCCATCACCTTTGTGGCAGCATTTCTGGCTGGAGTATGGGCACCACCTTGTTTTTCATTCTGCAAGGCAAAGGAGGCTCAGCCCAGGGGCAGGAGTCACACTTATGTGGCTGCTCTGTCCTCAGTATGGCATACCTTTATGGTTTTCATATTTTTCCTCTAAGCTGGGTGAAAATAGTTCAACTCTATATGAAGTTCTGTTCAACCATCACTAAGACTGGTTTAGGGGGTGGAAATTAAAGTCTCTCATGCTTTCTTTGGGGGAGCAGGCTTATTAGGAACAGGCACTGATAAAGACTGTCCTTATAAGTGAGAAGCTTCTATGTCTTGTTGCTACTGGGCTGCCACATTCACCTTCTTAGAGTCCCTGGTATTATCATAACTGGGCGGCTGATTAGCCTATCTTGAGTGTATCTCGAGTGGTTGAACACAGGCAATTTCTTTTATTATTATGGCCGTTCAATATAGGAGATAGTGGAGGCCTAAATTTCCATGGAATGAATGCACTTGTACCTCTATTAGCAGACTCAGAATGAGGTAACCTTGCCGGTATAGCAATGCTGTTGAGGAGCACAACGTTAGGCCTGATGAATCACCCTGCTGTTGCTAAGTGGCTTGCGCACCGTTCCAGGATTCCTTATGCAGGGCTAATAACACTAGCACAGGGGAAGTTGCTTTCTTGCTGTCTAACACTCCACTTTCTATTCAGAACTAGGCTTATTATTATGCCAGGTTTTTTATCAGCCAAGAAGCTGTAGGAAACAAAACCCTTTGAAAAACAAAAATTATTCATCAATAGTTTATACATCAGTTGTTGAATAAATTATTTGTGAGCATCACTGGCCTGCTCTGTGTGGGAGAGTTATAAGCCCCTGGCTTTGCTTACTAAGTTCTGGCCAAGCTTTCCTTGGTCATTTCCACTCTCTCTGGCATTTCCTTATTCCATTGCTTTATTCATAAGGTGGTGATTTTTATCGCTCTTTGCTCAGTAATAATGTGGTTCCTATCCTTCCTGCAAGAAGAAATTTCTTATTCTCTTTATTACATATAATCATTCTTTCCTTAATTTATAGCATGTCATGTATTATTCAGTGACATCTCTTGGCTCTGATTACAGGTTCTATATAATCTTACACACTTCAAAAATGATTGTTTAAATTACAATAAAATAATATCCAGCTCATTTATCTGATGAATTTGTCTTTCACTTGCAGTTATCGGGGCCAATGTTTTATACAAAAGAACTTTCCTCAGGAGCCTTGCAGAGAGGTGGAGCTAATGTGTGGGGATTCCTTGAGAAAGAGAAGGAAACAGCCTGGGGGAGCACTACCTGCCTTGTGGGAAAGATGTTGAGGCTTGGAGAGAGATTTACAGAGAATCTGTAAATCAGTGGAGGTCCGAACCAGAGTGCACTGGAGATGGTGGGGACAACGTCAACTGATGGCAAATTGTGGTCTCAGCAGGTTTTTAAGTTCCCCTGCAGGTGGAAAACTGAATTAAGCATTTTTGGCCTCCTTACCACCTACAGACAGACTCAGAGTTCACCCTAAGGGACATGTGAACACCGGGAACCTTGTGCCTCCATTCATCTGCTCTCCTCTGGTGGCCTGAGCCAATAAGAGCCAAGCGTGGTTTGGTTTGCTTTGAGATGGAAGAAAGACTCGTACAGAAGTAGGGTCAATGGAGGGGACCTGCTTTTAGGAAGTGGAGAAATGAGGAGAGGCTTGGAAAACTGCTCTTCCTTGACCCTGATTAAATTAATTTTTACACTGTTTCTCAAGATCAATGAAATCATCTGTGCTGTGGTGTTTTCCCATCAATCCAGATACAAATTGCTTCTATTAGTAGTTAGGTATTGTGGTAGAGTGATGCAAACTCTGCTGGAAATTTGGCTTCAGTTGTTTTTAGCAGTGGACACACACAGAGGACAGCATACTTGCTCCTTTTAACTGCTGATTTAAGCCAAAATTTGCTGGTCCTCCTATTTACCCTTTTCCTATGTATTTAGAATATCTCTGGTCCTCTCTTGGATCCCAACTACCTACTTTCTCTCTGGGAGAGAAAGAATTTCCTGCTGTGCTGTTGAACAAACAGTAAACTGCAGTGCAATCACACCTGGGCTAAACCCTGTAATAAAGCTGCTAGAAGTATCCAGGCTTTCCCCTTTCTATGCGAAGACTCACTAACTGAAGGGTGGAGAACTGTGAGTGTTTTTTCAGACTGCTGTTAGGACTGAGTGCAGTTGATGGGAGTTATGGGTCTAAGCTGGCTACCGCTGCAGCTCCCTGGTCCTTATGAAATAATGCAAGATGTCCTTATGAATTCACCTTATTTCCTAGAAAGAACTATTTTTTCTTGCTCCTTCAATCTACCTCCACTTCAGAAGAGGCTGCTGGATGTTCCTGTAGCTGGAGCAGCTCCTCTGGCCACCTCTATGTTTGGCAGGAACCATTTCATAGGGAAATCACTCCTTCACACCTCAGCCCTCCTCCCAACCAGCTCCAAGTCCAGATGCTTTAAGGGGAACACAAATCCTACTCAGGAATTTATTTTGTCTAAATTCATCGTCTCAAACTGGTGGTAGCTCTAGGTCCTGACCCACTGAGCGGGCCAAATTGATATAAAGGTTTTGTGTCTTGGGCTCATTTCTAACCCATATTGCAAAAGCAGAATGGCACCTATCAAGGAGCAGGCATGTGTCTTCCAGAGTTACTTCAATGTGCTACAAAGATACTGCTGCTGTGTGATTTCTGGCCAGACGTCCAGATTTCAACTTCAGCTTTCTCTCTTTTGAGGGAGAGGGAAGGTGCTGGGTATCCGAGCCTATCTTAAGCCCCTTAGCTTATTCTTTTTCCACTGACTTGGATTAGCTGCGGGGTCACCTGCTCTGAGTGACTCCTCCCCAGCTGACATTCCCAAGATGGCACAGAAACCACTCCTAACACAGGCAAAAACTGCCCACTGGAAGCTTTCATTTACACACCTAATGCCAGGAAAAATAACACGTTTCTTACCCTACTCACACAGACAGTTCCCACAAGCTCTTTTATCAAATAAAAGCAAGGGAGGGTTTTTCATTGTTGCTTTTTGTTGAAGATTTCTGACTGAAAACCCGCAGTACCCACTCTTCTCTCTGGTTAGGATCCAGCACTGCAGAAACTCAATTTCGCTACAGTTCAGCTGAAAACTTTAAAGACTGCGGACAGAAGTTGGAGCAGTCTCTGGGTGCTGATTCTTGTCAGGTTTATAGATGTATTCCTAAGCAAGTAATTTCTGTTCTCTGCAGGATGTTGCTTCTATCTCTAAGGGCTAGGTTATGTAAAAATAATGGCAGAAACCTGCCTTAACCTGGCAAAACCTGGGAATCTTGATCAATGAAATGCTGCCTTTTCAATCAATCCTCCTTCCTAATTAGTGCTGCGTGGTGGAGCTGATCTTTTAATAATAATGAAAACAAAAAAGAGTAATTTGGTTGATGATTGATGGGAGAAAACCTGAACACATTATTAAAAGTACCAGTCAGCTGCATCTAGAGGGGGTTTAATAGAAACCCTATGTGACAAAAATCATAAGGCAGCCACTTGAGTGACTCCCCCAAGTAGGCATTGTATCTAATGTAGTCTGGTGTGACCTGGGGGGAGAGACTTCCCACACCAGCTTTAATTCTTGCACCAGGAAAAGTTACTGTGGACCTCAGCCATTCAGAAAAAATGGGCCAAGTCAGCCACAAGATGTAGTTTTACAACACTAGGAATGAACACAAAGCTGGGTTGATATACCTTAATACAAAGGCTGATTGTGACTAACAACTTCTTTTCGGTCTGATGCTTTCTTTTTTCCATTGGTTCCACTTTGCGGATTGGTGATAATTAGTCTGAAACGGTATGCCTAAAATGTTTTACTGGCTTGATGTGGGAAGTCTTTCCTGGGATAAAATTCTCTTACTTTACTGCAATATTAACTCGAGCAAACAGCATGAAGGGATATGGTCTTTTGCTACTGACCTGCATTTGAGGAAACAGAGCTAACAAAACTCGTGCACTTAGATACCATGGATCTCAGTATGGAAATTCCTTTCATCTAGAAAAGGTGAGAAAAAACAGAAGGGCTTTCCTTTGGTTAGATTACTTCAGTCTTATAATGTATTACAAAATGCAACATTATTAAAAATACCCTATGAAGGTATGAGATTATGCTCTCTGGTAGCTCCTCCTAGCATAACCTGCCTTATTAGGAAGTACTAAGTGTTCTCTGAAGAAACTCAAACTAAGCCTGTGGAGTGTCTTACCCAGCTCTCATTGCTGTGGTATGGCCTGGCCAGTTAGTGGTGGCAGCTGGGATGCTGGGAGTGAGGATCAGAAGGAAGTGGATCTCAACCATTCTGTTGGGAATAGGATTGCATTAAAGATAGACATTGCTATGCCCTTTCTCAGGCATTAAGGGCTTGTGGATGTTGGTTGCATGCTGTCCTTTTGCACTACTGTCTGTGAGTTTGGACATAATGACTCCATCCACCTTTAACTATTTTAACACAAGTGAGGGGTCAGAGTCCCTTACTGAGGACTTCTTCTGTGGGCAATCCAGCATACCCAAATTAAACTCTGAATCACCCTCTGGGGGAGCTTACATCTCTCCATGGACAACACAAGGAGACTAGCCTCTCGTTTTAGGTAGCTGAGTTAATTGATGTAAATACCCCTGTAGTGCTGTGTATGTAATCTCACATCACAGCTGTGGTTCATCCCAGTTTGAGCTGGAGCAGAAGCTAACTGGTTGCAACCAGACTTTACAAAGAAATGTAATTAGATGTAAGTCACCATTTCAGAGCAGTTGTGCTGACAGCTAGGGGATTAATTCTGCTCTTACTTATTAAGCATGTGTTCCAGATTTTTGATATAATTTAAATTGAAGAGAATATTACATGACAGGCATCCCTTTAAACTTTTACAGATTCTTGGATCTCCTTCCAATGTTAATTGTAATCCCAAGCGATGAGCTTACCCATTTAATACAAAGTCAGTAAAGTGTTTTGCCTCTAGTGAAGTGGTTGCTGGGTGTGGGGGGTCGTTCTGCTGCTCCCGTCCGTTTATGCAGCCAAGGCTGGTTAAGGGACTCAGTCCTGCAGTGGCTGGCATAAGCTCTCTGGTCACGAGGGAAACAAAACCTCCCCTCTTGTAAAATGCTTGGTCTTCCCTTCCCTTCTGCTCTGCTTTGCTGTTCCTGGCTCTTCTCCAGTTATTGTGGAAGAAACTTTGGAGCTTCCTGATCCCCTGGGGCTGTGGCACCCATCTACCTGACACGCATTATGGACTGTACTTATGAACTGTAAGACAAAGAGATGTCTCTTAACCATGACAAGTGTCAACATTAAGGCAGTAAGACAACATGGTGCTGCAACTCTGGGGGTACTGAAGCCCTTAGGCATGGGTTTTAAAAGGGCCAGACAAGCCTTAAAGATCCAGAATGCTCATGTAAGCAGCTAATTTTCAGCAAAGTGTGCTCTATAGTGCTTATGGGACCAGGACAAGCTGGGTTAGAGAGGGAGACGACAACATGGGGATTTCATTGGTCGGTGTTGTAGTTGGAGTCTCTGTTTCTCTTGAAGCTGTAACAGCATAGCTGTTAGTTACCCTGTTGATGGAGACTGGAGGAATTGCGGGTGGCACCCAAGCCATGGCCCTTAGTGAACCTCTGGAAGTTGAGAGATGCTAGCAACATCGCAGCAAGCATGGGTGAGTAGTCACCCCTCTGTGGGCAGAACAGTGTGTCCCTCGAGCAGCCCTGTGACAACGTCCCCAGTTAGGCAGCTGTCCCACATTTGTAAATAGTCAAATATTATAGTCATGCTGCTAGCTGAGATAAGTGTAATAAGGAGCTTGAGCACACAAGAGAACTGCATTAGGGAAAGAAGACTTGGCTTTTTCCCTCAGCAACATTCTCAGCTAGTTAATGCTAGTGTGGCTGAATCTGAGCTGTGTCACCCACCTCTATATTGTATTATTAATTCTATAACAATCGTGTTGCTATTTGTACCATGGATGGGGATTTTAACTATTTCATTACCTCGGTGGGAATGGTACACAGAAACAGTTTAATTCTGTAGGATTAAACTGAGTCACAACACTCAAAGGAGCAAATTCCGGGATACTAGAACAAATTTGGACACCACCAGCCTCCTCACAGAACAGGTTTCAGCTAAGATCACTCTGACTAAAATATGCAGCAAAGGCACAGCTGAACGTGACTCATAGGAAATAGTATGCTGACCTGAATACACATGCTGAATACATGCTGTGGGTGGGCAGCTTAAATCCTTTGTAAAGCCATTTCTCTTAGTCCTATTTTTAATTCCCTCCAGATCAACAGTGAAAACCAAACTTTAATAAACCTGACTTTCCCTTTTGCTCTGCAAAAGCAGCAAATATGCTGTCTCTGCCCTCATATCAGGGGCTCCTCTGTTACAGATTTATGTAAAACTGGTTCTGACAAATCTGGCGCGAGACTTGTTGAGGAGCAGTGAGAAGGATTTGCAGCTGGGAGAGATATCAGAGGCAGTGTGAGGTGAGGGAGTGGGTTTGGGTGAAGCGATGTGCTGCCAGGGTAGGTCTGCAGGGACTGGATGGGGGCATGGGCAGTTCCCTGCACAGACACATGTGCTGCACTGTCTGAATGCTTTTTTTTTTTTTTTTGGTGTATTGTCTAAGGTAGATACGGGTTGCTCAATGAAGGCCGTTACCAAATGCTGTTAGGATTATAATGGCTATTAGTTTATAATGGAAAAAAGTTTGTAATTTCCAATACTTTGAGCTAGAAAAGGGGCAAACAGTGATGAAACTTACTTTATTTGCCCATTCAGGTCTTAAGCAGCATAAGCGTTAGGCAGCCAGTGTGTTTATAGCCTCACATAGCAATTCCCACTGACTGCATTTGGACACATATTCCACTACAGCCAAAACCTGCCTCTGTAAGGGGAATTCAGGAGAAAAAAGGAGCTTATGTTTTCTTGACATTAATGAGAAGGATCTGGCATTAACTGAAAGTAATTGACAACATTAGGGCAATGATAAAGGGCTGGCCTTGTTGCCAGAAAGACAGATTAGAGGGAGAACGGTTTTTGAGTCCAAGTATTATTCCAGAGGCAAGGAAATGCATCCTCTCTAAATCCATAGGGGTTTATAATGAATCTTCTTAAATTTTCATATTGCTGCACAAAAAACTTTCAGTCTTTGAAACAGTGAACCCATTATTTTTCCCACTGTGGAAAGATATATATCAGGATTATGCTGATCTATTGGTAACCGTTCCATGGTCTGCAGCTAAAGAAAGTTTCTTGCTAAAGAAAATGAATCCATAAACTTGTTACCGTGACGTTGTAAGTTACTGTGTGCCAGCTGAAATGTGCTAACTGGGAGAGAAGATTGCACCAATGGATGAAACATTTCATTTTTTCAGATTGTTTTTTTCTCATGTGCTTTTGTGCTAAATACTTACAGAGGATGACAGTATTTTATGAACTGTAATTCATTGGTGTTCACCCACACCGGCATTTCTGCTGTGCTTGGGCATTTGATTATATTGCATTGACTGAACGGTCCTACATGTACGTAGAACGTTGGGTGCCTTAAGACAAGGACAGGACTATGCAGCTGGAACTTCATCACTGTTTAAGTATGGAGTGTGTGTATAGCAACAGGCCTACTTGAATGGATACTTTAATTTAGAAAATATTTATGTCTATGGAAGTGGGGTAGCTCATCTAAAGACATCATGTTAATAACTGTTCTCTTTCTTACAAATAGGAGTGAGACATTTAAGCAGCTTTAGAATATAATATATTTTTTACCTGTCTCAACTTCGAACTTTTGAGTCACCAAAAGTGTGTGACCAATTTTGACAAAATTGATTAGAATAAAATAATGAAAATATGCAAAATTCCTTACAGAAAAAGAATTTGACCTGGTACTATTTTGGTGTCAGTCTTAAAACCCACACTGACTTCAGTCAGTGCAAGCTGAATTTAGATTAGTATTGGTGATCATTTTGGAACAAAGAGGCAAAATGAACGACAGCAAGTCACGGGGATGAGATTGTATTCACCTCAGCATCCCAGAGGAATGCAGGGATAAAGCAGCTGAGCTACTAGCTGTGGTGTAAAGCCTCTCTTGCAGAACTCCTTGGTTTCTGCCATCTGTAAGGAAGTAAACAGGATGGTAATTTTTAAAGGGACTAGGGAAAATCTAATGAGACTTAGACATGTACCAAGCAGATTTGTTAAAACAGTAAAGAGTAGAATCCGTGGAAAGAGGGATGAATATTATGTATGGAGGAAGAGTCTCATGTCTTTTGTAGTGGAAAGATGTACCTCCTTTTGGTTTTCTTTGCATGTAGCTGCAACAGACCTGGTTGATACAATCCACATGAATTTCCAAGTCTTTTGAGAAAGTTTAGAATAGAATAGATTAGAACTATTTCAGTTGGAAGGGATCTACAAGAATCACCTAGTCCAGCTGCCCTACCACTTCAGGGCTGACCAAGTTAAATCGTCTTATTGAGAGTATTGTCCACATGCCTCTTAAATGCTGACAGGCTTGAGGCATCAACCACATCTATGTGAAGCCTGTTCATGTGTTAGATCACCCTCTTGGTAAAAAAATGCTTCTTAATGTTCAGTCTGAACCTCCCCTGACTGAGCATTGAGCCGTTCCCACGTGTTCCATCACTGGAACAGCACCTCTCTTTGTTGAGTTTCCCTTTAGGAAATTAGGCAGCCAAGGATAAGAGGGAATGCCCTTGTAAAAATAAATAGTTGTTTAAAAGATAGGTAAAAGGGATTAAAATTAGTAACTTTACCCAGGGGTGAGAGGTCTAGAATGTTTTGTGTTGAGTCTGGTGAAATTCAACATATGAATTTATTAATTCATTTATGAATAATGCTCTGTAAAAGTGGGTGAATATTGACCATTGACAAACTTGTACTGATGCTACTAAATTCTTCAGAGTAGTACAGATGAGAGCTGATCGTGCAGGACTGCAGAAAGATATTGCATGGCTGAGGGATTGGGCAGTAAAATAAGATAAAAAGAAATTTAATCCAAAAAGGTGCATATGGGAAATCAACAATCTTGATTTCATACAGAAGAATGATGGACTGAGCTGGCCATTATCACTCACCAATCTATGGAGGATACTGACTACATGGAAAGCACTTCAGTCTCAGAAAGTCCCTGAGCTGCAAATTGGTGAAGGCTGGAGGAGTATTCAGGGTAAGTAGCTTATATGCCTCCCTGTTACACTCTGCTTTAAATGTCTGCTTTTGGCTGCCATTGAAGACAGGATCCTAGCATCGCTGGACCGTCAGTCAGAGACAGGACTGCTGTCTTCTTACTTTCTTATGCTTCCAAAATTTTTTCTCTTTATAGTGTTTACTGTCTGAGCCACTGTGAAATACTTCTCACTTTGGATAAAGAGTTCATTGGAAACAGAAGAAAATATCTCCAGATATATTGGCTAAATCCAAAACATTTGATGGGTTTTCTCTGTGTGTGTTTAGAGGAACATAAAAATGAGATATATTGAACCTGTGGTACTTAGGAAAGTACCACTGTTCTGAACAAGTTACTGTATCCTTAGGTCAAGAGACATGAAACTGCGTTAGGAGTTTATTATAATCTGTCTGTGGAAACAAAAAGATATATTTTTAATTACTTTCTTGAATCATCCAGCATAATGCTTTCTTATATTTTTCTCTTCTATAATTTTAGAGGTATAGTCATGTATGAACATATATTCAGACTCAATGGTTTTGGAGGAAAAGATATTCTTATTTTAAGGGAAAATACCATCCTGTATCTCAGCATCAACAAAGGAAATGGTTTTTGCATGCTATTATTTCTCATTTTGATTATAGAGAACACAGTTAAAATAGAAAAAAGAAATTTTAGAACCGGCATACTGCTTAAGACCCAGGAATTTCTGAATGTGCAAATGAGAACATCCATATGCAAATGTCACCAGAAAATTTCTTGACAAAGTCTTAAAAACATTTATGTGCATTTAAATCCTTGTAAATAAAGACTCATACAATCATAGAATTATGTAGGCTGAAAGGGAGGTTTGGAGATTGCCTGGTCTCAACTCCCTGCTCAAAAAGGACCAAATTCAAACTTAAACTAGGTTGCTCGTGGCCTTGTCCACATGAATTTTGAATATTTGCAAGGCTGGAGATCTCCTGAGCTTTCTGGGCAGTGTCTGACCACTCTCATGGAGAAATGTTCCTCATATTTCTAATTGTTGTAACTTGTACCCATTGCCTCTTGTCCTCTTACTGTGCACCCTTGAGAAAAGCCTGGCTCTGTCTTCTCTGTAACCCACAGCTGTGGACAATGATTACATCCCCTCTGAGCCTTACCTTCCCAGCCTGAACAGCTCCAGCTTTTCCCAGCTTCTCCTCAAAAGTTCTGTGCTGTGACCCCTTGACCATCATGGTGGCCCTCCACTGGACTTGATCCAGGCTGTTTCTTCTACCCCAAACTACACCCCTCCCCACTACCCCACCTAGAAAGCTGTTGGGCATGAAAACCTCGGGATAAGCTGAAATAGGTTTTTCATGTCAAATTTACTGAGTACCAATCTACAGTAGCAAGCCTTGAAACATTTGACCTCCCTACCCTGACGTGTGCAATTTTTAGCACTTATATACCTGCTGAAAGATGGTCACAGATCATATATGTGAATATAGTTTAAACATAACAGCATGTGAATATTATGGAAAGACTATCTGGTCACCTAAAGGTAATAGTCAAAAAGTGTGCACAGATACAGCATATTTTCAAACCAGTTTGATGTCTATGTGGCCACCTTTTCAGAACTGCCTGTGGAAATGCTTTAAGTGGTGCGATAAGGAGCTGGCTTCTAAGGCCTTTTGAAAAACTAGTCCTCTTTACCACCTTACATTGGGAGACAACCTGGTTTTAGCCCCCGAATCTAGAATCTAATGAGGGCTTTCTTTGAATATTTATTTCTCAAATCCTTTTTATTGCTGTTTGCTTGTGCAATGAAACTATTTGAAAAATCAGCCTTGGGCTTATTGAGGTGCTTAAACATATGCCTAATGTAGAAGGTATCCTACGGAAGCCATCTACTTAAAGTCAGGAATGTGTTTGTAATCTGGGAAGAATTAGTCTTCATCCTTTATATTTAATGAGAATATGGATGTGTACAGAGAAGACAGCCCTTTGCTTTTAAAATACCTGGGCTTTTTGTCCCTTGATGTAGCCATTTCCTCGGTTTTCGCAGGATATTCCCTTCCAGAAGTAAATTGTGGCATATTTTTGCACAAATATTCAAGCAAAGATTTCTTGTTTTAAATGTCATTTAATTTGTCAGCTTTATTGCAGAATGGGGAAATGGTGCTGAATGCAGCTGTCACCCTCAGTGCTTGGCCTTGGCATGTTTTCCAGCAAGAATGAATCTTACAGCTTGTCTACCCTCCAGCCTTTAGTTAGCTGGAACTGCTTTTCACCATTATAGCTGCTCAGCTGCAATTAAGAGGGCATCTGAGTATTTGGGAATTCCTTGGACCATTAGTTTGAGCAACTCTAATTATGCTGGGAAAGTTTTGGGTGGGTTTTTTTTTTTTTTCCTTTTAATTATCTAGGAGCAGTTAATTTGAAAGCAAACTGTCTGGATTGTTGAGAAATTTGCTATTTTGTAAACCCAGTATTTCGGTGATGCAGCTTTTACCTAGACCTGTGCAAAACCTATCACTTTAGTTTCAGTGGACTGAGAATTTCCACCATTTCATGCAACTCTGAATGTTTCTCTGGTTTTTGCCTTTTTTTTTTCATTTAAGGTTGCCATAAAATGTACCCTCAAAATACAGGCAGACAAACACACACCCACAAAGCCAAGGATTCCTGTGGCCCAGACCTATGTACCTGAAGTAGATAGGAGAGTGACCACTGATGTTTTTATGAGAAAAACTGCTGATGGTTTTTTTTTTTTCCCCAGAAAGCCTGAAGAGGCTGCATCCTCCTGGTCTGCCCTATTTGGCAGAGTGCTGCTGTGAGCATCTGCAGCTTCTTTCTTTTGCTCATCCGCATCCAGCCCAATACTATGTTGCTGGCCACAGACTCCACTGCTCCTCACCAATCCAAGACTATACAAGTTAAAAGGAAATTCTTGATGTTCAGAAAAGACCGTTTTGCTTTTGATTTTTATAACATGTTTTTTTGTATTCTGCCAAACTGTTTCTGTCCAAAGGCAAGACTTTCCCTTTGATTCTGGTGACTGTAAAGACTTTCGCAGCCTCCAAATGACTACTTAAAGGAGCCTTCCCATTGTCATCAAATAGATTTACATGCAGGGATGCTCATTCTGAAGATGCTGAAAACAATTCTGAATTTTTTTCAAACACTACATTGTAATATTGATGTTTTCAACTTATCTGCTCCTTCCATACTGTTTTTCCCCAGATGAGTTTAGAATTACTAGATTCTTCAGCTATAATATACATATAGAATAGCCATTAAAAAAATAAAGATGCTCTAGAATCACTTGTGGGAACATTTTGTCTTACTATGCTAAATAGCTGTAAACACTGTCAATAAAATCTGTTGTAGATAAGCATACTGAGACCGTTTAGCACATATATTTGTCTTGAATACAATTTATTATAAATTCTGAGTCTTAAAGTTACAGGTTTCTATTAGAAGTCATCAGCCTTTTTTCCGACAGTAGAATTTCCTACAAGTCCTGATTCATTTGTTACTGTTTTGGCGGTCCATTCTGTGCTTTTTCAATGTATAGGTGTCAGATAGCTGTCATTTGAACAAAGCACTAAATAAGCAGTATTAAAAAAAAAAAAAGAGAGAGAGAAAATTTCGACATCAAATGCAAGCAGCCTCTGCCTGTTGGTCTGGTTGCAGCAGGGCAGTCTACATCCACAGCTGCTGCCCAGTCACTGCATAACTACATCAGCAGAAAATACTGGGGCTGGGAAAAGGAAGGCCAGACAGGCTTTCTCACTGTACCCAGGGAATCTTTTCATAAATCCTGTTCTTGTTCTGTTCTCTGTGATCAGTCTAACCTCTGTGGCAGTGCACAAGTGGAGATGAGGGTTTCCAGCTTGAAACTGGAATGCAGTGATTTAAGAGGGATTTTTTTTTTTGTTGTTTTCAGGTGACTGCAGAGTCAACAGCTTTTTGTGATCAACAGAATGATTCCACAGAAGTATAGTTCTGGTCTCCCAGCTCCAGAATAAATGTCTGAATGTTCTATAATTTGTGTCTGTAATGAATATAGACACAATAATGTACTGGGTTCCATGTGTCTAGGTAGTCAGCTGTGGCTAATGACATGGGCTGTGCAGCAGCAAGAACAAAGGAGAATACCAGAGGATCTCCACCTTTACTATAGGGACAGCCCTAGCGCTCAGTAGTGATCAATGGTGTGAAAGACAGGCAACAGTTTATCAATAAATTTGCCCCTACAATGCCAGCATGGGTGTCAGGGACTCATGTTATGGACACTTTGCAGGTGAAAGAGATGAGAGGTGGTTCTCCTTCCTATCTGATGGGCAAGTCAGAAGATAGACAGAGTATGACACATTGCATCTCAGTGACAGGTCAGTTGGACTTGTTCCCCAAAGGAGAAAGCCTGCATTGCTTAGTTTTTGAAGTGTCAAGAAAATGCTCTGAGACATGATTGTGTTGGCAAAGAAAACCTGAAATGCTGCTTCTTTCCTAGGTCAGGAAGCTCATGTCCACCTGGTAGTCAGTGAAAGTGTACCATAACCAGAAGATGATCTGGATATATCCATGGTCCAAGTAGTAGCATTTCATGCCCTGTCAATATGTGACTGCCTTATATCCCTGACATTAAAATCAACCTAACCTGTGCAGTGGTGCATGCTGCTGCTCAGTTACTTACCCCTGCTCAAAGCACTGGGTGTCAAACTTCAAATAAAGCCAGGTCTTTGCTTGGAATTTTTTTTTTTCGGGTAATTTTTATTGCTAAATCTAAAGCACTGCAAAACTAGATGTGTCATCTAAAACAGGCATTTGGGGGCATATTTCATGTATTTCCATCATCTGTTTCAGGACAAAATGCGTTCCCTTCTGGAGTGCACCCATCTCAGTTGACTACACAGGGACAAATCCTGCCGAGTTTAGAATAGCCTCTTAGACAGTTTTGTGTGATGAATCTTATCCTTAGTGTTCTGGCTCTCTGTTTCAAGAAAATGGTGATACAGGAGGCAGGGGCTGAAAAATGTCTAATATCTACTAAGCTCATCCACAGCCTAACACATAAAAACAATTATCCCTATGACCTTTTCCTTTCTGAGAAGGACTCACTGTTGCAGAGAGATAACACTCCTCAGTTGCTGAATGCTTTCAGCAGCAGTTGGGATTTCTGCGCAGCTGGTGGGACGTACACAGCCCTTCCCAGGTTAGGACTTTGGTGATCTCATGCTGCTTCTGACAGCTCAAATAATATCTTGCAATGAAGGGCCAGAAAAGTCTGGAATTGATGTATGAGCAGGTGGAGTGTATAGGCACACTTCCGAGAGCAAGGCCTGTTGTTATGGCTGTAAACTAGATGATTAGACGTTAATCCTAACCTTGTGGGATGTGGTTCACCAGAGGTGCAATTATTTAATTGGTAAACGTAATGGCTTTGGACATGTAAAGAACAGTGCCTTTAGTTATAGAGAGATTATACAAACTACAATGATGAATTTATGCTGTGAACGTAGTCTGTGTAACACCTGAGTCCCGTTACAATGGATTAGATGTTCATTTGTAAGTCTTGTGTTGTCCCTACTAGATGACATGTGTGTTCTTAAAAATGAGCAGTGTTCTTAAAAATGAGCAGTGTTCTTAAAAATTCGCATTTTTCAGCAATCTCTTTCAATTTCTGCTCACAAATAAAGCTTCTTTTGGCCTTTTTTTATAGCAATGCTATAAGACTTAGTTCATGTGCAGAAAGAGTAGAGATCAGCTTATTTTGTTCTTTGCACTTGAGCTTGCAAAAAGAAGTCGGTGGTCTGTCAATAGGAATTATTTCTTTTCTTCTGTTGTATTTAATGCAATTTTTAAAAAGCTCTTTCTCTTTCTCTCTCTCTCTAGCCCTTCTAGCTTTAACTTAATTTTGCCTATTTTATACCAACTTAATGAAACAAGTATTAATCCACAGGCAGTCTTGTTCTATCTGAGTCTGCCCTTTTTTCCTGCATAGGTAACGTAAATATACCCCAAAATATCACAGTTTGAATCATGAGTATAGAAAAACTGGATGTGGAAAAGGGCAGCAAACTTCAGAGGCACAAAAGGCTACTGCAGAAAGCAAGGGAACAATCTCTTTTCCAAGTGGTAGACATGACAAGTAATGAGCTCAGCTTGTAAGAAGACTATAAGAAAACATTTCTAAACATAGACAAAGACTGGGATGCATAGCCTGAGGATGATATTATTGGAGATCTGTAAGAGGAAATTAGCAGGGCACCTGCTAACGACAAGATAGATGTGGTTAACTGGACATCAGGGGCTGAGGTCCCTTCCAGCTCAGTTCTTTGGTTCTGTGATGTAGAGCTTCTTCCTTGCCATAAAATCATTACTAGGCGGATAGTGAAAATGAGTGAAACCTATTGATTGCAGGTGCCTTTGTGGTGCAGTGGCCTGTTTGGGAACAGACAAGAGAAACTAGGATGATGGAGATATGCTAGGCAGCCCGCTGGTGTTGCAGTAGGAGATTGCTCAGTGTGTGCTCTCAGATCCATCTGTGGCTTTGGCTTCTCTTGGACTCTACAGCACCTTCTTAGCCCTGTGCCCAGAGGTTAGGGGATGAGTAATTACATGTTACTGTACGGGTAAGTCCCCATTTATCAAGCAGAGCATTTACTGGATATCAGTGAGCAGATTGCAAAAATGTTTATTTTTTCTGAGCTGGCCTGCTTCTGAATTTTCTGCAGCTTAGATATTATATGGCTCAATCAGCAGATCTAATAGAAGAAATCCGCACAATTAAGATGATAAATTTTCCATGCCACCTGTCTTAAAGTGTATAAAGTATACCTGTTCTGCCATGAATGATTACTACAGATGATGAATCAGCAAGGATGGGCCCATGTTTAACACTTTGGTTTGTGATTTTTATTATAATCTCTGACATGACTGATTATGTTATGGCCTGGAGCAATTTATTGAATTAATGAATTACTTACTAATACATGAGTGTGATTAATTGAGATGCCTATTTGGATCCTATTCTGTGTAATGAAGCTTGAGCACTGACAGGTGCTGCCTGTGGGCCTGAGTCTGTCTTCCAGGAGGTAATGGGAAGTCATTGAGATAATCTACACCAGCAAAGGCTGCGGGACCGTGTTGAGTAAACTCCCATGGAGAAGGTATTAGGCACCTCTTTATTCAGTGGCCTGTAAGATTTACAGCCATGTAGTTCCTGTGAGTGAAAACATGCTGTCCCTTCCTACCATGTTCTCTGCCTTTTCCTCCTTCAGCTCTTACTTTTTCTGTGTACTTACTGTGATTTATTGCCACCACCTGCGATGATAAGTCAAGAGTGGCAGGATCTGGGTGGAAAGCTGGTGTGAAATTAGGAGCCACTTTCCTGACCTTGTAGTGCCTGTTGAGTTGTTATAAATGCTCTGCTAATATTTGTCCTGGAACGTGGTTTTTTTCTAGATTGATACATTAATGTTATGAGTATAAACAGCACCTGTTAGATGGTGACTCTTTCTGAGATAAATTTAAGCAGTGACTGGCAGAAACTGAACACCCAAATATGAAACCCTCTCCTCAACTCTGGCAGCAGGTAGGGGAGCAGAAAAGGAAATCTTAGTTGTGTCAGTTGTGGTGTTTCTGTCCGTAACATCGCTTGCCCTGAGTGTGCAGCAGGAAACATGGTAGCTGGATGGACAGAGGGGATGGCAAGGCAGTACATTCCAGGATGGTCCCCATCATGTTACTCCTTCTCAGCATGACCCACTGAGCCCAGGCTTTGCCACCTTTTGGGTGGTAGGTGTCTGTGAATGAGAAGCTTTCTTCCAGCTAAATTGCTCCCCATGGAGAGTGAGATAATCCAAGAAGTCAACAAACCAGGTCGTACTGTAGGAAAGTTGTAGGCTTGATACTTTCCCTCATAGTGGGTAATTTAGGCCTGCCTTGGTCGAGGTGAATGGTGTAAAGCTATTTGAAGGAGGAATCCGGCTTCTGCATGCTTTGCTTGTGTGGTTTGTGGGAACTGAAGAGCGAGAAAGGCTCCCTGGCCTAATTTTTGTTCCAATGTGGAGGATGTGTGTATGGATCACTGCTGTTTTGCTGAGGAGCTGAGTTCTGATAATGGCTAGAAAGCCACAGAGCTTATTGCTCCACAGAGCAATATACCTTTTACTACAAAATGGGCTATTAGCACTTGTGGCACAATAAAATTACTGTCTTTTCTAGTACAATAGCTTAACTTCTCAGTTTTACTCTTTTTAGAGTTACCAAGCTAACGCTAGTAGAGCTAACTGTCATTGAAGAAAAGGATGCCAGTAGGGCTGCTGGAGAGGTGATACAGAGTGAGGTTGGTGGTAAAGCAGCAAGGCATACTTGAGGCATAAGAGTTGTGTCAGTGGGCAAGTGCATTTTGATTTAGACTGAGAAGGCTTCTCTTCTACTGAACACCTTTTCTTAGGATGCTTCTGGTGATCCATTTCCATGGCAGAGGCTTTTTAAGCCTTCTTGATGCTCTGGCCTTGGTGCTCCAGTCATAGGTACTCTGTGCAGTAGTGCTTGTCTTGCTCTGCTGGCAAAACAGACCCACAAATACCTATGTCATGCCCGAGCAGTGGGTCTGACACATCTTGGAATTACAGCATATAAAAAGCGGTTGTGAAGGCCCTTTCAGGCCAGGACTCCAGAGCTGAGCATAACTCCCAGTGAATTACATCGTGAATTTCTGCTCAGCAACCCCTTTCGCCTACTCTGGCCAAATCTGAAGACACAGTTCTGTAAGTCTGAATGGCCTCCCAGTTCACCTACCTGGCCTTTGAAGGAGAAGCATTGTGAAATGGGATTGGAAATGTTGGGGCCAACATGCAGAGTAGGTCAGTGAGGATCCCTCCAAATAGTCCCCTAGGGCAGCTGGGATTCACTGAGGATAAGTAAGCCTGTCTGTGTGACTCATGGTGGCTGTTTGGGTTCCTGTCTGGCTAACAGGACTTAACAATTCAGACTGTGCAGCTGTTAATGAAATGATCTCTTGAGAGAAGCTTTGCATGTGAGGGATGCTTATTTTGTGTGTATAATTTGTAAGGCCATCATTAGCTTTTTTCTTGACCCCTATTCCCAGGATGGTGAAAAACAATTTCATTTGCAAATAGTAGATTTCAAGGTCTATGATTTGAAAGATCTTATTGAAACAGTAATGCAAATACTGTGCACTGTCTCTGTGGCCCAGGGCTTTCACGGTAGCTTTCTTATTGTATTAGTGCCTTTGAGTATTTTCTTCTTTACTGATTCCCTGCAATGGAGATATTGACAGAAGGATCCCTTTGAGTCTTTCAGTTTGCCTGACTGTGGAAAAGAATAGAGAAAGGTATTTGGAGAAGAAGAGTGGGAATAATTGTTTTTTCTATTGGTGCGATGTATTGTACAACATATTTTTTTCACTCTTACCCATGTGATATAGACATTCTGCAACATTGGGGCTGAAAAGAAAGATTTAGCTAGTCAGAGAAAGCAAACCCAAAGTGCATAATCTGGAGGAAAATGAACAGAAAATTATACCCAGAGGTGTGCAGTGGAGTAGGATGGCAGTCAACTGCATGAAGTGTGTGGCCATCTGTGTTTGTAGCGGCTTACGTGTCCTTTGAAATGGATATATGGCTAAGTGTAATCACTTAGTCTGTGTGGATGACCAAAGGTCTTGGTCAAAAAAAGTTTGAAGTCCTAACATCCTGCAGCTTAAATGAAATACTCTGTACCATTATTAAGATTTTTAAAAGGTCTGTAGTAAAACAGAAGCATCATTTTGAATAGAAGTGTTTTGTGTAAATAACGTCACATAATATCTGTGATTTGGGTGTTGCTCTTGTTGGACCATTAAATGACTTGACTTCCCATTAAATCATACAGTATTTCAAAATTTTGCCAATCATCTCAAGCATAGATGAAATTTGTGAGATGGAGTTCAGGAAACAAAGTGTATGTGAGGGAATACAAAGAAGTAGAAAAGGAAGGAATGTTTGAGGACAAATAGTACTCTAAACTTTGTTTATATCTGAAAGACCTGTCCATGAAGCAAGGCTGGGCCTGGGTTTTGAAGGCATCATTAGCTAGCAGAAGCCATTTTGAGGTTTCTAGTAGGAAGATGTTGGATGAGGAGTATGGAGTTGGTCTGACTGAAGATCGAGATTTCTGGATCGTGTTTCTGAAGGACGGTTGTGGTAGGATCTAGGCTGTGCTAGGACAGTATCAAAATGCCCTGTGCACTAGAAATTATGATAAATCAATGTTTCAGAAACCAGATGCTTTTAAAATGAGTGAAATTCGGTCATGCTGTCAGCAGCTCAGAGTAGCTAACATCCTTGTCAGGTTTATTGCTGTCACCCAACACCTGCTTGGGACTCTAGTTAGAGCTTGCCTCCCTGAACTCTGGGGCTCCTGAATCCACAGCAAAAAGCCATGCTGATCTGACTCATTAGTCCAGAGCTGGACAGCCTGGAATGCAACTCAGCTCCTCTCCTGAGGCTGTCCACCTCTGGGGTTTGATTCAAGCCCTTCAGTGGGAACCCTGACTTGTATTTGCCAAAAGTTCATCATCCTAGGATATTGCAGCTACAAGATGTTGGCCCAGTGGGATGGCATTTACATTTTGAAACCTCCCTAGAGCATAGTCCATGTAAGTGCCATGTTACTAACTTCTGAAGGGCATTCAGAGCTAGATGCCATTGTGAAGCCTGAGTGCCACAAAAGAGTGGTATGAGACAAAACCTTTTGATTTCTACTGCTTTGTCATGTAAAAACACGAATAAGAAGATAAACCCCATGATTTCTGATGCTATCATTCTGCTGTATTTCTCATACATTAGGCACAAATGCAAAGCATGCACAGCTTTGCAGTTTGCAGTAGTACTTGGATCCTCATCACACTGAAAGAGGTGATAAACTGCAGAAAAGCCACTGAAACATGTGACTTGACCTACCTTAGCTGAAGTCAACAAAAGTGGCAAGAGAGAGATGGAGAGGGAGAGCTGAGACCTCTCCAGAGGTGGTGCCTAGGTTCTGCTTCCTCTGCTCTCCTGGGGCTTTCCTCAGCATTGTGCTTTTTCCAAGCTCTGAAGTGCATCTATGCTTTAAAAGTCCTACAGAGCCAGAGGCATTTCCCCCACCTTGCTTTTATTGATTTTACTTCACATGCTGATGTTGCTTTGCAGAAAGAAGTCCTCTGTTGCAGCCTGTATCAGAAGGGGGAGCAAAACCCAGTGTCAGCCGCAGCATCTGGGCTGAGTGCTCGAGAATCAAATTCATTCTGCTTTCATGAGCGATTCTGCTATGTAAGTTAAGTGGGATATATTACTTCCAATGGTCGTGGGTTACACACACCAGAGTAAATGGCATGGAGAAACTGTGGAATAGCTTTCTGTATGATCAAATACTGTTAAAGATCAGAAAAACCAATGGAGACCAGGTTGTTCAGGCTTACAGTTAGAACTTTCTCCTTTCAACTGTGCCTGCGCCCTGTGGTGTTCAGAAGCCTTACCAGATCTCTGAGTAGCAAAACACTTCCTCTGCTCTCCCCCTTTTACTCTGGTTGTATGATGTGTAGTGGGGTGGATTATGGGTGTCTCTTGGCTCAAGCTCTTGCAACCCCCCTGTCCCTTCAAGGAGGTTCAATCACAATCCTCTCCTGAGAGAGGGCCTGAGACTTCCCAAAAGAGGACCCTTCCTTGCAGGCCAGGGGAGAACACCTGGCTGAGGTAGTGAACAATGTCCATTCATCATCTGCACCGTGACATTTATTCACAGAGCTCAGGATACCTGATTGAGAGAAATCCAAGCCCAGATTTGCCAACCCTGTCGGTCTCACACAAGGCTGCAAGCCTCTATGTCCTCTCAGAGATTCACAGGAACGCTGTTTGGAGAGAAAAGAGCATCTCATCACAGCACCTGATTGTGCTGCATAATAACAATATCCTGTGCTTCAGGGAACGCCCTTCTTCCCAAATGTCTGTGAAATGACTGAATGAACTAAAAGAGCTGTATTGCAATCAGTCAGGGATCACCGCTGTCTGATAGCTCTGCAGCATCTGCTCTAATTTTGTGTAGCACCCTTGATCTCTGCAGGTAAGCATGGAAAGAGAGTAACAGACCTGGAGAAGAGGAAACAACCTTATCAGAAGAGGTAGATTTCTTCGATGACAGGTACAGCCCAAATGTGAAGAATTAGGAGAAGGGGGAAGCTGAGACCTCTTTTTTTCCCCCCTAGACAGGCTGTGTTTCAGGGGTGGGATGTGATCCCTCAGCCAAGGGAGGGTACAAACCTGGCTACTTTGACTGAAAATATACTGCACAGTAACACACAGCATCCTTGGGTGCTGGCTCTCTGATTGCCCATGCTGCCATGCTTGCCATGCTGCTTAAATACCAGCACACTCCCTGACTGGTTTGGCCTGTGCCAGTTAGTCTTTCTGAGATGCTGCCCAGTCAGTCTGTGAGACAGCTGGTAGCAGTGGCCATGTCCAAAAAGCAGCAGCGTTGTGTTTGCACCAAGTTTCTCTCTCTGCACTTCAAGCAGCCCTCCACTGCTATTCCAGCAGGCCTTACACCTTCAGACACCCTGCTATGCCCCCACACCATCTCCCAGGCACACAGTGAGTACTTTTGACTTCATGGCATAGGAAAGGCACTCTGATTTCACACCAAATTTCACACCCACAGGCTATGCACAGATCTCTCTGTATTCCTAGTGCACTGACTTTAATTCTTCTCATCCCAGTAAATACGAATCTCTTCTGTTTCCAGAGTCATGATGGTCCAATTCAGTTGTTTGCTCTCTTACAAACCTATATTTACATACTGGAAAAAGTGGAGCAGATTTGAGCTGGTGGATAGGAGTTCTCTCATTCTTGAGTCTTTTAATCCTAGAGAGCTTTCACTCTACCTTTATTGGAGCAAACTAAACATTTAGTTTTTCACTTACCAGTGTTGGGTATGTGTAGTACCCTTTACTGAATCTATAACATGGGTGAAGAAAAGGAAACTTCAGCTATTGTACAATTCATGGCATCCTTGCAGTACTTCTTCTTCTCAATCTGTGTGTGTAATATTTTTCTCATGTTTACATTGAAGATTTTCTTGTGGTCTCCTTTCTGGTGTTATTACAGATAAGTAAAATGCTATTGCAGAACATAAGCACAGCTCGTAAAGTGCTGATGAGCTTTTGTAGCTGCTTCTTTCAGACGTGTGATGGTCACCCTCTGAACTCCTCACCAAGTACAGAGGAACTCAGAACTGTGAAGTATCTTCTCAAGTGCAATTTCTTTACAATTAGTTTCATCTTCACCATCTTCATTTACTATTGTCATCATTCCTGACTTGCAGGGCAATGAAACAAAAGGGGGACCTTTCCAAATAGCCAGCCATCATGTTTACTTGTGAAACTTTTGTCCTCTCTGGTGGGCAGTGCTGTGCAGAAATATGCAGTACCCCAGGCCCTTGTCTGAGAGCTACCACTGTGTCCTGGTTGCTGTCTCTGCAAGGTACCTGTGCTTCTGTGGTGACAGCAGCAGGCACAGGGGCTCAGTGTGCTCCCTCCCTGCTGGATCTGAGGGACCTGACTCATGAATTTCCTTTTATGCTGAGATATATTTTGACTTGCAAGTATAATATATGGAGAAGGATGGATGAGTATTAGTAGGGGACAGGCTTTTCTTGAAGTCCATAAATGGCAAGATTGGTTTTGCTCTTGAATTCCTGTTCTTTAAGAAGAACTCACAAGATAGTTTCTGTGTGGCAGTGCCCCATGTGTCATTCTCTATCCCCGTAGAACAACTTGTTTTGGAAGGCGTATCCACAGGAACTAATAAATCAGTCCAAAATGCACCTACTGCTTCACTGGTTAGTTGCAGCACCAGGACATCATCTTGCATTATCTCCACCCAAAGTGTGCTACCCGAGGTAGGGAGCTCAACTTGTTACCAGTGCCTTCTTCACTTGAAGTTATCAGCCTGACCTTTTAATCACCTTTACTAGCAGACATTTAGCTGCTCACTGCTGATTCAGATGCTGCTGTCTCAGCTGAGAATACCCTGCTTTGTGAGTCATGCACTGTCTCTACAGGCAAACTTGCTTAAAGGGCATGGCTGAGTGTTGGCTGTTTCCGTGCTCCTTCAGCATCATGCTGCCAAGCGAATTGGAAAGTGTCAGCAAACATTGCATCGTATATAATGATTTTCCTCGTTATCGCTTTATCAATCAGCATTATTCTGTGATTCCATTTCATATATGTGGTTGATGAAGAGGTGAACAAGTCCTTCCCAGGTGATCTTGCGATGGGTAGCACTGATGTGTCAGATGGTGAGTCATCACACGTTTTTTTCATTTTGTTAGGTTAGGCTGCATTTTTCTAAGTCCTCCAAGTGGCCATAGCTGCTTCCTTGAGTGTCTGACTTTAGAGAAATGTCAAGATCCATAAATAGGCATCGCAGATGAGCAGTACATAAGTAGCACCTATTTTTTGTGTTAACATCTCTGGTTCCACTACTCATTAGTAGTCAAAAGGTAATAGCTTTCAGTAATAGGAAAGGTTGCATCTTTGTCAGACTGCTAGTGGAAACATTTTTATCTAGAAATCTATACCTGTGTATAAAATATTTATGTATGTATACACACATACGCATTTATGTCTGTGTATAAATATATATATTTTATCATAAATGGATGTCCTGGGTGCATCAATCCTAAACATTCATGGCAAGGATGGGTGTTGCAACTACCACCCTGAGAACAGAAATATTTTGAAAAATCTGTTGAATTAGAACAGCTTATAAACCAATGATGCAATTTTCCAAAACTGTATAGAGGAAACAGTGACGGAGTGTATCATCCAATGAACATGGGTACTTCTTAAAAATTAACTCCTGTAGAATAAGGTGCATTTTTTTTTCCATCTTGTAATTGTCAGACACCTAATTTTTTGACACTTCCTGTATAATTATAAAAATTAGTCTGCTATAACCTTTGTGTACATGAAATGTGATCAATCTGCCGCCAGTCACAGTAGTCTTTGTTATAGAACTATGCATGACAAATTTGATCCCTAAAATGTTCTGTGTTTTTGCTAAGAAGCATTGGCTCTTATTTCAGGGTGTGATTTGCTAAATCAGATTTCATAGAGATCTAGTCATGAATCTGGCTATGAATTGCTTTCTGGTTTGGTAAAATTTTCAAGCTTGTTGTTTTTTTCTAGAGAGGGATTTGTGTTTTGATTTTGGTTTTTTTTGTAAATGTATCCAAAATTTTGATGGTTCATTTCTTGCATTTCAAAGAGAAATTGGCAACTTCTGTTGGCAACAGCAAGTGTTAACACCAGAGAAAAAGGCAAATATTTGTAAAGATGTATAAAGAATTATGGTTCTTTAAAAAATGTGAAAGATTTGTAGGAAGTCTTACTGCTGAAGACATGTGAGGCTACTTTCCGCAATGGTACCTGAAAGAGGTCATCTGTCCCTTCTTTTAAGCTTGCTTGGGATCTAGTTGGTTCTTGCTATTCCATCAAATATGCCTGGTAAGCTTTACCTTTGTATGAAATAATAAACTCCTCTCTCCTACAGCAGAAGCAGCTAGAATGTAGCAATGTCTTGTTTAACTATACAATCGAGGCCACTAAAAAGTAAGTGCTTCCCTACCAGTGAGGGGAACCTGGCCCAAAGCTGGGTGAGGAGCAGACTGCAGGTTCAGTAGGACTTGTCTGGTGACTCTCTGGTGCTATGTGAGTCAGTGTCAGTCTGGGGGGAGGGTGGGTAGGGGAGTGCTGCCTCTGTGCCAGCTCGCTGCCTTCCTCCTGTGCTTCTCTGGCCCTCCGAGGAGGGAGTGGGGCAGGGAGAGGAAGGCTGTGACATATGGGCAGCTTGCTGTTTTTCTGATTATGAGCTTAGCTTCAGTTTTCTGGAGTTTAAACTTGGGTACAAATGACCTTAGCTGTGCAACATGGCTGTTCGGAGCATGCAAGTTTGGTCCCTGCTGTATGGTACCATCTGGAGAAGACTCACCAACTCCTTTGGCTGTAGAGGGAGGCTAGGCACATCCAAGGTTAGACTGTATGAATATCCTCTGGAGATTTTTAACCCCAGATAGTACATTATGGTTATTAAACCTGTGTCATGCAGCAGGGGCAGAGCAAAAGGGCTTGGCCAATAATTCTGCATTGGGTCCCTGACTCTTGTTTGGGACCTGGCATGTCTTCTTTTAAAAAGAAATCCAGCATCTATTTAAAGACTGCAAGTGATGAAGAATACTCCACATCCCTGAGTAAGCTGTTTCAATGATTAATTACCTGCTCTGTTAAAAGTTCACACCTCATTTCTAATCTGAATCTGTCTAGCTTCAGCTTCCCAGTGTTGGCTTTTTAATAGCCAGGAGAAAAAAAGACATGAGATCCATCTGTGTCTCGGAGCAGCCCCTTGTAAATTGTGACCAAGCCACCTTTTAACCTTCTGTTAGATGAACTGTACATATAAAGATACCTTTCACTGCAAGGAAAGCTTTTAATTTTTTTTCTTTCATGACTCCAGTCATTTTTGACCTTCTTTCTTGGGTTATTATCTCCAGCAAGGTGACTTGGATGAGTGCAGTAGCTTTGCACACTATTCCTGGGTCCTTGGTGTTTCCAGAATCCCTCCCTGAGGGGTTTGGAGCCAGGTGCCTGAAGGATCCCTTGGAATCAAGGAGCCAGGCCACAGAGCACAGGGCCTGGGACTCTTAAGAATGACTTAGACCTTGGCAAACCCACGGAGATGGAGATAGTTTTTCCTTTTGCCATATGGGAATGAGGATTATTTCCCATTTTTTCTTGCAGAATAGCTTTTCATAGATTTGATGAAATAGTTTTGTTCCATTTCAGAGCAGAAAACGTTTGCCACAGAGCTGGCTCTGATGGATTCATGCAGACATTTTGTCCACTGAGTCCTTTGCTTATGGGTGGGAGAAACCTCAAAGGTTTTCTGGGCAGTGGAAGAATATTGACAAGGTCTTTAATGTGCTCTTCAAAAATATGTTTAATGTGCAGACACAGAGAGTTTTATGCATAATTGTGGAAAATAGGAACATCAATCCTTTTCATACTCAGGCTTGTCAAGTAATTGAATGTCCTCAAGCAGACATCATCAACGTAAAGACACAAAAAAATGTTTTGGTCTGACAGATATTTATGTGGGGTGATACCACCCCCCCCCCCCCCCCCCCCCCCCCCGGGTTTGGTGACTGTGACTTTAGCTAAAAAGAGCCAGATGATAATTTCATTTAATATATTTTGACTAAAGCATGCTAGAATCTTGTATGTAATTGTGGGAGTTGCCCATGTTATAGGGACCTGCACTTGGGTTTTGCAATGGGCTGGAAGAAGGAAGATGATATGCAGGCTTCAGCTATCACATGATTATCCTGGACTGTACATGGCCACGTCAGGCTGCATTTTTAATGCTGTTTTGACCTGAGCTCAGAAGTTTCAAGGTGGCGGGGCATGGCTACACGCTCCCCATGGGCCTGCAGTGAGCACACACTCATCTCATGCAGAAAACGCAGTCTGCTGCACAATTTTGGAACTGTTTCCTGTGTGAGATAGTGGACAGGGTATGCACTGATATTAGCACTTCTTTGACACCTGACTGTAGTAGATACATAGCTGCTATGTTACCCTCAGCTTCATGTCACCAATTATGCAAATTATGTCTGAGTTAGCTCAGATTTGGCAAGTAATTTGTGCATATTGATGAACTTCAGGTGAGAAAACTGTGTGCTTTTGTGCAGGTAGAAAACTGTCAGCCTCATTGAATGTCTTTATACAGCTGGGTTGCTCTCACGTTCTGTTGCTTGTCATGTCCTGATCTCAATGGCTGCTCTGCTTTGAGTAAGCCAGGTAATGTTTTATCCATTCCTTCCCCTCTTGACCCTTCTAGTTTATTGGTCCGTGCCAAGTGTCTTGATGGAAATAAAAAAGAGATGCATGGACCTAAACTGATAAAACTAATTTCATGTTAGGGCTCTAAACATATGCTATTTGTAGAGCAGTGGCATACAAATCAGTGATTTGTAATTGTTAAGCTGGTTGACTTACTAAGGGCGTTCTGGTGTAAGAGGTGCTTAGCTCTGTGTGTAAATACTTGATTTTGAGTTGTGGGGTTTTTTTTTTTAAAAAACTGCTGAGGTATCTAGCCTTCCAATAAGTGCTACTTGAAAGTGGATCATTAGCACAGCTCTATTTTGCAGTCCAGAAATAAGTAACCTGTAGGCAGAAGCAGCTGCTACCGATTGACCTATTACTTGCTGTACCAGTGAGTTCCAGAGGACTTTTAAAACAGCATTAGATATTGGCCTGATTTCTCTTGATTTGTTGAGCAGGCTGTGGGTGAAGCATTGATTTTATATAGCAGAGGCAGCCACAGGCTGGATACTTTTACTCTGAAAGTCATTGTGACAGAGAACATTAGATTTGACCTGTCATGATGAAACCCTGACTTCTGTTCCCATGCAGGTGTGAAAAGCCCTCTGGTAACGCTTGCAAATTGCAAAATATCAAGAGCTGCCTGAGGAAGAGGCGAATACTAAAGTCGTGTTCTCCTGACTGGCAATTTGGTACCTAATTCAAATGGTTTTCATTCCCTTGTCAGTGCCTGAGATTGTATCTGAGCCTTGTGGAGAGGTGACACCTCTGTCAAATGCACAAATCTTGAAAGGTATGTGAAGTCTGACAGCCCTGCAAGGCTTGCACCTTTAGAGGAACTGGAGCTGAGCATGTCATCGCCAAATTCACCCTGGGGTGAGGGAGAAGGAACCCCTGGGGACATTTGGCCAGAGCCCTTCTGCAGTTTGTTAACATTGTGTCTTAGTGTCAGTGCACTGCACATGGCACATGGCTGTTTTCTGCAAATCCCCTTGGATCTCCTTTACGCATGGAAGTGGCGACCACATGAACAGGCCAATCTTTTTGTCAGAGTCCGTCTGAATTGATTTTTGTGTTGACTGCAAACTGGGCCATGCAAACACAGCACATTTTGTGTGCTGTGATGAAATGGCTTTATCTATACATGTCCAGATGTATATACAGAGATGCTAAACTTAATTTTGGACTGCTTATCTGGAAAATGGTGTTTGTGCCTGGAGAAACAGGTTCCTAAGTGGAACTGTGAAGTCCACAACGAACCAAAAGCGAGGATTTAGGATATCCCTCCTTATGGATATTTCCACAGCTTGTCTCTTTGTGCCCACTCTCTGAAGCATGTCAAGCTACCCTTTTTCTCAGATTCACCAGTGCACCAGCACAAGGTCAAACACTTCAGAGGTGTGAATATGTGCTAGAAGAGATTTTTGGGTTGATTATAGGAACTTAGGCTGCTTAAGTTTGCTGCTGGGCACCTCAGAGCTGAATGAAGACACTACAGTGTCATCTCAAGGGGAGACATGTATACACTGTAAAGGCTGACTGTGAAAGTAGTGGTATGAGGGTCAGACATGGCTTGAGTTCTTCAAAGCACTTCCTCTGCCTGATCTGCAGTATGCAGAGGAGAACTGCTGTCAGTTCAGGAGACACACCTCACTGCTGTCATAGGCAGCTTTCTGTTCACGTGATGCACCTCTTGCTAGCTCCACACAGTGGGTAAATCCCCACTTGCAGGTCTTTGGCTCCAAGCTTACCATTCTGCTTTACGTATTCCAATCAGCGTGTCTCCAGTGCCTTCTCTTGGCTCAGTGAGGTGTCTATCATGATGTATGGTGGTGTCTCAGTTTTGAGACAATATTGTTGCCACAGTCCCTCTGGCCTGAATGCCAGGTCCTGTTTAATGGAGCCAAAATGCTGAGTGGTTGAAGGAGCTGTTCTTGTATGCATCTTTGCTCTCTGCTACCTGATAAGTTCAGGCATTTTTGTTTTGTTTTGTTTTGTTTTGTTTTGGGGCTGAGCCTCATGGTTGGCTCTAAAAGTAAGTGACAGGAACATACAATGGGCACTTCCTTTTTTAATCCTTTCCCGTAATCTCGTGAAAGAAGGGAGGTGGTATTGACTACAAGTAAGTTGTTGATTTAATGTGAGTGAATAGAGAACTGATGACTGAGGAGGAGATGTTAGCCACGCCCATTAAAAACTCTTCATTCATTTCATACCCATTTAATCCTGGTGACCAGTGTCTGCTGCCAACAGAGAACAAATCTGTTAAAGGCTCAGTGTTGTCATCTCTTCCCTTCTGGTGTGATGTATCCACCATAGTTCTCATCCTGAATTGTTCTGGCAGAACTAGGGCCAGACTTGTTCCTCATCCCCTCTTCTTACCCTGTTGCTCCTAAAATGCTTTCAGGCCTTTATTGGTCATCGCAAAGAAGGACACGTATTCACACTGTTATGAAGTGAGAGATAAAAAGAAAGGAAGGATATACCTTTCAAAACTGTCTGTAGTGTGAGCTGACAGTGGCAGCCAGCAACACAGAGCCGAGGAGGTGTATTTTGGCCAACTAAGCCACTTTTCTGTGAATCACCTTCCCTTTTTCATTCAATCCCATTCTGCTCCAAGAAGCCATCAACAAACTCAATAACTCAACAAAAACAAACCATATATCTGCTCGAGAACAGACCATTAAGTCTGTAAGATCCCACTTGTGAGCTGTATAACTATGGATTCATTCCATATAGTTAGAGATCTTGCCAAAGACTTTTCAGAAGTGACTAATGATTCTGTGTGCATCAGTTTTTGGCACCTGAACACCCGCCTCCTGAAAGTCTCATCCATTATACATACTGTTATAGAACAGGCAATGCAGTCCTGCCTCATCAGGGCAGCACTCTGGTTTCCAGGGGGAACAGATTAAGCCTTTAGGCTTCTTGGTCCTTGTGTTTGCCCAGAGCATGCCATAAATAGCATTACTACAACGTAGAAACGCTCAAAATTCATCTGGATATCTCTATAGCCCTTATGGTAAATTCAGTGTTAGCATAGTGCAGAATTAGAACAGACTTTCTTTTTTTTTTTCAGCAGAACTGGTAAAATTTTATCTGCCATTTAATTTTAAAAATATCCCTTTATCTGAGTTGTTTGATACATATTTCTCTGGGTTGTTTGCATAAATTTAGCTATTAAGAATAAAGAAGAGTGAGTTGGAAAAACCCAGAACAATATTCCTTGCTCATCCCTCTTTCACCAGCAAGCCAATGTTGTTTTGTACAGCCATTTACTGCATGTTTTTCTGAATACCAGCACTGCTGAAATGATTGGGAAATCCACTGCTGTGATTAGCAGAGGCAGGAACTTAGATCAGGTGCTTTGAACCCTCTTTGGCAAATGCAGATATTTTGATATTCTGCCTTGACAGAAATGAATGAATCTGACCCGTCTTCCTCTGTTCCAGCTTTACTACCAAATCCAGATGTAGGGCTGGAAAGTCGATGACTTCAGCAAACCCCTCTGCATGCCAGGAAACCTATGGCTTTGGGTTGCCTGCTGACCAGCCTGGCTGCTGTTACTGCTGCTGCTGTAGACAAGGCCCATGGGTGTGTGCTGGAAGCTGTTACCTCCCAGCAGCATCTGTATTGACACTGAACACCATTGCTTCCCCATGATCTGCAAGCTTTACAACCATGTCCTATCTTCTAGACTTTCCTTGGTGGGAGTAAACTCGTGATGCATCCTTCTTCCCTAGGGCTGTGTAATGCAGTTTTGCCTGTACTGGGGAGATGCCCTGATACCTCACTGCCTGGTGTGAAACTGTGGAGCCTGGAAGTCATTGTCCATTTTGCAGCAAAGAAAGTCTTGTGCAGCAAGAACATTGTTACATTAAGCAAAAGATCATCAAACATCTCAGAATGGACATCACTAGTTAGACCTCTTACATAAATTTAATGAGGAATGGCCAGTGGTTTTGCAAAGACAGTTGATAATTACCAGCAGAGCTTGATATTTCTGCTAATGAATGAATACAATTTATTGTACTCTGAAGAGGACCTTCTGTGTAGAGAAGCCAATTTCACTTTCAGTTCCATGTGGAAGATAATACCCAGCATTATTTCTAGATACATCTTAATTCAAAGTCAGAGATAATTTCAAATATAATTCAAATTCTTGCAAATCTTTGGTCTTCTGCCTGGCCAAAAATACAGATATTTACTCTGCGATTAAGCTGAAAGCGCCCCTTCTCTGTAGAAGAGTTGTTGCCCTTTAGGGGGATAAGATTTGAGTTCTGACTATCATTAATTCTTTTTCTAGACTCCCTCCAATGAAATACATTTGAAAAACACACACATTGTACTTTTTCCTAGCCACATGTCCTGCTATACTCGGCACCTTGTGTCTGGTCTCTCATCTCCCTTATGGAATTGTGGTGTTTCACTGATAGCTTAATTCTCATCCTCCCTTCAGTACAGGGAACAGAAGGAAACTCTTCTAAAAGGCTATATTATTGTCATAGAATTATTTTTTTGTTGTTGTTGTTCAGTTATTGATATTCAGAAAGACCCCAAGCCTGATGGCTACAAAAGAATTTAAAGTTCAATGTAAACAAAATGAATGTTTCAGTGGGAGGAATATTGTAATTGGAAGTGGATGAAAACCTATTAGATCATTATGGAAAAAATGACTGTCCTATGCTCTTGCTAAGCTGCTCGCTATTTATACCAGCTGGTGAACTGCCCTTGCTGGGATCTCAAATCTATTGAAAAGCAAAGTCTAAGAAGTCTTAGCAAAGCATGAAGTAGACGACTGTTCTTATAATATTTGAGATAAAAGTGTTAAAGTTTTTAAAAACTCCATTGACTTTTGATAAAGATATCTCTCTTTACTAGACAGTTAACATTTAAAACTTTTTTCTGTGTTTGGGTAGTTTTATTTTTGTATATGTTTCCATTGCTGCCATGTTCAAGCACCATCGTTGACTTTTTAAAATGCAATGATTTCCTTGAAATTCCTGTGGGCCCACACTTTTATAAGCTTTGTTGCACAACATTTATGTGTAAGGACAATTTTGATTTATGATCCTTTAAAGCAAAATAAGCCGTATTTTTCTGATCACATACTGGTTGTTACTGCCTGACTATGTCTACTAAATGGGTAGATTTACTTGACATTCCATGAAATGAGGCAACTAAGCAGAAAATGGCATTTTTGGCTCTACAAGTTAAAAAAAAAACCCTTTCTTTTTATCTTGAAATTCCTCCAAAGCAAGGACTTGAACCTTGTCTTTTTCTGTGTGAGGACACATCTTTGACTCTGGCTGGGAAGTCCTGGCTCCTCCTGTGAAGTTCTGTGACAAAGCATCACTGTCTCTTTTTTGAATGTGAGGTACATAATATGGTTGCACAATGTCGGCAGAAGAGTTGTCCCAAAAGAATATGTCCATATCATTCAAATTAATGTTCTCATCCAGATGTGGCTAGTTGGTCAGATCTCAAAACAATTGCTTCTTGTCAAGATAATGTATCTTTTCTGCAAGGCTTTGTCACAGAACCATCCTGAATGTCTAGCTTCCAGGAGTGCAATTTCATATTTCTGAGGGTGACAGATTATAAGGAACCTAGATGTGAAGCTAAATTTTTTTTCCTTTTCTTTTTTCTTTTTTTCAGTAATGAGGATTAGCTAGAGGAATCAATGACCAAGGGGAATGATGGATTTGCCATCCCTTGATATCTTCATAGCCAGTCTGTGTGCCTTTATGAATGGTAATCAAAGAAAGGTTAGTTGGGTCTGTGCAGAGGGTAGTCCTTTGTGGCTTGTGTTATGACTTGGCTGAGCAGAGCTGCTCAAAGTGCCTCTCCTGACCCCGAGATCCAGGAGCAAAGGACAAAACTTCCTAGGGAGGTATATCTTGTCCCATGACTGGAGTGTCACTTTGCTGGCATAGTGCCACCAATGCCTGGCAATGGACTGTGGGGGCAGTGCCACCAAAGTCTCTTGGTGTTCAAGGGGAACAATGCCCAGCTGTTGGGGACAGCACTGGAGGCTCTTGGACTAGAGAAGTGAGATGAGCCAAAGGACTTTGTGCACCTGTGACTGGGCTGCTTCTGACCTGCGCGGATGTGTTGGCTCACTCCCCGTCTGAAAAGTTGTGAGAACTATCTTCATTGCCCTTCTTACTGCCACTGCTTCATGCTGTCCCCATCAGTGCCCTTTTGTCTTCTCAGTGTTTTCCAGTTCTTTCCTAAATCATTCCACTCTCCCAACTGATATGCTTTTCTCTTTCCCCACATATCAAACTCTTCTCATGTGTCTCACCAATTTGCCTCTCCTGTTTTTGTTTTACCTACCTAGATTGTAAACTCCCTGGGGTCCCGCTACTTTGTGGGCATTAGGTAGGGTTGGCTTTTAGATACGTGCTCTAACAGAAGTACACATTATCTGACCTATTTGTTCCAGCGTGGACCATGAGGAGGTAAGTGACTGAAGCAAAGGTAGGTAGATCTCATTTATCTGCATTAATGCTTGGCTACATGCTCATTAATCCTTGGTGCTGTAGATCCCACCGTAGAAAGTGTGATTAATAACAACAACAATAATAATTTACAAAGATTTTTATTTTAGGGGGAAAAAGCAGAGAGAATATAAAACTGTTAAAATTTATTGTTCATATCATAGGGCTGAAGGTTACACTGAAATTAAAGTTGTGATGAAAAGTTTTTTAATTCTGTGCCATTCTCTCTTTGCCTTTGAACAAAGGTTTGTTTCTGAGGTCATGCTTTACACCTGAAGCCACCACCATGAGAAGACTGTTCTCACGGCCATCTGCTGGCCTATTTATCTAGCAATAGGGAAGGGAACAATTTCCAATGTGATGTTGCATCCTGCAGAATTTCCTTGCTGAAGCGGAAGGAAAGACTAAGTACAACAGCACTGCAAGCTGTGGTCCAGCACTCGTTTTCTCTGTAGTAGCCTGACCACACTTTCTTCAACCAGTGGACAGAGAAAGCATAACAGTGTCACCAGAGCTCAGCAATCTGGTCTCACCCCTGCCAGTCCTGGGACTGAGTGATCCTGAAATGTTTTCTGAAGTACATTGATGTTTCCCTACTGCAGACTTCGGCAAGAGAAGCAGCAAGGGTCACTCTGGTGTGCAGAGTGTTCAGAGTTCAGTGTTCGGAGACGTGTATGAACCCTTGCTAAGAGAGTGGAGAGAGATAAAATCAGATATGCCAGCAACAGTGACTATGTTTCAGTTTCCGGCTAATGTCCCTGAATAATTGCAATATTCAAACCTTAGCTGCTCCTTCTGGGTTTGTTTTTTTTGACCTTAGTATTTTCCAAGCTGAGGATTAGAGCCAGAAGATTTCTATTGTTTCTGAATTGTACCGCTCTAAAACAAATAGTTGGGGCTGCACCGGCCCCTTCCTACCCACCTCCCTTTGGTGCCTACTGGCTGTAAAGCTGTGTGTTATCTCCCACTGCGGGGATGAGGACCTGCTCAAGTCAGTCTGGAAAAATAATCGACTCTGGGCTGATGATTGACTTTCCCTGGCAGGAAATGAACATTGTAGAAATGATGTGGAAGTGATATTTTTTTAGCATTTCAAAATGTAGGCTAGGGAGAGAAAGAGAAGAGATTGCAACAGGGAAGAAAAAAAAAGAAAGAAAATTACTACCCTCAAAATATATCTATTTTCTCTTGTAATGTTTGCAATGTGCTGTGGAAGCTGAGAGATTAATTTTCTTTTTCTAATGCTGTTTGCCAGAGTGACACAAGTTGTGCCTGTCTTTTCCCCTGTGTTTCAGTGGCACAGGAGCCAGTGTATCCCAGTTTCTCAGCAATTGCTGTGCACGTGGCATCTTTGATAAAGTTAAGAGTGATGTGTGCAACTCTGGAATACTTTTTAACTGCAGCAGGTAGGAGAGCACATCTTCTGGGATAATCCAGCTCTGCTTTGTTTATATATTTTTTAAAAAAGCTCTTATCTTGGTGTAGTGTTAAATATATATGTTTTCTGAAATACCAAAACTTAAAAAGTGGATTTGGTTCAGATTTCCAGCCAAATGCAATTCTGACTCTGCAGATGTTTAAACACACGTGTACCCTGTGTGTGCATAGTGCATGCAACATTAACAAACATTTTGGTATCTTTAAAAATATTTTCAGACCATGATTCTGAAGCCAGTGAAACTTTCTGTGCGCATGAAATTGCAAATTAGGTAAATTTGTTTTGATTGTCAGAAGATTTTTGATGCTTCCTATTTTTAAGCCTAAGTGAAAGCAGGCTACGTAAACTGTAAAAAGGAAAAAGGGCTACACACAAGCTAACTATAAGCACCTATATTCAGAGAGAAACTTGTGTCTCTAGGCTCTCTCTATAGTCACTGGAGATAGAGTTATTACTCCAGAGATTATTCAAAGCATTTCCTTGATGTAGGCACTTGGGGAAACTGGTCTTCTAATTTAGGTGCAGAAAATCAGGTGGTATGAATAGCCCTCCCTGTTTTAATTCCTGGATGCAAGTAATCCAGAAAATGGTTGTTGCCATGTGAATAAATGATAGGAGTACTAACAGCACCAGTGGCTTCAACAGGGGCTTCCCGTGCCCCCTGGGAAGCTGGTTAGCCTTCCTGACTCATTCTTGCCATGTGCGTGCCAGGCTCTGCAGGGCTTTCATGAGCCACGCTCGTTAATATTGCCAACGCACCCTCAGCCCCCAGGAGGAAAGATGGAAGAGAAGAGGAAATATTTTTACAGCAAACAGCTGCTTGATTTCTCCTCTATTAAGGGAGGTGACGAGCACAATTCATGAGTGACGGGCAGTAGGAGGGATGTGTGTAAGCTCAGCTGGCTCTCACATTCCTGCCAGCAGGCAGGACCTAGACTCTGGGAGGTGGTGGCTGTGGCTGTCTTGTGCAAGGTTTTTCTCTAAAAAGAGGAGGGAACCACAGCTTGGGCACACCACCTTACCCCAGCAAGCCAGACAAAACTTGTCCATGAGTTCCTGCCCCACACTGTTGCTGGGCAGGGGCTGTATGCCCGGGGAGCCCTTTAACACATTACATGAGAGAGGTGTCAAGGGAAGAGATGACTATGCTCTGCAGCTGCATCTCTCATCTGTGCAGGAGCGACACTAATGAGTTTGGTGTGTCTGCTACAGCCTCTAGGGTGAATTTGTCCACACAGAAAAAGATGGTGGCTGCTGTTGAGCTGCCATGGCACCGGCACTGGGGACTGAAACATGTCAGGTGGGGGGCATGCTGAAATTTATCTCTTAGTGCTGCAGACTTGCAAATTAAGTCTTTTACTCTTGGAAGTCCCCTGAGCAGAACAGTCAGGACTCTCTGCCCAGTAGTGATCCTTGCTGCAGAGCAGAAGGTGAGTCGTATTTTTTTTGTGTTTTCAGCCTCCTGAACTTTCATTTTTGTCAACTGACTCTGAAAGGTGTTGGTTGTCTCTGAAGCAGCATGGGCAGACTCATGCTGAAAGACTTAGCTCCCCTATGAAAAGATGAGTGGGAGGACTGGCACAGAGTTGAGCTTGATTAGTATTGAGCGTAAGTTTTTCCTTGACAAGTCTTTGGCACATTTCTGATTACTTACTACTTCTCTGTGCCAAGTCCTTGCAAGTCATGTACTGAATGTCCAGTGCCAAACAATATTTTTAAATATTAAACACTAAGAAAGCACATAAATTCTATGGTTCAGAAACTATGTACGTGTCATTTGATCTGAAACAAAACAACTTTGGGCCACTCTTGGTTTCAGTTTCTTGTTTTCTATGCTTTTGAGTTTTTTCCTCCTTATAAACTACTTATCCATGCAGACCAGATTATGGTTGGCCCTTGCTTGTGTGTAAACAGGAGCAATTCTTTCATTACCCTTGTGCTAAGACCAGCTTAATTCCCAGGCTTGGGGCTAGCATGGATGGCAAGAATGAGCAGAGCTGGAAAAGCCTGCTGGGTCAGGGCTTTCACAGGTCACACTGTGTCTGCACCACAGGTAACTTCTTGCTCCTGCCCTACCCCTGAAGAAGTTGATCCCAGATGACAAAGGTGTGTAAGGCCTTTTGTTTGTGGCGGTATCTAAACAGAAACAAGGATGGCAAGTAATGCCCCATGTCTTTATTGCTCTTCTTAGGGGTGAGGTTTGATCAGATACCTGAGCCTGAGAAAAGATTTGCAAATGAAAAAGATATAGGACCTCTTTTGTCCTTTCCTTTCTCAAAGAAGCAGCATTCCTCCTTCACTTGCCCTGGCCCTGACTCTCATCTGGCCTGTTGGTGAATTGATTTGGCTTCCTATACTGGCTTATCAAAAAACTATAAAAAGAAAATAGCATTTTCTGCTGGTTTTATGTGTGAGGGAAGAGCCATCTTGAGAAATCTCACCATGAACCTTGCAGCTGAACAAGGTTTACTCTGGTCAGCTTGCACCATATGTTCTATGAGTCAAGTCTGGGGGAACAGTTCAGAAAGAATCTCAACTTTGTACAATAATAAGGAAGATTAAAGGTTGAAATGGGTAATGTCATCCTTCCTTCACTGGAAAGGAATGCATTCACTGGACACAACTGGTAAATAGAAGACATCAATATTTTTACTTTCTCGTCTTTTCATTCGGATCAGTTGGCTTTGACTCTCTTGTGCTCCTTGATGATATCTGAAGGCAGGAGATCCTCTTGACCTGAAGCACTTACAGCCATACCAGAGTAGGAGGGGAAACCTGCAAGTAACTGGCCCAATTTGGAGAGTGACTGAGCTGCTGTCCCCTGTCATGAGCCATTAAAAATACGGCTAGTTATTCTGCTGCCTTCTCAGAATTGGGTGGCAGGTACTAAGGCTTGAACGTTTTAAGGCGATGATGTGCTACGCAGACTGGCAGAGAGCAGAGTGCTGTAGATTAGTGGTTCTTGTATCTCTTTTCATGTCTTCCCATTCTTCTCATTTCAAAGACATTATTCAAGTGTATTTCAAAAAGTTTTTCACACCCTTTGATGCCCTTGGATCCACTTTCTCTAGGGACACTACAGAAATCTCTAGCCTGTTCTCTTTATTTCTGCTCTCTGAGTTTCTTTTGCCCATAGATAATAAGTTTTTTGGCTTCTCTGTGTGGGCAATGCCTCTCATAAAATGTGAAACCATTTCAGCCTGGCTTTGCAAGACGACTGCAAATAATGTCACTGAAAAAGAGAATATGGATTCTCCTGCCTTTCTCACCTGACGGTTTCTGAAGTCTGCCAAAAAGTCTCAGAATTTCCCTTTAAGTTGGAGCAGTCATCTTGATTAAAACCTGCCTTTCTCCTATTGGCCTATAAAACCTTCTGCTCCGGGAATCTCACTTCATTTCTCACTGGAGATGAAGAAGAAGCTACTGCTTTCAGGGAAAACACCTTGTTACCAACTTTCAAACTTTGCACATTTTGAAACTCATTTTGTTTGGCTTCAGAATAAAATCGAGGATTTTCAAAATATCACCTTTTAAAAAGATTTTGAGTGAGGCAAAAATTCTAAAATTTCTATTTCATGCCCAGAATTGTGTTTTTTCTATTTTATACTTTCACATTTATTTTGTTTTGATGATTTTCATTATTTTGTGACCTACTAATATTGGTAGTGAAATAATATGTTAATTTATTATTATGTATTAGTACAAATATTCTAATCTTTTTACTTTTTGCCTAGGGATAACTTATCACAAGGATAGCTATATAAGACTGAAAATATATCATTAGCTTTTCAACTACAATTTGTAATCAGTGGTTTTTTTTAAAATGTTGCATGGGAATACCAATCAAAATGAACATACTTTATGTAATACCAATTTTAAAACAATGCCCTTTTTGAACAGCAAATGCTGCAGTCTGAAATTTTGGTGAACCTTACCTCTGTAGAAACTGGCCTTTCTTTAGAAGTTGCAGTTCAAAGATATAGGAAAGCCCTATGATAATTTACAGCTTGATAGGGTTTGGTTTTTTTTTTTTTTTTTGTTCTATACACTACTCAGTTTTCCTTAAAGATCACTGATGCAGCCAGAGAAAAGGACAGATAAGTGGAGATAATGCACATCTATTTTGAGTAGAGTTTTGACTGGCTCTTTCATCCAACCCCCACACAATAGGTGACTATACACTTTTTACTTATCTCTGTACCATTACTAAAGCTGCTGTAATAGCAAGGTGATTCTTTTAAAATGTGGTTACCATGATGGGATGAGAAACCCAGAATAATTCATTGTGGAAATGCAATCATCCTATTTGTTGTCGAGAAATGTATCCTGACTTCTGTGCCTGTTAAGTGAGGTTAGCTCATATTCAGGATGTAAAGTGAACTTCAGGCTGCCGAGGGTGATGGAGTCAACTAATACTGTGGTTCAGCTGTGGGATATAGCCACTTACTTTAAGTGGAAACCCAGGAGCATATTATGTCATAGCATATTTAGGTCTGCAGACCTGTGCTTTTCTTTGGGACTGATAGAGTGCATGAACAGAATAATAATTTAAAAAATACTTCAGAGAGCCTTGCTGAGACTAAGGAGCATGACTTTCTTGCTAAAATTAGCTGTGTTTGAGGGTATGGAAGGGGAGTGGAGAAAGAAATGGAATTAGTCACAGTAATGTCAGCTTTGGGTTAAATCCAAGTGAAATCCAGTGAAGCGTCTCTATAGCTTTGTGTTTTCCAAGGGCTGTACATTGCTGCTTTGGACAAATTAAGTACTGCAATTCTTTGACATCTCCAAGACCCCCAATTAAGTTTAAAGGATCCCACATGCACTCACCTTCACTGCCCAGCTGAAGACATTTCCCTCTCTGATACCCTTCCAGCTGCTTGACCCTGCACCACTTGAGCAGGGTCTGATTACAGATCAAGTCACTTGCCCTGGGCTTGGAAAGCTTCTCACTTCACCCAGCAACATGATGTCAGAGAAGAAACAAACATCACCATCCCACCCACTCCAGATAGGCTAAGTGCTAATCTCTTTCATGTCTCTGATGTCTTACCACATTTCAGGTGCTGTCACTACACCCAGCTGGGATATTTTCAGTGGAAATACCTAAGGAGAAATAAGAAGAGTATTGGTAAAAATACATTTCCAGAACTAGCTTTCTTTTCATTGCAATGCGATGGGATTTGGAAAGAGGAAAAAGATATGTGAAAGAGTGAGCTTGTTTATGCAGCAAGCGGCTGTGAAGCAGGACAAACCAGGCTTCACAGCTCTGTGCTGCCATGCCTGAACTGTTTGCAGTGTTGGAGTTAGTCATTTGGAAACCGCCTGCAGTGCAAAATACAGCCTTTCTGCTGGGGCTTTCTCTGCAAAGCTCTCCCCCGTGCTGTCATGAGACAGTTAGGCAGCACTGTTCCCTAGACTCTCCATGTGGTAGCGCAAACTTTAGCCAACATCTACTTCAGTCGATTAAAAATTATTTGTGCTTTGCTGTCCTACATGGTTGGAGTGCACCTGTGTCCATGTTTTGAAAATCTTTTGCAGATTGTAATGCCTTACAGTCTGAGCATGCTGCTGTATATCTGCAAAATAGGAATATAGTCCCTGATACACAAGCCTAGCCCTGCCAGCTAGGGCTCAGACAGATGGGAGCTTGTTTTCACCTGTTGCTGCACCTGTGTTCCTCACAAGTGGCCTCCTGTTGAGGAAGGTCTGCCTTAAAGGCCTGGTGGCCACAGCTGGGTGTGTCAGCTGTTCTCAGGAGCAGGCTCCCAAGAAGAGGTATATACACTGCAGTGTATATAGGGGCTTCCTTCAGTCTCTGGAAAGCTCCATGGCTCTTCCTCCTGCTTTTCCTGGTTCTTCAGGGCCTTGTGAACATGACAACTGCTGACTACCCAAATAGATGCTTCATAGAGAATGCTCCCCTCTCTGTAGACCACTCTTCCTTTTGCACTCTGCTTTTCAATAGACTTCCCATTATCTTTGTGGGATTGATGTGTGAGCAATATCCATGTTCATATCCTTGTGAACCAATTTGTCTCTTTTGGACATGGAGGCACACCCCATGTTTGTCACAGGGGAAGATCATTTGCTGGACAGTTACCCTAAAACACCCAAAATGCTCTAAAATCACACTGTATCTTACCTGGAAGCTGTTGGTGTTCACTTGCATTGGTGAAGTGAGGATCTCTGATCAACTTGCTGTGGCAAATGGTTGGTGAGCCTGGCCATGCCAGCTGCTCTGATGACTGTGTGTCAGCATTCTCTCAAATCACTGTCTTTCAGACATAAGTTATTGACTTACTGATTTCAGAGCTGCTGGCTAGAAGACTTTTACACCAGAGAGCTTGTACGCATTGATAGGACCAAGGATACTCCCTTTGGAAGGGTGGAGCAGCTGAATAAATAATATGTTTCCCTTATATAAACCTGCTTTCCTTCTCCAGGTGGTTGAATGTCTTTCAGGGTGCAATCCAGAGAAGCTTTGGCCTTTGACTAGTCCCTGGAAGCCTGGTAGGAAACAGAACAAAGTACTGTGGCATACTCCAGAAGCAAAGCAGCAGCAGCACTGCTATCTCCACTTCTACTGCTGCACTTTCTGTAGGATGCTGAATAATATTTACCAGATTTGCATGTATCTCTAAGGAATTCTGAAAACACTTTTAGAAATACCTGTCCCTGTTTCAATTATCTCCGTTCAGTAAGTAGCACTATTGCTGCTCAGTGGGGTCTGAAACAGTAATGACATTTCCCAGCAGGGGCCCCGATGGATGAGGCAAAGTAGAAAGAATTGGTTTAGCCATGGAAAAAAAGCATTGAAATCAGAAATCTCAAAGTTATACTAAGTTTTTTAATTTTGTTAGTTAATTTAACAGTTCATTTAACAACCGTTAATCAGTTTTTAAAAAATAATTCTTCTCTCTAATTAGAAACACTTAATATTATATTGGCATTCTTCTTTAAACCTCATGGTTATCTTTCAGTTGTGAAAATTGTAAATGTAACCCTTGACATTGGACTAAAATCCTCACAATTTTGAATATAGTTTTATAATATGACTATTTAGATGTGCTGTGTAATTAATATTCTTAAATGAACATGACCTTAGATTTGTGAACCTGAAGGAGATCTTTCAGATATATGTAGTTGAGACAAATTACTCATCCTATTTTTTTTGAACTTGAATGAAATCTCTAACAAAATTTGCCAAACTTCAGATAATGTAAATAATCTAAAATTTTGGAATATAAGATCATTATCTGTTTTCTCAACAGGAAATTATGTTACCTTACCCTGTTTGCCAGTGTCAAGATGTAATAACATAGTGTTTCCCAGAAGTATGTTGAACTAACATGAAACTGAACTGTTTACTAACACTGAACTAGCACTTGTTATTGGAAGTTTGTTCTTGCTCTTATCCTCTCACGCCATGGGGAAGATTGTTGGAGCTGTTCAGTTTCTAAATTACAGTAGTTTTCCCCCCCTTTTGTTCTATATGTACCTGTCACTTGGTGCTTATTTAGGGAAAGGAAAAATGGTGATTGCAGAATTGCACCTTGCAGTAGGAGCCTAATTTGCTGAGCCCTCTGAGGGTCGAATGTCTCAGAGCTCCTACTTGCACATCAACCCAAACTTTCATTTCATACACAACTCAGACTTTGTCCTTGTGCAATAAAATTCTGCTGTGCCTGGGAGGAATTTCTCAACCTAACAGGAGCAACCAAGTCTTTAGGAACCTGGTTGTGCAAAATGCTGATTGTCCTAAGCTTGTAGGGAAGGGACCGAGTTGTGGGTGCTTAGTGTTTAAACAGGATGACTTTTACTGCCTTTAATGCACCTGCACATGTGGTTGGCTTTTCTGGTTCTGCTGCCAACCCCCTGCCCAACCCCCTCCCCGCCAGTAGATTTTAAGGCTTTCTATCTCAGTATCTCATAAACACATTATCAATAAGTCAGCTACAGTCTCTTCACTGAATTCTCCCGAACTGCTGTGGAGAACAAAACACAGTGCTTTGCTGCTGCTGCATAGAGCTGTGGGCCTGGAGCCATCCCATCCTACGGCATTGTTCACATCCTCATAAAAGGATAAGAAAGCAGAGGCGGGGATACAGACCCTTGCAATTCTATCCAAGGGAAGAGAGATTGAAGGAAAGGAATGTCTGGCAGCACTAACCTGAGATGTGTGGAGCAATTGCTTGCTGGCTATTTCATTCTTACCTAAAAAATAAACCAGTCCTGAAATTACTTTGGCTTAACACCGAGTTGTTAATGAGCTTGCTGACATGAAATTAAAAAGATTTGAAAAGGCGACATATGGACTAAGATATGATAAGGACAGGATGCCTCTCACTCAGAAATACCAGGAGAAGGTTGTAACATTCGGTGATGATATGGAATTTCTTGAAAGAATGCCTTGTCTTTTTACCACCTCCTTCTTCACAAGGAGGGGGGGTGGGGTGTGGTGGTGTCAGGATAATACCCCCAAGGGACATCACTCCTTCCATCCTGCTATTTAACAACATCAACTTGCAAAGGCAGTTGGAAACACCAAATCCTGGAAGTTCCGAAGTTGTCTTGGCTCCTAGCTATCTGGAAGACTGCTTTGCTTAGGTGTGTTACCTCCATGGAAGTGAAAACACCTCATTTTTTTCAGAATCATCTGAGTCGCTGAGGACTAGACATGCTTTCAGAGAAAAATTAGTAAAGCAGAGGGCTAAGATCTTGATTATTTACTGGCAATGAAGTTACATAGCAGAAATATGAAAAAATAAAATAACGCAATCTTCAAATATACCTCACAGCTACAGATTGCTCCACCCCGTCACACAGGATTTCATTGTGGAAGCTGAGGAGACATTTCTGTCCCAGAGCCCTGTTTCAGAACTGCACTTCAGACAGGGCTTCTCTGTGTCACTTCCCCTTTGCACTGCAAAGTTGTTTGATGTCTCTGATGCTGAATACAGATGAGGGGGCAAATAGTTTCCAAAAACTTCTAGCCCTCATCCACCTTCTGTATTTTTTTTCTTCTGATCTACCTTTTAGCTTAATCTGGTCTGCATTTAGGATATATGTAATGAACCTTTGCAGTGCTTATTTTTCATACTTCTCCCTCAGTTGCAAAGCAGTGATGCATCTGTAATGTAGCATTTGTCATAAGGCTTGTCATAACGTTTTTCTGGGAAAAAAGTAGAGATTACTTTTTTTTTTTTGGCTAACCTTTTATGAATACTAGGTATATCACAGATGCAAGGGCTATGGGATATGGAACAATTACCTCTCTCCAGTGATGTTAATTTTAGGGGAGATATATATATCATATATAGGGGATATATATATATTTTTCATAAATATGCATGCCTTGATGCCATTTGGAGCTTTCAGGTAAGTCTTATGCTTTATGACGATGATGGATCCTAGAACCTTTACAGTGTTATCCTACCATTACTCACATTTATGGCCCAAAAAAAAAGTATTTTTAGTATTTCATTCTGGACCAAAAATACTGTTCTGAACTTAAACCGGAAATCCTGTTCACCAGTAGAGCTTTTATCTGGTTTTCTTGCCTGTGTCTGCTTCTTATCTCCACTATATCCCCAGTTCTGTAAATAGAAGTTTACCAATGATGTCACTATAACTTTGCTAATTAATATGTATTCCACCATCTTTAAAAACTCCTCATAAATTTTGATTCTTCCAGCACATAAATCTGCCCCATGCTATGTAGTTAATTTCCAAAATTGGAGAGACATCTTACTTACAACTCACTTACAATCACCCTTCCAGGCTAGTTAAGGTAAGAAGCTTCATGACATGATTCATCATGATATATATGAGATTATGCTTTCAAATTCATCCTTGGCTCTGTCTTTTAACATTTTCACTGAATCCGGAGTCGACAGCTGGTGTAAATGGATAAGCTTTGCATTTAGCCTTACTGTTCTGAGACTTTGCAAGACCTCTGCAATAGAAGTAGCATTTTCCTTAACAAATAACTAATTTTAAAAAATTAGTGTTTTATGAGGGAAGGTGCTGGAAAAATAGCATGTTCCTGAGAGGTCAAAAAATGAGTGTTGGTAGAAGCAGAGTCTGATGTGCCATGTAGACTATTCTGTACAAATTACCTGTTACTTATCTGTCAGAAATAATCCTACGCATTGGCTAATGAAGCCATGAGGTGGGAAAAGGTGGAGAGACAGGTTTCCTGATTAGGTAAGCATGGATAAAATTCCTTGCCACAGAAAGTACTAAGCAAGTTTTAATACACACATGCTCTCAGAACTTTGATCTTCATAGTAACATGCTAAAAAAGAGCGACATATATGAAGAAAAAATTTGGAGACAAAGTACCTCTTAGAATAGCAGTTCTGGTATTATTAATAAGTGATTACATCTTGGCGGGGACAAATATATAGAAAAATCAATACTAATTCTTTTGGATCACTCAACAACATTAAACACGATGGACTGCAAATCCATGCTGCTTTCCTGGTGGCCCTGCTAGGGTAGATGTTTCTGTGCTTCAGTTACTCCATAGCTTCCTTGAAACCTCACAAAAAATAATCTGAAGCAAATAGGGATTTTGACATGATTTTTTTGTTTGCCATTCATGTGTATTTGAAGGCTGTTAGACAAGGAAAAATTTCCTGTGCTCTGGCCAGCAGGTGTATTTCTCACCTTTTCTGACCTTGGGATGGTTCTGTATGACGCTCTGCATTGGGTAGAAGTTCATCATATCATTAGGGATGTTGATAGATTCCTAGAAGCAGCAAGAGACATAGAAAGAACAGAAGACTTCTGGTCTTTCTGTTGACGTGGTTCTGTTGATGCCTTCCTTTCTCTGTGGGACTCTTTGCTGCTTCCAGACAGAGTCGGAGGTAGTTGCAAGTCTCTCTGTTGATACATGGACTCACAGCTGTCTTTTTTTTTTCTAGGCTGTCTTTTCTATATTTAGCAGTACATCAGTAATCTTCCAAAAAGTTGGTCAATACCATCATTAGTGCTGAAGAAAGCTTAGAAGATTTGACAAAGCAGGATGCGGGTGGTAGGCTTATGTGAGTAGTACTCAGATTGGTTCAGAACAGATTTGGCATCTGCATTTCCTCATGGATTAGTTGGGATGAATAACTGTGACTAGTGAGGTTTTTTAGGAATCCTTCATTTAAGAAATTGCACTGAGTGCTTAGGTCATATGACAAGATTTTACTTCCTTCATGGGATTATGGAGATCTTGCTGGTTTAAAGCCTATGAAACGAAAGCCCTGTTCAGAAAACGGTTAACAATATACTGAGATCAATAAATTCTTATGAAAAAGACCTATCCGTCATTTACTCAAAGACTGACAGATCTGTCCTTGGCATCAGTTGTCAAAATTCCACTGACACCAATGTTGTTATGCTATTCAATGTAATCTGAATATCTGCCCTTCAGAATAAGACTGGCATGATGTGTTTGCTCCTTTTCCTAAGCATAGTTTGTCTGTTGTGAACATTGAATTGTCTATATGAATTTTTAGTTAAATATTAATTTGTAGTAAAGCCTGTGAAAACCCTGGAGTTTTAGTTACTGATGCTGCTACTGACACTTAGTGATAGGCCAAGACCCACTCTTCTAGGTATTGCACAAACTTGTAAGAAGGAGCTTGCAGTTGGAAGAAGGAATTTACAATCCAAGACTAAGATGGGAGACAACTGATGACAACAGCACGTTCATGAGCCCAGGGAAACAGGGAAGCAAATTAGCTCAGTATGATGTAGTAATTTCAGCACATCAAGAGCTCAACTGTCAACTTATTTTGTAGACATCAGGCAAGAGAGTGCTTCAAGAAGGTACATGAGGGATGACTTTTGTTGGCTTTTTTCCTGGCAGCAACAGAAAACATAGAAGGTGCTTGCTTGAAAATCTAAGTGGAAAATAAAACTAGTATCTTGGACGGGGTGGTAGTAAAATACAGCTACTGATGCGGAGATAGTAGGTAAGAAGTATGCTGCAAAGGGCCCTGAATTTCTATTGGAATTGAGAAGGCTGCTGTTTAGCAAGACCTAGAAATTGTAGCTAGCTGAAGTTAAGAGCTCACTGTGCAAACACGTTTAGGAATCCTATTTCTTTAAATCCAGCTAGCTCTGTTCAGTGATAAGAGTTAGGTAGGAACTTTTTGCACTGATTCAGCTGAGAGAGACCTACCATCCACATAACTTTAAGACACAATTTGATGTAGTGATTCGATGCTGAACATGATTAGAACATTGGTGCTTGTAGAGGCGGCCTCCCTCCCTTTTTCCCATTGAACAGATGAAATAAGGGACATTTCAGCTCAGGTTTGACGGCTGGGATTCAGCGTTTGAAGTGTCAATGGTATATAGATCTTACTGTAGAAAGTTCTCGCTGTGCTCTGGCAGAGCTCAGATCTCACTCTTAAGGCATAAGGCAAAGCCCACTCCCCTGAGGTTTTTCGTGCTCCAAGTGTAGGCTGATTGAACTCTCGCAAATGCTTTCCATACTTTGGTGTATGTCAAGTTGTTTTGGAAATGCTATGAGTACATACTTATCATAAACAAACCAGCAATGAAAATTTTTAAAATAAATGACTGAATCAGTGCTTTATGAGGGTCACTTACATTAGACGAGTACTGACAGATCTTATGCCAAAGCCCTATTGGACTATTGCAGAATAAATGGTTCATATGTTTCAACGTCTATGGTCTAGTTAAAGATATCAGTGTGAAATATGGTGGAGTTAGATACAGCCATAACATTTTCATATGGGATCCATCAGCTAGAAAGTGCATGGGCCTCAGGAAATGAAATAACAAGCTTAGTAATGGTGGGAGTTTAGAGGAAGAATATGGTTAATGTAATTAGAAAGAGTTTCAATCAAGGAACAAGTTCATCTTACAAAGGTTCTTCCACAGAGAAGGCACTTTCCATGAATGACTTTTGCTGCCCTGGCTTCTTGATCTTCATGCAAAATTAACTAAGACTTATCAAAATTTCATGGCCTATAAACTAAGCCACTTCAGTTTAGCGTCATCCAGATGAAATATTGAAGTGTGACCATGGCACTTGGTAATAAACTATCATTTTAAAAGAATGGGTAGGGAAACCTGTGGTGCTGAGGAAATAAAAAGCAATTAAAAACTATGTATAAAAGAGGAACCACAAGAAGGTATTAAGCTTCCAAGGAATGATAGAGAAACTCAAGGAAATAATTGAAGGAAGAAATGTCATTCTAACCTTCTAAAATATTAAAAAATTAATATACCTGAAATATCACAAAAAACTATTCCTCGAAACAAATCTGTATTCATGGGCCTTCAAATCTGTCTTCAGGATGCTCTTTAATGTGCAAAGCATCGATTTGGTGGCCTAAGGAGGAACCTAAGAGATTATGTGAGATCAAGTTACAAACACAGGGAGAATGCTGAAATTTCCAGATCCTCTTTTCCTTTTGGATTATGCTTTGGATTACGTATAATTTATAACCTAGGGTAACACTCGGGAAATGCTTCAAGAAATTATACTCTGAAAAGCCTCTTTATAGCTGACACAAATCTATTTAGGAGACATGTTTATCAGATTTACTTATGCTCCTGCACAACTGAAAGGTGTTGATTGATGTAATACAACTGCTAAGCTCCAAAGAGCTGCTTGTTCTTGCAGCATGCATGGATGCTATCTGGTAATATGCAAATGACTGACTGATTGAATATCAGCTTTTTTTAAAAAATGTAAATATATTATCATCTATGGGACTGTCTTTGAACGATGGCCCCAAACCATCAAATACTGCTGGTGCTCCACATCTGAAAAGCAAGTTACAAATCCCTAGCTGACGCTGTTAAGTGTCATGTGGCATTTACAGGAGTTACGGATGTAAATCATCCATAATCCGATATCAAACTGCAAAGAGCAAATGAGTTTGTCTCTGTGGTTGAAAAGAATAAGGTATTGATTACAATAACAAATTAACAATTTGAAACTTGATATATACCCTCTGAGTGCTGAGAGCTGCGAACTGGAACAGCCGTGTATTACATATTGGCCTCATGAGATTAAAAGCAATTGCACTACAAGAATAGATAGTTATTGGAAGAGTTCTGTAAAAATTATTTTAGTGGCATTTACTGCAGGGCTAGAACAATTACCAACCTGCAATCAGACTAATAGCTTTTCATTTATTAAGATAGTTGAGCATGACCCTGTCTTTACAGATCAGTTGTGAGAAATGATGCTGGGTGTATTTTCAAAGACAGTGAAAATGTGAGCTATTGCAGGTTGGTGAAGGGAGATAAAACACACTTGGCACTTCCAGAGTCTTCTACATTGAGATGGTTAAACCTTGTTTTTTGGTGGGACTGGCTTTGCTCTATGAAGTGGGAACTTACAGGGAAAATGAACCTAGAAAATCTGTGTGTATGTCGGGGGAAGAGGTTAGGTTAAATCCCTACTGATAAACCCTTTAAAGGATGCTTCTATCTTTGTTGGACTTTCCCTCCTTTCCTCACCCCTTGGCGATGAGTGAGGTTTCATGAGCTAATATAACAAGATGACAATGTGAAAGCACACTAGTTTGAATCAATATCCATCTCTAGCCAGCAAGCTGCTTCCTGGATAGTTCTTACGATAGTGCTAAGCTGACGGGAGCAAGGTTTTCATTCATTCACATTTTTGAGGAACTTCTCTTTGACTCTACTCATGCTTACTCCCTGTCTTGTTTATGAAAATGCTTTTGTGAAGTGGTTTGCTGGCAACAGAATTTGTGGTAATTAAAAAAACATAGGAAATACTGCACATGATGATAGATTTCATTTTTCAGATCCACAGCAGGACTTGCAAGGAAAGCCATGAATTAATCACAGAACAAAACCATATTGCTTGATTATTCTGTAAACCAAAATGCTTTTTAGTTGAAGATACTCAAAACTTGCAAGATATATTTTGCTGATCAGCTAGAGATATCCACAGAGGCTACTGTGACTACCTTACACTGCAGATATTGTGATATGCTCCTCCACAATTTGAAAATGGAAAAGAGGAGGTATATTTGTGATGAGCTGTTTAGCTGGGCTTATGAGTGATATAAATGATCTTTTTTGCTTGACTGAGGATTGAAAGAAAGAGCTAGTAGACCTATGAAGATAGGGAACCTCCCAGAAGCCAAAGGGGGTACTTTTTAGATTTACGGCTGAAATGAAAGCCATTCTGCCCCTGCTTTCACCCTGCAGCGGTGAGCTTTCACTAGGAGGAGGGAGGTAGTCTGAGGTGTTTGAAGACAAAAATTGATGATAGTATCAATCCATGAGGAACAAAGTAATGTACTGCTGCCATTCGCAAAACTGAGTTTTGTGGTGAGTTCTGGGGGAAAGCAGGATGTGATGGAGCTGGGAAAGCTTGGAGATCCTTGGCTGGGTGGAATTTATCTCTGTCTTTCCCCTTGACAAATCCCCTGAACTCCTCATTTGGTCTGATCTTGCTTGAGTGGAATGTCTAATGCTAGAGTAAATTGTTGTCATATTCCAGTTGACAATGTGTGTTGATAATATTTCATATTATATAAATATAAAAATTACATAAAAAAATCATTTGGATCCCTTGAACCTGTTGAAGACCACTGTAACAACTTGCAGAGATCTAGGAACACCTGGGAAAGCTGCTGCTGTGGTTTTAAGAAACTTAAATGCCCTGAAGTGTTGTTTATTTAGCGACATATGACAAACTGTTCTATGAGAACTAGATGATTGCAACTTAAAGATAAATTAAAGCCTCTGTCTGGGTGTTCTGATCAATTTTGGAATATAACACTCTAAATAGGAGTCTTGGCTGCCTGGGATGTGCAGCATTTAAAGAACCAATTAAAATTATAAAACTCTGGGAAAGCTTCCCATCAGCATTATTGCTTCGTCACTTTGTTACCTTGTATTTTGTGTCATTCCTCATGCTTTATGTGTTGTAGATCTGTTTCTTATGTTATTTAAAGTAGGTTTAGTTCTCAGTGTGTAGAACTATTTATTAGTGTATCTGCTGTAGGGCTGATCTGCCAATGACTCTTCTCCTTCTCTTCTTGGCTGGGCCACCAGACCAGGGGTACAAGTGATGAATAGGAAATGGCTTCTGCCTTGTGAACTTTCTTCTGTAGATGTTTCAGTCCCACTTCAGGCTGCAGAAACTTTTTCATCTGACTTCAGCTGAATTTGCTTCTGCCCCTACATGGGTAGCATCATGTGTCATCCCAATGCATAGAGAGATAATATTGTTGTCTCACTTTCGTGTGGCTAATCCTCAATTGAAAAAGTTGCTGAAAGTGGATGAAATGTTCTTTTTCACTATTGGTTGCAGTTTAATAGAGGTTTGAACAGACCAGTTCAGTGGAAGCATTTCTTTTACACTTGGAATTGATTTGGAATGACAATTTAAGCAAGAGAGATTTTGGCACACTAACGTTCGCATTCATACCAATCTCATAAGCTACAAGGGGGAAAGTGTGGTGTGGTATTTTTTTTTCTGTAAGAAGATCACCTTGCTTTATTTTCTCAGTATAACCCGGGGCTACTGCTGAACGGGTGAGGCTTTGGCTGTAACATTAATATCCACACAGCATAACGATCCGGTTGCGCACAGTAAATCCCTCATTTGGTGCTGCAGCCTTTGTAGATTATGCTGCTGGTTGGTGGAGTTGCCTTCTCTGTGGGAATCAAAAGCACCCACTCATTTCCACCTCTAGCGAGGAAATTAATATCCTATTCATGTAGCTGTATATTGCTTTTAATTGGTTTAGTATTAAACTATCAACTCCCTGAATGAAATGCTGTGGGTAAGTTCACTTCTAGAAGGCACTTTGTCTCTGGACAATTACAGAGTGTTTATTTCCATGTTATTGAACCACAAGAGGGAATATCTCATGTAGAAAACTCTATTTTCAGAGAAATTAATGACCCTTTAATAAAACAGTGAGCATTTTTTCTTAAATAAAATGGCTGGCACAAATAGTACCACCAACATGGGTGGTAACTCACCTGCCCAATAAAAAAAGTAGGTAAATATTTATGAATTGCACATCAGGAGCAATCAGCGAGAACTGGCAGCATAAAACATACAAATAATATTTTTAAACTTTATCAGCCCCTCTACTAACATAGAACAGAATCTCTTTGGGGCAGAAAGCCACTGGAGGTGGAAGTCTCCCCTTGTACCCAGTTCAGAGACATCACCCAACTCTCTTCCCCTAAACATTGGGCTGGAGGGCCAAATCAAAGTGGCTCTGCGAGGTGCTGTGAAGCTGAGCTGGGGGGGGGTGGGGCCTCTGTTGTCCTTATCTAATGACGGTGTTGCTGTGGAAGTGCCACATCCACGTGCTTGGTGAGGTCTGCAGCTGGCAGTCTGGATGGGGCACACAGATGTTCAATACTGTGAGTGATGATGAAAAATCCAGTGCTGGCCCAGGATTTTTCCTCTCAGTACCTCTTGTCTTTCTGCCCTCCACTCAGGAGGGGAGTATCACCTTTTCCTCAAATATGGGTGGAATAATAAAAAGGATAAAGCAACTTCTCTGTTAAGATCTTAAAAAGTAGACAGACTCCTGATGCAAGTGGTGTGCTGTCTCTGGTGCCGCAGTAAATGATACTAGGAATTTGTTTGATGACATTCTGGTCAGAGACAGTGCAGGACTTGTCCCTCAGCATGATATCAGGATGCAGTGCTGCTGAACAAGGTGTAAAACTGCTGCTTAGACCATCTGTAGGTATTAGAGATCCCATGGCTCATTTTGTAAAACATGGGATATCTCGTAATCCTTGCCACCTTTCAACATGCATATGTACATCCTGGGAAACTAAATCCATCCACATCATTTTCAGTTCTGAGGAAGAAGTGCATGAATGCTAGGTGTTTAGAAGGGAGCTTGACATTATCCGCTGAGACAACTGGGACTTACAGGTCTACGTATCTCACCTTGATACTCCTATAGTGATTACAGTAATGTATGTTTAGCTAAATCATGTCTCCAGAAAAGCCTCCAGTCTAGATTTAAAGACCTCTAGAAACAGAGAGTCTGGCACATCTGCCCTCCTTATCCCACTGGTTAATATCTTCACTATTAAAACCATGTGCCTAATTCCTGATCAGAGTCAGCTCCCAACCATTATTTCTTGATATGCTTTTCTCTGGTAGATTAAACAGTTCTCTCCCACCTGGAAAAGATTCCCCTAGAGGTCCTTAGATACTGTAATCTAGTGATGCCTGAGTCTTCTTCCTGGCCAGCTTTTAAAATGCCTTGAGGTGCAGGGTTATCTCTAGCCCTGGAATAATTTTTGCAGTTCATTTCTGTCTTCTGCATTTTCAAAATCCACTTCAAAGACTTTGCAGGCTTGATGTGATATATAGTGAGGGGAGAGCCATACATAAACACATACTATACAAGTGCTATATTTTGGACTGATTTAATCTTAACTACTACATGGAATAAAACGTAGGTGCAGCTTTTCACACATTAGATCATATTTAAAAATAAGATCTCTACCCATGCAAAAATACATTTGTTTTTCTTTTTGGCAGCATGTATTAAAGGAAACTCTTTTAGGATGACCATGAAATTTTCTGAAGCAAACAATTTTGTTTAAAAGATGTTAATGCAATTCTACACTTCTAAAGTTTTTCTCCATTTTCTACTGCAAGTAATTGCAGGACTGGACAGTGTAATTTGTAAATGAACGAGCACATCAGTTGGTTGATAAAGGTAGTCTGAGCAACTGAATACATACTCTGCTATGTAAGGCCCCTTTGAATCCACAGCTCCTCTAAAGGATGACATAGATAGTCTTCTGGGTCGTGATAATGTGGAGGGCATCTCCCAGTGCCCTGGCCAGGGAGGACAAAAGGAGCTCTCTTGAGTTTGAGTCTGAAGAGAATGAAAGCTAGGAAGGAGGGAGGGAAAGAGGCTAGGAACAGAAAAAGGGGGAAGAAAAGAGAAGGAAAAAAATTCCAGGAAGATCAGCAAAAGGAAAAGATTAAAAAAACAACATCCAGAGACTGGAAAGCTGCAGCTGGAGCTGGGGTTTTGGTTGAGCTCGGGAGGGGACAGAGCCTGGGAAAGGGGATGGAGGAGTGCTCCCAACAGAGCCTAGGCTGCGTGGAAGTACAGCAGCTGATGGGAAAGGCAGGCTGGGATGGGGCAGGAGACAAGGACAACTGAAAGGAGGGTTGAGATTCCATGGGAGCCTGGTAAGACTGAGACTGGTGATGAGGCAAGCTGACATGTAGGGAGGGAGTCAGAGCCTGTCTGGAGAAAAGAAATCACAGATCTCCATGAATTCAACGTGGCAAATGCATGACTGTTTTGAACACCTAGTTGCCAGCATGTGCTCCTTGGAGGACTGCCACTGGCTTCAACTGTGACACTTGCATGTGTCGGGCCTGGGAGTGTCGTGTTACATCAGCAGTACATGAAAACCCCCACTGTTAGGGAGAAAACAATACAGTTTAAGTGACTTGCCTCATACTGTGCCAAAACTCTGCAATGGAAGCGGATACTGACAAATGCAGTTCCTCTCTGGCTAGGCTCGTATGCACTCAACTGTGTTGCGGTCAGTGAGGGACACAGTGAAGACAAAGCTCATCTTAGTTTTCAGGACCACTAAAGTCCTGGCAGATTGTACATACTCAAAGTTGTGAAGCCCTGTCACTATGCTGAGGGTGCTTCTTGGGCACTGGCACAGACTGCCTCTGCTATAGCATTTTGTGTCATCCTCTTGCTTGCATTCCCCTTCTCGCATTGATTTGCTAGACCCAGGAATTATTGTCTTATTTTCTAGTCAGGGTGTAGGTTGCACAGCAAAAGACTGCACCTTGCCTTGGATATGATAGGCTGGCACTGACTCCTGGTGGGAAGAGTGGGTAGAGTGGTTTAGAGAATTGCCATCAAGAAAGAAACTAGTGATTGCATTATTCCTCTTCAAACCACACTCCACACCCTCAGCCAGCTGCTGTACTTAACTGGGTCCAGATGGTTTCAGCTCAGCTTGATATTTTTTCCCAGTGTGCATTTATAATGCCATCAGCCTGTGCAGCAGCCAAATGCTGTGATTGGGCAATGTTACTGTCATTACCTTCTGCTTGGCATGCGTGGTGGTTATGTTTTGTCTCGAGTTAAATTGTACATTTCTTAGGGTTTTCCCCTATGCGCTTGTAATGGATTGTTGGAATTGTTCTCCATATCTGCCCACAGCCTGTTTGTCCATAAAGCATAACCATGGTGGGAGGGACAGGACAAGGAGCGAGTTAGTACTAGATTTGCTGTACTGCCCTCTCCTCGTAGAGCAAGGACTCCTGGTTCAAGTTGAAACAGGCAGGAGGTGACTGGGAGAGGAGGAACCACCTGCAAGTTGAGGTGGCAAAGGGACAGTTTCATTTGAGTTTTGAAAAAGGTATGTGCTTTGTGGCTTTAATCTAACCATCTCCATCCTATGGCTTCCTTTCACTAAAGGGATTTCTTGCTGACACGCACAATTGCACATGGGTGAGCCGAGGGTCTTGCACACACTGTCTTAAATTTGATCAAGAACCCCTCTCCTGTTATTTGCTGTCTCCCTCCGGGACCAATGAGAAGTCAGATTTCTTCATAGCAACACAGCTGTGAACGCATGCATCTGCCTTCATCCTTATGAGCAACCAGTGGAGGAATGTGCAGGAACATGGAAAAGGCTGGGAACTACAGCACTTTGTTTATCTGGCTCTGATCCTCTCTGCTCCAGTGATCTCAAATCAAGGAACACATTTTCTTGAAATTGGCCTTGTTAATTCTTTATTTGGCATTTATTAAAACTCTAAACTGTGCTTAGAAAATACCCAGTGATTAATGATCACTCATTAGGGACCAAGGAAACTTGTTGGAAGAAGTAGCAGAGGTTTATTTTTTCACCAGTGTCCCAGTGCAAATGGGAAGACTATTTTGGACCACGTGGGGGTTATCTCAGGTAAGGAATTCTAGGGTGAGGGTGTGAGGCCCATAGCTACCTGCTGTGGCTGCTCCCACTTTCTACACAGACGATGCGACTGTATCATTAAGGGTTACCTAAGCATTCCAGATCACTTTATCAAGTCACTGTAGCATCTTCTGTGGCTTTATCCTGCCCTGTACTGCACAGGTAGATCTTAGGCCATGCAATCAATGTGGCCCTTTAGGATGCACAGATCCCTGACAGATAGTACTTACGAGGCACTCTGCCACAGGAATGTGCTTTTTCTTTTCAGAGAATTAAAAGGTCTGCTGATTTTGTTTGTGCTACTCTGCTGAATGCTGGCAGGACAGATATTGTATTACCCTTCATTCTTTTCCCCCTGTCCCTTCCCTGAAGAAGGACACAGATGAGCTTATTTTGAATGCAGATGTGTGTGGAAGCATTGCCAGGAAAAACAGTTTTCAAAGTTATCCAGGAAAAGTAGAATTGAGATGGGATAGCTATACTGACATACTTGGGTTGTGCTAAAATGGGTGAGGAAACCCACAGCAGCTGGGAAAAGTGGAATATTAGACTTAATTTCCTAATAAAGGTGTGATATATGTACATGTATTTGGTGGGTGTGTTTGGGAAGCACAGTAGTACAAGTTGCATTCTGTTAAAATACCTGATTCTTCTCTAAATTACACTGAACTGTAATATTTTCCCCTCCCATAGAGAACGTTGCATGGAGGAGTAGGCATTCCTTTGAGCATCACTTCAAAACAAAAGTTCTTTAAAAGAAAATACTAAGGAAAGGAAAAAACTTGCTCTGCCTCGATCTTCTCAAAGACAGCCAATAAACCACCCTTCAACAAGACTTCTGAGACTGGCTGATGAGAGGACGCCTTTGGGCATAGTAGCTGAACAAAGCTGGCTCCTGATTGTAGCAGGTATCTCTTGGAAATAGGTACCTTGCTTTCTGTGCAGGCATGAGAGAGGAGTGGGCTGATCCTTGCAAGTGCTGAGCTACTCAGGGTTTGGGAAGTTGGAGGAAACTAGAGACAAGCTTGCTGTCTGGTGTAGGGTTTTTTTTGTATCTGAGAATTGTACCCCACAGTAGCTGCAGAGTACCGTTTCCACTTCCAGGGCAGCTGTGCATAGGTAGAGGGTAATCTGCCAATGGCACAGCACGTCTACCGTCCCCATTCCCAACAGTCCCTGTGGGTAGAAGGCGATGGAGTGCACCCCACAGTGATATGTGGGGTTTGTGCATTGTGTCTCCTTTCATTTGTGTCCTCTTTTTTTTTTTTTTTTAACTTTCTGACATCAAAAAGGCAGGTCAGGGCTGTTCCCTTGATCACTGAGGCCTATTAAGAACAAATACTTGGCAGGTTTGTAGATTGGTTGTGATGTCTGTGCTCCAGCTCTGTGAGGGGAGAGCTCCTAAATCTCATCCTGACATGAGCTGTGTATCTTTAAGGCAAATTTACACATGATAGGATTTCTTTACACCAAAGTGCAAGCCCTCACCTCACTCACGTTAACTCCTGACACCATTTCTTACAAGTCTGTGGCTGCTGCAGCACTGAGTTTGGTCTAGCCAGCGGAGATAGATAGACACAGCTGAATTAATGCTGCTTTGACATTCATGTTCTTCAGACCTTCCATCCCCCACTTAATAAACGCCGTATGATTGAAGGCTTGAGATCAATCATGGTCAATAAAGAGAACCAAAATTTTCTCGCCATGGTTCCATTCCTGACTGCTAAGAGCCTGACAGAGCTGAGGCCTCAGCCTACGTTTGCAACGTGTATAAGGAAACGGTGTCAGCTTTTTGATTTTGTGAGACTAGTATGTGTGCTATGACCGGTGCTGGATGTTTAGAGTTCTTGGGCATTTGCTTGTCTGCAGGAGGGTCTGTGATTCTGTGTGGCACAGCTGAGAGAGGATGCTTGCTGGGAAAACCCCCAGTATACATTGTCTTATAGCTGTTGTATTTGCTTGTTCATGCCTTGCTGTTTCCACTAGCTTAAGGTAGCGTAAGGGCCCTTGGCATAGATTGGAAAGTAGCAGGTGAGCTGCTCTAGGCCAGCACGGGTGGGAGCCACATGAATGTAAAAAGGACAATCTTTGAGAGACACCATTTTCCAGCTGCTCATTTAGGAGTCCAAATTCAGCAGGACTGATGGATCCTGGCTTGCTCCGAGCCTTACTACATCAGTGAGTTAAACAGTAACCTCTTCCCTCTTTGAGAAAAAGCCCTTCCTAGCTCCCACTGTATATTCACCATGACTGTGCCACACCTAAGTGCCCTAAACCGCTGAACTGTTGTTACTCCACCCTCCGTGAATACTTCTCTGATTGGTGTGCTCTGAGGCAACATGTGACTGCCTATGATTGACTGTAGTACTTCAGACAAGGTAGACACCAACCCATCAAGACATTTGTGTGTCAACATTGACAGACAAGTCCTGAGAGCACTTCACTACTAAATCATCTTGGGTCTGGAGCTGAACACCTGGGAGTGGGGACTTGGTAGACCTAAAGTTTGGTCTTAGATACTCATCTCTTTGTGAGCACTTGATCCCACAATGATCATGGTCCCTGGAGGAGCCATTCTCCACAAGGCGTCATGGCTGTGGGAGCTTTTCAGGTTGTGAGAGTGGCAGTAGCTGTACTGGAAGTGCTCCAGTACCAGTCACTTTGCTCAGCTAAGGATTTAGCCCCATGTTTGTATGGCCTGCAATTTCAGTAGAGCATAATGAAGTTGGAACTGCCTTTTAATTTTCTTCAGTAGTTGGGCTAGAGTTAAGATTGTAATTTGGATCTGATTCTGAAAAGAATCTCTAGTCTTTGTGATTGGGCACATGATTTAATTCAGTTTCATTTAATTTTGACACTGGCAAGATTCTCATTTAAAGTGCGTATTTCCAAGTGTATAAATCTATAGGAATGACACTGGCTCGGAACCTTTACTAGGCAGCCTGTCATAACTAATGCCTATTAGTTAAATTAATGTAACAATGTGCACTTCTAGTACTTAGGAAAGAATCTGCTCCTCAGATATAAACCACACAGACCTGCAAATGACTATTTAATTAAACTCATTTTTTGCTTTTCAGATGCTTTCTCTAAAATTTCTTTCCTTCCTTGGGTAAGGTGTTCTTAAAGAGGAATGTCTATTTAAAATGCTAAAACCAAGGAAAGACCAAGTTATAATGAGTATATTGAAGCTTGCTCAATACTCCGTTCTAAGTGAATCTCGGTTTCCAGTATAAAATACAGAGGAAATTAAATTAATTTGAAAATGTTTCTGTGGTGAAAGGTGAACACAAAAGTCTTCACTGGAAACTGTTGTGTGTCAGTAGCAAATGGGCAACGTGTTCCTGCAATTTTAATTATCTGAATCACAGAACCTCAGGATCATTTTAGTTGGAAGATGCCTTAAAGATCATCAAGTCAAACTGTTCACCCTGCACTGCCAGGATCCCTAAACCATGTCCCTCAGCACCACATCTACATGTCTTTTAAATACTTCCAGGGATGGGGACTCCACCACCTCCCTGGGCAGCCTGTTCCAATGCTTCACAATCCTCTCTGTAAGGAACTTCTTCCTAATGTGAATCTAAACCTCCCCTGGCACAACTTAAGGCCATTTCCTCTTGTCCTATTACTTGATACTTGGGAGAAGAGACCGATCCCATTCTTGCTACAACCTCCTTTCAGGTAGATGTAGGGAATGATGAGGCCACTTCTGAGTCTCCTTTCCTCCAGTCTAAACAACCCCAGTTCCCTCAGCCACTCCTTATAAGAATTGCTCTCCAGACCCTTCATCAGCTCCTTGCCCTTCTTTGGACACACTCCAGCACCTCAATGTCCTGCTTGTAGGGAGGGGCCCAAAACTGGACACAGTATTCAAGGTGCGGCCTCACAAGTGCTGAGAACAGGGGAACAATCACTTCCCTCATCCTGCTGGTTTCTGATACAAGCCAGGATGTCGTTGGCCTTCTGGGCACACTGCTGGCTCATCTTCAGCTGCTGTCAACCCACACCCCCAGGTCCTTTCCATCGGGCAGTTTTCCAGCCACTCTTCACCAAGCCTGTAGCATTGCAGGGTGTTGTTGTGGCCCAAGTGCAGGACCTGGGACTTGACCTTATTGAACCTCATACCATTGGCCTCAGCCCATCAATCCAGCCTGTCCACATTCCTCTGCAGAGCCTCCCTACCCTCAAGCAAATAAATAGATCCATCGAACTTGGTGTCATCTGCAAACTTGCTGAGGGTGCACTCAATCCCCTCATCCAGATCATTGATAAAGATATTAAAGAGGACAGGCCCCAACATTGAGCCCTGGGGAACACCACTTGTGACTGGCTGCCAACTGAATTTGACTCCACTCACCACCACTCTCTGGTCCTGGCCATCCAGCCACTTTTATATCCAGCGAAGAGTGCACCCATCCAAGCCATAAACAGCCAGTTTCTCCAGGAGAATGCTGTGGGAAACAGTGTCAAAGGCTTTACTGAAGTCTAGGTAGACAACATCCACAGCCTTTCCGTCATCCTCTAAGTAGGTCACCTTGTCAAAGAAGATCAAGTTGGTCAAGCAGGAAGTTTTTCAATCTGGAAGTGTTATGAATTGCTGCGTTATGTCAGAGCATCTTAATCTTCATCTCTTTTTTTGAAATCCATCAGTTTTTCTTCACAGTGGTCTTCAAATGTGCTTTGTTTCTGAATACTTAAGAGAGGCCCAGAAAATGCAGGAGAGCTGGACATATACAGAGCTCATGTGACTTACTGCAGGTACCTTCAGTCACTGACCACAGTGAACTTTTTCTGGTCTTGCCACTTAGATCCCCTAATGTACAAGAATAAGAGCTCTATACTTTCATGTTGTCATCTTGTTGAAGAGCAGTGTCTGGGGCTAGCCACAGTGCTGTCTGCTGATTGATGAAAAATGCTTTTGCCAGAGAAATCTGAGCAGATACTTCTACTGTAGATTTTTAGTGCTCTGTGTTATTAATAGTCAATTAGCAGTAAGTATTTAACACATTTAATAAAGGCTACTATGGACACCCTTTCCCATTTTGTCAAAAGTATAAAAAATGGTTATTTACATAAAAGATTAGAAGATCAGCTTTGGGTAAGAAACATAAATTTGCAACCAGAAATAAATATGTATCACGTCTATTGTAGGCTTTACAAATGTGCTAAGTACATCGAGTTAATTGGTAATTAACTCAGGGTAAAGTCTACAGATAGTCTAAACATATTGATTGCCAATTCTTCCTTTTCCTGGAACAGAATCACTGTGCAATGACGAACTGAATTAAAATAAAAGAGCACTACAGAATATAATTTCTACCGCAGGATGAAGACATTTTTATGGTGCGGTGTGCCACTGGAACTGGGCAGCAGTCATTGACCACTGGTTAGATGCACGCAGCACATTTTTTGTATTCTAGAAATCAGAAAGATCTGTAGGGAGTACACAAAATTAAAGAAGATAGAGTCACTGTAAACCTGTGATTGTTTAATAATTATAAATGGCCGTGGCCAGAATAGACCCTCCACATCTGTTAAGGGAGTGATTTTCAGAAAGAAAAAGAAACAACCTGGCTACAGAGCACATACACTCTGAACATTGGGGGTCCAAGCCGGGGCATGAGAAACTGCAAAGAGGGAACATTGCCTGTTCTGGGAAATCACAAATGCCAGAGGATGCATAAAGGGGTGCTCCTAGAAGTTATACATTATCCTGTTACATTTTCTTTGTAAATGAACTTGGAACTATTTTTGGCACAGCTCAATAAAAAGTAGGCTGATGAAAATTACAGTTTATTTCCCTTATTTTGCATGAAGGTGATTGTATTCTTCACTGCATTCACATTGAATCATATACCAGTCTGATGCAACTCAGTCGCAAAGGGTGACACTCCTCTCACTTAATTTTATATGTCCACAAAGCAGAAGTCTACATCTGAACTGGTTGTCTGGCCTCCTTTATGACTGTGGAGACAATGGAAAGTCTGGAGATGCTTCTAGAGAATGATTCATCTGCTCTATTTCAGACACTTATCTGAGGAGAAGATGAATTATGCCCTGGGAGCACTCATTTCTCCTTGACTCTAAAGAGAGTTAGACAACTAGCTCAGATGAAGATGTCTGTGCTATTATTGTCTAAGATCAAGCAAAACGAATCCCAGGTGAGGTGACACGAATTAACACTGTGTGAACTCTTGCCATGGCACACTTCCAAAAGCCTCTCCCTCTGCAGTCTAGTACACATGCTTGCACTATCAGTTGGGACTTCCCTTCCCCTAGCACCAGTGGCAAGTTTTCCTCACTTTCCACTGAAGGTTTGAAATGCAAAACCTCATGGGCACCAATGGCCATAATATTGCTGGCTTGAGGATGCCCAGCCCACTCCTGTGGTGCTCCCAGGATGCCTTCCACCCTGCAGTGAAATAAGAAGGGTCTTCCTCCACATTTTCAGGTGATGGTGAAACCATTGTGGATAGTGCACAGGGGTTTTGGGTAGCCACAATGTTCAGAGCGATCTGCTGGCCCTTGAGTAGCTTGAGTAGCTGTCAGCAACCCGAATCAGCATCTGTAAAGTGTTTCGATTGTCTGTGGGCAAGAGCAAATAAAATAACAAGCAAAACAGAACTTGGCTGCCTGTCTTTTCAAAATATCCTGCTAAGACATCTGAAATATTTTCTCTTGCACAGCCCTGGTCCTCTGAGAGATCCAAAAAGGAGTTCATTTTCATACTCGTTGTGTACTTTTGTTGCTTGAGATATTTCTTTCTGCTTCTCATTAATGCTCTTTTCAGTCCCACAGGGAGAACAGTAGGTAAAGTGACCAAGAAAAGCTTTCTTGATGCTCTTCCCAACATCATGAAATATTAATGCTTATTGTATTTGAGCCTTTTGTTTATTTAATATTTGCCCAGGGACTGTATAAGCTGTCTATATTGTTTTCCATCAGAATTACCAATGCAGGAAAAGGGAGCATTATAACTTAACATCTTCCTTATTAATATTTTTAATACAACAAAACAAACACAAATAGTCCAATCTTGTTCTACATCATTCTAGTTTATATATGCATTGGAGAGTAAAGGGGTGAATGTCGTTCAATACAGGTTTTCTTTCTGTGGCTACTGGGATCCGTGGAGATCTTTTAAGACAAATGCCTGAAGTTAGGTGCCTACAATGAAGGGCCTGAAATATCCTTCTGACTACGTGGTCCTTCCTTCATGTGGAAGAGCAAGCGGGAGAACACACCACGGTCTCCTTGCTCCTCAGGCATCTTCACCATATGTACTATCTGAGACAATGTGGTGCTCTGGGAATGCACTTGGCATTGGGTTCTGTGAAAAGCCCACATCAGAAACACCAGGGTTTCAGCTCTAGCTCTGGTTTCCATCTCTTCCTGAGGGTGAAAGGTATCAACGAAGCTCAACTCCTGGAAATGTTGCTGGCCTCCTGGAATAGTGGATGTCTGCACTTTTTCCTGCCTACATTGGTACTAGCAATGACTGTCCCCAAAGTACAAGTTAGATCAGTCTAGTCAGGCCAGGAAAGAGTCTGATTCCTTCTCCTCCTAAGTGGGGAACAGTTTAAAAAATGCAAGGCCAAGGACAGTATGGTGTCATGGACACTTATCCCGCTTCATCATGTAGGTGAGGATGGTGACAAAGATGGATGAGAACAATGGGTGGCAATTAAGTAGCCTAATTTTTCAGAAATCTTGGGCTCCAACCCTTTGGAATCATTGGAAGTAATGCTGTTCAGTACTTTTGGCACCGAAAAGCCAGTTCAGCTTATCCTGAAGCCAACATTATGGTTAGATGTCTGCTCTAAGTGGATAGACTGTCTTTTACTACCTTCTTTCATTCCAGTGTTATGCACATCCTTATCTACTGCACTTGGAAAAAGGTCTGTCCTGAAAGAAAGTCTTGGAATTAATTTTGAATGAATGCAATGGCTGGGATTCCCAGCTCTGGTCAATTCTTACCTTGAATCATGTTTCTAGACAATAACTTTTTTTTTTTAATCCACAAAACTTTGAAACCTCCCATGCTTTGGGTGTTGTAATACTGGCGTTATTATTAGTAGTAACAACAGTAATGAAGTAATACTGTCTGAGCTAAGTATGTCACTGAGATTGAGGCTTTTTATGGTTTTTATGTGAATTTGTACAGAGTCCTCAGCTGTTTTCACCAAAGAGATGCTGAGCTTGAATATGAGGGCCAGTAAACTTGCACAGATTCTCCAGCTGCCTTGGCAAAAATATTACCTGTGGGAGCCAATGAAACATTTATTACACGTTACTCCTACTGTGCCCAGAGCGACATTTCTCCAAATGTGGCTGTGCAGAGATTAAGGATATACTTACTAGTTTAGTCTGCCACGGTAGTGTTATGTGTTAGATTACCTTGTGCTACGTGAAGCATGATAGAGTTTGATAAGTGTTTAATTCTTTAAAAGGTGCTGCATAGTGAAGTATACTTGAATTTTCATTACTGGCTGGGACTGGGGCTATCTTTCTTGTCTGCATCTCTCTAGCATATCAGGGATGGCCTGGGACCTGCAGGCTTAGCTTTTATGTCAAGAGAAGCAACAGGTGTTTTCAGTGTGTGAACTCCCTGAAAGAGTAATTTTTAAAAATTCCTGCTATAAAGGTGCGCTAAAATATTTGCAAGGTGCTAGACTGTTCATTTTTAAAGAGTAATTAGTATTCCTAAGCAAGCAAAGGAAGAAAGTAAATCTACGATCGTCTGAAGTCAGTGAGAAGAAACATGCAGTGTATGGAAGGCTGTAATTAGGAGGTAGGGGTAAGAAACAGAAAATCTTCCCAAGAACTTCAGAATTAGGAGCCTATGGAGGGGGCAGCTCTTTCAACCGTTTCAACAGTCTAGCAGTAGCAATTGACTGGAAAAAGTGAAAAAAAGCATCAATGGGAGGAAAAAAAATCAAATTATTAGTTCGTTAGTACTCTTTGCTGCTTACACAGTCAAAAGATAGCCAGCCAACCACAGAGCTGGTCAAAAAAGTAAGCAAATTTATTAATTGCGTAAATTATACAGTGAGAGAAGCAAATGCATTCTACCCAATGTGTCCATCAGCTGATACTGTCTGTTTTGAAAAGGAGCAGTTGAGGTTATCAAGGAAATTGCAACAAGATGAAGCAGATTCCTTGCATTTATCTTCATTGCAGAGGACAAGGGGAAAATACCTGCTCTAGAGCTTCTTTTTCTTTTTTTTGTAGGTAATAAAAATGAGAAACAATTTAAAAATGCAGTTAATCACTAGGGCCAGATGGTATTCCTCCAGGAGTTTTGAAAGAATTTAAGAGTGGTTCATCTGTCAGAAAAAGTACGTGAACTATCATTAAAGCCAGATACCATAAAGGAGGACTGGAATTTTGCCAAAGTTATAGTTCCCTTATTAAAAATAAAAAAAGCTACTTTGCTTTACCTCATTACTAGTTAAATTAGTAACGAAAATAATTAGGGATGCATACGATGTTTAAATGATCACCGCAGGCAAAATCTGTCCTCTTCCAGACTACTTAGGGGAATTGACTACGTGGTAGGTAAGGATGAGAAGGCATACGTGAACTTCGGAGTAGCCACTGATAAAACGCTGGGCTGGCAGGTGAGAGGCCAAGTCTGGTGTGATGTAGAAACTAATTATGGCAAAGTAAATAGGCAGAGTAGGAACAAATCCTCAGCTCTGCAACCAGAGGGCATTGGACAGAGTCAGCTCCCAGCTGACTTAATAGCCTGCCACCACCGAAAGCTGTAGAAGTTAAACCCTGTCCACCGTGTTCCTGTTAGCATGAAGGTGCCTGCGTGCCTTCAGGGATATGAAATAATTTTTACTCTCAATCTGAAAATTTACTTCTCAAAAGTAAAAATCAGGGGGAAATATGTGTCTCAACACATATTTAGATTTTGGGCTGCAGTTTAGGTTTTTGATTGGAAATATTTGTGCAGCCTCAGGTCTCCTCCACATCAGGGAATGTTGCTGGACAAAAATTTGCCTCCTCCTTTCTTTTCTTTAGCCTCCCTGCAAAGCTTTTGATGATGAGAGCATGGAGAAAATCAGGGTCTCCCTTTCCTGAACACTGCCTCTCAGGTAAGCTGCACTTCCTTAGATGTGCTTTCCAGTTCCCTAGTTCTATCACTTGCAGGCAAGTGATAGACCTATGTCTCCTCTTCACTGGAGTGAATCCTGAGATCCAGCCTATTTCTGACTGAGGCTTTGGCTGTACTTGCTAGACACTGGTTGTTTTTTCCTGTAGGCTGAGCAGGTTTGGTACCTGCCTACAATTCTGTAGGCAACCTATGGAGCGCAAAACCCATCAGTGACAGAGAAGCAGTCTCATTATGTACCAGCCAGAAATAGCCACTGAATTCCTTCCTCAGGGCTAGTGTGACAATTTTGTATTCGGTTATTTTTAATTGCCTTCCCCCTGCAGTTTTTCAGCCCTTCAACTGTGCCATAGGATGAGGACAAAAGAGTTGTCTCTTGTATCTCCTGCTCTGTTTTGTTTCCCCAGAATCACTGTTTTAGTGGAAGATGCTGTGGCAGTGCTGCATTTGTGAATAACTCCTTGGATACTTTCCGCTTTCTGCAGAACTGTTTCCTCACTAGGAAAATAAGGGATCAGAAGTGGCAAAGCATCTCACTTCCATTTAAAGCTCCTTTCTGATAGATATCAGTAGCGCTCTGTTTGGATTTATGGTCCATGTTTGGGGGATGGGGGAAGGCACAGATGGCAGTGAGGTGGAGGGCTCCAGCAGAGTCTAGACGGGCTGTCTCAGTATGGTCTGTGGCATGCATCCACCAAATGGCTTGTTCCTCCATGTGGTCTTGTAGCCCAGCTTGCCCTGTGTCTCTGGTCTTACATACAGCTATCTCTCTGTGCATATGTGCCAAGGAGAAAGCACATGGGCCTGGAGTATCGAGGGAGAGCAGAGACAGGGGGAGATGCTGTCTTGACTCGGGGGCTGTCCTCCACCAATGCCTCTGGGCTTCCATGGACCTCTGCTGCTACATCCCCTTCCCCGGGCAGCCACAGCAGTGGAAGACTGCATCCAGCACCCATCTTTGCACCCACCTCCACAAGATACTTCGGGCCAGAGCCCCTTTTGCTTGATCTGTGCTATGACTCTGGAGGCCACTGCTTTCTCAGAGAGGCATAGCCCTGTGCTCAGTGCAGACCAGGGTAATGCTCTGCGCTGCACAGACCTTGTCGACAAGCGAAACAGCACATGGGCTTTCTCAAAATGTCATGATGACAGTCTGCCTTTTAGGGGTGTGGAGCAGTTAACAGGCCAGAATTCTTTAGCTAGTTATTGTATATGTTTCTTCACCAAGCGATGAAAATTAGTGCCTACATACTATGACCATTCTGCAAATGTTGATGTTGCAGGGATACGCCTCTGTATGTGTTTGAGCCTGGCTGTTTGACCACATCCTAATTAAATGTTCTAACTATAAGTAATTCCAGGTGCAGACATAAGCTGTTTTTCTGCCATAGGTGTTCCAACAAGATCCTGACGTATTGTCAACATGTTTTAGCAGCTTGATTGTAGAGCTGGAAAGCAAAGAGTTGTAAGCTCTATTCTCAATCCTGGTACACCCCTTGCATATCCCTCATTCGGCTGTAGCTGTGCAAAGGTGGGAGGTCCAACTCAAGGTCATCACTGAGGCTCCCTCCCCAGCCCAGAATAAGAGGCAGGTGCCCTCTGCACTGCAGGTCAAGGGAGTCTGGATACAGGGCTTGGGATAGGCACTGAACTTTCAGATAAGTGGACCGAGTGAGATTAATGACCCCTTTGAACCTGTGAGTCTGCAGCAATACTGCCATGCCCATCTTGTACATCACTGATGCTAACCCGCTTGTGTGTTGTGGTGGTGCTTCCTGACATATCTCAGCTGAGGTCTGCTGCCCAGGCAGTGGACTTAAAGTCTCATTGACACTAATGTCCTCTCAAGTAGCTCCTGAAGGTCCCCAACAGTGCTCACCAAAAGCTCCTGTAGTACCCTGATAGTGCTTACCACTGATACGTGGATATTTTTCCAAACATGAAATAGGTATGTTCAAAGAAAGGAAGAGTTTTTAAATTATCCTCACTCTATGGATGCATTTTTGCATGCCAGAATATTTATTTCAAGCAAGAAATGTGGAAGAAATATTTCCAGCAGTCTGTAGGGGAGTCACCTGTGCTCCTGTGCTTTGCATTGTTGGTGACTGGTGCACAGCACTCCCAAGAGGATTTGCCTTCTTCCTCAGTCAAATTAAAATCCTTTTAAAGTTCATTTTCATATACTTTCAAAATACATTTGTGTCATGGTATGGCTGGCATCTTGTATTAATAGCAAGATGTTCTTTTTTTTTCATTTGGGAGAGCTTAGTTTTGCTCTTTTACTGCTTTGTCACAAGTCACTGTAACAAACCTACTGCTACCAAAATCACGCATGGCACAAGCACAGGAACTGCTTTTGTTGTGTTTGTTTACCAACTCCAAAAAAATCCTTGTAAATCTCAACAAGATCCCAGCTTCTGTGGTACTTATGAGCTTTTCTACCAATGTGCCCTACAAAAGCTCTTAAACATATAAATTATGCAGAGTGCTGTGATCGTGTAGCTGAAATAAAAGGCAACAATTCTGAAAATAAGCTGCACAAAACTGCACTGTGCCAGTTTCACAACGGTATAGTGAGACTTAGCAGTAATTAATTAATATTTCATACATGGCTTCCCAAACCTCGATGAAATGTTTCATACTGAAATGTCGAACATAAGTTCATCGGATGACACTTTCCCCCCCATCCAGAAACACACCAGGCACACCCCAGCACGAACTTCTCCATTACAATTTAGTTTTCCACAGTCTGTGGTACTTTTTGTTTCTGTCTTGATAAGATCAGTAAAGGTTTTGCTGCAGGAGAGAGGGCAATGCAGCTGCATGGAGGTTATGCACCAAATCCAAACGGGAAGGGAGAGATACAGAGTATATATAATTCATTATGTACACAGAAAGTAATCAAGTACAGAGTCGTGGTCAGAGACACAATTCCAGCTTTTACTGGGCAGACAATAAGTGCTGAACACCTGCCTATTGCATCTATAAATAAAATCTCTAAGGTTCTTCCTTTCAGCCTGAGCAGCTTGAGCATGTGTTTTCTGGAGCAGCTGTCTGCTCAGGGAAAACAGCAGAGAGTCACCCTGCGGTGGTAACTGTTTAATTTACATCATTAACGACAGCCCTGGTGCAGTCCGACCTCCTTGCCAGCTCCCAGCGTGGCAGTGAGGGAATTCAGCTGCTAAAGCTGGAGGGAGGAGATTCTTCCTTTGTTGCGCGTGATACCCTGCTGCGCCAAGGCGAGGGTGCTGGTGCTGGCTGCAGCCTGCTGCTCCTTGCTGTGGGCTCCTGCTCCCCAGAGCAGTTCATCCCAGCTGGGAAGGTGTGTTTGCTGGGTCTCTGAGCCAAAGAATCCCCCATATCCACGTGGTCAGAGTCTCTAGGCATGTGCCCTGACAGGTGAGAAGAGCCTGAAGTACATTTTTTCTTTGTATGAATAGCTCTTTGCTATTTTACTTTACAGCTCTGTGTCTCCAAAGCCAGCATGAAGCTCTTCCTTTGCCCTACCTTGACAGTGCAATGATGGAGAACTGCTGTGGCTAGCTAGGAGGAGACTTTATCTTCTTTCTCTTGCTTTTCATCAGACACTTCTGGGAGGGCACCAAGGAATTCTTGATTTCTGAATTATTCTTGTTTGTCTGGGACAGTGTATATACCTATACCCAAGTCTATATTGTCTCTAGGGTTTCTTTCTACAGTCAGGGAAATACAAGCTCCAGCTTCCAGCCTCCAAGACAGTGCCTAAGCACAGGAGCTTACTGAAAACAGGAATACCCTGGCATGCCTTTGTATCTTACAAAATCAGTTGCAATTCTGAGGTCACGTTATTGGATCTGTTCTAAAATCAGAATGGCTGGAGGGAGTTATTGAAATTGTCCATGACTATCAATGATACATACATTTGGTATTTCTAATTCTCCATCATTTGTTACCTGTTCTTCCTCTCACTCAGACTGGATGTCATCCAACCAGGTAACAAAATCAACCTCACCTGACTCAGATGGCCACTTACGATCCACCAGGATTATCAATAACTAGGGGAAATGAACAAATTAAGAGAAGCTCTGAATATTGTTGTTGACTTTTTGAACAACAAGTTATCAATAACACAATTTTTATGACAATTGAGATTCACAAGTGTATAATTACTAGACAAAGAGAGGACTGAAATTTGTGAGGAATGTGAAGTTTTAAATAATTTATTTTGCCATGGGTATTAAAAGTGGTTTTCTTCCCTTATGTCTAAATTGGAAAATACGTTAATTGAATTTACCACTTAGAAACAAGAAGCACAACAGAGCTGATTCCAAAGTGTCTAGGTTTAGCTGGTATCTGGGGCTAAACTACAGCAGTTGCTCCACTACCCGACGACCCCTCCCCAGCCAAGACGGGGGATTGGAAAAAGGAAAGGAGACCCACAGGTTGAAATGAAAATGGATTTAATGAAACAGCCAAACTAATACCTAATGTCAATATAAAATATTCAGAGATACACTCAGCCCAGCTAATGTACAGAGATCACAATAAATGGGAAAGCAGTCCTCAGGAGAAGGAACAGGAGACCAAGCAAGAAGAGGAGCCCAAGCAAGAAGCCTCCACTGAGCAGACTTCCCTCTTTATAATGAGCAGTGACGTTTATGGTCTGGGATGCAGGTCGGATGCCCTGGCTGACTCAAAACTGCTAATGGCCCTCAGACCATGGTAGGGCCATGACTCTGTGCCAGCAAAACCAGGACACAAATATTCATATTGTACATTTTACCTAAACTACCACCTTAATAAATATATACCAATTCTGAAAAAATACAACCCATGCCATATAAAATTGAGTAATTCATTGGTGCTATGTGAACATAGAGTATTATTAAATTCGGAGTGTGTTAATCTGTCTTTGAGTGCTACATATACAAACAAAAGCATGATAAACCTCCGTAATTTTAGAAGAAAAATTAGCTACTAAATTAATTCAAATATTGTATTTTGTTTTCTTCACAGGGAAAATTCTTCCTTCAGCCATATAGATCTTCATTCTTCCTTCAGATCTATTTTATGAGGGATGTTTAATAGAAAAAATTCACATATTATTCTATGAGAAACAGTGATTTCATCAAAGCTGAAATTTTCCACCAGAAAAAAGATTTTGATGAAATTGTGCCCATGAAAAATTAAAAACAATGACTGTTTCTCCTTGTAACTGAGTCAGTGTGATACATCATGGGATGCTCCAAGGCCTTCACTGTGTGAAGAGGCCACGGGAAATACAGTCTGGCCAGGGAACAGTGCCCATCCGGGAGAACGAGAGGATGAGGAGAGACAACACCCAAAAGGTTTTTTGGCAGCTGGAGTGGACACAGAGATTAATGTCGACTCAGAACAAAACCAAAAGTTTCATTTCAGACAAGTGAATCAAAGAGAAAAGCCTTGGTTTTGGAATGCCCAGAAATGCTTTATTTTAATTTAAAATGCTCAAATCACAGTTGTGCAAAACTTCTGGTCCCTCCATTCACACATTCTACTTTTCTGTATCATTTTTGTAGGAAACAAATCCAGGGTGACCAACCTCTCCTGCAGCATGGAAATCGCGTGTCTTTGTTCTAGTTCCTCTCTGGTTAAATGAGTTTAATGAAAGCACTTGAAGCACTTTCATTGCTTAAAATGGAAGGTATGACAAATACAAAGATTTAACAGCTCATATCTTTTTTTCCTCAAATCAGAGGATGTTTTGTTACTCTGGAATGCAAAAAATTCACATTCCCAAGACTCATACTACAAATTTGCTGCTGTCTTGTATCATAGATGAGCTATAGAGCAGTTAAAACTTTACAAGTGATTTAGAAACAGCCTTTCCTCCCCCATTTACCTGCTGATGATTTGAAGCACAGATTTTCAGAACCTGCACATGAAGCTTTACACAATCCACACAAAATAACTGATTGTCCTCTCAGGCAATCTGTACATAGGAGATTGAAAACTCAACGGATTTTCTTGGACTCTTCTGTTTGTTTGAGTGGTTAGAGATGTCTCTGATATGCTGGATCTAAAGGACCTGAAGAGATTTGCCAGATATTATCTGCACAGCTAAGTTGGGCAACTTTGCTCCGTAGCAAATGTGTAGCCACATGCTACAAATGGAGAATGCCCTAGAGGTACGACGTGTTTGTCAACAGCTGACCCCATGCTAGCTCCAGCAATTCTCTCAATTTTAGTCTCCTTTATCCAGCTAAGGTGGGTGTTATTAAGGTACTAAACAGTTTTCAAACTGTATCAGTTTAAAAATCTCTGTGGGAGATTTGGTACCACTTTTGCATACATTGCTTTCATGGGTATGTAAGGCTAGAAGTACTTTCACCTTCTGCACAGTAAAGGATGTTATTTCATCCAAAGTGTCTTGCATTGCAGTGAAAAAAAAAAAAAGAACCAAAACCAAACCAAGAAGGATTCCTCGTGTCAGAAGAAAGACCAACTAATAGGAGAACAAATATATTATGGGAAATACAGATTTATCACCTGACTTAATACAAGGTGCTACATCTTCCTACAGACTTTGTAGGAAGTCCGCAGAACTTTCTTTTATATCCTTCAGCCACTGTGGTGACAACCACTAAAATCTTTTGGTGTTTCAAGTGATGACACTGTGTCCTTTCATACCTTCCTAGATAGTTTCAGGAGTATACTGCTGTACAAAGAAACTTCTAGCTCTATGGGTCCTGGTCTGTGAAGCTGCCTTTTTCATTAGGTATCTCAGAGTGGTGGAGTGATTTACAGTCTATGTCTATAGTGCTAACATGGCAGGGAATCAAACTCTGCTTTCCATCTGTTTAAGGCAAGTTCCCCCCAGAGCTGACTGGCTGCATTTGCACTGCACAGCCCCTGGCCTTCAGGCGAGCCTGTAGCCTTAAAATATGGGTGTTATTCCATGTGCTCAATTTCACAATGTTTGAGATCTGATCTCCTCTGTGAAGGTTTGTGCTGCGGGCCAGCCAAGCAGTGGTTTCATGGCACAAAATGAGCTGTATATGTCCAATGGCATGCACAACGCATGAGGGCATGTGACATCCACTGGAGATGCAAAGCCTGCTGAGACCATGTCAAGCCAGTGCTGATGTAGTCTTGTCCACGCTCCATGTGGGACCAGCGCTTCACATATGTATCCCCAGCACCTTTCCCAGGCATGGTGGTAGGAGCTAGTGGAGAGATCCCCACGAGCCAGGAAGGGTTCAATGCTTAAGCTCTGGTCCTCTTTTGTGTAGGGCAAAAGCGTGCAGTGTAGGCATCAGTGGTGTTTTAGACACTGCCAACCACCCACTGTCATTTCTCCTCCCATAGAATTATGATTGTCAATGCTGGGGGGCCAACACTAGAGTGGAAATAGTGTATGAGCAAACACCAGCCTGAACCCCATGGGCACAGCTGGGGGATCCAGTACTTTACAGCCTCTGTGTTACGAGATAGTTTTGAAATACTTTTTGTGATAACAACATAATATTTATGGTTTTTGTTTCTTACCCTGAATACAAGTGTTGAGAGGTTTTTTTTTGTGTGTGTGTATGTTTTTGGTTTGGTTTGGTTTTTGGCTTTTTAGGGGTGGGGGGTGGTGTTAAAGACCAAGATGTATCCACTGCCTGCCAAAGTCCTGTATTGAAGAAAAGCTTGTGTAGGCTCCCTTGAAATCCGCGTTGCATTCATTGTGGAAAATTAGATTATTCTCATATCAGTGAGTTTCAGCCGCAGATTTCTATTTAGTTCATTAATTTGCCTTGAAGTTGGATGGAATCAGGAATATATTTCTCATTTTGATTGAGTAGTTAGGATTGATACTTTCTTGCTTTCATGCTACTCCTTTTAAAAGCCTTTCAGCTGTGTTTTTGAAAATACAGTGAGTGAATTTATCATATTTAGACATCAGCAAGAACCACATGGCAGAGACAGCTACTCTGGAATCCTAACGGGCTCTCAAAAATTATCCTCTGTGATTATCTCCCTGTCTGAAGGACCATATGTCAGAGGCTCTGCAACTGGCATCTGGTTATATCACACAGAGGTTTCTTCTATTCTGCAAGCAGCTCAACCCAAACTGGTGAACAAATCCCCAAATATATTGAAAGGAGCTGGATTTCTTTGAAGTCTGTTATTGAAACTGATACATTTTGCAAGCTGGATGCCTGTGTTCCCTAAAGACAATCTAAGTCTCTTATTATTTCATGTTGTGTCAGAAATGACATGTAACAAATCAAATGAGCAGCTAAGCCAGTATACCAGAAAAATAATTATGAACGACCTTTTTCTCATGTAGCTACAAATGTTACCCAGAAAGGGTACAACCATTTCAGCTCCAAGATAGACCAGAGTACCTTTAATCTATCAGGGCACAAATTTTGTAATGGCAAATGAATGCCACCTCAGCAAACAATACCATAATTACTGAAACAATATTGATCTGAAATTTTATAAGTCAAGTGGATGGCCTGTCTTTGGGTAATAGGAGGTGGTGATGCTTTTTCACAAGCTCCTTCTTGACTCAGTCTGGGTTACTTCATGGACCTTCCTGAGCTGTGTTGAGGCATAGGGGGCTGCATGTGCATTCCCTGCCAGGTCTGTGCTCTCATCTGTGGCCTTACCTACATGTATCATCAGGTGAAAACTCTGGTGATCTAATCACAAAACTCAAGTGATATAAAAATCCCCTCAAACCCTCCTTAGGAAATACTTTGTTTCATAACCTTGATGATGAACACAGCACATGCAGCACTTGCTCATTTTCTATCTATATAGCTTTTCTGAAGACTTCCACTCGTCACAGCAGAGTGATTCCAGTAAGACCCAAGATTTTGGCCTGCACAGAAGCACGTTCACTATTTTTCAGATGAAAGTGTTCAGCAGGCTGTGCCTGACTCGCCTCTCATGCTTAGGTACATCAGTAGGAACTCAGTGCAAAATCAGTGCGGGGATGCCAGTATCCTACATATGCATTTAAAGGTGGAGAGAATGCAATGTTGTAAATGTCTGTCTAAAATTAATGGTGCTTCATGAAGAGATGAGAGAGGGACACTGGAAATTAAACCGTCACTGTGTTAAATTTGTGTCATGCATTGTTTCTTCACTGGCCCTCTGCAATTGAAGTTGGAGATGACACCCATCAGCCCTATCTTACCACGCTTAATGTTTTTTACTGTCCAGGTAAAATTTGAGATCTGGAGACTTTCAGCAGGAAACATTAGGTGCCCCGATGGCATGGACAGGCTCTGCCACTTCCTCTCTGACTCTGGTGGTTTGGCCGCTGTGCATGAGGCCAAGCTCTGGTATCAGGCCACTATGTAATCTGAGGTCTCACTGCTGGGAAAGCAATGACATGGCCAGAAAGAGCTGTGGGAAGACTCATCCCTGGGCTTGAGAGCTGCATTTCAGCTCCAGCCCTTGTGCTGAGTCCTGCCTGAGCTATGCTGTAGCTGTAGTTGTCACTATTAATCTCTCTTTCTGACCCTACCCTTGCCTCCCTGACTTGTCCCCAGAGGTGCCCTGTCCCCATGGCCATCCCTAGCCTGGCTCTGCTGGTCATCTCTGGGATGGGGGGAAAGGGGCTCTCAAATAGGTCCCTACCCCAGGATGTCCCACTGCCCTGCGGCTGCCCACCCCGTCTCGCTGTGCCCTGACAATAGGTGTTTATGGGTAACTGAAGACAGATGAAATTAGGTTGAAACACAATGAATAAAAATCCAAATGAACTGTGTAAACGCGAATGCTGGTTCTTAAGACCTATGGTGTCTGTGTAAGGCAACAGCTACAGGATTTTTAAATAAGCTTCCTTTCCCAGTAGAGAGATTCTGAAATGAGTAAGATTTTTGTAGCAGTTACAATGATGTGTTCATGGAGATTTATACATTTCCGTAGCTCTTTCCTACTAGCAATATATATATATGTGTATATATGTACATACTCCAGGGTGGAAATATTTATTTTGCTCAGCATTGTGAATACCTCATTGGTCTGTTATCTGTCACTGTATCTAGCAGAATGCGGTACTTACCAGTAATTGTTATTTTAATTAATATTAATCTGTACTATGCCTCTTACATTTAATGTTAGTCTTCTGTGGCTCACTGGTACTGATATGTGATCTACAGTTGCATAAATAGTCTCTGTAATACATGGCCTGTCATCACTAATGCATTTTGATGCATTTTTCTCTGTTTTGCTGTTTCGGGGAGTATATCTAGTTTTACAGACAAATGACCTCATTCTCAGCGTTTTGTCATTTACTTGTATTTCATGCCAATTTTTTCCACAGATCTAAATTAAAGAAAGGAAATGTATACTGCAGAACCTCAGTGTCTCATAATAAAAGGCTGAATCGAGCCCCCCAGCTCTCATTTCAGTCGGTCACAAAGGGAAAGGTTCAGACCATTGTTTAAAAATATTTGTCTTTTTCTCCTTCTATGCAATTTCCTAATGATTTCCTATTGTCATGAGGAAATTTCTAATATATATGTATTTCTCAAGTATCTATATAAAATGTAGATATATATATTTGCTCCAGTATACACAGACTCTTTTGTACAAGAGGTTGACATCTAGAAATCTACTGGTGTTTCCTGATAACTGCTCAGGCCCAGCATGTGTCCGTCCTCTGAAAGGAACTGGGGAACTTCTGGCCTTGCACTATGATCACCTTTTAGTATAAGGAGCTTAGAGAGTCCATTCAAAAGTTATCTCAGAAGGACCAGAAATGAAGATTAAACAGCTTTCAAGCTTCAGGAAAGTGCCTGGCATGGTGGGTCTAGGCTCAGCTTGTGGGAGATGTATGTAATAAATTACGTGGGTAATTTTTTAATTGAGATATTCAGTAGAGCTATGTGGAATATAAGGAGTATTGTATGCTAATGAGAATTTTTGCTTGAGGGTCCTAACAGTTTTAGTCATACCTGGGATTTATTTCGTTGTTCCTTATCCCCACTAGCGGTTGATTATGGGTCATGAGATTAGCTGCATGTGTGTGTGGGCACATCCTCAAGCATATATGTATGTGCACGCGTGTTTGTGCAACAATTGTGATGCCATGATGTACAGCGAGAAACGGCAGCCCTTGGTTTTATTTGGCCCCTGAGAATCATGTTGCTCTGTTTGATACTCTTCATATCCAAACCGTGTTACCTCACACATTCCCCTTCACTACAATGCTGGCAACTTCCACTTCCAACCCTGATGTGATAAAATACCTAGTGTGAATGTGCAGCGCTGCTTCCTCCGGGCTTCTTCAGTCCTCAATACCCCTCAGAAACCACTGCTGGGATCTGGTCTGCCCTCTCTCACCTCTGGGGGCTGAAAAATGGTTACTGGAATCTTGGCTGGGATAAAGGGTAGGATGTGTAGAGGAATGTCATCAACTGGATATCAATTTCTCACAGGTATTTATTGTGCTGTTGTCACTGGATGCTAATAAAAACCTCAATAATCCTTAAAATAACTGTCTTCCATTTTCAAAGCTGCTTCTTGATAGAGCTGATAGAACAGAAGTCCGCAGTTAAACTCATGATTGTGATGCAACACGACAATGAGAGGTGAACACAGTACTAAAGACTCTGCACCCGTGAGTACTTCTAGAAAGTCTTTATGGAGAGGAGAATTTAGCCCCAAAACGATTGATTATGAAAACCAGTTGGAATTTGGCTGGGAATTCTGATGCATTCAATATATTAATAATAGGTGTGTAACATGGCTCATAAATTCACTACATCGGGTACTTACACACACACACACATACACACACACGCACACGTATGTTCTCGCAGTTTCTCTCATGTGTGCACATACGTAGTTCCTGTTCTGGCATATGTACACAGATGCTTAATTTTTTGAACTCTGGAAAATGCATGCATGTTGTTGCCAGTTAGACAGTATTGCTTTGGGAAAAATAAAATTGCTAGTTCGAATGCAGAATTTAAAGCCTCTCATGTTGAATTACCCATCGCCTCAACTCTGCATTCCTCCAATAATCAGCCAATGATTTTGGCTGGATGAAGGCTGCTGCTGCTGCTGATCTGCAGGGGTCATGAGTCTAGATAACAGACCCTGAGCCATTCAGCCATGCACTTCTGTAAGTACAGCCTTTAAAGATGAGCTCAGGAGCTTGACTGCCTCAGGACCAGATTGTACAAGCAGCAGAGCTTCTGTTGGCATTTGCTGCAACAACAAGGAGATTACCAACAGTGTGCTCTGCAGAATCATCACTGTTCACTCTGTCAAGGGTCAAGAAATGATACCGAACACTGAGGGACCCAACAATAAATCCGGAGCATGTGAGCAGAAACCTTCTGTGTCACCCTGTGTACCAGCAGTTTGTTGCCATCAGCCTACTTTGATGTCTACAGCTTTGTTGGGAAGCAAAAATCCTATGAGGTGTTGGGTGGGGCTGAGCCTATTTAAAGTCAGTCTTTTCTGTTTTCAGCTCAAATCACCTCTGCTAAGTGTCCCCCTTTCTGCTTCTTTCTTCTTTCAAAGAGGTCTATCAGTGCCAGAGTGTCTCTAAGGCAGGATAGGAATGATATGTTCCTGGGTGATGAGAAATCTGTCCTAATGCATAACAGAGCGGTATTTTGATCAAGTCCAAAAAGATAGTTAATATATATATGAAATATAAGGCTTGGCAGAGTTATGACTAGTTCTGAAGAGTTCGATATTTAGGGAAATAGGAGACCAAAAGAGGTTTGATTTTGCACTAAGTGATAAATCCAGTAACACTGGGAAGGGTGATTTAGTCTTATCTGTATTCTCTTTCTTTTAAGCTGATTATGCATCATTTCCAGAGAAGACTGACGAAAACTTTCAGCTAAAATTCTGTAACGTCGACAATATCATCCAGGGACAATTGTTTCAGAGTAAGCTCCCCATTTTCTAGAAAGCTTTTCATTTAAATAAAGATAGAAAAATTATTGTTTCAGAAGGATCATGAGAAAGGCAAGCCAATGAAAGCCACTCAAGTCTCCACCGTACAGCGTGAATGGGAAATCCAGATGCATTATTAAAAAAATTAGAAAAATTTGTAATTCAAATATTAATAGTGGATGTTTCCATTGGCGCTAAGCAGACCTGTTTTTAATGGCTCAGTAGGAAATGCTTATTCTTTTTTTAACTCACCAACTGCCTGGCATTTAGCATGAATAAATTCAGGCTATGCATCTTGGCCTATGAATACGACATCACTTTATTTGTGAGTCAAGCCTCTTGTTCAGATATACTCTCAACCTTCCCAGTAAAATCATGACTATCATCGAGATACAGCATTAGTCATCAAAAATCTCTTGCTTGGTTATGATGGGTTGCTCTGTTTTTCCCAAGGTACTTTTAATCTTTAGATTTCTATGCTGTTTTTATCCAAACCTTTCTCTCTAAGAACTTTTCACTAAATGTCTTTTGAGTGAAACAGTATCTTTGCAGTACATTACTTTACTTTTCTGCCAAAGCAAGTCTAGACTAAGGCCACAGAATTTGGTGAAATTGTTATGCCTTTAGGAAGGAATGGAGACTCAAAATCCAGGTAGTAACTGTAGTATATGGTATATTGCTGTAAGATCCACTCTCAGCTGGTGTAGGATTATGTGCGTTGGTGCATGATGCTGAAATGGAATGAATTATAATTGACACACTTGGACTACTGGTGCTAGCTTGCTTGCTTGCTATTTTTATTAACTAGTCTTTCCTGATTTTTCTCTTCCTAAGGAGAAGATCGATGCTTTCTTGGAAAAAAAATTATGAACCTGGTCCAATCTTTGTGCGTTGAATTATGCATGGAGCCACCGTAAATGCACATATCAGTCAATGCCTGCAGAAAAATGCAAGGCTAGGCTGTAGGTAAACACACATTTAGTCATACAATGGTTACGTTAACTGAGTGTGCATTTTGTATGCACAGTTGGATGCATGCTGTTATGACAGATTTCACAGCTGAGTTCAGTGTAGTACTGTGTAGCACAAGAATATGGCTTTTCTTCTGGGATTGCCCAAAAGCTTAATTCCTATCTATTTGGTGTAATACTTTAAGACATATTTTGTCTCAGAGAATCATAGACAACTAGAACCCTGAGAAGCCACTCTTAGTCTGTCCCCTTCTAGACATACTTACATGATTCTTGACAAATGGTTACGCAGCTCTCCAAAATCTCCAGCAAGAGAGGGTCCACAGTATCCTGAATTACCATTGCATGACCTGAATTACCATTACTTAAGAGCTGTACTGTTAGAACAGTTTTCCGGCTATTATCCACTCCAACTCTTTCTTGATGAAATTTGGGTCTACGTGACTTTCCCTAGGCAATATGACCATGGAGAACAGGTGAATCCACTCTTTTCACAAAAAAGCAAATCGCTAGTAAGCCTGGCAGAAGTGGTGGAAAGCTCTGAAGTCACCGGGATAACACTCCCAACTTAAAAGAAAAGTGTAAGTCATTGTTAGTTAAGTGTAAGTGTAATTGTTAGCTAAGATCCTTTTTGTCGGGAGACGGTGATCCCTTCAGGATTTTAAATTGTCACTCTGGAAATCTATCACACACATAGACCGACCTTCTTTCTGCAAAGTGCGTGACTACACAACTCAAAGCCTTGTCAGAGGCTTCCTGGATGCTGGCTGATATCCATTTTGAAAAATATTTCACATATCTTTGATATATTTATGTCAGGCACAGACAGAGAGAAGGATTGTTCCTTCACTACAGTAGCTTCTAGAGATTTCAGTTTAGGAATTCCCATTCTGGGGACCAAGTTTAGAAGCCTGATGTGAGTTATTCTTAGCTACATTTAGACTACTAATTGAGACAGGAGATGGAGAGCTGTCACACACAAACATCTCTCCTTTGAGGGGTGGTACAGATGTTTAGTGCCTCTGATTTTTGAATCTAAAGCCTTTGGAAACATGCTTATTAGAAGATAGCTAAAAGGTAAGGAGTGCCTCAATGGTGGTCCCTTTGTGCCGAGTGTGCCAGCCATGCTGCTTACAGATGGCACTGTCCCCAGGTTAGAGGCTTGGTTCAGAGCAGTATGGTGGCAAGAGGGGATGCATCCTCATTTGTCTGATCTCAGGGTGGGTTGTGGGAGCCTGACAGGAGATAAAAAAGGGAAGTGTCAGTGTGGAAAGGTGGGCTCAGTCGATAATGCTGTGGGGTGAGAGAGGAGATGTGCTTTCACTGCTGCACAACAGCAACCTGGCACAGCAGGATCAAAATCTCTGTTAGTAAATAGTTCTAAGACTACAATAAGGGATTGCTGAATGCTTACATAGGATGGGAAAAAGTGTGCCAAGAATGGGAGGAACAGTTGCAATTCTGTGGGCAAAGAGCCAAGAACAAAATGTAAGACATCTGTCCACAAACTCCTGTCTTTCATGAAATGGGTTTTATGGTTTTCCATGAAGCCTGTTGTCAAGGAGAAAGATTTTAAAAAATTTATTTCTGCTTGAGGCATTACGTTATGCTTTTCATAGCCAGTGTGAATACAAATTTAAGATGAAGGACGTTTATGGTCATTCTTATTACTGAATACAGTAGGAGGATGGGGGTTGCCTAATTTCACACTTCTGCTCTTCACTCATTCAGACAACTTTTGCAAATCCCACCCTCAAGTGATTTGTTGCATGCCATATGTCAAGTCACTCACAGGGGTGGGAACTGCAGCCTTTCTCCCAGATGTGTTTCTTTAATCATCAGAGTGCATTTCTTCCCAGAGCAATGAGTTACCGCTTCGTATATTTGTTGCTACTTGGAATATTAATATTGTAATCATGTCTGTCTCCTTAGGGGACTTGTATTTTATTGCAGCAATTCAATTCTGTTCACTATTTGGTGTTAAAAGAAACACAAGAGTCGAAGACTTTAAAGGCCTCTTCTAAAAAACAGGCAGAAAGCACATCAGAAATCACCTCCTCAGTTCAGAAAAGCGGAAAGAAAAATTGTTGTTCACGATCACCCAGAACTGAACTATTGCTCACGATCACTATTTTTTTTAAACACCCATGAAAAAGTGCCTTCTAAAATATAAAATGTGATTTTCTGAGAGGGTCCTGAATAAACCTCACAACCCAAAAGGGTGTTGAGATGCGTGCCCAAGGCTGGTGCTGCAGGGTGCAGCAGAGTAACCCTGCCTGAGATCAGGGGCAGAGCTGTGTCAGAAAGGGCTGCAGAAGACCTTGTTGGGGTGGGGACACCTCTATGGGCTCAAGCTGCATTTCAGCTCCAGCCCTTGTTCACGGTCCCTGCCTGAGCTACCCTGCAATTCTACCCACTCCTGCCCAAGTCTTTTGCTGATCCTGACCCCCAGCTTGGCCTTGGAGCTGCTGCATCCCCATGGCTGTGGTCACAGTCCCCAGCCCAGCTCTGCTCGCTGCCTCTAGGGCAGTGGGATGGGGGGCCATGGGGAGAAGTTCCTCTCCTGACCTGCCCTGCTGCCTCTGTGCCACTCCCCCAGCAGTGCTGCACCCTGACCCTTTCTTCCTATAGTGAAGGTACTGCTAGCATGAAGAGACATTCACAACAGCTGTATGAAAAAAGCTTGCAATTAATTTTATTCCCCTTTTCACTGCAAAAATAATTCTCAATCAGAAAGCAAGAGAAAAAACATATTTGAAACCATTAGTTTAATCTCTGGCATGGCAGCGGTTCTATGGGTTCCATGGTATGTGTAAAGCTTGATTCTGTAAATCTGACATGTCTGCACATCATACAAGTGATCCAACTGCATGGATATAAGAACATCTCTGTATGTATATATATATAAATGGATGTGTGTATATATATATATATATATATACACACACCTATCTTTGCAGGAAGTGGACCTTGTTCCACGGAGAATATATTGCCTAAATGGTCCCAGGCTAATCTATGCAGATATTTTAAGCTCATTTTGCTTGATGGCAGATGGAGACAAACAGTTTATAACATTAATTTTCTTATTGGATCTCATCTGACAAAATCCCCAGTTACTTTAGTCTCGCATGAACGATTATTCTTTTGTAGATACGTGCCTAATAAGATTAAATTCTGAAAATGAATATTTACACTTACTAATATCAAGGGAGAGTTAAAATCAAACATGCTGCACATTCTTCTGGGAAAGTCAGCAGTAAAGCACTGTTTTCAATAATCAATAAGTCAACCAAGCAAATATCTAGACTGTTATTACAAGGGGATCTGTCATCATGCAAAGCGAAGATTTGTCTGAGAAACAGCTAAGTAAATGCTTCTGCCACTTAGTGTGGTTTTTGTTTGGTTTTGTTTGTTTGTTTGTTCATTTTAGTTTTTTTATTGTGAGCTGCACATTAAAGTGCAGACACTGCACAGATTTGTTTTGCATTCCAAACAGAGACAGTGTCTGGACCAAAGCACTCGTATGTAGTCCTCACCAACTTGGTGAGGTTTAAGGATTGGTTTAAGGATGGGAAGATGCCCTGTATATTCCCTGTCTCAAACCCTTCTTGTACTGCTTCCTCTCCCTTTTCCTTGTGTCTTCTGCATTTTGTATCCCTCGGCAGTAAAATGTACTTGATGCTTTTACAGGCTATCAAACAAATAAATGGTCTTACACCTCACTGATCTGTATCCACCTGTGACAATTAATACTCCCCAAAAGGGACTTAACTCCCCAATAAATGTCCAAAGGCATAGCAAGAATGTGAGCTACCTACTTGCAGCAGTATCATAATTTTCTTACAAAATGTATCAGAAAACACATAGCAGAAATAATGAAGTCTCAATATAATATGAAACTGAGCTTCATTGCTACAAACAAAATGCATTGAGCTCCAGGCTCAAACATGCATGCTATGGTTCTCCCCAACCCCCCCCTTCACTGGCATTGATGTTCCCCTCTACTGCTGCTGAGATTCTCCTCTGTCTCAAAGGGAATATGAATGACTCATTGTTTATTGATAAAAAAATCCATTCTGTAAATCCTCTCTCTCTTTTTGGACATCCTTCCCAGCAAATGTGCCGGGCGCTGTGTTGAGAGAATGGGGGTGCAGACAGGCTGCTAATGCAAGGGTGCCCTTCTGAGGGCTGCTTCCACTTCCTGGACACATCTGCAAAATGATCAGATGAACAGGGTGGACCCCAGCAGCAAACAGAAACTCTAGGATGAAATCTGTGTGTTTTACGCAGGCGGGTTGGGCCTGTGAGTAGTTGAAAACAGAGCTGCTTGTAGTTGTGACAAATACTGTGCATAGGGCAGTAGTGTAAGCACATAGGGTGGCACAAACGCAGCAGACTCAAAGATGTGGGCAGCCTCTCACCTCCCAGGAGATACAGGGGATCCAAGTCTGGGCAGCATCACCCCCATCACTATCAGAGTCCATTGACACAGAGCAATGTAACACCTCTTGCGATGGTGCTGGACTGAAATGTTTTCGCTTGATCTTGGAACCTAACTTTTTCCCCACTCATTATCTATCCTTACCTGATGGCTTTGTAGTGTTGGCATTTATCACTGCCTACTTGTTCTCTCTTTCCATTCTGCTTTATCTAATCTTTGTATGGGAAATACTAGTCCTCCTTTTCATGACCTTGGCCTTTCCCTTGTCTTATGCCCATTAAGAGCTAACTACCCTCATCAGAAAAGGCTAATTCCTTTATATTGGCAAGGCTAGGGCCTCATGAAATCTAAAGTGAAATTCTCATTGACTTCAGCTCTAGCAAAAGTGGCTCAGTTTAATCAAAGGACTTGAGGAGAAGAGCAAAACAGAAGGCAGAGACAGTAAGTTCAGGCTACAACAAACTCCAAAACGATCAAAAAGCTACAAAGAGCTCAAACCTTTCTAGATATTCATGCAACATCCAGGATGACATAGCTACCCTCAGGACTGAAGCCTGTCACAGCTACTGTCCACCTCAGTAAATACTGATCATCTAACTATCACACTTCCTTCAGACTCCTTCAGGAGTGCGTGGGCACTGGGCTAGTTAGATACTGGTTGTAATACAATTTTGTTTTCAGTGACTGGTACTCATTGGTTGCTTTACAAATTTCCTTTGGAAGTCGTAATTTTTGAAATGTGTCACTTTTCATTAAGACGACAAATGCTGGCATTTGGCAGGATGTGGTATTGATCGCATCAAGCTCTGCAATGACATCTGGCAGCTGAAGAACAACGTGGGAGCCGGCCGTGCCCGGCTGTATCAGGCGCTTCCCTAGGGTTTGTTTTCATTCTGCGGTATAGTTCTGACTTAGTGTGAATAAAATCACTTAAGAGGTAACATGCTGATTTGCTGAACTATCTATCAAGTGAACTGTTCAAAGCAGAGGTAGGGCCAGCTGACATAGATAAGAAGCGTACCGCTCTGAATGGCAGAGATAATTCTCCACCTGTGAGAGTTTTACTGCCTACTGCTGCACAAGAGGGTTCAAGCGCTGAGCAGTTTCCACTGGATGAATGAAAGAGTACGGGAATCTTTTTGTGAGCATGTGCTACAGGAAAACATCACATTTTATAGTCACAACTTTTATTCTTGGTAGTGAATCTGGACATTGTTTTCCAATTCTTCACAGTTCTTTTAAACGTACTATAATATCAGGCCCTGATGAGGAATCCAGATAGCCAGTTATCCTCTGATACACTTGTCCCTGAAAAAACTCTGCGTTAGAGTCCACTACTGTATGGAGCAAATGAGAGATTGTCTTCTATGCTGTAAGATATTTAACACCACAAAAGGCTTGAGCAATTAGACTGCCTTCGGCTCACAACTGCTAGAATGGACAAGAAAGAGAAATAGTTGTAGTGTGTCACGTAAGGCCAGCAGCCAATTTCCTGCCTTGCCTAACTGTTTTTCATCCAACTTTTCCTTGCTGCTGCCTAATAAAGGAGCGTAAGGTATATATACGTGTGTGTGTGTATATGGGCTTAAAAGGAAATAACACTTCTAGAAAAAAAATCCATTGCCATTCTTAACTAAACAAAATAGTTCTTTTTAATTAAAGTTTTCTACAGTGCTGTAGAGGAGATTTCAGAAAATAAGTCCTTTTAGGGGAGATGTATCACCTGAATAAAAGTTTTAAGTGGTATTTTTTATACTGCTGAAAATAAATGTCCTCATCTAATGAGAGTGACCTCCTACACAAATCTCTTCAAGACCTATTTATGAAGAGTGCCACATAAGAAACTGATATTGATTTTTATTTATTAACTTTCTTCATGTATTTCTGGCAGTTACAACGCTTTTATTACCTTTAAATTGAATGACTAGGCCTCTTAATATATTGCTATAGGACTTGTTTTCCAAATATCTATTTCTTTTGTTGTGGTCTTCTGAATTTTTGTCATTTTTTCCTCCTTTTTTTCTTTCTTTTTATTTTAAAGCATGCAGCACTCTGAGACTTAAGAAGGTCTTCTGTAGAATAAGGTAATTATACTGCCTAGAAGGAGATCAACACAAAGTGTGAAAATGAAAATTCAAAGGCAATGAAATGTGAAGGCCACAAAAACATTCACAACTCTGAAAACCGTGGACCTGCTCTTACCAAACATTGAACTAATTCTTGTCGACTGATGTTTTACTTCTCTATAATTTCCACTTGTGTTCTTCATGGTTAAAATAGTATCAGGAGAGCTTGTGGAGGCAAATGCTAATGTTTGAAGCACCATAAACCACATCTAAGAAAGGATGGAGAGAGCCATGTGTACGAGAGCCCCCGTGACGAGTATGGTGCCCTCCCAGCATAGCCATTAAATTTTCCCAAGAGGATTCTCCCTACTGTAAGTCTTGATGGCCGAGGCAGGTGGCCTTGGAGGTATGAGGCACCCTGGGGAGCCCAGAGCCCTGGAACCATCTCTAGCAGGGAAGGCACTCGGTGTAAGTCACAGAGGGGGAGCAGCTCTTGGTCGCAGCTGGAAACACTGTGAAGTGGGGAAAGGACTAGTGAAGTGAACCAATTACTGGACAAAATAAAACCCCCTCCAAAACACATTCAAAGATGAAAAAAGGAAGGTGAAAGGGAGGGAAATTTGCTTTTGAGATATGTATTTAGTAAAAAATTTCAAACCAGGAAGACTTCTATTCAAACTTGAAAAGGAAAAACTTCCTAAATATTTCATGGATCTGAGTCTCTATTTAGCTAATTACTTGTTTAGAAAACAAATCTGTGAATTCAGCACCTGGGAATACCCATATAAAAATATGGCCATATTGACTTTTGTGTTGCATGCCAGTCAGTGAACAGGCATTGCATAGCCTTTTCTGCTGCTTCCCCCTACGTCTTCCCAGCAGAAAGGAGGAACCGACCTACATGATCTAGACTGGCTTTCCAGGGGCCATAGTTGATAGGCTGATGGTGGTATCTCAGTCTCATCACAAATGTGCTCTCTACACATGCCTGGGTCCCTAACTCAGTGCCTTGCACTGCTGATGCAAACATTAGCATGGGCCAAATATTGACTTTTTTGCCACCTTAAATGTGTGTGAAACATTAATTCCAATGTTGTTTTTGTCCCTGTTTAAAAGCTACACGCTGCTGACAAGCCCTTTGTATACTCCGTGTGGCACGCTGACCAGCCGTGGGCTAAGGGTCATTGCAGTTGAGTTTTTCAAGAACCAGTTACTATTCCTACTTTGAGCAGACATGGGCCCATGCTTATTTTCAGGCTGATCCCGGAGACTCAGCTACTGAGCCGCAGCGGACTGCTGTGCAAAGACAACAGTTTTCCCCTGAAACAGGTCAGTTCTCCAACTTGATCAGCAGCCTGCTTAATTCCCAGACATTGAGCTAATGGGACTCTCCAGATACAATATACAACAATCTTTTGTGTTCTTAGAAATTATTGTAGAATTACAACTTCCCCATAGATTTAGCATTACTCTCCACCCTCTCTCCCCATTAAAAGAATACAGTCCTATTTCATAAAATAGCCTTGAGAGAATGAGGAAGGTATATACCTCTATCTTAATAAAAGTCCGATATGGAAGTTTAATTAAGAGAGAGAAAATAAGCAGGAATGAGCACAGGATTTAAAACAAAATAGAACTCATATAAATGAAGTAAGAATCACAAACACGATTCAAAAGGTCCCTCTTGCAGAGACAGAGCAGAGTCTCTTACCGAAGCTTGAGATAAGATCTGCCATTTTCCATCTGTGATGGGAATTCTTATCCCCACTTTCCCCTTCTTCTGTCTTGGCTTACAAGGCCAAGAGAATTTTTTTTCCCTCTTGTCTCTTCTTTGAACTCAGTGCATTTTTCTTCTTTTCTTCTGGTATCGTGGTTGCATCTTTGTTGTGTTGTTGCTGCTGCGTATTTTTCGTAAGAGTTTTAAACACCTGCCACTCCCACTAGTCCATCTCATAGCCCTTTCATCGCATAAGACTAAGTGAAGGAGAAGCTCTTACATCTGCTGTGTTACCTTTCTATGTTATGCTAGAGACACAAATATTTTCTGTGAACTAATATACCAAAGCAAAAAGTGGGTGGAAATAGGGAGGGGAGGTAAGAGGGGAGGTGAGATGTGTCAGTCGAGATATTGACAAATATCTGCATTCTGTGATGGCTTTGGAGTGTGCTTGTTTCTTTATGCATGCATGTATTAAACCTCTCCCACCTCAATAAGTTTAATTTTACAAATCTCTGTTAAAAAATATTTTAGTAAGTATATTTTACTCAAGGGATTTCAGAGCTCAGAAAGTGAAATCCAGTTATCTTGTTTATCGATAGATGCATCCTTCCCTTGAGCTTCTCAGGTTTTGGCAGTAGGGCTTACTGAAGGAGTCCTAGGAAACAATTCTTTCTTGCTTCATGCGGCAAGTGTGACACTGAAAATACACTGCTTTTCATGGAGATGGTCTTGAAGGTACACATATATAACTGTATGCTTAGTCAACCATTAGTTCTTCTTTCCATAATTTTAGATTCAGGCTTATAAAATCTTATGTTGTTAGGACATGTTTATACTTAATTTGAGTCTAACAGCACTATAGTCACGTCTTTGTCTGTGCAGCGCTGAAGACAATGAGAAACTATTATTTTGATTCCTACGTGCTGTTACAATAAAGAAAATATATTGTTGAGATTCCTAGATATTGCTACAATAGAAATAAATGCTAAAAAAAAAAGCATTAAATTTATCTTTGGCTGACAGACTAGTTTGAAAATGTGGTTGGCCACTGAAGGGGATGTTTTCCACAAGCTAGATTTATCTGTTTCAAGGGAGAAGTTTTAAAAGCCAGCGAAATATTCCCAGGGTAATTCATACACAGCTGACTGAATAATTCATCATGAATAATGTATTTAGATTTTGCCTCTCTCTTCATAAGGAGATTAGGATATTCTCAGATACATTCATTATTCAAACTAATACTGGGTTTTCTCATCCCCTCACTCAAGGGCTCGATTCTGTCACCTTTACTTAAGTCGAGTAACGTTTTCTGTGGGGAATGGTGCTGATTTTAGTGGCAGTTCCTGCACAGCATGGTACGGGAGAGAGCATCTGGACGCAAATGAATAGGTTACATGCACTTGTGAATATTTTATGGTTGTACTTTGAAGCTCGTCCTGTATAGGATTGCTATGCAAATCCTAGGAGGTAGTTTTGTTAGCTCTTGCAATTAACCATCGCAACCCCAATTTATTAAACATACAATTCAAATTTTGATTGCAGCTGAGAGGCAAGCTAACATCTTGCTTTCCATGAGCAGTGGAGCCTAGCTTTGAACGCTTTGCTGTTTACAGAAAATGAACACAAAAGATCAAGAGAGAAAACTAAAAGAAATGTGCTTGAGTGTGCAGTCATTCAGAATTTCTGAAAGAATTCCAGAATTGTTTCTGAACACTGCACACAGGCATTTTTGCAGCATTGAGAAAATGCATTAATTACCTCTGTGCTTTCCTGATCCCTCTGACTGCAGTTCTTTCTGGCAAATATTTTTAATATACACATGGCCTTTGACTGGGCGGATGAAGCTTCCTTCTCAGCTTCCAGCAGCAGTGCCTAAAGGTAGAGTTAAAAGTGCAGATTGGGCTACACCTCCACTTCAGCACTCCTTCCTGCATCCTCTGCAGCCACTAGTGCCACCCTGCCTTGCAGGATAAACTTCAGCCTGGTGGCTATGTAGGCTGGTATTCCCCTCTCTGTGGCTAGCTGTGCTCCCACGTCATGTCCTGTTCCTCCCACCCAGCTAAGGCTTGAAAACCCCTCTCAGCAAGCATGTTTTGTCCAAAAGTTTTGAGTTTATAGATAACTGTGATGACCTGAACTGATTATTTTGTCTTTCCAAAAGAAAAGGATGACTTTTTTCCTAAAAATCCTACTGTCTCTTCCAATGATAGGGTCAGAAATATCTCTCTTTCAACATTCTGCCAAGATTTCTCATTCTTCCTGGGTCAAAACCAAGAGCTAACTCAGAGGGAAGATTTTGGACTAAATATATACAGAATTTTTACATAAAAATATAAGATGTTTTATGTAAGAAGATTATCCAATATTTTATACCCCTATATTTTCTCTATGTGGGAAAAATGAACTGCTCAAAATGTTCTGCCAACGTGAAGCATAAAACCTGTGACAAAGCCTTTGGAGCAGTGTGCCGTGCCTCCAGCATGGGGTTTGCAGTTTTCTGTAGGATGGAGAAGGGGCACCTTGTCAATGCACCCATATGCAACAGATATGCTTGCAGTGTCTACACTAGAAAGTATTTGCCTGGTTCTATTAAAGTTCAAGCCAGCCTGGTTAGAGCTGGAGCCTGGAGCTGGCAGGTTTAGAGTACTTTGTACCCGGTCCAGCACTTAATTTGATGGACAGGGTTGGAATAAGGCAGTTTAGTCTGTGACAGTAAAACAAATACAAATTGTCTCCTGGCTCTCTGATGGTGTTTACAAAAGCATTAAAATGATTTCGGGCTAATGATACACAGTTGTAGTGGTTGCAGCACTATATCATGAGGGTAATGCTGCTGCCACTGTGGTGGGGATCTGGAGCGATCCAAACCAAAATGCCAGCAAAGGAACTGGACAAGGTACAATACAGGATTGACAGTCTAGCAAAATAGAGTCAGAGTGTTGCTGCTGTACTTTTAAAAAGAGAGAAGATAAATGCAGGAAGAGTGCCTTCACTTTGGCTTTGCCTGATGCTTCAATGATGTCTTTGTTTGTTATTATTTACCCGGTATAAATAGACCTGGTTTTAAATGCATCTCCTCTTCACACGGTCTAAGGACCTTACTCCAAATCAGGTTACTCAATTCTTGTGTTAATTCTTGTGGTTCCTTCTGTATAACTGTTATAATGCACATTAGATTCAGGAAGACATTACAGAGCTTATAGATTTACTCCTTTAGGCTTGATACTATAATTTATTTTCAAAGAAAATTTGAAGCTTGCTTTTCTGTAACTGCTACATTTTTCCTTAAATGAAAGGCAATAAAACAATATTCAGTAAGTACTTTTGCATGCATACATTTTGCACAAATACTGCATTGGAAAGCAGATAATTTTATATTTACCCTTCGGGCCTTTTCCTTTGCTATAATGCAGACGGCAGTGCCCTTTCTCCTTTCAAACACCAGCACTCATCTGGTTCACTGGGAACACAGAAGCCCCCAGTTTCCTTTTGTTCAGGACAGAAGTTGTGTTAACCTTGCAAATGCAGTGAATGTCAAATCAGTAAACTGCTGACGTTCCTAGCTTCTGTCTTTTCAGCTTATTAATGCCATAGCTCTATGCTAAAGAGCACCGTAAACCACTTATGGTTTGACCCATTCTGTGCAAATGAAGCAAAATCTGCAGATAACACAAACCATAATTCCAGATGTCAGTAGGCTGCAGACTGCTCCCTTAGTATTTTTAATGAAAGATGAACAATAAAGACTCTTTTATCTCATTAATAATCTACATATTATTCATATTAATAGAACTGGGCCCCGTATACTCATAAATATCATTAGATGTTCTGATACTGGCCTTGCTGAGTGCTTTATGGGGTATAAATTTCTTTAAATTATTAGACACAGTCTTCAGTGGAGCTGAAAGTCCTCCCTCCCTCCTCGTTTTTAAAGGCATCACAAGGCTAAACTGATGCTGAAAACTGGTTATCAAATGTAAAGTTGGAATTGATGTATGGCTAGGAAGTTCAGATTTTGTGATGGTTCCTCTTGTGCCCTGTGCAGGAATTCAGCGGTTTTCTTGTTTCAGATTTTTAGTGTGCTTTTAGGGGTTTACTTTTCCCTGAAGACTGAATTTTTGAGAACCTTTGCAACCATGGTTGCTATGGAGGCCATGGAGAGGAGGTGTGGAGTGGGGGAGACATTTTGATTGCAGTTACTAGAGCTTGTTTATGTACCTGATCCATTTACTTCCCAAAACAACTGATTTGGTCACTGATGTCCCTAAGAAAAACCAGCAAGGCAAGGATTAAACTACCACATCATTGAAAATCCTTATAAAGTTAAAGCATTCATGGGGCTTCAAAAAAGATAAAAGTCAGATCAGCCAGGAATAGGAAATTTCAGAATTTAGGATTGCCTTTGTCTTTTTCTTGAGTGCTTTTGAGTTTGTAATGAGTGAGCTGAACATAGGTTCATCACCGGGGCAAAAATGATAACAGGCATGACTAGTCATACAGCCAGCAGAGTTAGAGGAAATTTGGCAACCAAGCAAAGAGGAAAAAAAGTAAAGTTTTAATAGATGAATTTCTCTTTGTGCTAATCTAAAGTTTATTTACAGTGATATCACCCAACAAGAGTCTATTTCCCCCACTGCTTTTCTGTTAGGCAGACTGCCACATGCCAGCACTTGGTGTCTTCACTGGGCTTTTTGTGCTGTTCTAATCACTGTCCCCTGTGCACAAGCGGAGGCAGCCAACCGCCTATGATGACACCTGATTTTCGGGGCCAGCAGCAGAAATGAGAATTAACTCTGCAACATCTTGGATTTTGTTTTTTCAAAATTCCAACTTTGGATGCATTGATTAAATTTCCACATAGAGGGGGAAAAAAAGAGTCTGTTATTACCTAGGAGTGTAATGTTGGGTTCTGTACTTCCTCATTGCTTGTAATTGTCAGGATTAAGAATGGTTCCTGGATTCCAGCTCCTCTGTCTGGTTCAGTTTGTTCCCAGGATTTACACTGCACTAGGTTGCTGCGGCTTGTATTCCCCTTGCTCTGTTCCCTCCACATGCATTAACTGATCACCAGGATTAATGCATTCCTGAAAGGTAAGGAGCAGAAGTCTGTCTCCTTGACAGCAGGGGACAAACTCATAATAAATACATAAAAATAAACATAAATAGTTAGAGCCAACAGCAGATTGTGATGGCAGTAAAGAAGGGTTTGCTTGATGCTTTATGGAAATGAAAGCTCCATCTTCTGCCTTCACTGCCGTCATTATGAGAGCCCTGTTAATCTGCTCTCTGAACAACATTATCATTTCTATAAACATAAAATATGCTGCTTTAACTCCAAGTTCTCTTTCCTAGCTTAGTGTCATTGAAAGTAATTGCAATTAAAATAAGAGGCTGTCCAGGCAGGCACTACAAGTACAGATTTGGGTAACAATAGAGCATAAGTTCAGCAGCTGGTATCACACAGGGAGGAATATCCTTTCCAACAGCCTTTCTCCACATCAGTTGCTCTTCCCCTGGTGCCTGGCTGGTGATGGAAACTACATCATATGTGGCCATCCAGAGTGGAAAATGATTTCAAATAGGTCTTACAGCTTTTGCATCCTATGGGACTTGACAGAGGTGACTGATCTGAAACTGGCAGAAACTCAGTGCAGCAGTATAACATGGTACATGAATTATTGCAATATAGATTAAGTGCTATAAATAGATATAAAATGGCTGACTGACTAGTAATTGTTCAGCTAGGAGTAAAGTAACTAGAATGCTGTGTGCTATGTTTCATCGTACTGTCTTAAATTATACGTCTATATAGCACAGAAGCAAACTCAACGTAACAATAATGCTGTCCGATGGGCTATCCATCTCCAGGAACGTACTGAACCCTATCATGGTAACATCCAGCTGTCTTTTGTGCTAGACAAAATTATTTTCTGATCCCAGGTAAGCTCCTGAGGGATTACTGCGAGCTTCTGACTTTTGTGAAGCAGAACATTTAGAAACTGTGAATGAAAGTTTTATGCTTGTAGGCATTGCAGGTAGCCTTGCTGTTAGTTTGTGTCAGACCCAGTGCTCAGCTTCCCCATGAGCTCTTCATGCCTCTCTGACAGCTGGGAATGAGAGTAATGCTGGTGTAACCGGCTGCCTCCCAGTTTCTGCTCCATGGCAAAGTGGAATCCTGCTGGCATGGGCCTGCAGGAGCAATTCTCTGACCCCGTGAAAGCAAGCTAGTGTGAGGAACATGATGGAGAGGAAGGGACTTCACTGGAATAATTTAGCTGCTTATGTCTGCTAGGTCAGCTTCTTAATATGATAAGAAATTAGAAAGCCTCTAGGATCTGACCACTTCTGGAATAAAAACCAACTCAGAGCCTGAAGGATGCAAATCAAGGAATGAAATCACCTGTTCTTGACTTTTTCTACACCTTTAACTACCCTGGCAACAACTAAAAATTGGCAGCAGTTTTAATTACAGATGTAGCTTTTTATCTGTTCACAAATTGCCTAGCATCTCTACGGATTGCTTCGAACGAGGTGCTCTGTTATTTTTACACACGTGGTCTGGGATAGAGCTTATGGTAGATTGCACTGCGTGACTGAACAGCCTTTCCCTTCTGCCATCTTAGGGGTTTGCTCCGTGAACTGATATTTGTAGATAGATTATACATTTGAGAGAATAGGCTTCAGGAGTTTACTTTTCTCTCAGGGTCCAGTTCCACTGTTAAGTGGCCAAATAATTTTTACAAAAACCTTTGTTCATATAAAGAATAGATATTCAGACTACTTTTACCATAGCTCAGGCCTGTCATTAATCCCAACTACCCTGTTACTTGAAGGACCTGCCTTCATGGTAAGCAATACAAAATATGATGGGCTGGCCTGTGACTGTCTTCTGAGGGTCAAGGTTAAGACAATGTCATAGGTGTGCAAGAGGAAATCAAATTTCATCCTACCTTCTCTTTCTCCTGTTTCAGGATGTCACATTTCTGAGTCTGTTTTTTGTTGTTGTTTCCCACCTCCCCACCCCAAAACTGGTGGAGTTGCAATAAAGAAACTTGGAGGCAGGGACGCAATCAGAAATTTGCCTGTGTCTTTGCTAAAGCCACTGGCAGCATGAACAAGCCAGTGCAGGAGCAAAGCTTCTGAGGTCATCAGTAATAACTCTGTGGAGAGCAAGGAAGACTTGGTAAATACCGGGTCCTTTCTTTGCTCCAGGAATAGTGCAACTACATGCTGTCCCTTCCCTTGGGCAGATGGTGATTTGGATGCTAATCTTGCAGTGAGTCCCTCCTGCTTATCTTGTTCGCACTGTAACGGGGAAGTGTTTTCCATGTGCTTGTGCTGCACTGATTTCCAAAGCTATGAAAAGAAGGACTGCATCGAGGTGAACCGTTCAAATTTCGAAAACTTAAAAATAGCACTGTGAAGATAAATCTGGAATAGCTCTCTCTGTCTACCGCATACTTTGCTTAGCATTTCCTTTCACCCCGCAGCCCAGCCCGTCACTCCCATGTGGTGTTACCATCGCCATAGCATATGTTAGTTACTGGATCAGTGCCATCGGTTTCCAGTGAAGTAGCACATAGTAGTTTTTGCTTATAGGCCTTCTGATAAAATTCTGCCTAGTTTCTTTGCTGTGACTCAGTAAATTGAATCCTTCTTCTAGGAAAAAGATGAAAGAGTGCATGAGATAAACGACTAAAATATCTAAATCTTGTGACATTCTGCGGTTACCTTGATTAAAAATACCTCAGATTTGGTGCTTTTGTTGTTTGTGAGCCAAAACGGCAGGTACAAATCTCTATCACTGGGTAGATTTTATAAGGTCGTGTGTCATCTGAACACCAGCCACAAAAAATTAGCATCTCAAAAAACTATCATTAATTCTTTCTATACCCCTTTTAATCTTCATTTTACTCCTGGTCTTACACTGTGAGTCCATACAAGGTGACAAACTAGGATCTTAAAAAAGCACCATTTCTCTGGCATTTCATGAACACCTCAAATTTAATGAACTTTACATGAGTCATGGTCAAAGAGCTTTAGAAAAAATCTGCAAAGTTCCTTGTGTTCTTTGTATTCTTCAGAATTAAGCCATGTCAGGTATTTCTGCAAATGGACAGAACCCATTGCAGTTTCACCCAGCTCTTTTTAATTTTTTTGTTTCCCCTGTGCATTTTTTTTAACTCTCTGAAGAAACAACAACTGGTTGGAAATCATAAAAGAGAAGACAGACAGTCGTATGTTCTGCAAAGATAATTGTGACAGCAGTATAAAAAGCTCCCCTTTTTGCCACAGTAACTTGAATGCTTGAAGAGAACAGGTTGTAACTGCCCCCAAGCTCAGTGAAAGACACTTTGTTTTCCCTGGGGTATTTATTAAACTGAAGATTCATCTCTCATGGTGTGAGAGAGATGAAATAATTATGCAAAACAGTGAGGGAGAAGGAACTGCTGACAATTTATCAATGCACGTGCAACTCATAGTGTGTATCTTTCTCATTCACAAGAGAGCTTTTCATCTCGTTGAAATGAGGGAAAGATGTAAGAACTTGCCTTGCAGGTCAGTGTGCAGGAGGTCTGAAGATCTAATAGACTCTGAAAAACACTACCTGTGGCGTATCTTGACACAGAAACCCTGGAGCAAGCACACAGCACATGTATTGGTTCCCTTTTCTTCAGCTTATGGCTTGATGTTTTATGACAGTTTTTAATACTGATGAGGCAAAACAACCTCAGAATGTGCAAAACCATAGCAACTGCTGCAGGAGGATTTAACTGGAGAGAAAATGTCTTATTTCTTCTAATTTTACTTCATTTCTTCCACATCAAGCTAATGATGGTTGTCCCTTTACAAGCAGGTTTTGTGTTGGCATAGGCTTGGGTTGGAGTTTCAGAAAAGATTCGTGCCCAGTGTTACATGGGAGTGGCACACACAGTGAAACCTGAAATGATTTTGCTGGGATAAGGGAGTGCCAGCCAGTGTCTGGTTATTATTTATCGGTGAGGCAGAAACTGCTATTGCCCAAACTCTGAGGGGTGCTCTCCAGTACTGTTGGCAGAAGGAAATGCTGGTAGTGATGCTTCTTTCTGGGCCCCCAGCACTGGGGGCTATGCCGGTTTGTCTCTCTTGAACAAAAGCTGGAGCGAGGTCCTAGGGGTCTTTCTGATGAAAATTTTATTGGAAACTGGTGTGTTTCTGTGGAACCTTTCAGTTTAGCAGAGCTGGCCTTTCTGAGGGAGAAAAATATCTGTTCTGTCATTTCCCAACTGCATTAGTTGTAAGTGGTGCAAATGATGGTTTGGAAGTCATTATTGTCAGCAGGTTTTGGTATATTGGATTGAGTAAAACCATACACATGCTTAGTAACACCTTCAAAATACATACGGTCATGCCTCATTTTTTGTTTCTGAAGCAGGAAATACACAAAACAGCTTCAAACTTCTCCTTGGGTGAAAAAGTTAATTTCCAGTGTTTAAAAGAAAATTTCTTGTAACATAGGTATGGTCAGAAATTGTAAAATTAATTTTTACTCTTATTGCAAGACACTATTTAGTTAAGATTTGGGAAATAAAGAAGTGCCACAAGGATCCCAATGGAGGGTCCCATTCTTTCTGCTGCAAACAAGCTGCAAACGAGAAGTCTTTAGTCTCAGCCAGCCAGTACTGGCACGGAGGGATCAGCACTAAGGTGGGCAGGCGCTGGCAAGCCTAGCCACACAGTTACTTTAATGCAGAGCCTCTGTCAAATTCCTGGAATCGATTCGTGGTTAACTCCAAGGAAAATAGTTGTGTAGCTAAAGGGAATGGAGGCAATTTTTGAGTGGCGTCGTAATTTCTCCTGCAATCTTTCCCAGACACCAACGTGCCCTTGCACTACAGGTAGGAGAACTGCAGCTGAGTTAGTCAGTACAGTGCTGCTGCTCTGTGTTCTCTGAAAGCCTTTACTACCCAAGAAAGAAAATCCCTACAGAAGGCGAGGCCTTGTTATCCGTTTATCCAGGTAAAATCTGCTCGTGATTTTTCCACCTGCTTTGCAGAGTCCTACACGGCAAAGCCCAGGTTCAGCAGTCTCTTTCTGCTTCCCATGCGGCGCCGGCCACAGGTTCCTACCCAAATCACAAGCACTCTTTTCGACACAGTCCCCAGCTTAGTAAAGGAAAGGGGTTTATTGTGCCCAAATCTGGGAGAAATCTGAAATCTGCCCGAAGACAGCACCCCCCTCCCCCCAACCCCTCATAGTAAAAGCTGCTTGTTAAATTCCCGCAGCCCCCGCCCCGGCTCCGGTAGCTGCCAGCACCGCGACCCCCGCGGACCCCGCACATTCCTCCTCTCTGCCCCTGCCCCACCGCCGCCGCCGCCCCCGCGGTCTCGCCGCGGCTGCGGGAGCGGAGCGGAGTGGGCCGGGCCGCCGCCCGCCGGGGAAGGCCGCGGCTGAGGAGACACCTGGGTTTCCCTGGCAACAGGTAGGCGCCCGCCAAGGCGGCCGGGGGATCCGGGGTTTCCCCTGCGCGCGCCCCGCCGCGTCGTTGGCGGGCCCCGGGAGCGCCTCGCTGGTCGGGGGCGGCCGGGCAGGCTCAGGCCGGGGGCTGGTCACCACCTGCGCCGCGGGGCAGCCCGCCAACCCCTCGCAGGAGGAAGTAGGGGGATCGGCGAGGAGCGGCCCCCCGCCCGCAGCTGGAAGGTAAGGTAAGGGGGTTCTACCGTGGCAGGGGCCGGGGCGATGGAGGGGACCTGGGACAGCGCTTGTGGTCGGTGACAGCGGCTTACCCCGGGCCGTGGCGTGCCTCACCTGCCTGGGGACTCCCGGTCAGGGTGCAGCTCCTCAGCCCAGAGAAGGGTCCCGTTTCCCGGGACCAGAGGTCGCAGGCTCCCTCTCTCACTGCCCCCGGCCTCTGCCACCCTGCTTTTCCCGACTGGGGCTTCTCTCCTCCCATCCTCCGTAACCCTGCTTGCCTTTGCCCCTGGCCTCCTCGCTGGGGCAGCTTTTCCTGGCAGGTGTGTGTGCCTGCTGCCTCCCACCACCCACCACTGCCCCGCCACATGCCCCTGCATGTGCTCTCAGAGCCCACTTTACTTTTGTGTGGGCCTGGGCCCAGGGAGACTGCATCTCCCCTTTCACCTGCTTCAGCCAGCAAAGGCTTCCCTGCTTCCCTCTTAATTTTCTTCTTGTTTACGTTTATCCTTAGCAAAGGCTCTCAGGTTACTGGCCTCACTGGTGCGTTTTTCCCTCATTGTCAACACAGGAGTACTCAGCACCCCGCCTGCTGGGGTGCCTGGTCTGCCTGCTCCATCTTAGTGCCCACCGGGGTTTCTGTCTGGTGTCCAGGCATGTACATGTGGATACCTGCTGGTTAATCTCGACTTCTTCTGCTGGGCACAGACATCAGATTGGACACGAGTTTGCTCTAATGAGGCTATATGGCTCCTGGACCAGAGCTGGCTCCTGCATGGGCGGTGAGCTCATGTCTGTCTGTGCGTGCCCCCGTAGACAGACATGCCCGCGGTCCAAAGCTCTGTTCCCTCGGCAGGTTGTGAATCCCCTACCAGAGGGGATGCCTCAATCACACCCCAGGGATGCACGAAAGGAAACAGCCTCTCAGTGCCAGACATCACCTCTGATATTCACTGAGGGGTGAGGTCAGACAGAGATGGGCAGTCTCACTTTATTTTCTTCCTTCTCTGAATCTCAAACCTAAAGCACAGGGAAGGGCAAAAGAGGACAATGGATGTCCTGGGACGTAGTCTTAAAAAAAGTAAAACCACAAAAAGGTCTTTAAGAAGAGTTCTTTAAATATACTATCCCCACTTAAAATGTGCCTATTTGTTTTATAACAGTAATGCTTCAATAGTGCTTGCTGCTGAAGTTAAATATCCAATAGTCTTCCCATAAAACTTACCAAGTAAATGAGGCTGAGTGGCGACCTCAGGCACTAATAAAACAATAGCAAATAAGCCACAGCATCCCAGACAAAGATACAAATTGACCTTAAATGTCAATTAACAGAAGGCTTTATCCACTATTTTTTGTTGCACACAAGAGCTCTGGACCCCGATGTGTCACTGTGTTTCCTTTGTGTTGTGTTTGCAGAAGAAGAAAAGGAGCACAAATCTCCCTTAATTTTTTTAAAACCAGAAGTTTTTTATAATTCTGTGGCCAGCGTGATATTTTCTGATAATGTAAAAACTCAGTTCAAAAAGGAAATAATATGTTACCTTACATTGTTCCCCCAAATAACTTAGAGGGAGGTAACCTGATAAAAGCATTTCTATCACACCCTCTGGTTAGTTAAGTGTAGTTGTTATGTTTCCAAAAATAGTCCCCGAGCATGTCCGAAGTCTGCGTCACGGATATCAGTTCTATGTCATGTGTAGCCTTTTCTGCCACAGCCATTCTGCCCCTTAAAATTGTCATGGACTTCTCCTGTCTGTTTCTTTAATTCATTCATAATTTCATAGAATCATAGAATCCTATTTGCACCATTCTACAAAGTAGATGCATGCTTGTAGTCAAAGTAGCCAACAATAGCTGTTTGATACCAGAAAAATAAAAAACATTCAGAGATTTGAAGTAAGGGAAATTATCACTTTTTATGGCTTCTGGCAAAACTCCACGACTATCTTTCTTAAGAAATGCATCTAATAAATAATGAAGAATGAACTAATACCTCTTTAAACTCTCCACAGAGTTGTCTTATTTTTCAATGACTTACAATGTTTTGGCTTTCCCAGCATTATTGCCATTGAATCAGCTTGCTGACTGTAGGGATGTCTTTGCAAAAAGAGTGGCCAGGAATTGAACAAAGCCTGGGAGGAGTGGGCTGGAGTGGGAGCTGGGAAATCGGGACCATTCCAGAAGGAGCAGGATGCTTTTCCTTGTACTTAGCCTCAGGCATAGACATGGCTTACTCCTTCCCTCAGTCAAAAAAAGGAACTTCAGAGCAGCTTGGACGGCTGCTAATGAGACTGTTCTGTCTCTTCATACATTTCAAAATCTACATGCCATATTTCAGTCTCAGGCCTTCTGGGCATTTGTGTCTAATTAGGCTGGAGGGTCTCCAGTTCAAGATTACCTATGCTGCTTGGTGCCCTATTTCTTTATATGGCTTTGGCAATAAAGTAGATTACCATGGGTTTATGTGCAAGCAAATAAGGGACAGATGCAGGCATTCTTGTAAGCCCTATTCCTGCTTTCTTTTCGCAGGTTGAATTCCACCATCATCTGGTTCTTTCTACATAAAATGACAAGTGTGCTGATTATAGCATATTTGTAAGTAGGGGTATTCTGTAAGATGTGAGGCTTTTAATACTTCATCTTCTCTTGCGTTTTCTTTTTTTTTTTTCTTTTCCCAAGAGAGAACTAATACTGCTTCAAGAAAAGCTTCCCAGTTCCAGATAGAAATGATGAAAAAGAGGAAAGGACTCTGAGCAGACCTATTTATAGCACAGCAACAAATGTTTTGTTTATGTTTTCATAACAGCCCAGAGTAGAATAGAGAAAACACAATACATAGCACATGAATCAGTGTTTAGCACTATGAAGTAATATTATATTGTTTAGGACTGCTTTTTACTACTATTAAAAAAAAAAAAAAAGTCCCTGTGCATTATAGGAGGAATATGGCAAGTCTGCTGTGGCTGTCTCCTCAGTCATCACTGAATAAATAAATCAGATCTTAATTCTCCAGACTGTTGTCCACTTTACAAGTGTGAGAGCCACTCCTGGTTTTGTTAAGCCAAAGCCTGAAGTGAAATCCCACTTCTACTGAACTAAATGGCAAAATTTACTGAACAATTTTTTCCTCTTGGATGTCAGGAAAACTGGATACGTACTAAAAGTCAGATGCTACCTTAAATGAACCTTAAAAATACATGTTAAAATGTGATTTGTGAAATGCTGGGTGGCAGGGATGAAACCCAAACATGAAAATACTCTTCTAAATGAATAAACCAATTTTTCAGGATGATAGCAAATATCTACAAATATTCCAGTATTTGGCATCCTACAGTCTTATATAACAATATAGATTTTAAGTGCCTAACTTTAGACATGGGTAGGGGAATATTTTAGATGAATAACCACAAAGATAACTCCAGAAAACATCAGATTCTTCACAGTTATAATTTTGGAATCAGAAATACTGTGTTTGAAAACAAAACTCTTCATGACCTCATTAGGAAGACCTAAGAATAACTGTCTTCTGACATCCAGACTCCTACTTAATGTACATTTTAGGGATCTTTACCCCAGGTCCCCCCTGTGACAGCTCTACAGAAATGGTCTGACACCAACATGGTGAAGAACAGTGCACCATGAAAAGTGACTGTTTTCTGACTGTCAGCCTCCCAGATTTTTGCTTATCATTGTGCAGTTGATAAGAGTGAACTTTATTTCTTTGAAGAAAAAAGATTACAGGTGGAACACTGATACCTAATTCTTCAATTTAAATCGTATGGCATTAATGAAACAGTTCTGCATTTTAAAGTACTCTAAAAAAACACCTCGTGTTTACTCATTATTCCTAACATTGCAAATATTATGAAAAAGGCTGCCTGAATGTCATATAGTGACAAACGTGTACATTCAAGGCAACTTTTATATTAAAGGAATTTCTTTCCTTTTTGAAGTCCTGAGAGAGCTGGGACAGGCAATCGCATCTAAAATGTCTCTGCTTTCATCTCTGGAATATGGAGGCGTAAGCAGTGAGGGGGCATTGCCTGGTGGCAAGAGCAGTCAGGGAAGCTCGGTCTTGAATGCTGGGAATTGAGCACATCCGTCCTGTTGAAGGTCCTGTGCCCTGTCCCCTACTGCCTCAAACCATAGTGAGGGACAGCCTTGCAATGCCTTTGGAATCTGCCCCTGAACTTTGTGGCATTTATCTATTTAGAAATACAATAGCTTACTTCGATGTATCTTATGGTCATTCCTTTTCAGAGAGCAAAACGACTGCTCAATAATAGGATGTGCTTTCAGAAGAAGCTGAGCTACTTTTCGTGGGAAAACGAACATGTTAAAATCTCTTTTTCATCCCTTAACGTTCCAGAAATCAACGTAAATCTGCAAGTGTTAACCTTGAAAAGGAAACTGATGTTTGACCCTGAAGGAGGAAACACAGGTGTCCTTGTGTCAGAGAGCAAACTTAGGAGACCTCAGAAGCTAAAAACCTGAGTCCATCTGGTCTTCGCCGAAGTGGTTTTATAGTGAAGGGCTTCAGAAATCAGAGACGTATCAGATACATGTTTCCCAGTGTTTCAAATGTAAAGGAAAGGATAAATTCCTTAATAAGTTAGGAAGGCAGTAGAATCATTTATCAAAAAGATAAGAGGAACCCAGATGACAGAATTATCAATATTTTGCAGGGAAAAGAGCTTGTGGTAGGATGAAGCTATGCACTGCAGTGGGTTAGTGGCTTTGCCTTTTAGTCTCAGCAGACTAACCTGAACTCTGAAAAAGCATTTGGGGACAAAATAGTCATAGATACCCAGTCTGGACTTTGTGTAATGGTACAAATGAAATGTAAGTGGCATTTTGGGTTTCTTTTTGGGGTATATAAAATTGGACTAGGGCTCTAAGCCTTGGGTAATTCTACTTTTTTTCAGCACTTTCTGAAGTCATTGTAGCTGCAGCTTGTCATGTTCTTCCTTTAATTGGAGGCTGGCCAAGGGGGTAGTTGGCAAGCCTATTTTTTGGAAGTCTGGACATTATCTTTGCTGCTTTGAGGCCTCAGCAGTATTAATAAACCACGAATAAACTTCCCGGCATTTCTTTAACAACATTATGGTTAAAGAACAATCAGTTTAAGCCTTCAGAGAATAGCTATTGCAGAAAAACAAAAACCACAGTCTACTGACATCTAGCAAATTACTTTTCTTTGCTAAAGCAAAAAAGCTTGTTGGATCTTTGCATGGCAAAAAGAATAGTCCTGGGACATGGTATAAATAATAAACTGCCACTAATAAATATAGCCCTTCCACTGCAGAACCTTATGCATACTGGTTAAGAAACTCTTTTCCTCACTTGATCTGCATGTGATATTCATTGAATTTCATGTCCTGATTTTGAATTTATGTTTTGGGATCTTATCTTGAAGATGCCATTCGAGTTGCTATCTAGTGTGTATCCCATCTGGCCAGGGCCAAGAAAATATACCTAGATTTAGCAGGGATCTACTTAATTTCCTTGGACAGGGAGCCACAGGCAGAACTGCTCTGCTGTATCTGTGGAGGACCATTAAAAAGCATGTTCTGTAGAAACGTGCCATGTAGGGGTGCTGCAGGGTGAGCCCGGTCTGTGGTGGCGCTCCTTGAGGAGTTGAGTGCCATGGCCAGCAAGAAGCCCCCATTTGTGCCATGGGGCACAAATCAGCAGCATTTTCCAGGTGAATTTTTCAGCAGCAGAAAAGGGGACTCTGAGGAATGCACGTAAGGATTTTCCTTGATGGTGGACCTTTGTGTTGAGTGTTGTGGTAGCTGTAGTCAGCAATACTTTTCCTCTCCTACAGCATATCTGTGACATGCAAATCATTAACAAGTAGCTAATTAAGCATAAGTGATCATGATTTTATTCTGTTTCCCTGAAATAAATATATTCAAATTCCTATTCTCACTGCTTTATGAAAATGACCAATTTCATAGTGCTGAAATCAAGTTTCAAGAGAAATAAATGGTAAAACATTTTTTTTTCTGTCTAAGAATGTTAAACTTGATGGCCAAAAAGACAAAGAAAACCCAACAAAGAGAAATTATTACTATGAAAATCCCCAAATAAGAAGGTAGAGATGTGAAGGTTTTGTAAAATAAAAGTTGAGGATTTCAGGAAGTTGATAAAGGTGTACAAAAATCTTAATGGCAAATAGAATTATGGGTGAAATATCTTGCCTTTTTGTTTGTTTGTTTGTTTTAAAAAAGCATAGTAAAAACCAAAAGTAGTCTGAACAAAAGAATGGGCCATTACTGGGCGAAAAATGTCTATTAAGATTAGAACAAAGTATTAATTGAATTACTTCTCTTGTTCACATGTCAGTAAAGGACAGGCCACTGCACTTCTGCTGAAGGTGGTCATGAAGTATGTAACACCCTCCTCCACCTTTGCTGTGCTGCTGTGCTACTGTGTGAACTATTTATTGTTGTGCTACTGTGTGAACTGTTACTATTAGGCTTATTTAAATATTTGGACCTGACAACTAATACCCAGAAATTTTTAAAGGATTCGCTGGAGAGTTCTGTGGGTCATGAAGCTTGAATTTTTCAATGTGCTTTGAAACACAGAGAAATTACAGAGAACTTGGGAATTTGTCACCAATGCTTTAAAAAAGAATCTTCTGGATAATTGCAAGCCTATCAGTTTGGCTCTGGTCCTGGAAAAAGTAAAAGAAATTCTCCCGCTGTGCTACTTTTAAACTTCCTATCATTCTTTAAGTCTAGTCACCTGTGATTTTTGGAAAATACATTTTATTGGCCTGAACCTTTATTCCTTTCTTTATTCTCTTATTTGAGAGATAACAAATACAGTTTGATCAATGCCATCGTGTTAAAGTAATATATAATGCTCTTCTGTGAGGTATGATTTTTTGATCAAGTAACTAGACTGAAATAAAATAAATTCGATGCGCTTCTTAAATGGATTAAAAGTTGGCAGACAGGCTATGAAACATGACTGTAAATGGGGAATCCTCACTGAATATGCGCTTTTCTGTTGTATCCTCTAAGAACTGGTTATTAACACTCACTGTTTAGCACTTTATTGAAGACCTAGATGGTAACAGTATCAGTTTTCCACAGCACTAAGGGAAATTTAAGAAAGAGGATAGCTTTCTGATGCAAAGTAATCTGACAGTAAAGCTGGTGCAAGCTGTAGTGTGCCGTGAATGAGGTTTTAGTGAGCTGCTGTGGCTCTTGGACTTGTGCTTGGCATTACTGAGTAAGGGTAGAGAAATATTTTGCATATGCAAATCATACTGATTTTAGGAAGGAGAAAAGGGGTTCAGTAATGTCATGACAATAAAGGACTTGGAAAGATTGAATCCCAGGATCACTATCTACTGGATTTACCAAAGAGAGGTGGCTCAGCATTGCTTGTTCCATTTATATACCAGTTCTGGTTCCTCATATGGGAAGGCATTCTTCAGTGTAGCCTACAAAGGTGCAACAAAGTGCAGTGTCTGGAAAGTGGAACTGGACCCAAACAAGATTTGCCTTTTTAACAGTGAGGTAAGCTGACCATTGGAATACTAATATCAGTACCAACTTTATTTAAAAAGAAATCCTAGTTTAAAAGGGCTGTGATTCTGGGAAGACTTATGTTTTTCAGATCTGAAGTCTTAGAGGGTTCCTGTCATGTAAGAAAATATTACTTAAATTCAGTCTTTTTTGTGCGTAATATGTCCATTTGCAGGAGGAGCACAGGTCTCTTTCTGCAAGGGTATAATTGTTTAGAGAATGGAAGCTTTATTGGAAGCTTTATTCATGCCTCTGAAAATAGATGAAACTGAATTTAGTCTCTTGCTCTGCTCAGAATTTATATTAAATTAAAGAATTAGTTTTATGTTAAAATTTTATTGTCAGGAATGAAAGCAGGCAAAGTCCTGTGTATATTTTAGAACCTAGGAGATGCTTCTATGCTGCACTCCTCTTCCCTGTTGCTTTCTTACCCTGTGACTTGAAACTTCCAAAATTGCCAGGTCAAAGAGATGGGGAATTTGACCTCTGTATTCCTTCTGCTCTCTCATGCAGCTGGTTTTGGTCTGAAACTAGAGCATCTGAACGCAGTGCTCAAGGCAGCATTTGTGAATTGGCTAAATGCAGTAAGAGGCTAAGATCAGATTTTTACTTTGGGCTGAATGAGATTCCAGATTGCTCTTGACAGAGGTTTAACCAACACCCTGTTAGAGAATTTGCCTGTGACTGTGTTTATATTATTGTCCTTTGAAAGAATTTTTGTGGCTTTCTGCAGGGCTGTCCTTGCTTAAGATTATGCTGAAATTTCTTAGTGTTGAAATGGTGTATGACAGAAAGCAAAAACAACTTCAGTATTACGACTTAGGTATCATGGCCAGCCCAAGGGATCAGATGTGCAGAAACAGGTTCTGCTTCACATTCTTAAGAATCAGTAAAATTTAGAAGTTTGATCTTTAGAAAGTCCATCCCATTTAATTACAGGCCTGAGTACCTGTCCATTTTCTGCTTATGCTGTTCACTGCTGACAGGGCTCTGGAAGTAATGCATGAAAAAGTCTTCATCTGGAACAATTAATGTTCACCTGCATGTTTTTCACCTTTTTGCTAATTAAAACACAACAACAAACAATGATATTCAGTTGAATCTAGTTATTTCATATAAAATTAATAAAGTGCGTAATTTTATGTACCTCTATCAGTTTTGTTTTCTGGAACGATTTATCCTTTGATCCTACTAAAACTGAAAATAATGAAGCTGGCTTGCTTTGCAGAGGAATTTGAAATGACATGCCCAGATCATCTAGAAACAGAGCCAGGACTAGTATCTGTGAATCCCAAGCTTCTTTTGTGTCCACTGGACCATGCTGATGACACCCCTAAATACAGAATTTGGGAACTACTGAAGTACAAATGCATAACCAAATTTCAGGTCTTGCTTTAGGAATATACTAAGAATGTTTTTTAAAAACTGTGATGATACGTTCTTTTTAAAATACTTTTTAAAAAATTTATAAATCTGTAAACAGAAAATGTGACCCTCCATGCTTGTTCTCAAGAAAAAATTTACGTTTTTTCCTATGACCATAAAAATATCTGCTTTTTTTTTTTTCTCCTATTCCAGTTACTGCATTGAAAACCTGCTCTTTGTTCATGTTTGATTCCTGTCTTCAGTTTACCTGTGCAGCAGCCTGCAGCATGCATAGCCTATACTCTCCAGCAGTTGCAGCAACACTTACACATAGGAGCTGTTTGTAACATTGGTAGAAGTATCTCTTTCTCCTCTTTGAAGTTGTGCCTTAAAATGATCCTTTCTCTGCAATTTTTGGCATGAATTGAATTTCTTGTGAGAGCTGGTAATTTCCCAGCAGGCTTACAAAGAAGATTCAGTTGCTTTCTTTTGCCACACTGCCCCCACCTCCTCAATTTGTGCTGAGCTGTGTCCTCCTGTTTTACAGCTAGATAGTAGGTGCCTCTGAAAAAGTGGTCTGCTGTTCAAATGGGACTTGATGTAACGATCTCAGACTTGTGTCCAGGTCTTTAAGTGTTACAGACTACAAATTACCAACCTTACTTCTTTTTGTCTTGCACTGTCTTGCCGAAAGACTGAAGGTGGCTGCCTCAGTCATACCCTGGACTATCAGTTTCCTCACTGAGAAGACAAGACGGTTCCTGCTGTATGTGTCTATATTCCAGTGACCTGCCCCCTGATAGACATTGCAAACTCATGTGAGAGGACTTCTGTTCACCTGTCTGTCATCTCTGCTGTGAAGATTCTAGTTATTAAAGTGTCTGTATGAAAGATACTGGCTGCTGAAGGACCAGCCCCCATGGAAAAGAAATACATGCCAATGGCATAGGTGTACGTGCCAAGAGAGAAATACTAATTAGGAACTTTCTACTTGCAGTCTAGCCCCCACCCATAGGTGCATGACTATTTTGTATGACCAGTAGCTATTTATGGATAAATAAATGCAAGCGCTGAAGGGACTGGCAGGATGGACAGTATGCGATACTTTGCCCTTTCCACAAACATCAGGGTCACGGCACTAAAGAACTGCAGTGAGGTCATAAAAATAGTCTTTTTTTCCAGGCTTTAAAGATCAGCACTATTTGTCATGGAGCAAAATGGCTTGGAAGTTGAACTTCTGTTCCCACGATTGTATTTAAGAAGTGCTCATGAATCTTGACAGACTTATGAGTGATTGTAAGCAGCTGAATGAAAACAATAGGCCTGCGATAGCCATGGGACATGGGTGGGCCCCACAGTTAGTGTATCTGCGCTGATGAAGTCTCGCATGACAGGTAGGCTGTGTCAGGGCAGAGCCCCAGGAGCTCCGGCAGTTTGAGCTTGAGTCGGAGCTGCAGTGAGTTTGAGCTTCAGTTCCAGCTATTCTTCACCTGCTCAAACACTTCAGCTGAAGAAATTTGTTAAATAAAGTGCATTTTGCCATGATGCAAATTCACATCTAAGAACTTCTGGCTGTCATAGCTTTAACCCCAACCCACTCTCTCAGTTTGGGGAGGTATATGTTGCCAGCTCAAGGCTGGCTCAGAGAGAGGTAAATACAGATGGGTCCATGTGTATCTGTGTTCATATATATGTTCATAGTTATGAATATTTTATGAAATAATTAATTAATTCATAATTATGAAATATTTATGAATATAATTAACTGAGGAAAAGATAATTTCTGGATAAGTTGTCTAGGACTGAAGGTCTTACATGGCCAAGGGCAGAAAAGCTTACAACGGGATGAATTTTCTTGATGCCGGGACCGTATTTCTCAAAAGATGCAGAGAAGGTACTGAAAGGGAGAAGCAGGATATATAAAAGTGGTGAGATGATTGTTGACTGTGGTAATTGAGGACAGGCTGATAAAGGGAAGTAGCTGCTTATAATTTACTGCCCACTTACAAATTACAGAAGGAAAGAAATAGCTATTTTGCACTCCCTGATATGACAAAGGCCCTTTTCCATCTGTAACTAACTAAAAATCTACTGCTGTTTTGTAATTCCATATATCTGAATCAGAATCAGTAAAACATTTTGAGTTTTTCCTTTAAATGCAATTGCCTTTGGGTAGAAAAAGTTTCCTAATATCTCCTAAACTCTTTAAGTGAATTTTCTGGGAGTATATGAAGATCTATTCTGCACAAAGGAATACTGTAGTCTGAAATCTATATTTTGGAATCACGTTGTCAGATAAATTTCTTTACAAGACATGACAAACTAAATAGTTAATTGCATTGAAAAGGCTTTATGTTTAAAGACTATTATAATATTAAATTACATATGTATAATTCTAAAAGGAATAGTGTATTGATCTGTAGAACATTAGAGAAAATATTAGTTCTGTAAAAAAAATTTCAGGAAATATATTACTTATGGCTAAATAGCTGTTTATATACAAAATCTTCCATAGCCTATGTGTATTAAATGCAGCATACTGTGTCTATAAAGATCTTTTGCAGCTTACTGTCAGCTCTAAGCACCATGTAATGATGAGTTCTGCTTGTGATGCAACTTCGCGTAATTGAAAGCCCAAATGAAGAAGATGCTTAGTAGGAAAATTAAAACACACACAAGCTATAAATAAATGAACACTGAAGTTAGTATATGAGATACTTTTTATTTCCACAACATGAAATTCTAATTTCAAAGAAGAAACTTCAAAAAATGGAAATTACAACCACTGTCACACTCAAAAGGTCTGCGTAATAAAAGGCAGGTGAAACAAAACATGACATCACAAAAAAGACATTTTTGCAAGAAAAAAAAGGCTCTTACCACACTACAAGTACAACTAAAATCCAGTGAAGAATTACTGGCCTTTAGAAACTTTAAACAGTGCAGGGAATTCCGTAGTCCAACAGTACTGCACAGGTGGGAAAGATTGTATCCTATTTATTGCATTTTAATTTCTGTATCAGTCAACGTATGTCATTTTCAGAAAAAAAGATGTGATCTGATTATCTGGTAATTCAGAGAGCCCATTATGATGTTTAATTTGCAAATATTCATGACCTAGAACATTTCACTAAGCAGCTGATAGCGCGAGGAAGAGTTAAAGCTGTCGTTTCAGTCTCCTGCTGTGCAGGGAGTCTGTTGGTAGAAGTAGCTGCGGAAGAGTAAGACAGTCAGGCTCCTGCTACATCAGCTTGGAATGAAATCGATACGTAGATGAGACCAGATTTTCGTCCCCCTTGTTCTTCAAGGAGATACCCACATGGCAAGGATTTGATGAGTGGAGTTGCTAGACTATACCAGAGCAGTGCTATAGAGGGACGTAATACTTTGTATCCTCAAGTCTCCAAGGAGTACTACAAGACAACAGGATTAACTCTCAGAGTGGATTTGCTCTGTAGACAGAAACTTTTGTCTACATGATTGGAATAGATAATTGATGTAAAAGCAGATAGTGCAAACTTCTGGAGCAGATTAGTTCTGCAATTTTTCTCATTACAGCCTTTGTCATAAAAATGGATATACTTGATTCCATTTTCTGTTCTCCTTACAGTCATTAAACTGGAAATGTTATCGCTTTCGATTTGTCCGATTTTTACATTCCTAAGGCCTGATATAATTATTTTCTCATCATATATTCTCTGTTTCCGTACCTTTATAAGAAGATTAGCATTGGTGGAGTTTAGTAGGAAATTATATTCTTCCCTGACAAGCTAAAGATGGCATTGTTTAAAGGAATAATTAATTATCTTAGGAAGCCATTTTCATTAAGATCTAGTTTTAAAAGCTGGTTAAGCATAAGAAGAAGTGGTGACAAGGACTTTTGGTAGATGCTCGGAAGGGAAGGCGCTGTATTGCTCTAGTTTGGCTTCCAGCATGAAAGAGATCCAGGGATTCTTGCATCTGACTGTACTGCTAGAAAGTTATCTAGCTTTGATCTGCCAGTGGCAAGTGATGGAGGATCTAATACAAGCTTTTGGAGAGCAATATGATGACTACTTTTTCTGGTGAAAACCAATGAAATTGAAAATAACTGGAATAACTTCTGATTTGTAGGATGAATTGTCTGTCACAGGCATGCAACCTTAAATCTTTTAAAAAGTTTAAATCTTTAGAAAGTGATACTAGCTTTGGAGAATAATTAATTGATAGATATCCTTTGGCTTCTGCTATAGTGGACTTCTAATTTCATAAGCTCTCACTGTTCAAACCGTGTTCCTTATTTCTAGACTGAAGCTATCTAGTTTCAGCTTCCAGATTCTGCATTTTTTACAATCTTTTTGTCTTTATATTATTCAACATTAAAATAATGAGCAAGGATGTCTAATTTTGGTGTCTGCATGCTTTGTAGGAAGCATAGGTTTGGTTCAGTTAGGTCACTCAGCATCTTCAGTTCCCACCCCAGTCAGGGTCAGATGGATTAAAACCCACACAAAATGCTTAATTGCCTGCAATTGCTGAAGAATATTAATAGGATAAAATTATACACCAAAGATCAGCAACACTTGCTTCTCTTATCTACCATAGGTACTTGATGATGGCAAATTCTAAAGATTGTGTCCTTATTGCCCTTGAAATGAAGCTAGGCTATGAGAACTACAGCAATAGATGTATAACTGATAGTAATGGTATTTCTTTAAATTATGTGTTGGTACGCATATGTTCCTGGAGCTTAATGGTATCCCACTAATTAGATGTTGCTGAGTTGAATATTCTTATTATAAAGTTTTCTGGACAGAATGTGTTCTCACCTATGGTGATGTTACTTTTCCACATCAGTCTTCTACCAAAGTGGCATATACTTTCATTTTCATGCCCATTAAAAGCAAGCCTTAAAATGGCTTAAAATGGGCTGCCCCCTTTTGGAGACAATCAGATTTTGTTTCAATGGCTTTTAAAAGCAATCCCAAAGAGAAATACCAATAGTCTAAATAGAGAATCCTGAGCAGAGCAAGCCACTGCAGTGCAGAACATAATTCATAGAAAGCGTTTGACAATAGCGTTTTTGATGATTCATTCTCCTGACTCAGATGGCAGAGAGAGCCAGGCATGGGAACAGTGTATTTTTGCTATAAAAGAATGAGAGGTACAAAGGCACACTTCTTGTGATGACCCTGGAAACGATAGCAGGTTATTCTGGTGTCCATTTCGGGCCAGGTTGTGATGGGTGGGGGAGAGGGAGGGAAAGCACAATCAGTAAATGTATGAATACAATATAAATTAGTGAAGGATGTGGGGAATATGTGTAACCAAGTATAACTGATGACTGTTTTTTGTGTTTGGCTGGCAAAGATAATTTCATTTGCTATGGAGCAATGCAGTATTGTGTGACATCCTAATTTTTTTCATAAATTGGTCTATGAGATGGGGCAGTTCTGCACAAGATTGTTTTCATAGCTTTGTGTCTCGTATTTCCATTTCCCTGTGACTAACTAGCAATGAGGTCTGCGTGAAGCTTTACATACTGCTGAGCTGCAATAAAATCTCTCCTCCCCATGAGCATTCTAGTATCTGACATTGTGGGTTTTTAAACAGGATTATTTTTTCTAGTACAGGGGCACTGATTTGGGCCTCCCTTGTCTGCCTGGCCGTGTCTGGGGTGAAGCTTGTTGGATTTTGGTAGCTTGGTGACTGACGCCTGCCCCTTTGTTGAGTTTAGCTGCAAGTGTCCTGTACATTAGAAAGTATGGGGACAAAAGTGCCAGCGCTCGGACAGTCCTGCTTCTCAAGAAATCCAGCATGATGGCAAATGTAGAGCACAGAATTAGAGTAGCTCTTGGTAACTGTATTAAAACTACCTACCTTCAAAAGACTTGCCATGGAGAACAGTCTTCCCAGGGAGACCCTGTCTGGGAATTTTTCTACTTGAGTTGGGGTGGGAGGGAAAACCAGGTGCACTGTGCCTGCAATTTGCAAATCTCCCACTACATGAGGTCCAGCCAGATGTGCCTGACAGCCCTCAGCACATGACAAGTGCCTGCCTAGTGACACGCTGTCGCACACTGCATGAAACAGAAAGATCCCTTTTACAGGGCAGTCATGGCCGTGTTTTTAACAGGGTCAGAAGCCTTTTCCGCATCTGCTGCTGAGGAGATCTTCAGTAAAAGGGTGGCCAGATGTGGGACATGCAAGTTACCGCGGTAGCGGTGCTCAGGGCCTGGGCAAGGATTTGTCAGAGGTGCTATGCAAGACCTTTTCCACTAAGCCCCAACTTTCTCACACTTTTAGTCCCGCTCTGTGTGTACAGTGTCTCCTCTGTGTGCCTGGCTGCTGATGGGGGCCACCTGCAGCTCAACTGCCCTGGGGGTGTGCACAAGCTCTGGCTGAGCCACCTGGTGACACAATGGCAGGTGTCCTGCCCTGCTACTGGAAGCAGGTGGGAGCCTGCTTGGCCAGGGAGGGCCAGTGCCAGCGCTGTGGACAGACATTTCAGATGGAGTGCAAAGTACTGGTATTTTTGCTAGCTGCTGCCTCTTTGTGCTGACCTTCAGCAGATTATTTGGGTTTATATTTGACCAATGAAGCATAGGAAGATCCCTGAAACTCAGGGAGAGTGAAAGTAGATGGGTCGGTAAAGGTTTCTCTCCATCTTTAATTTTGTTACTTTCACTGCCACCCCTATGCGTTTATGCACACTAACCTCATAAATGCATGGCGATCTGTAAACTTTACATCGTCTTTGCCCCAAAGTTAGCTTATCCTGGCCGAGGAGTCTTCCGCAACACTATATGAGTCACAGAAAGTAGCAATATGCTAAGTTAAATACAGTAAATGATTTATCTCCTCTCCCTCTGGTTTGTGTTTTGAAATGTACGCTGCGCGGTTTGATAGCTTCCTACCACTGCTGCCAGGCCACCTGTCCTGCACTGCGTCCAAGTCTTTGTCTCCAAAAATACCAGTGCAGCTCAGACAAACAGCTTGGCAGCCATGCCAGGGAAGACCTTTAAAATTATGATCTTGTATCGCTGCAATGGGAGAGAAAAATACATTACATGTCTGACCCAACACTTCAGAACTACAGTTCTGAGGGAAATACTACACCATGTTTAAAACACACACACTGAGTGATCAGCCTCTGGAAACACGCATCGTCTGTCTTCACAATAGTTAACAATACTGTTGCTTTCTGTGATATAGTCTGAAATTTTTGTCCTTTTTTCTAGTTTTTGTTCTTATTTTGTTTTTTACATCAGTGACTCAGGCTATTAGCATTGGTAGATTAGGCTTTTATCCCTTGCCACAAACCCAGAGCTTTTTCTCTGCTTATTCTTTCTTTTTTGCCTGTTGGTGAAGCTGTTGTAAGTACGTAATGCCATGTGGTGGCTGCGGACAGACAGTTGAAGTTTTTGAAGTAGGTTGAATGTAAACAAACAATTAAGTGGGTGACCCACCAAGATTTAGGTCTTCAGAAGCAGTAGGGCTACCTCTGTGCTTTTGTTGCATTTGGTTTGGTTTCTGTGGAATTTGCCCTTATGTTTCCATACCCAAGCTAGCTAGCGGCACCCCAGAAGATGGCAGGGAGCCTGGGGCTGGTGGCACCCTCACTGGACAGGACTGTTAGTGCTGAGCCCTTGACTGCCATGGCTGGACATCAGAGCCATCAGAGCCTGACGCTGTCCCATGTGAGCTGGCATTGCAGTCGCTGGGACTGCAGTCACTCATCTTGTGCTGGACATCAAAGAGAGAGCGAGAGAATGGAGTTGCAGTCACTTGGGCTTTATTTGTTGTATGGACAGTTGTAACTGAACTTTTTTTCTGTGGAGGTGGAGGGCAAAAAGACCCATGAGGGATGCAACCCCTGCAAAGTGTCCTTGCCCTTGGCAGCATCATCCTCTGGTGCACAGCAGTGGGACTTAGGGGGTGACATATCCTCACTCTGGGCTCTACAGAAGGCGCTGCTCTGCAAGCCGTCACAATGGGCTACGCGATATCCTCCGGGTCAAGGCCAACATTGATTGTAAGAGTTGTGGCGAATCTGCTTTGTAAGTGCATGGTGTTCAAGGGGACAACATGAGGGAGGCAAAATGTCTCAAGTTGCTGCCTACGTGCAGAGAGAATAAGGAAGCACGTCTGTTAAAACAAAAGGTCTGTGTTGCTTGTTTGGTTTTGAGAAACTTTCCATCCTCCCATTGAAAGAATTCCTTGGGGTGAAAGGAGTGCAGTTGTGAGGGTTTAATATTATTGGCGTCTGTTCCTACCGAGGTTACACAATTGCTGTTTTCCTGGGAAATGAAATCATGGAAATGAAAAACTAAAACCACCAGAGCATAAGCAGGCACAACTTTGATTTCAGGCACCTGTCTGTGCCAGTGTTTAATTTGGCACAGGAAATGTAGCATCAAAATGAATATAAACAAGTAGCACAGGAATAATGGCACAACTGGCATTCAGACACCGAGATGTGAGAACAAACACATCCCTTCCCAGCACGGGAAACCTCACAACATATAAGATGTGGAGGATGAGGCCAACGTCATGAGCAGGCAAGGAGAGTTCTCTGCAGCAGGAATGGTGGTGGTGGGATGGGGGTTGGGAGATACGCTTGCAGAAACTCAACAACCCACACCTTAAAAGAATTGGAAGGAGAGAAGGGGAAGCTGCAACCCAAAGAAGAGAAGCTGAAAGGCTGTAAGGCCTTTCCTCTGTCTCGCCTTAGTAATTATCTCTTGTTTGCAGAGCTTCCATTAATTGGAATGCATTTCCTAATGAAATTAGGCTGGCAGCCAGTATTCAAGTCTTTTTACTGCTAGGGAAAATTTGTTCTTTGAGCAACTCAGCCATTGATTTTTGTTTGTGTTTTCATTCATCATGAGACTGTTACGTGCCAAAAATTCCATGCTCCGTCATATTGCTTTGGACAGTCTGAGTTATTTGATTTATTCCCTTGCTCCAGTATCTCGAAAATGGAATTGTACAGCAGTGCCCTATTTGTAGTTACTTTGTTGTATGGTTCTTCCCCTTTTTTCTTTGTAACAGTTCGCCTTCCTTTTAACTACCTATCTGTTAGGACAGCGTGAAATGCATGGCAGTGAAAAGACACTAAGAATACCAAGGGAAAAAATTATAGGGCTTAAAAAAATTGGTTAAAGTGACATTGGCATTGCAAGATTTCTAAATTTAAAAGGATCCTCTAACTTTCCTCGTTTATAGGGAGCACAGGAGCTGGACTATATCAGTACAGAAGAGCACAGTTTGAAGAGAGCTCTTTGGCAAAGCAAAACTGGCAACAGTTGAGCTGGAAGGGGTCAAAACCCCACTCAGATCTCAGACAGTGCTTTGCTTATCTCTTTGAAGAAAGGTGGGACTGGACATAGCAATTACAGCATTATTTGTATGTGGTTTCTTCCTCTCTTCTCCATCCAGGTTGGGACTGGGTATTGCTCATGGGTGTGCAAACAGCCTCGTCTATCTTACTCTGCAGGATACTGTTTGATATATTGGCAGTATCTACAGACATACCTTATCAGTCAGGCTGAATTACTACCAAGAATTAATGTTTCCATTACATCCCCACTACACGATATATATCTGTACTGATCATCCTCCATAACAAATATGTATCTTATAAAATGCATGCAGCCATTTTACAACAGACTTTAAGTAACTGATCTGCTGGAATCCTTTCTCATTCAGCCCCTAGGAAGGATCGTGAGCGAGGCTGAAGGTTAGACAAAGAGAGAATGATTTTTCTCCAGCTTAGAATGATCAAAAATATGAGACTGGCTTTATAATTAGTTTTTGAAAAGCAACATGCTTAAGGTTCATGTTGCACTCACGAATGCACTTAATTTACCTTTACAGATGTGTCTCCACACATTCTAGAGTAAATGGTTGCGAATTAAATCTTAGTCACCTGCCATCTATAGCAACTGGGAGTATGGGGACAAAATAAGTATCATAGGGCCTGTACTGAAATCAGGAGAGAAAAAAAACAGCAGTGGAATTCTGTACTTTTTAGGACTTTACTGCAGTTTCTGGGACAGTGACATTCTTTTCTTCAACTTACTGAAGCATCCCCCTTGTGGGTTTGTATTAACCTGCATGTATGCATGGAAACTCACACAACTGGTGCTACCTACTTATACAAAAATAGTTTTCTTAGGTGTATTTTAATTCTTTCTCACGATTCAGGTAGGTTTATTTCCTATCCAGAAAGCAAATAGTGCAGTAGTAGACATCTTCAGGAGAAGCTGCACTGAGAAATTGTGCTGATGACACCCTGATAACATGTATATTATGGATAATGTGAAGAATTTAGTGGTGTTGCCAACAAATGCTGATAGTGAGGAAGAAAGACAGCCAGCTTCCCTTAGCTGCTTGGCTGAGGCTGTGACCTCTTTGTGCAGCTATGACAAAATTGTACGTATAGAGGTTATGTGCTTCAAGAAGGACTAATGGACTAGTTTAATGGGATGCTCAATTAGAACAGTTCATAAGAAGAGGCAGCCCTCAGATCAAAATAAAAGGGCCTCTGAGATTATTGGAACAAACAAAAGAGGCTTTAGGGACATCTTTCATTAGAAGATGATGGGGGAGAAAAAGGAGTGTTACAGAGGGTGGTCTTGTAAAGGAAAAGAAAGAAGGGCAGGCATATTTGTATTAGATTGTAACTGTCCTCTGAAGACATGTAATAGAAGTTTTCCCTCTCTAGGCATACAGATAGCTCCTGGTAATCACTTTTGAAGCAACGTGATTATCAGCTGCCTAGAGTACGATATCAGAACTGCAACAGATATTACAACTTGAATAGGCTTTTGGTCATACACTTACAAACAATGGGCAGCATTTTCCTGTAATGCCATAGCTGATCAAACTCTTTATTGCAGTGCTCTCTAACAAGCCCTGGCACTTCTGTGAAATTTGCAACTAAATGTCTTAATCAACCATTTCTTCAGGTTATTGATTACTGACCAGCAAATAGTCCTCAGCACTTCTTCTGTCTATAATGAAGGTAGTCTACATAGTTCTTTGCATTATTCACTTCCTTGCGGTCTTGGGATGTGGTAGAAAATCTAGCAGGCTGCAGCTCATAGTTACAGACTTTTCTTGCCTGTTATAGAGCAAACAAACTGGCCACTGCCTCTTCCTAAAATTACAGGAACAAGATCAGAAAGTGACACAAGGCTTTCAAGTGACCAATCTACAGCTGATACGTGACTGTCTTTCTATTCACAATAGAACAAAGTGTACAGATGCAGAAGAAAATAACTGCAAGAAGAACATATAGCGTCTTAGTGATGCTAGAAATACATTGCCACAGGGGAATGTGCTCGGTTATGGTTTTGAAATGACCAACTCTCTCTGTAGGGTCTGAAATTCCATGACTATTGATATGTTTACAAGAGCAATTCCCGGTTTCTCCTGTGACTGCATTGTCCCTATCTTAAATACCTTATGCATAAGTATAGAAGAGAGAAATACAGGTGCACACAACATTCAGGTGTCTGAGACCTCGTTATGAGACTCAACTAACATACAATCACAGTACCAGAATAAGATCATGTTTGACTGTTGGAACATTTACTCTTCCCAGCAAATCATTTACTGGCTTTTCATTTTTCTTAATAAATGGAGAAAGAACATAGATTTGTGTTTTGCCTGCCTATCTTTCCCACAAGGTGTTTAACTTTTATAAATAAACCAAAAGACAATGTTTCGACAGAGTGCCTGATTGTGAGAACTTGAAGTTGCAGCTCAGAGGATCCCTGTAGGATTTTCAACAGCAGGCAGTCCTGGGGAGGAGCAGCTGTCACTTCGCTTTGCAGAACTGTAAGGTTGCTGCAGAACTGCTTCATGCTACAGCTCTGTGATCCTTGTGAGCGTTACTCATTTTTGCTGTGACTGCAACCCCCCATGCTGCAACACATTCTCCCACACGTGTGTATCTGTGTCTGAAACAGGCACTATGGCTCACATACAGAGAGGCTTTTTGAAACTTCACTGATTGAGAAGCGGTGCAAGTTTTGAATGAACTGAAGGATGAGATGAGGACTGATCATTTTGCATTGAGACCCTCCTTCCGTTCCTGTGACCTTTGTATGCCTGAGATTCAGGCCATGCAGACAGTGGCCCCTTTTCATTTTTTATTGCTCCAACATTTTAAGTTGTAGTAGTTTTAGAAGTGTAAAACCCTAGGTTTTTATGCTTGTTCTGAGAGTGTGTAGTGTTTTGCAGGCCTCCAGAGAATGTACGTATGGACTTACAGATCTGGGGTAGACTCAAGAAGAGTGCTGAGCAGCATAGAAATGTGGGAAGCCAGAAGTATGCTCAGACACGCTTTTATGGTTTGTCTGAATGTCCCCTGTGGGACAGGATCCTAGGGTTTTCTAGGCTTACACAGACATTGTTTTGATACTACAGCACAGAAGGGCTGGGTCTGCTACGTGTGCTTGTGAGTGTGCATATACTAGCTGTGCCAGGGCCTATGGGCAGTGTCTTTTAAACCCTGCCATGAATAATGAAATACTCTTTGAGGTTTCTCTGCAGTCCTGCAGGAGCGCATTGCTACTCCTGTAACCTTTATTTCTCTTCCTGGAGGGAACTGTGTGCAGCATCCAGTATAATGCTCTGTCATCAGGATTATAGGCTGATATCGCCTTGACAACTTTCTCTTCCCCGCCCCCCACCCTCCCCAACCCACCCCCTTTCTTTTTTAGCATATGGAAGCTACAGCTTTTTGCAGTTGATATGTGCATCTTGTCCACTGATTTACCGCTTTCTCTATGTTCTCCCCTCATCACTCATTTTCTGCAGCATGGGAAGGCTAAGCCCTTCCAGAGCAGAAGAGTCGGGACAAAAGCTGTAGTCAGGCAGCAGGTTTTAACTGGCATCTCGATGCTTTCTGCTGGTGTTTTTGAGGGTGTTTCCCTGTGTTTCTGGGAAGGCTGGATGCCTTGCTGGCAGGATTTTTCCTCAGAGGAGTGAAGGGAGGTAGGGCAGGCACAGAGGAGTGCTGTGCTACAGCTAGCTCTCTTTGCAAGCCAGGCAGCAAGGTTTTAGTACCTGTGGAGCAGTGAATAAGACTGAGCACCATGTAATTTTTCCTCTGATTCATTCATATGCATGCCGTGGAGAGGCAGAGTTGTGTCTCTCAGGGATGTGCTGTGAACACGCCATGGTAGGAGCTGTGCAGTATCACTGGTAATGAAGTCAATGATAGAAGCATCTCTGTCTTTCCCTGGGCTCAGATAAGTCATAGGATAGTAAAATGAATTCCTCTCAGTCCTTTTCCCCAGACAGCACACAGCTATGGGTAGTGAGTGATTGCTTTGTGTCCCACACGTCTCATCCTGAATACTTTTCATTTCATACACTGAGTTACACCTGAGCCTCCTACCTTTTTTTTCACTGATCTTCCATGAAGTTCAAAGGTCTTGCCTGTTTTTCTGTGGCAGGAAGGAAAGCAATGTTGTCCCACAGATCATTTGCTTTTGACATTTGGTTTGGACAGTCTGTGTGCAGAGCGCTTGAAAGGGGGTGATCTCATTCCCTCTTCATCATCCTCTCTCAGCTGGTGGGAAAAACGCTGTGTGCTCCTACTGGGGAGAATCATGCAAGTGCTTGAGCAAGCTCCACAATACATGCTACAGATCTCATCATGGCACCATGTCTGTTGCTGGAAGGAGACCTCCCTGTTCCATGGTGTGAAATAGAAATACATAAATCCAGCTGCAGCAATGCACAACTAGGCATTGTGGCAGCGCAGTCAGTAGTAAACTGTGCTTATTTCTGAATTGTGTCAAGAAATGGTTAGCTGGTGGCCTTGACACAAAACTGTGTGCTTTTGGGGATCTGGTTAGTGAGAATGAGGGGACTGGAGGACAAGGGGAGAATTGGTTTCCTTCTGGGGAGAGATGAGCACAGTTGAGGAGAGCTGGGCAATCTCTGCTGGTGCTTCTGAGTTCTCGTGTAATGCTAGAACACCCACTAACCACGCTCTCATCAGTTCTAGCTGGTCATTCATTGTGTATTAGACTAACTTAATGTTCTTAGGGTCTTATTTTAGAAAATACAGAGCGCTTAATGCCATAACTACAGTGCAGAAAGTTTTTGCTGTCAGTGCAATAGCAGAGAGAGTGATAATTTGTCTCAAAGAATGAGGTGAGTGGTATCTCAACTGGGATATCCATAATCAGGGGAACTTTTGACCTTACATGTCCTGTGTGTGTAGGCTATGATAATCCTAATTTGCCTGAAGTGTTCTTACTGTCTCAGTGAGCTCTGTTGGGAAGGACAAGGGCATTATTAGCATTGCATGCACTGTAAAGGGAAACCGATCCAAACATGAGAGAGTGAGCACTAGATACTAACTTCTACAGTGGATCAGGAAAGAAACTAGAAAACGCAGCATACGCTTACACAAATATTGTATTTTTACAAATATGCTATAATTCACTGTCATGGAATTCGCATACAATGTGATATCTTTTACTGTTACATTTTTATAAAACATGTGTGTGAAAGTATGTCTCAGAAAGAAATTTCATGTGAGGAATAAAAGGAAGTACTAGAAGTTAGTTTGCAGTCCCTTCCATGTTGCAATAGCCTTTGGCCCTGATCTTCCCATTGATTAGGGCAGAGAAAAAAGGAATTTTATCTGAGGGTTTGTGGACCCACCTGCCTTGAGCACATCTCAGTTGGGCCTCAGCATGAAAGACTGAACAGGAAAAGATCATTCACCTTCAATTGCTGCAAGAAACAAACCTGTAATTGTTAAACTTGTTGTGTTTTGGTTTGCAGTCCAGTCTTAAAGTGAAAACTATTGTAAGTATAAAGGTATGTTGTCATAAGAGGTATTTTTGTAAGTGGTGTAACATTAATGACAGTTGAGATGCATTGAAGGATAAACTCTTGAATGAGTTAGTATGGCATGAAAATCACATGGGTTTTGCTGGATAGGGGAAAAGCAGAGAACTTCTCCCCTCAGATATGGGGTATAAAATTTGCCTGAGCACTGGTGAGAGACCAGTCTGTGCAGTCAGGGATATGTCACCATGCTGGCCTTGTCCAGTATGGTTTTATCAATGCATTGTCTGCATTGTCTGTCTTAACTGAACCCAGGACAACTATGTCATTGTGTAGGTGCAGACAAATGGTGGGATGTGACAATTTGACCCACTGTAATGCTGTTTTTCAGTGCATGGTGCACCACTTCTGCATGCCGAGCAGGGAAGACACATGGCCAAGACAGTAACAAAATCACCAGCACACTTGATTTCTATTTCTATTTCTTTTTTATTTGGATTTACGAAAGGCCTGAAATCCAAAAAGCAATCCTATTGGCTGAAATCACCCTTGCTTGAATGCCGTATTGATCTTACTGTTAGTGATAATATTGAATCATGCACAATTTTGGTCAGAATTTGGCAAAGATTGTACGGATTAGTCATTTCTGTTCTCCTACATATATGTTTCCATTGTTTGAAATTCGGGAAATAGAGAATATTGTCTTCACTGAAATGAGTTTTTTAAACACTTGTCTGTGGAAAAAGTACCTTTTGGTGAATTCAGACTTTTCACTTTATTAGTAATAAAAATGCAATTTTCCCTTGCTGATGCTGTCTATGCCATATACTTTTACAGTATACTGCTGCCATCCTGTTCTGAATACTCTGTGGAAATTGTGACATACTCATTCAGAAGCCTGTGGGACTTGCAAATCTGTTTTCTGTTTTGCTATGGTTTGTTTGTGTGTTTCCTCTTTTTAAATTTATGCTGAAGGTGGGTTGCAAAGCAAACTCTGTATCCAAACCAGTTACAAAGCAGGAAATTCTCTTTTCTAGCCAAAAACCCCACATCCAGTGGGAATCTGAGACTTTTGGTCAGCTCTAATCCAGACATCTTTGAAGCATGAGTCAAAAATCTGCATTGTGGTATTGCTACCTCCTTTGGCACAATGAATCATAGTTTTCAAGGTAGTCTAGATGTATATAATTTCTCGTTTCTCACTGTCCCCTTGGCATTGCTGAACAGTCTTTTCTCTACTTCTGCTTAAAAAACAAAACTTGTAATTTATTTGTATTTTCTGTTCCAGTTATACAGGTGTGTATCTGTCTTCTAGTCTGGGTCCAAGTTGTTTGCTTCCTGAACTGCTTTCTTTTTGCTCTCCTCCCAGGGGTTCATAGCTGCTCTTCCTACAGAAGCAGAAGACTGGAAAACCCTCTAATCCAGAAAAGCTGTCTTCTTTTCTCTTGTTGAAGTAGGATTTTAATGAAAGGTCTTCAACAGAATGAGCTTTTGGGCCATTTTCCAAAAACATGAAAAAAAATTCGAGTCTGGTCTTTCGTAGTCTCCTATTTACCCTCTGGCTTCTTTCATCCCCACTTCTCCCCTGAAAAGCTGGGTTAAATCGTGTCCTAATAGTTTTGAGTGAATTTCCAAGTCACGGAAGTGTATATTCCTGCTGAAAGAATCTATTTTTTAATTTTAAATCCTTGGCTTGGCATTGCCAGATTACCATATGGAACAAGTTCTAATAACCAGCCAAGATATAAATAAATTCAGCAAGAACATTAAGAGGAAAAAAAAAAAAAACAAAGAAAACCCTAATCTTCCAAACAGCCTGTCAGGCACCACTTCCATTCCAATGGGGAAAAGAAAAGTAGCTAGGAAGAACAAATCTCTGCGATTAAATTGACAGCGTTTGAAGTTATATGTGAGACGGACTCTGACGCAAGATGTTTCTCCCCATGTCTCTGAACTTTAGCTTTTAAGCTCTATTTACTTGTTTGTCCCGCTGTTCACAGGACGACTGTACAAGAGTTTAGGCAGCACTTTGAAAATTCAGCCTACTTGTTGGGTGAGGTTTCTTGTGTTTTCTGTGCGTTGGGCTGTGATTCCTCATTTCATACACCACTGACAGACTTTCTGACAGTGTCAGAAAGCCACAACATATCACATGTGAGCATGCATGCGTATAGTGACAAATTTTCCATTGATATTCAAAATTTTGGGAACATGGGGTTTGTATAATGATAGACACAGACATTTTTTATTTTTGAGTGCCTCTCCAGAGTTGAAGAGTGAATAATACTTGATAGCATAGTCCAGTGACTAGCCAGTGATATCTGTGTGTAACATGCAAGGATTTTCTTCAAAGATCACAGAATCAGAGCCGAAGACTTATCTTTGATTTAAACCCAAAACTCTTCAGACTTCTGCTACATCTTGACCCAATTCTAGGTCTATTGTTTGAAGGTCTATGTGAGCTGGCTCTATCTGTGCTACAGCTGTAATGTGGTGAAAGGCTTTTCTTGTGCTCCTTTGAGTGGAAAGCAAGTATTACCCCGAGTCTTCTGAGAATTTGTATGGGTGAGGTTCCATGGCAGAGTTACACCATCCTACAACACCTCTGAATAATCACTATTATGAAGCAGTTAAAAACCAGTTTGTGATTTATAGTGGTAGATAAGTTTCAGGGTCAGGCTTACCTGCTCTCTTGTGAGGTTGCTGCCAATGATTCTGTGGAAATGGTAAAGGCTGCCAAAAAATAACGCGTGAATGAACAGCTCAGAGGCCCACCAGTTCCCAGCAAAGCATCACTTTCTGTCCAGATGGTAGCAAGTTCAAAGTAGCTGGTTCCCATTTCCACACATCATGGCACAAATCCCGAGGTTTTCAGGACTCTGGAGCTTCCAAAAGGGTTTTTGTTAGTGTTTGTAATTTTCATAATTTCTGGAATAAATATCTGTACTGCTGGAAAGAAATCTAGCTGAAAGCAGGGTCTTGTGCTTTCCGTGCCCCCCCCCCCCCCCCCAGGCTAATACAAAGCTGCTGCTGCTGCATCTTCCTCTGAGCAGCCTCAGCACAACACCCTTGGCAGTCAGAATGACTTATCTTGATGGGGGTCTTCCTGTTGGAATACTGGAAATAAACACAGTTACTGCAGGGGACTGAAGTACGGTCATTTGGATGATGAAACTTGAGGCATTGCTGGGCAAGGAGAGGCTGCAATCAGAAAGCTGTCGGAGGCAGCAGAGAAGCCCTGGGGGAAGAGACGAGCAGAGTAATAAGCTATGTCCAGAATGTTATGCTGTTAACTTAAAATATTGTGGAAATAGAATATTGGCTCTCAGTTAAATCACACAGAGACTTGGACTCTGAGAAACACACAGGCCTTGTGCAGGATTGCTGCAACAAATAAGCCAAATGCTGCAGCTTAGTGAAGGTCCTTGACAGCCCTACAGCAGTGAGCGTCCTGTGTTACACATTCTACCCTGTGTGTACAATAGCTGTATGCTTCAGGTGTGGTTGAGAGCAATTAAGTAGCAGGACTGCTCTGAACAGTCAAGCCTAACTTCTTGCATTAAAACCTCATCTCTTCCCTTCCTTTGTTCTGGTCCTGTTGAGACAGAAGTGAATCCTTAAGAATTTCCAGATGGAAATAAGTTCATATATACCAGGCAGTACATATGGGGCAGATCTGTGCTCATATAATGATCATTTATTCATTATTTAGGGCTTTCAATCAGTTCATTTAGAGCCGTTGCTCATATGAGCTACTGAATATTCAGGGTCATTAGATGAAAGGTTGATATCAGATTTTTCTCTTTCTACACATACATTTTCAATTTTTTTTTCTTACACAGGGCTATTGCTAGTCTGGGGGAAACTATGACTTTACAAAGAAACATTTCTAATCACTAGAGGAGTCCATTACGTGAAGTTCTGCTCTGCTCAGCTGATGCCTTGTCCTGCTGGTTTTCTCTTTCTTTCAGTTTTTGCAGGAACTCCTGTTCCCCACTAGCCTGCCTAACCCTCTCATGGGCTCCTGGGGTGGGGCAGAGTGTGTATGACAGTACACATGACAGTAGGCTATTCTGCATCACAGAACAAGAATTCAAACTTAATCTGGTGAGGAAAATCTTTGCAGAAGATGCAATGTTCACTGTTGGGGTTTTTTTGGGGTTTTTTTTTTTTCTTTTTCCAGGATGGGAACATAAAATCCTGGAATGTTTTCTTGGCTTCTAGGGGCTGATTTCTGGATGTCGAACCATAACAAAACCATAAACGAAATGGCATAATTCACATTCTGGGAAAACATTTTCTGTATAATTTGCCAAGTATGCTCCTAAATCATGGCGTTAGGCCTGCTAAATGTGTGCATTAGCTAGAAGTTTGTTATGTAAAACCAAATCAGATTTTATTATAAAATTCTTGGTCAACAACTACTGGTCTCCTCCTTCCATGAAGATGTGCTAGAAGAAACTTGTAGCAGATGAACGTCATGGAGGGTCATCCCAACAGGATGCTTCTGTTCAGCCTGTTCTGTCTCGTTGCCAGGCAGTACTTTGAGGATTCATCCCCTGTCAAGAGGAGTGAGAATCTGGAAGTGAAGAGAAAATGCTTAAGCTTCATAATGTATGAAACCAATGTACAAGATAGTGCTGATTCTGAAACGAACTTGTGCCATAATGCTAGGACGTCATCTGACTGGGGGGAAGAGGAACGTGCTGTGATGCGGTAAAACACACTAAAATCAAGCTGAACTTCCAGTGTGCTTGTATGCCAGGATGCAAGTGCTGCTTGTGCTGTTAATATATGTACAACATAATGGGTATTATTACCATCATTAATCATTTTCATTATAATTAATGTAGCTACAGTATAAGCCTAGTGAAAAATATGAGTTAAATAAAGAACAGAATAGGGATTACGCAATCACTGTATCTCAGCAAAGCCTAGTGCCATGGAATTTTACCTATCCCTACACAACAGAAATAACCGTGATGTCAGCCAGCAAGTGCAGTTGCATGGCCACAAAGTTAAATAAAGCTCTATGCTTATATACTAATCACAGAATCACAGAATGACTGAGGAAACTCAAACATCACTCATAAAAGTTTGACAACTTGACAAGTAAAAGACACAAGTGATTCATCATAGTCCCCTAATAGTTTCTTTAGATATGATTTTACATGTTTTTTAACTCATGAAAATACATGAGGGTACATGTCTCACTCAAAGATCTGTTTCATTTGTGTTTAAAAATGGGATTCTTGCTCTTTTCTCTGTAAATGATCCTGCATCATGCTGTTATTAAATAAAAATGCACTCTACCACACAAGTTGGATGCTTATAATGCAGTATTATTTATGGAGTCTTTTTTCTTAAATACTTCTTTGGTGCTTCTGTTTGAAAACTATCTCGCCATAACTTACGTTTGAAGCATTCAGCATTATCTTACAGTGTGGAATTCATATTTACATTCATCAGAAATTCTGAGGAGAAAACCTTAGTAGTAATGCGATTTCATATCATGTCTCTATTGATTGTGGGGATTAATATTTTCATGGAAAAATATTTGAAAGCTCATATAACACAATCTTCTTTTTTTCCTGGCATAATTAATTTTATGGCAAGATGCGAAAGATGCATTTTATTTAGTGTACTCAGAAATACTACACATTTAAGCTTTTGCATGCTAACCTTTTCCATTGCTGAAACTTGAAAAAGCTGTTGAGAAAGACTAAAAATAATGCCCCAAACTTCAGATTAAATATACTCCAAAGTGGATGAAATTTTGACCAATAATGTTCCATCCCAGTTCAAAGGCAAAACTTTACTTTAAATTCCTTTAAAGCGATATTGAGGATTTTTTGTATTTTTGGTCACTATTTAAAGCAGGAACATCTTCGGTTGTCTTCTTCAAAGTGGGAAAAAGAGAAATAGTGTTGTAGTACAGGATAAAATATTAGTTCTCTCAGGTGTACGGGTTATGTAGGCCACCAAGGGAAAACACTGCATATGGAAAATGAATGGATCTGAAGAAGAAAAAGGAGCACAAAGCAATGTTGCATCTCTCAGGCCCTTCCAACTCATTCACGTAGCGCAACTTTAACATCAGTAGCACATTGGATGATTGGTATTGGCAAGTGAATGGCACTTATATGTCTGCATCTCCCTGATTCTCTCAAACTATTGCATCCCAGGAGGACTAGGAGAACAATACAGGAAAGGGTTAAAATAACTAAGTTTTAATATAAAATACTCATTTTCACTATCTAAAAGGGAGAAAAAATGCAAATGAGGACTTAATTTTCTCTATTTTTATTGAAGTGACATGTAGCAGAGGACGTGATTTGTGATCTCTTGAGCTAAATCTTCAAATACCTTACCTCCAGGCACTGTGGGCTCTACCTGCCCAGTTACTTTGTTCTCATGATATAAATCTCTGAAACAAAGACCCTTTGGGATCTCAGGCTGTGAGCACTATTTACATACTGTGCCTATTTCATCAGTATGACATTGCACAGGCTGCAAGCAGAAAGGAGTGTTTTGTCACCCAGATTTGTATGGTTTTGTTTTTGTTTTTCTCAAATCATAATGACAATATGCATTGTAATTATTGATATCTACAGAGAAATGAAGATCAGCTGCAGTAATAGTTACTGAATTCACACAGTATCTAGCATGTAGTTCCTAAGCAACAGGTTGGCCTATATATTTTGGCAAGCAATAACTATTATTGCGTGCCAAAATCAAATGAGAAACAGAAAAGTCTCTGAAGTAACGGAGGTGAAATTGGTAGGGGTAGTAACAAGGAACAGATGCTTGTACTGCTGTTCCTATTGAAAATGGTCACAGTACTCCTCATCTCTCTCTGATGGAGGAGAAATGGGCCTCTTGCTTCGTTTATTTACTGGACAGAAAGGTGTATGTGATTTAAGTCTGTTCTGCAAATGTTGCCACAATGGAAAATCTTAAATTTCTTTATATACCTTGACCCTTACAAACAAATTAAAAGAGCATTTAAATAATTTTGTGTGTGTGTGTGTGCAAGACTTCCATGGTAGCAACTGTAAGAATAAAAAAGAAATATATTTCCAACCACTTTCATATGATATCGCCATCTTGAGTGTAGTACTCCTGACTTACACTAGTGTCATAATACAAACACTGAAGTGTTCACTCACGTTTTTTCAGACATTTCTTCAAGTTATACAGAAAGAAGGGAAGGAACTACTCAAATATTCAAACAAGAAAAGGCTGCTAGTTTTAAACAAGAAGAAATGCTGTTTGCAGAAGTATAACTTTCCACTAGAGATTTTTAAAATAAAATAAATTCATCTGAAGTTCTAAATACATGAAGGATTGAAGCAGTACCAATAGTCTCATACAGAAAGGTTCATCTCTCTGTCTCTATGAAGGATCTCTTGTACATACTCAGCCAGAATTTTTATTAATAGATTGACTGCAATTTATGGAATAAACCATTTAGGGCAAACACATTTTGACTGTTGATCTCATTGAGTGGCTACTAGACACAGGAATTGAAATTAAACAGAATGCCTTTCCTCCATCCTCTTTGAAGGAAAAAACCCAACAATTTACAAGCTTTTCCATTTCTCATCTGCTTCCCGTCTCTCAAATGTTTCATAGAGAGCTCCACAAACAGTGTAGAATAAAAGACAGTCTTAGTATTAAAAAAAAAAAAAGCACAAACTCCTCAAATTATTTAAAAATGTCAACCCCTTAAATTTATAGTATTCTCCTTGATGGTTGCATGAGGAAAACCAAAAGAATCCCTCTGCTGAACAGCATTCCGCAAAGGAAAATGGGCAGCACTTAACAGAAAGGTAGCCCAAAGTAAATAGGGATGAGGGAATCTTGTGGTTCTGAAAGACGGAGAAAAAAAAAAATTGAGCTTCAAGGTTGATTTCATTGGGAAAATATTCCATGAGAATATTTGCAATTTATTTGCAAAATTGTAACTTTCCACTAGAGATGTTTTAAATAAAACACATTCATCCTGAAGGTTTGAAGTGAAGCAGTGCCAAGTCTCACAGAGTGCTCAGAAAGGCTCATTTTGAGTGAACAAATTTGTGAAAACTTCCTTTCCATTTCCCCTCCAACTCTCAGTGTTTCCGTACCAAGCCTGATGGAAGGGAGCAGAGGAAAAAGGCAAAAAGAGTACTTCTGAAAGTTTTTGCCATGTTTTTCCAAGAGTCTCTCCTCTCTGCTCAGAGTAGGAGGGATTCATTTTGGCAAACTTTGCTACAGCCTCAGGTGCCTACCTCTGAGCTATTCTTGTTTCCCTGTGTGATCCGTAGAGAAAAGTAGGCTCTTTTAAGGCGTGACTCATGTAATCTATTTCAAACACCTACTCTCAGATAAGATGTCCATATAGGAGCCAAGGGTGTCTGGCTCAGAAGTGTATGTCTACATTTGGCCAGATGAATCTTACCCAGTATGTCTATGCTGCAGACTGCCAAGAAACAAGATAAGTTTAGCTGTATAGGGCTCAGTGCTGTCACAGCACAGTTTTTAAAAGGCAACTCAGGTATTTCTGACTCTACAATGCAGTTTTCTGTAAGACAGTGTCCACCTGAGATATCAGAGTAACTCAAGTGTTTCAGACCCTTGTTTTTCTTGGCTGCTGTCCTTAACTGGGCATTGCGGTGCATAGCCGTCATGCAGTCAGGAAACTCTGGAAACCACCCTGTGTACAGTGTGGGACTAAGGAAACCAGGAAATACCTATATATGTATGGTGAAGAAATGGCCGGTAGGAGTTAGGGGATGGTATGACTTCTGTACTGGTGAAACTTCTGCTCTTGACTGGGTCCAGTAATGGTGCAGATGTTTTAAACTTCTCTGAAATCCTTCCAGCACAGTCAGAGGTCTGGACATGCTGCCTGTCAGTAGAAGTGAAGAAGATCGATCTTTTTATTTTGCCAAAGAGAAGGTTAGCACATTACTTTATTGAGGTTTAAGAGTCGCTACACAGTGACATTTCTGATATGGGATGACAATTTAATCTAGTGAGTGAAAGTATGATGCTACTCTATCTCTAAAGTAAAACCGGATTAATTCAGGCTACAGAAAGGAGCATATTTTTTACAGCAAGGCTAAATAACTGCTCGAATAACTTTATCTAGGAGTTTTATAGATTCTTCTTTCCCTTGAAAATCCTTTTTAATCTAGATATGATACAGCACAGTAAACTCTTACAGCTTTAATGAAGGAATTAAACAGTGAAATGTTCTGGCCTGTGAAGTGAGACTCTAAAGATAGCCCTTCTGGGCAAAAAGCTGTTTAATGGGCCAAACACAGCATCGGATCCCAACATGTCTCAGTCAGTCCTGGAAAATCTGAGTTTCAGAAAGGGCTGTGCAGCTTTTCCCATTTCCAATATGATCACTGTCAGTCACCTGGTCCTATCTTCCTCACATTCTGTTCCTTTAATAATGTTTTTGATCTGAAAATGTGCACAGTGAACTAGTTTTCTGTGAGCTGGACTCACCATACAGAAATGCAGATAAGGGAGCTGTAGAAGCAGTGTGCTGGAATTGAAGGTCATGACTGCAAGGTACGTCCCAGGCTTAGGTTCAAGGTATTTTACTTCTACTACTATTTCTCTGCTAGATTTTTTCCAACCTTATGTTCCAGAATACCTTTGGTAGGTCAACTATAATTCTCTCATTTAATTTTGACAGAAGAAAATTAATACCTCTCTTTAACTCCAGTCAACAAATACAGGTCCCTGTGTTAGCAATCTCGTCTGTCTTTGCTTCTCATAGTGAAGGAAATGTGAATTCTTACTTTGCTCCACTCTTTTGAGGATGCTCTGTTGATAGCTAAAATTACAGAATACGAATCTTTGCCAAAGCTTTGTTATTAAATGATAGGTACTTCATTCTCCCCCCTCCCCCCCTTTCCCGAAGCTTACCTCTGTATCTTCAGTGCCAGTGCTAATGTGAATTTGTCTCTCTTTCTCTCTCTTTCTTGCTCAGACTTTATCAAGGCTGAGTAAGATTTTGGCCACACCTGAATTTCTCATCCCATCAGCTAAATATGTTTCTCCTTTGAATATTTTTGGCTTAGGCAGAGCTCCAGTGTTTCTGTAAAAAGGCACAGAATTGCAATTCTGTACTGTCTGCTTTGTTTTGTAGGTATTCTTGTTTGGGTATGTTGTCCCTTCTCTGGTCAAAGTATGCAGGGCACACATCTGAGATGAACTGTGGAAGTTTCCTATAATGTGCTCTCTTACATTTACCGAAAGGCTAAAAATTGGAATACATCTTGGAAAACATATTGCAGCCAGAGTGCACAGCCCCTAGAGAAATGTGGAAGCACTGACTGTATGAACTAGTTTCTGAAACTGAAGTTTATTTTAAACTGGAAACATCGTTTGGTTTTTGCACAATAGGATTTTCTACTCTGTAATTAAATAAAAGCAGCTTCACAGAAAGCAGAAGCATGTTAAAGAAATGATGCATTTTATAGAAGAAAAAAACCTGTCATAATTAAGATTTAAATTTTTTCACTGATCTCCTCCATTTCTCTTTGACAGAATGGCAGTATGAGTCGTCCAATGCTCTAGCAGCACTCTGATCTGCAGAACTGAGAGGTTTTGAAAAACATCTCATGTAGAAATCAGACCTTTTGCATAAAGGCTTTCAGATGACACTGCATCTTACAGCTGTGTCTTCAGGAAGGACTGCTTCAACATGGAGTGAAGGTACTGCTCTTCCTCTTCCCTTCCAGGCCCACTCACCAGTGTGCTCCTGGTTGTCTTGTTCTGGTCCAGTCTATCACACCTCCTGGCTGCTCCAGGGCAAGCCAAGATTTCAGTTCACCTCCTGCCTTCTACTCAGGAGCAACGAGGTGGATAAATTTTTAACTAAGGTCCTTTTTTTATAGTTTCTGTTCCTAGGGGCCCTCTTTTTCCTTGCCAAAATGCCTTTTGATCTACTTCTCCCAGCCAAAACATTCATGAAATGTGCATGACTCTTCACAATGCTCTTACTCCTTGCTGCCAGCTTTGAAAAAGACAAAGATGCTGATAACTGAAATCTGCTGTGATGTTGCTGTGGTATGAATAACACTAGAGCTTGGCTTTTGGAGTGGTTTTCTAGTAGAGAAGGGCTTGCATTTCTACACTTTGTGAGTATAATATTGACGAATCATATAAAGATGTGTAATTGAGAATAAAATTAGGACATGTCATGTGTTCCTTTTATAATCATATATAGTAATTTCAGAAGGGATTTTACACTATATTAAAAAAAGCGTAATGGCTACATGATAACTTTGGAGAGTATTGCATATTGCAAGATTAAATATAATCTTTGAATTTAGGTTTGTAACTATTTGTTGTTCTGTCAAAAAATAACTGCATTTTTACTCCTGCGTGCTTCATAGAATCAGTTCAAATTTAGGAGAGGGACTTAGCTTGTCTGTTTAGCTTGCATATTGTTAGCAAAGACTGCTAGTAACATGGGAGTCATCTACACTAAGTTTGATGACTAAACCTTAGTCAGTCCCCTTCCATTTTTAGGCAATGAAGTGAATAGACAACTCCAGAAGGTGATACCTCTCATGCTAAGTCAGCTCAGATAAGGGAGATTAATTGCTCTTTATAGGTGCTTTTTTCGATTATCAGGTAGAAAGAAGGACTAGCCTATACTTAGATCTTTCTTTGTTTCTTTATTTGTCTTTGTTAGGCATTGCAAAGAGGATAAAGCCATATTTTGTCATGGATCAACAGAACAGCTTTCAGGTCATGTTAATTTTTATAAGATAAAGTTAATTTGTGTAATTGCAACTCTTTGTGGTAATATGCTTGTTTTTCAAAAGTAGTAGTTCAGAGAAGGGAAAGAAAAGGAGCAAAACCTTGAAGTGACTTAACATAGTGTTTCCCAGCTTGTTTGGATATCCCTCACAGTAGCTCTAGCAGCCCTTTAGATACAGAATAGGGTCCAGAAGTGGGTCATCAAGGTGCTCAGGGGCCGAAAGCACCTGAACTGCAGTGAGAGGCTGCAGGAATCAGTGAAGAAGTCAAAGGGTGGGTGTAGTATATAGTAGTGTATACGGACTTAAAGAACAATTATAGAGATGACAGCCAAAGTCATCTTGGTGGAGGCAAATAATATTGCAAGGGATAAATGGCTACAGTGAGGCTTGGAGGGCTCAGACTAGGTGGAGGGAGAAGCCTTGTCACCGGGAAGGTGGTGCAGCACTGGGACAGGTTTCCTAGAGTGGTTGTGCACTCTCTGCCCTTTGAGATGTTCTAGACTGAGCTAGACAAAGCTGTGGAAGAGCTTCTCTGATGCTGTCAGCACTCCTCCTTTGGGCAGGAGGCTGGTCTGGGTGAGTTGTCTTCCAACCAGCATCCCCAGCATCCCTTTATCTTCTCTTAACTCTAAGGAAACCAATCTCTTCCTATGTAGCTCTACCCTCAAAATCTTGATCCTAACCCTGGTCTCCTGTTCCCAACCCTGCTGTGCTTCTTCCCTTGTGAACTGCAGGCAGGTGGCTGCAGCAGGTCCTGCTGAAGTGTCTATGCAATACGGGGGTATGTTGCTGCTGTTCCCAGCTCACGGGTCACTTACAAATTGTTCCTAAAATCAGTATATCATTCCACTTAGGGAACTGCCCTGTGACAGCTATGTTCAAATCCCTGCTGTCCTCAATATCAATGAGGCACTTGAAATCAGATTTTCCATATATAATGTGGGTGTGCTTTAACAGTTGGCCTATTGTCTTTTCTGGGGAAAAATCAGAAACAAACAGTCCTTAAAGACCTTCTGGGAGTCCCAATTTTCCCCAGCTGGGAAGCTGGTTTGTAGGATGGGGACAGCTAATGCTTTCTCAGCTCTAGATGCAAACTGCAACTGCAGAATCTTAATTTCCTATTGGGATAATGGAACTAGACAGTACTCCTTTTAAAAAGTAAGCTGCTTTGCAAGCCTTGTTCCTTTGAAACAGTAACTACTTACAAACTTTGAGAATTTTTGAGGAAAATTTCTCAAAGGTAAGAAATATGGAATTGGAAAGTGCTATTTTAGCAATGCTCTTTAGCATGAAAGCGCACCATAAACCTTCCATAGCTTGCATTAAGTCATCTTGATATTTTCTTCTGTCTCATTAATCGCAAACTATTTTAGATGATACAGAGGAAATATCCTCTATGAAGTATGAAATAGAGGATATTTTAGAGGAAACAGTCTAGGAGGTTCCTGGATTGTTTGGAAGATAACTTTCCAACACAGCTAGTGAGCCAACTAAGGAAGGCTCCCTGCTACACCTGTTGTTGGTGAACAGAGAAGGACTTGTGGATGATGTAAAGAGTGGAGGTGTCTTGGGCATAGTGATCATGAGATGGTAGAGTTTTCAATTGTTGAGGAAGTAAGGAGGGGGATCAGTAGAACTGATACCTTGGACTTCCAGAGGGCAGACTTTGGCCTGTTTAGGAGACTGGTTGATAAAGTCCCTTGGAAGGCAGTCTTGAAGGGCAAAGAAGTCCAGGAAGGCCGGACAATCCTTAAGAGGGAAATCTTTAAGGCATAGGAACAAGCTGTCCCAATGTGCTGTAAGACGAGCTGGCAGGATACAAGACCAGCCTGGCTAAACAGAGCTTTGGTTGGAACTCAGGAAGGAAAGGAAAGTCTATGGTCTATGGAAGAAGGGTCAGGCCATGAAGGAAGACTACAAAGATCTCGTGAGGTTACGCAGGGAGAAAGTTAGAAAGGCCAAAGCCCAGCTAGAACTTAATCTAACCACTGCCATAACAGACAATAAGAAACGTTTCTACAAATACATCAGCAACAAAAGGAAGGCTAAGGAGAATCTCCATCCTCTACTGGATGCAGAGTGAAGCATAATGACCAAGGATGAGGAAAAGGCTGAGGTACGGAATGCCTTATTTGCCTCAGTCTTTAATAGTAAGAGCAGTTATTCTCTGAGTGCCCGGCCTTCTGAGCTGGATGACAGGGATGGGAAGTAGAATGATTCATGAGGAAAAGATCAGTGACCTATTGCACCACTTAGAGGCGCACAAGTCTATGGGGCTGGATGGCATCCACCCAAGGGTGTGGAGCGAGCTGGCGGAAGTGCTCATCAAAGCAGTTTCCATCATTTACCAGCAGTCCTGGCTAACCGGGGAGATACCAGTTGACTGGAGGGTAGCAAATGTGATGTCCATCTATAAGAGGGGCATCTGGATCACTACAGACCTGTCAATCTGACCTTGGTCCCTAGGAAAGTTATGGAGCAGATCATCTTGAGTGCCATCATGGGGCACATACAGGACAACCAGGTGATCAGGCCCAATCAGCATGGATTTATGAAAGACAGGTCTTGCTTGACTAACCTGATCTCCTATGACAAGGTGACCCACTTAGTGGATGAGAGAAGAGCTGTGGTTGTTGTCTACCTAGACTTTAGTAAGACCTTTGTACTGTTTCCTACAGCATTCTCCTGGAAAAACTGGCTGCTCATGGCTTTGATGGGTGCACTCTTTGCTGGGTGAAAACCTGTCTGGATGGCTGGGCCCAGAGAGTGGTGGTGAATGGAGTCAAATTCAGTTGGCGACCAGTCACAAGTGGTGTTTCCCAGGGCTCAGTGCTGGGGCCTGTTCTCTCTAATATCTTTGGATTTAACATAATCTTGATGAGGGGATCGAGTGCATTCTCAGTAAATTTGCAGATGACACCAAGTTAGGTGGATGTGTTGGTCTTCTTGAAGGTAGGGAGGCTCTACAGAGGGGTCTGGACAGCCTGGATCAATGGGCTGAGGCCAATTGTATGATATTCAATAAGGTCAACTCCCAGGTCCTGCACTTGGGTCACAACCATCTCCTGAAACACTACAGGCTTGGGGAAGAGTGGTTGGAAAGCTGCCCAGCAGAAAAGGACCTGGGGGTGCTGGTCAACAGCCAGCTGAAGATGAGCCAGCAGTGTGCCCAGGTGGCCAAGGTGGCCAACAGCGTCCTGACTTGTATCAGAAATCGTGTGGCCGGCAGGAGTAGAGAAGTGATTGTCCCCCTCTCCTCAGCATTGGTGAGGCTGCAACCTGAATACTGTGTCCAGTTTTGGGCCCCTCTCTACAAGAAGGACATTGAGGTGCTGGAGAGTTTTCAAAGAAGGACAACAAAGCTGAGAGCACAAGACTTATGAGTGGCTGAGGGAACAGGAGTTGTTTAGTCTGGAGAAAAGGAGGCTGAGGGGAGACCTTATCATTCTCTACAACCACCTGAAACGAGGTTGTAGCAAGATGGGGTTGGTCTCTTCTCCCAAATAGCAAGTGATAGAATGAGAGGAAATGGCCTCAAGTTGTGCTGGGGGGGTTTAGGTTGGATATTAGGAAACATTTCTTTACAGAAAGGGTGGTCAAGCACTGGAACCTGTTGCCTAGGGAAGTGGTGAGGCACCATCCTTGAAAGTGTTTAAAAGACATGTGGATGTGGTGTTTAGGGCCCTGGCAGTTGTGGGTTAATGGTTGGACTTGATGATTGTAAAGGTCTCTTCCAACCAAAATGATTCTGTGATTCTGTGATTCTGTGATACAAACAAATGCCAATTCTATTGAATGTCATCGCTTTAATTCCTCTTCACCTTGAGTTCACGCAGGGAAACGGTATTTTTTCCTGTTGAAAAGATTGTAAAATGGGCACAGCTTTTTAATAGTAGAATTATATCATTTATGTATTATATTTGCTATATTAGTGGCATCATCTTTCTTGACTTCCAGGCTAAGCACAGTACAATGTATATTTTAAAATATAGCAATTTATTATGGCTTGAAGGATTGGAGAACTTTATTGAAAGAAATCTTGAGTCTTTCTCTTCAATGGTCGATCAACCTTGTAGACTGTTCTGGTTATGATTTTTTATTTGGTTGATTTTACACTTGCATTTTTTATTTTATTGATCTCTCCAGTGACTATACAACTTGCAGATCCCTAGAAATGGGCTGTGGTACTGAACATTTTGCTTAGTTTCCAGCAAATAAAACCAGTAAAAATGTATGTACCTTAAGGGCAAATAGGAATCTTGCATTATCTGTGTGCTCTAAAACTCAAGAATACTGGAAGTTTTTCTCTTCCATTCCCTTTTCAGAGCTTCATCAATGCAGTTTCACAGTAATCTGTCTGTCACACATACTTTCTTATTTCACTGTGTAATGATCTCCCTTGTATGGACTCATTCAGGCTTCAGAAAGAGACAAAAAGAAGCAGAAGTGGCATTTTTTTCAAATGCCCAGAGGGATGTATTGGAGGATGGTAAGGGAAGCCAGAGCCCTCCCTGGAGGACACCAGGCTAGGGGAGTGGCAGACATGCTGGAGGACAAGGCTGCTATTCAGAGGCACCCCGGCAGGCTGTCCAAAACAGCAGTCTAGCACCTGGGATGGGACAACCCAGGAGGTCAGCACAGCCTGGGAGGTATTAGTACAAGGCTCATAAGGCTTCATGTGGAGTCCTGTGGCAGTGAGTGCTCAAAACCAGCTGAAGATGTGTTCCAGATAGCTCTATAAACTCCACATTTTAATGCGGCAATATGGTTATGAGTGATATCTATTGTGTGTGCAGAATGGCACTTGCTGAGGCATGCTCTTAAACCACAGGTATCCTCAGCAGCCATTACAGAATAACAGAGCAGGGAAGACAGCAAGGTATGAAAGTTGAGTGGAGAGGGTAAGTTCTGGTCGTTTTGAAGTCTAAAGCAGATTTGCATGAGCAGCCTGACTCCTACAGCTCACAGATGTAAGGGGTGATGCAGTCAGGAGATTTCTGTTAAAAGGCAAGGAGACACTGGAGACATGAAGTGCTAGCAGGCAGTTGAGATCTGGGGTTCATATCAGGCTGATTTCCCCCAGGGGTCTTGATTTTTCTCAGTAAACTACAGATGGTGTGTAGGACAACAGCTTCTAAATGAGGTGTCACATCCATGTTTAAAAATATAGAAAAGATGAATCTGGATCAGCTCTGGGCTGAGTTTTGTCAGTAATACTGCAATCAGGATTAAAGCTCCAGCGAGTTTATATTTGCATTTCACTCTGTTCTCAACTGCACCCTTTTGTCACAGCCTGGATTTCAATCTGACTCATCACTACACTTTTAAATGTCAGTCCCCAACTTGTTAAATCACAACCCTAACTTTTAGACAAGAAAACTAATTTATTTTAAATAATTAAGCTTCAAATTTAGTCTTTCCCTCCTCTTAAAATTGGAATGCAGCAGTCTGTGAAAGACTAGGTTTGTACCAGTTGATTGTGGCAAGTGCATAGTCCATATGTGCTGACGTGGACATCGGTGGCAGTAGCAAAGGTTATTCATCAAACACGCAAAACGAGGCCAGATTTGCATATGAAAATAAGCCGAGGATGTGATGATAGCTACCTCTGCTATCAGCTACACCAGAGGGTCGAGAATGCTGTTTCGGAGCCGTATCTTCACCTGCCTGCCACACTCTGACAGAGCTGCAGTGAGGTCCTGTCTTGCTTGTCACTTGCTGTGCTTTTTACTTTGTTGTGGGGTCATCTGTCCTGTCTCCCATGACACGGACAGTCAGCTAGTGCCAGGGCCATATGAGTGGTGGAAGGTTATCTTTCCAAACGGCTCATATCTGCCAACACAGAGCTGCTGCTCTGCTGGCAGATCATGGGAGATTTGACACCTTGGGCTCTTCCAAGTGCATTTGGACTTGGGCTGAACTGCCTGTTGTCCTGAGCGCTGTCTGGGAGGGTGTTTGGCCCAGTTGATCCTAAATCTTCTCAAACACAGAGGAGCCATGTTTTTGCTACACTACGTGTTTTAATCACTACTGCACCCAGAATATGGCCATAGGCAGAGCTAAACAAAGGCAGACCAGCACCTCAGGTGTCCTGACTAGGCTGTCCTGTTCCTCCCACCTTGCAAAACAGTACTGTCCTTTCCTCCCCCACTTTTCTTTTAGTGTCAGCAGGGTTTCGATTTAACAGAAATAGTTCAGCACCCCAGGGTTCTTGTTTTTAGCTGTGCTCAGACTGGCAGGCACTGGCTGGGCTGAAAGTTCTCATGATCTTCACTGAAGTCTTTCAGAATTAGTTGGGTTTGTGTTTTTCTAACCCCTGCAGTTCTGATGTCCGGTGTGTTGCAAGTGTCTAAGAATCCTAGCTGTCATTGGAAAATGGTTAACAGCTACTGAGCTGTGATGAAACTCTTGAAACCATGACCCAGCTACATGTGTAATCTGCCAAACTGGAAGATGAGGAGAAATCAATCATAAAACATATTCTGTTTCTCTTAATATTTAAAAACAGAACACAAAGTATTCTGCATGGAGTGTGGCTTTTCTCCCTCTTTTCCCATTATATGTTTTTACCATAAAGGTGGCCATCTGATGAAGAGAGGCAGGAGACTGGGAGGGCTGCCTGGATTGCAAGGACTCCCTCTGGTCCCTGTGAGTGTCTGATTCATACATTGAGATTAGTGTTGCCTGGCCAGCTTCTGGGGTTGTACATGGCAATGCATGTGTGAGGGTGGCAGTGAGTGCTGGACGGTTGGCCGCACAGTGGCGGGTCCTGACTCAGTGCCTGAAGGTGTGCAGTGTGGACTTGGACAGGGTGCTCCCTGCCTGTGACCCTCTGCAGGGAAGCCTTTGGGTCATACACTCCTGACCAAGGATCAACATCAACTGATGTGGGGCTTGGTGTGGCACAGCAGTGGGTTTAGGTAGCTTTCGTAAGACCCGATTAAGCGTACAATTTTCCACATCCTGCAGCACTACAGCCTGGAGAACAGAAAACACCTGTCAAACTCCATTTTGTATTACATATTCATAACTTGTTAGAGCAGGTCCCGTTCTGTAACAGTAATGACCTTTGTGTGTTATACATCTATTGTTTCTTGCTGCACAAGGTCAGCACTGCCAGCTGCTATAGTCCCTAATGCAGCTGTAGCTGTAGAAGGTTTTGATTTAGCCCCAAAAGTGAAGAAAGACCTGACTGTTAAGCATAAAAGGATGTGTGTTTATTGCCGGCTTTGCTAGGTGGTCTGAGTAGCCATGGAATAGCACAGTCGGATGTGTTCTGCCAGGAAGGGTTGCCACAAAGGTTACTTTTTTCCAAGAAGTGGAAGACAGCGAGCACACTTCTGTTGACCGAGTAAAGCCTTGTGCAAATGTCTGCCACATTTTACCAAAATTTATAGCCTCTAAAATAGCTAGGTTTCTGGAGCCTCAGAGGCTTAGAGTGGTAGAGTCATTGAACAACTGCTAATGAGTTAATTACAGTGGATTCATGAGTTAAAATTGCTGCCAGAGACTTGAACATTGCAGATCACTCTGCTGGCAAGTGCTGGGCAGACCTTTGGCTGATATATGACTGTTCCACAATCAAATGTTCTTGCATGGTTGTCTGGAAATTCAGTTGTGGTTTTATCTTATTTATGAAAGAGACTTCATAGGCACTGCAAGTGCGCTGTGAACCACTGTTATACACAGCTATTCTGTGATTCTTGTCCGAAAGGTGCCTTCCTGCATGGCAGCTCTTCCTCTGAAATATAGACTGCTATTCATCACCCATGAAAATCTAAGGCATTTAGAGGCTTCCAAAGAAAAGTGAAGCTGATCCATATCCTCTGAGGGGCATTTTGTGTGAAATAACGAGGATTTTGCCAACAGAACAAATATCTGTTGTGTAAATCAATAGTTTAACTCTGTCCTTGTGTGCACGTACTTGATACTTAAAATGGATATTTAGAAGTGTTCTTTCTTGGCTTATTACAGAAATTTACAGAGATTGTCCAGAAAATGTGTTTACTCTGGTCCCTTTCTTATAAATAGCAAATGTACAATCGAACGTCCTAAAACAATCAAAAGAAATTCAGAGGTCAGTTTTCAACCTTACCTCAAATATTTTTCCCCAGCAAAAACTGCAACTGTGAAAGTTGAGCCTTTGGAGGCTTCCTTGGGTTTCCCAAACTCCTCCAGTAAAGCCTCTAGCTCTTATGCCAGGTTTTGTTTAAATACTTCAATTAACTTTTTGATTAAGCTCAATGAATACCTTCTTTCCACCTTGGCTCAGCAAGAATAACATTTCAATTTTTCTCTTATCCAGATCGGTGTACCCTTGACCTGACGGTTATTTTTATTCAGGGTCTTACAAGCTTTTTTATTAGGACATGGAGTCTTCTTTTTCTTCACTACAAGTCTGTTATTTCTAACACCTACAAAATCCCATTTCTCTGAACAGAGTAGGAGTCTAGTTTTGCTCATAGTTTGACACCTCTTTCCAGCCTGTAGTACATCTGTAAAAGTTTCTCTCATCTTGTACTTAAGATCACACTAATTACATTTCCTCCGCAGACATTTTGATGGTCTTTCACTGCCTTTCTCCTGTGTGTGTGTGCACAGGCACATCTGCAGCAAGTGGTACTGAGCTGCATTCAATACCTGAGCAAATCTGTCCTTCTCATCTTCCTCCCAGCAGCTTCAGTTAGCTTTGTCTCGGTATAAGTCTATAATTCATATGCTGAGCATACCGCTTAGTGAAATACTTCAGGTAATGGTGAATCAGGGAGAAATGAATACTTGTCTTCATAAGGCATTGAATTGACCCAGTCCAAAAGAATCAGGGTTTCCTTGAGTGTTTAGTCATGCTTCTTCTAAAATAGGCATTTTATTGTGATTTCTGTACCAGGATTCAGAAAGCTGTGTGTTACTTGTTGGAAATGCTTGAAGTGTTTCAATCCCAAAACTAAACTAAAAAGACTTGTAAAGCTAAACTAAATAGACTTGTGAAATTTTTCTATGAAATTACTTGTCTCTTAAAATGCAAAATAAAAAACTCAACATTTAAGAGCAATAGTCTCTGCACAGTGAGAATGGCTAGAGAATGGCTTCAGAATGGCTTCCACCAGAATAGTTTGCTTATGTAAAAGTTTGCTAGTCTTATCTGAGAATGACAAAAGATTAGGTATAGGAATAAAAGAAAACTTTGAGCATAGTGGCACACAATATTTGAAAAAGCTCTTCTCCCCCAACTATCTTTCTGATGCTGCCTTCACCCTCCTAGCTGGATGGCTGAGTAGTTTCCAACTTCTAGAAATGCTGGCCATTAAGGAGTAAAACCTTTTTTCCCTCTCATACATGTTTTCATACATGGATATTGTGGTGAGTATTGACCAAAAGTGATGAGATTAACCTCATCCTGAAGATAAGGCAACCAGGTGCAGTCCAGTATGAAGTTTCTCCTCCAGACTGAGTTTTCATGTGTTGTTTCCCACTTAAGAACAATTTTTCCCACTAGGTGCTTTCCTGAACTTTTGCTTTCTTAATAGGAATAACAAGCTTTGTGTTCTCTTTTGGCACATGGTACCTGATGTGTTGTGCCCATGAGTGCTGAGGGAGCTGGCTGTGAGGTGGCTCTTGATTGTCTTTGAAAGGTTATGGCAAGCAGGGGAGGTTCCCCAGGACTGGAAGAAAGTAAATGCGACCCCTATTTTCAAGAGACAAGGGGAATGTGATGGAACAAATAAACCTGGAAACTATTTCCAAACAAGTTAAGTACAAGGTGATTGGGAGTAATCAGCATGGGTTTATGAGATTTATGAATCCATGGGAGATAAAGTCTGACACATCTGATAGACATCTGTGGTGGATTGGTAGATGAGTGGAGAGCAGTGGATATCATTTAGCTTGATCTGAATGAGACTTTTGACACTGTCACCTGCAACAACTTCATAGACAAAACTGGTGAAATATGGACTACATAAAAGGACAGTGAGGTAGAATAAAAACTGGCAAAACTGCCGCGTTTGAAGGGTTGTGATCGGTGTCATGAGGCCCAGCTGGAGACAGATCACTAGTGTTATGACCCAAGGGTTGATATTGTTTAACATCTTCATTAATGACCCAGGGATGATGGGACAGAGTGCACCCTCAACAAGAAACTGTGCAGAAAAACCTGTGCTTCTGGTGAACACAAAGTTGGACATGAGTGAGCAATGAATCCTTGCAGCAAAGAAGACTGACAGCACCCTGGGCTGCAGCAGGTGGGATGTCACCAGATTAAGGAAGGTGATCCTTCTCCACTCAGCACTGGTGAGACACATCTGGAATACTGGGTCCAGTGCTGGGCTCCTCAGCACTAGAGAGACATGAATGTACTAGAGCAAGTCCAGTGAAGGGACACAAAGAAGATTAAGGGACTGGAGCATTTGTTGTATGAGAAGAATTTGAGAGAGCTGGGACTGTTCAGTCTGGAAAACAGAAGATGCGAATTAATCTTATCCATTTGCATAAATACCTGCTTGGGTTGGGATGGGGGGAAGTAAAGGTGACAGAGCCAGACTCCAGTGCCAAGTCACAGGACAAGAGGCAATGAGCATAATTCTAAATACACTTAAACATTTACTCTAAGGCTGATCAAATGCTGGCACAGATTGTCCAGAGAAGTTGTGGAGTCTCTGTTGTTGGAGATATTCAAAATGTGACTGGACATGGCCCTGGGTAACCTGCTCTCAGTGGTGCTGCTCTGACTAGGTAATCTCCCAAGCTGCCTTCCTGCCTCGGCTAATATGTGTTTCTGTGATAAAATAGTAATCTCTTGTTTTGCTTTTTTTCTTTGGCAAAAACAGTGCTGCAACCCAAGCACATGTGCCAGTGAGGGTTCAGCTGTCATTGATATTTTTGACATTTTGTAGTTCAGTCCAGCAGCTACAATATGCACACTCACGTTGAACTGACAAGATTGAAAGGTATCTGCTTACTGAAAAGCTTATTTTTGGTTTCTTTTCACTTGTGCCATAAAAATAAGTCCAACCCCTAACTAGAATGTCTTAGCTTCAACTTTGTGTATGAATTTATGGTTTTCTTCACTTTCCCTGTCTGTGTGTTTTGCTGTCAAAAGGCAGCTCGTGAACTCGAGAAATGTGTACCATTGGCTTGGCTGAACTGTTCTGATTTATCATTTTGGGAAAACAGTGGGGCTGTTTGCTGCTGTCCCATTACCAATGCATTATGATGTCCTCTCAATAATAAAGCAAAATCCATTTGCATGTTTGCTAATAGTTCTTCCACAGTCACTGCTGCTATTTTTGTAAATTAGCAGAATGGCAACTATTATGTCATCTACTTGCAGTTGATCAGTAGTGCTCTTACACAATGTTTTGGTGGAAGCAGCAAGGAAGTGACATGGTGTTTATCACAGAGTCATAGAATAGTTTGGTTTGGAAGGGACCTTAAAGATCATGTAGTTCCAACCTCCCTGCCATGGACAGTAACACCTTCCACTAGGCCAGGTTGCTCAAAGCTTCGTCCAACCTGGCCTTGTCATAGGAACCACCATCCCTGACATCACGTTGCCATAGCTGTGGCTGCCTCTCTGCAGTCAGTGATGCACTGTTCATCGTCTCAGTCCCAGAGTTGCACTCACTGCTGATTCAATGCCACTATTATCACAAACATGATTTTTTTGTGATAATATGAGGCAGCGTCTGTAGCAGGGGCTATAAAAGTGCTAAGAGGGGAAAGAGAAAGATGATTTATTGACTTGAGCTCAGGGCTGTACAATGGAACTGCAAAGCAAGCCTGTGCTGGTCCAGCATAGGACTAGGGCTGGTATTTTATACATTTTTATTTTATACATTCATACTAGGGCTGGATGGTATCTCTCCGTGTCAGGTTTGTACTGCAAGATCAATCACTGCGGCTTGCTTCCCTGGGCGGGATGCCAGTGGAGCACAGCTGTCTCCTACGGGCCTCCAGTCTCTGGTCTTCTAGAAGCCGCTCTCCTCGAAGGAAAGAAGGGACCGTGGCAACCCAAGGTGTCACAGTATTCTCGAGGGCATGTTGCACATCTTGCAGTTGATGCATAGCTGATACATGGTTGGTGGCTTCATGCCTGACACAGTAAATGCGTTGCACCTGAGGCCAGCAAGTGGTACCTGCCTGGCACTGACTGTACAGCTTTCATCGCAAGGGTGCACCACGCTTTGTACCCTATATCAGTGAGAGGGCTTAACATTTTCAGTTGGTCCCACTCGTTTTTGCAAGACAGAACTTCAAAGTGTGCAGGCTTTTAGTCCTAACTGATAATTTCTAAGCATTTCAAGCCTCCCCCTGGGAAGGGCTGCGTGCCTACCACTCCTTGCAGAACCTATAGGGGCGGAGACACGCAGTACATATGGAAGTTGGGCTGCGTGGGAACGGTTGGCCTTTGACTTCCATCAGCCCATGTTAGCAGAGCCTGCAGTGATCACTGTAAACATAAAAGACTACCACAATGCTATATGAGAAGATTTTCAAAGGTAAAAATGCTGCCAGTGGAAATGAAGTGAAATACAATTATGTAGAACGGAGTCTGCAACACAGGATTCTCTGTAAAATCCTGTGTTGCAGACTCCGTTCTACATAACTGTATTTCATTTTTTTCTTCCGTCTGATAGTCTGAAATGTTCCAGATGTCATTTCAGGGAAACATTCATTAAGGTGTTGTAGCTGCCTATCTCTTGGGTAGTTGGTGAAACAAAGTTTATTAACTGATCCATATCCAGAAATGTTATTAAAATCCAAGCATTTTATATAATATTATATTGCTCACATACCAGATACTGCTAGGCCCAAGCATTTTAATACAGGACAGATCTCCCAAAATCATGGTTATTCTTTTAAGTAGAAATTGCCATTATCATGTTCAGCAGCAGCTATGAAAATAATGTGAAAATAGAAATAGATGACTTCTGGTCAGAAAAAAAAAGTTATTCCAACCTCTGTCATCTCAGGTATTAGATTTTTCCCAAAGTGTTTCTTTACCGTTTTGCATCTTCTTATGGTAGCTTCCTATTGTATGATGAATTACTAGCTTAAGGATATAAGAAGAAACTGGTAGTATCACCTGTGCCATTGCTGGAAATCAAATATTCAAGAGCAACAGCCAATAACTCCACTGAAGTGCGGGAGGACAAGGAAACTTGCTGAAATATTGCTTTGCACCCTTTGTGACCACCAGCTCTTGTACAAAGCTGAGTACTGAATATTAGTCATCTCTGTCCTTTGTGAAAGTCACTTGAAAGAAATTGCAGGAACTGCAGAATCAAGCATCAACATTTACAATTTAAAAACCTGCTAGTAAAGTGAATGAAAATGTCTATCTCTACTGGATCAGAGCCTTGGCTTGCAAACGGGACCATTCAGCTGCTCAAATGAATCCAGCAATGGATCTTGGTTTAAGAATTTCTTATTGAGCCTCCATTAGACCTAAGAAGGGCTTGAAAACTTATTTTTAGACAGTAAAGGACAGAAGGGATCAGCAGAATGATGGAGTCTGACCTCCTGCATAATCCTGCACCTCCTCCTCAGCAGGACATGAGCTGCTTTTTGTAATGAGATGAAGTGAGGCCAAAATTTGGAGCACTGGTTGCCGTGTCTGTTTGAGTCGCCGTGTTGTGCATATGCCCCCCTGGATTTGGAAAATGACCCTGCAAAACTCAGGAGTAGCTAGACACATTAAATTTCTCTCCTAGGACAGCATAATAAACATTCTAAACCTGACATACTCTGTGTGACACAGGAGAAAACCCACGTTTAGATTTATTGCAGACCGCTGGGTCTCAGAACAGTTGTGGTGGGTGAGAGAGGATCTTTGGCCGGGGACTGTGCAAATGCAGCAGACACTGAAAAGCCTGTAGTCTAAAGGCAGGCAGAGGCACAATGCTGAGATACACAGACTAGCTTTAGAATAGCTGAATGAGACACTGGAAGTAATAGAAATACCGCCGGAGCACTGAACGGGACAGCTGCTGTTTTATATTGCTGCTACATGTAAAAGAGCACTAAAACATTTCAGGAATTGGTATAGAGAAAAAAATCTATATATACAGCATGTTGTTAAGTAAAAAATTATTTCGCCTTTTTGCCTTAGCTTAGTCATAAACCTACGCTTAAGGAAATGTCCTTAATGAGACATCAGCTTCCAGAAGGACCTGAGCTGCAGCCAACTGCCAGAAAGAGATCACGGGAAGATTTGGAGATCATTCTGGAGGGAGTGACCGGAATTTGCTGAGGAAAGGAAATCCATCCAGACTGCTGCTTATGGGGAGATGAACAGAGGTCCTGTTTGGGAACAGCATTAAGGATCCAAAACACCAGAGTGAATGACACCAGAGGCAGGTAACTTGCTATCTCCATAAAGGAAGGTAGCACATACATGTACACCTATCTGGTGCAAAACACCACTGACGGTTTCTTAAGTGCACTGTGTTAAGAGGAGACCTCACAAGCGTGGCTATCAACAAGGGTAGAAACGCCTTAAGGTATTAATTTTGTCCCTTCAAGATTACAGGGGGGTGAAGGTTAGCTTAGCCAGTGGCAGCAACATGTTTGAGATGGCTCAGTCCCAGGGCTGGCGGACATACGCACACATTCACAGGGAGAAAAAGAGAGACTGCTGCTCCCTGATGCTGCCATAGATTACAAGAGTGGGTGTAGCTGCAGCAGCAGAGGCAGAGTCATGCTTGACAGCTTCTCTCCCCTGAGGTGTCAGGGAAGAGCCTGTGCTTCCAGACATGCTGAGAAAAGGATGTGATCTACAGAAAACTGGTTAAATGCTTCCACATTCTATCCCTCATCGAATTAAAAAAATTGACTACTTGCCTCCAAAGATTTCACAAGTTCATTATTTTGTAGCTTATACACATTAACTGTATGCATTATTGTTATGGAGTGAATAGATCTAATGGGGACAGTTTTCTTACTATCATACATTACACAGCTGTAGTAAGAAGGAAAAAAGCAACATATGAAAGAATTATAATGAAGCAATTCATGCAAATTTTGGTTTTGCACTAAAACTGAAGTGAGTTCTATGTCTCCATCTGGTCTATTAAAAACATTTTCAAAGCCTGACTTAATGCCTCTGAGCTCAAAATCAGCATCTGACCGGGATTTCTTGAGAGGCCGGTTTCCTTCAATGCTACAAGGAAAGAAAGGATCTGCTTGACTCCTGTGTTGCTTTCACTTGTGACTGTGTTACTTTACTTCACTTCTTCACTCTGTCATTGATTGCTTCTTCAGCATGTCCTTCAGAGGAATTCTTTCTTCTTCCCTCTCCCCGTCCATTCTCTGCTAAGTTTCCAAGAGATGTCCTAGAACTTCCTCCTCTATCCTTTTGTTTTTCCATTCTCAATGAAATAATTCCTAAGACGATAGTTCAGCAATGATCCTTACCCTGACAACTTGTAAATACCTCTCTCTACTGCAGTCTTGTCTCCTTTTCTCCAAGCTAAATATTTTGTCCTGTCTCTGATTCTTATCAATGGCTGTCAAGTGTGAGATGTTTCACTTATCTCTCTACAAGCTTTTCTACTGCTTTCTTAAGTAATATTTGTGAACACCACCACCATACCACCTGCATTAATGAAAGTGAAAAACTGATCGAGGGCCTTTTCCCATCCCTCTTAAACTTGTATGCAAGACTGCCACTGAAAAACCGTCATGAAGCTGACCTCCCCATATCAGATCTAGAGTTTGTTACATCTCTCAATTTCCACAGCTTGCATCTTAAATTCTTTCAAAGCAACAGACAAATTTGGAATGGTCATATCTTTAATAGTCAATGTTCTTCCAAGCTCAATTTGCAGGCAGAATGAGTTTACAGTACTGGAGAAGAATCCAGCAAATATTTTGTATCAACTTTTTTTTTTAAGATTAACTATGTCTCCACACTTTTACTCCTTTTCTATTAAAGTTGTACTAGTAATTAAGGAATAGTGATTGTGCAAGTTATTTAAGTAACTGTGTTAGTGAACTGAGGTTACTCTACAGTTAGTAAGGTTAAAATTGCTGGTTCCTGGATGTAGTGTTTAAGCCTGTGATTAATCATTTTGAGTTCATTAATGTTCATGTGCATTATGAGCATTTTATGAACTTATTATGTCTTGAAATTGCATGCCCTTAACTCACAAAGATACTACTCTTAAGTGATGAGAAGTGTGGAGATATTTGTGTAACTTTCAATTAGGTTTTGAATTACCTGCAATACATGAACAGGGAGATTTTTAAACTGTCATTGAAAACACACTTGTACCATCAATGTGATGCTTAAGATGTTATACTGTTGACCTGATGTCAGCTCTTGTGGGTTGAGGCATTTTTTTTTTTGATGGGAGTCTTGAGAGGATGGAATAGAAATCCATTTTAAAGGTGAAATTGCTAGTTCTGCTACAGCCTTCAACAGTGATTTCTTGTACTTGAACTGCTTTTAAAATCGAGACTTAAACAAAGAAGTCATGTCAGTCACCCAGGCTGTAACTCATTTTCCACAGAAGGAACTGCAATCCACAGAGTAACACAGCCAGCAGGGAAAGCCTCCCTTGCCTCTGGGACAGCAGTGTCAGAGCCTGGAGTACGATCCCACACCCATCCCAGGTGTTTGGTCCTCTGCACTCAAGGCCAGGTCTCTGGTAAGAAAGAGGTATTTGAGAAGCCTTGGCTGGTCTTGTGGCTCTTTGAGCAAAGGCTGGAAGAAGACTTTGCTGAGGCTTCCCACTGCTGCTTGGGAATGAGATTGGTTCCTACCTGGGACATACTGCGGCAGTGTTGCAGCTGTGCTTGTGCTTGACCACGCACTAGATCCTGGCCCTGACTTGTGGACTGATTTCTCAACCTCAGGCCTGATGCCTTATTATGAACTTGCCTGGTGGTCTGGGATCTTGCCTCACACAGTATGGTGAGACTGGGCTCTTGCTGGTGATATCATTGCTTTTGCCAGACTTGTCACCATTCTTGGCTCACAGCTCCAATTTCTCCATTGAGCAGCTCACTCTTACTGCTTTCTGACATGAAGGACCAGGGAGCACCATAGCAAATCCGGGTAGGACACAATTATGGAAACACTTCCTTCCAAAACCCCATGAATGAGGCTGACAGGTACCAGAATTCACATCCTCTGAGAGGAGCTCACTGATAGTGCTGCTTTCAAGGCTGAAAAGCAGAGAAGGAAAATCAAACTCCCTGTCCTTGAAAAATATTGCAAAAAATGAACAAAAAAGTTACTTCTAGTTTTCTCAGGCAGTCCTTGATTGTTGCTTGCTGGCTTCCATTACTGGGTGGTCCTTCAGTGACTGCTTTTCAAAACTGCATTTGGAAGTCTTTGTCACAGGATGCTCTGGAAACCAAAAATATAAATAGCTTCCAAAAGATTGCAAAAATAAAAGAAAACCCCATAGGTCCACCTCAGGAAATCATGGAGTACCCAGTGGCAGAGGTGAAAAATTGTGACAGGGGACAGGTAATTCTGCACTTGTATGGCTTTTTAAATTCTTTCCCTGTTCAGACATCATGAACCGTTCATCATGAATCACCCAGTGCTGCAAACAGACTACTTGTGAATACACTGACACGCAGGCAACAGGCAGCCGTTGCCTTTGCAAGACTTGTGGCTTTGTTTCTCTCCTAAGTGCTTTGATGCCACTTACATACATAGTTGCTGTGACCAAGACAGAGACGTTGTTGGCTCTTTCCTGAGTTTTTGAAAGAAGTCAGCAGACCATAACAAGTTCTCTTGAGGAACAGCAGGGAATTAGGTGAATACATTCTGACCAGAACTTAGGTGCTTATTTAGGCATGCAGGCTCTATGTAAAAGGTGCTTCCATGAGATGTTTGGAAGATAGTGTGGCCCAATTCTGTTACCTTCCAGGAAACCTAAAGCTTCTGGTCACAGGAGCTCTATATGTGTATTCCTTTCCTCTGTATGGTGTATGAGGACTGGAGAGTAGTGGGCATCAGAAAGTAAGGATGGCTCCCTTTTACCGTTCTTTTTATAACAGTATATTAAGAGGACACAGTAGCAAGCAACAGCTAAATTTCAAGTGTGGCACTGAGGTACCATGCATGTCAAAAGAATGCTGAGAGTCAAGCACCAATGAAGTAGAAATATTGTGAGGTTCAGTCATCATGGGTGTCTTGGGTCATGTTGTATACCCCTCAACCACAATCCTGAATTACTGCAAAAGCTGCTGGTACCCTCTCTTGCATTTTCAAACTATTTTTTGTAATCTAGAAAATATGTTGAGATTCATGTGAGACACTGCTGTGGCTCAGTGCCTTAAATAGAAGCCATAAAAAAGGACAGGCAAGGATCGAATCCTTGCAGGGAGTTAAAAGTCACAATCCATAAAATGAACAATGTGCTGGCAAAACATCTTGTTTTCTTGGTGCAAGTGACACGGCCATAGTCAGTCACTGAGTAATAACATAAGAGCATGAAAACAGCACCGAAGATGTGCCCTGGTGTTGTTTTGGCTGTGAAACGTGGCATCTGCTTTCAAGAGTATTGTCCTCTCGCTAGACAGAAGTCTCTCCCGCTAAAGAGATAAATATGCAACATGTACAGCATCTTTGTTGTATAAAGTTACAAGATTTGCTTTTCGATGGAGTACACCATTTAAGGTAGCATATCCTTTTCTGGCTTTCTTTTCACCGATTATTGTAAGGGTTTTGTGAAATGATACATCAAGTACAAGCCACTTGTTCTGTCCCTCTCTCTGCAAACTAATTAAAGTAGGTTGGCAAGAATCAAAGGTCTTAAATGATCAAAATGTAAATAACTGGGGTTGCCCAGAATAGTTGTTGCAGTGCATGTTAAGCACCGGGAACAGGTATTGCTATTTGAATATCTAAATTGCCTTAGCAGACATTATAAGGCCTTTAAAAGCACTCTATCAACACTGAACGATTGTTTGTTGGATGGGTTTGTTTTGTTTTGTTTTTAAATTACTGGTCTTCTGTCTTCTTGCCATGTAATAGAATTAAAACCTATATTTATATAAGATTTGAAAGCTACAGAGCTTAAAAAGATAGGCTAGATTTTAAACTATTATTATCTGCTGAGTCTTATTGAAGTGAATATAGCTATGTTCATCTACCACAGGCATAAAGCTGGAGGAAGCAGTTTAGTTTTGTTTTCACCTTTTTTTTCTATGTAAAAATATGAAGATCAAAAGATTGTATTTTATTTCTACTTTTGTTAAATGACTTTGCAAGCTCAGACTTAATCTATTGGCTGCAAGGCTTAAAAGAAGCAATACTGAAATACACATGAAGCTGATTATAAAAGCCAGTACTGCTTTTATCTTACAGACATTAGTCTTTCCTGTGGTTTGCTCAATTCTCTTCATAGATTTATAAAGATCTATGAAGATCATCTCTTCACAGATGTGAGGGTATGAGTGCAGTCAGGCTTATTCTTGAAGTCACAAAGGGCAAGAGAAGCAATGCAGTACCAGTCTGTACTTCTTAATCTTAAGTCACAAATGGCAGCGTTGTACTCACAGGTACATACTTGGTCAAGGAATTTTGTTTCCATTAAAAGTTCTCATTAAAAGTAACCTACTTCAGTCTGCATGTGGAACCACAGGAAAAAACTTTTTCCCTTTGAAGGTGACCAAGAACTGGCATAGGTTGGCCAGGGAGGTTGTTGAATCTCCATCCATGCAGATAATTAAAACCTGTCTGAGCAAGTTCCTTTGCAGCTGGCTCTGGGTGGCCCTGCTTGAGCAGAGAGGGTTGGACAAAATAACCTGCAGAAGTCCTTTCCTACCTCAACAATTCCATGATTCTGTGGCTCTGTAACCTTAATAAAAGGTTTCCTTTAGAAAGGAAGCAGAGAATTTGCTCAGCCATGCATAGTGAGATTTACTGCTAGATTAACAACTCTACATGTATATGTGAGGAAGATGTCTAAACTCTGGTCAGCATGGTCAACATGTAGTCAATGGGGTCAATTGGTAGCACCTCAAGAGTGAGTCAGGCCTCCCTAGAGCAGAAGTCTATGGGGCATTGAGCTGAGTCTCTCTGTAGACTTCACTGAGTACAGCAGAAGCATAGGTACCTGCCACACTTAGATTCTTATGTTTTAATCTCTAGCTGAGTCCCACTCAAAACATCTCATCAAAACTAGAGAGCATGCAGACTGGAAAATGGACCTACTCAAAGTGGAATTTGGCTCAAATAGGAAGGATAGTAGGAAGGGTCTTCTTGTAAAAAATAAATAATGACCCAGGGTCTTAGTAAAAGGATTATATTTTCACCTTGTCAGAGAGACTGAAACTTTAGCAGCAAATTGTACTCTGTGCTTTACTTGGACATAGATTTGCTCAGATGGGCTTTCTTGATCCAGCTATGATGTGAGTGACAAGAGAAAAATGTCTCTGCCTTGGATGAGCTCTCAATCATCTATTATGTTTTTTGATAAAAATGCATAATTATTATATGTGTCAGATATCTTCTAGGTATCCAGAATTCTGTACATCCTGGTTCTGTTTATCAGCTTCACTCTCTTAAATGTATCCAGCATGAAAAAAGGACATTTCCAACTGTGCGGCACTATTATGTGCAGCCATTAAAAATAGGGAGAAAAGCACCTCCATACCATATAACCCCAAGGAGTTCTACCTAATTTTAAATAGTTAAAATACAACTCACCACTGAATCATGGACTTCAGAAGTGTATGTGATGGCCTAGTAGAAGATCCACAAAATGGGTGGATGAAAGGCTGGATATGAGCCAACAATGTGTGATCACAGCCCAGAAGACCAGCCGTATCCTGGGCTGCATCAAAAGAAGTGTGACCGCTCTACTCAGCTCTGGTGAGACCTCATCTGGAGAAGTGCTGTGTCCAGCTCTGGAGTCCTCAGCATGAGACGGACATGAACCTGTTGGAGAGGGTCCAGGGGGCCACAAAATTGATCAGAGGGATGGAGCACCTCTGCTATGAGGACAGGCTGGGAGAGTTGGAGTTGTTCAGCCTGGAGAAGAAAAGGCTCTGGGAAGATCTTACTGCAGCCTTTCAGTACCTAAAGGGGGCTTATAAGAAACATGGGGACAGTCTTTTTAGCAAGGCCTGTTGTGACAGGACAAGGGGTGATGGTTTTCAACTGAAAGAGGGGAGATTTAGACGGGATACAAGGAAGAAATTTTTTACAACGAGGGTGGTGAAACACTGGCACAGGTTGCCCAGAGGTATGGTAGATGCCCCATCCCTGGAAACACACAAGGTTGGACTGGGCTCTGAACAACCTGATCTAGTTGAAGATGTCCCTGCTCACTGCAGGGGGGTTGGGCTAGATGATCTTCAAAGTCCCTTCCAACCCAAAGCATTCTATTATTCTATGAAAATACAGAGAGAGGATTTCCCTGTGTATTCAGGGAGAGGATTTCCATTGCTTTTGGGATGACTGAAAATTTAGATTCAAGGCCATGTACTAGACACACTACATATATTTGTTTTATTGTTTGTATGTTCTGACAGAGGATTGTGGGTTGCACTGTCATTTTCCTACTGGAGCAGGAGGTAGCGAGAAATAAACGTGGATATCATTGTCCAAGCTAATGGACAAGCTACCAATCTGATGGTTTGCTTTTACTGAAGCATACAGGTCTTCCTTCTTTGACTCTTGACTGTGTAATACTTGGCTATGAAAAGATCCTGCCAGTTGCATGTGGAGTAAACTTCAGTTCTTAAATACTGCAGCAGAATAGAAAAATATTAGTGTTTTCCTCCACCATCAAGGAGATGACTTCTGCATTAAAACTCTTATCTCTTATAACTCTGTGCTAATTTTATTACAAGATCCTGAATGGGTTCTCTTACTTTTTTGTCTTCCGTTTTTAAGTAATCTTTGTACTAAAAAGCCCTGTCTTAATAACGTGTTCCTTCAGTGACAGCATGCTGACATCCAGTGCCAGCAATGCAAACAATTAACATCAGGCTGGGATACTGAGCCTTACAATATGTAAAGAGTGAGTGAGACTTTGTGAGTCAGTACATGGAGTTTTTCATAGACTGAACAAAATTACTATATGAAATAGGCTTTGTATGAAGGGAACTCATCCTGCAAGTCTGATTCAATACCACACCATTATTTTCAGTTAATGTTGGATCAGACTCTAACTACCTACACTTAGTGAATGGAACAGTCTCACTGTTATGATCCATGAAGAAGGCAAGCGTACTATACATATGAAGATAATGAACCAGTGAGAGTCATGTCAAGAACCCATGTAGGAAAAAAAGTTTTTCAAAGGAGAGGAAGCACATCTGTTTACTGAGCAGTCCCACAAAAATATAAGAGGAATTGAATGTGGAACAACCTGGTCACCTGCAGGAAGACAGTTCCAAGTTACAAGATGTAAATCTGGGTGGAAGTACCCTGGGTTTCCCTGGCTGCTTTAAGTGAGGAAAGCAAGATGTGCCTGTTTCTCTAGTGAGAGGTAAATATGGTATGAGCAGAAAATGTAGTGATCTAAGATGGGACTGTGGAGAACTTGAGATCAAATATTAACTATGATGAGAATTTAGAATAGCACCAGAGCAAAGAGCCTCTGCTAGGCTGGTAACCTGTTGTTGCTTGTTCCAAGCATCTCAAAGAGACAGCCGTCCTCATAGGGGCTGCCGGTCTTCTCTAACCCAGAGATTATTTCTGTGTGTGTTTTGAAAACCAAACAGACGAGGTGTATATTCCACCTGGTCAGACAAGCTACTTGATGACAATCATGCGCTTATCAGTGATCTGGGTTAGTAAAAACAGTCTATTCCCCTTAGTCCTTCACTCAGGAAGTGTCTTGCATTCTTGCATTTATTTAATTTTTTACAAGATCGGGAGGTGGGGAGCAGGGTGGGAGCAGAAAGGAAGGAAGAAAATGTGGCCCTAGAAAGCGCTTGAAGATTCCAGGAAATTGGTAGGCTGGACTTGTTAATGCTTGTGAAATGATTTTTGACACAGCCTTTCAAATGAAAAAATGAGATATTAGAAGGAAGATAGTCTTTTATCTGCTGAAGAAGATGGATGGGTATGACTTAAGGTGTCACATATATGAATGGGTGCTATAAAGGGATCGTTCTAATGACATGCTGTAAAAGACAACTGTCAGGGATAAATTATTCTTCTCTTCTGATGATACTGATGATAATGCACTCAAATTCCCCACGACATATTTCCTCACCTAAAGTTAAAAGCTTTTCCTAAAATGTTTAATGGGCATGAAGGTCTTCGTTGTGCATTTCCAAATCCATGAAAAACATCGGGTAGTGGCTTACATAAGAGCAGTTTTGCCTGCAATTAGTGTGTTTGCATACAAGTATAAGGGCCTTGATTAAGCGAAGGAAGGTACTTAAAGTGCATGTGTAAGTACCTTTCAGCGGTGGAGCAATGAAACTGAAATATGAAAGAAGAAATCATGACTTCAAGAGTAGCAGAGCTGATAAGAAGAGCAGTTCTGAGCAGATAATCAGCTCAAAGCTCTCATGGGGATGGAGAAGAGCTGTATGTAGCTATCTCCAGAGATAGCTGTGCAATAGTCACATCCTGCCTGTGCAGTCCGAGGCCAGTACCACACTTTACTTGTTCTGAAGGAGCAACACTGGGAAGAGAGGGAATGAAAGACAAAGAGGCCAAAACCACTATGGGGTGAGGCAGAGACTTGTCTGTAAGTTGAGTGACAATCAGCTGCAGAGCTGCTCACTGAAGAGCCCTAGAGGTGAGGGCCCTCAGACTTAAGGGAAGGTGACCATGTTGCATTGTGTTGCTGCCAAACTCCCCTCCCTGAATTGCCTGTGTGTGGCTGCCTGCTTGCAAGTGGCTCAGTGCTGTGAGGCTACAGAGGGAACGTCATGTCTACTCAAGGGCATGAGTTTGCTTGGAGAAGTCAACAAACCTGTGTACTTGAATATGCTTGAGGGACCATGGCGGTGGGTGACCCGTGCTGGGGCAAAGATACTCCCAAGGGACTGTGGCCATGGTTGACCCACAATGGGACAAGGACATCCCTGAGGGACTGCTGCTCGTGAGCAACCCACATTGGGAAAGGTAAACTAAAGAGCAGCATGGCAGGAAGCCATTAATTGCACAGCATTTAGAAAGAAGTTGTAATTCACACTACTTCAGCCTCCTATGCTCCCATTGCCTCACTGGAGGAGTTTTGGTGCACAGAGATTTTAAAAAGGCGAAAATAAGGATACTTAAGGAAGGGGAAAGACAGTTGTTTAAGTAGGTTTGTATTTCTGTCTTCTTCTTTCCTCACTACCCGAGTTTGTGATTGTAGGTTTGTGTTGGTTGGCAGTAAATTAAGTCAAGCAAAATTCCCTGACTTGATGCTGCTTTACCTTTGACAGACTGGTGCGAGAAGTGATGGGCTAAATTACGGTAAGGGAAATGTAGCCTGAGCATTTGGAGAAGTGTTCTAACGGTTAAGGAGGCTGATCACAGACTGGATTGCTGAGGGAGGCTGTGGAGCTGCTGGAGGATTTAAGAGCAGATTAAATGAACTTCTGTCAAGAACAATTTAGAAGAAGTTGATCTGTCCTTTGGGACAAAGAGGCAAATTAGACGACCCTCTTGAGGTGCTGCTGAGCCCCATTGCCTTTGATTTCTACGACACCGACATAGTCTTGTGTACCCCTGGGAGGAAAAAGTATACTGAGCTTAATTATCAGAAGGCAGTTTCACTCAGTGGGAGGTGTTTTCTGAGGAGAGATGGCTTGAGACAGAAGGCTGAGGAAGTTAAAGAGGTGAAGGGTGCTATTAAATGAGATTATATAATGCTGTATTTGTAATTAAGTTGCCAGAAAAGTGAATCTTTTTTCATTTGACCTAGCACTGACTACCCGTTGCAGAATAGTCTTCCTTAATTCACTGTATATTAAAAAATTGGAGCCTCAAGTGCTGTTTAAGTCATTCTCTGGGCAGGGAGGTGCTGACCTGGGTGGTATGTAGTAATTAGGGAGCCATTGAGGATGCACTCACAGGCTCCTCAGGGTGCGGCTTCTTTAGCCAGAATGATTACCAATTCCAGCTTCAGCTTGACAGTACATCCTCAGCCCCAAGCACCTTGCAGCACTCCTGTCAAGGACAAGCACGATTTCGGCCTTCTGCCTACTACATTAATGCGGATAGCTATTTTGAGGTTAAGGCCATGTTGACTTTGAACTGCAGCCGGTAATGAACACCTGGATGAAGTTCTGCTTTATTTGCAGGTGATTGAGGTATTATTATCAATTATTAAACCATTTTTTGTAATATTTAATTATTTTGTCACCCTTTTGTGATGAGCAAGCATTGCCATTATTGCCTATAACCAAATAACCATCCCCATTTATCATACTAATTGTGGCTTAATGAGGAAGGACCTGGGACTGGGGGAGTTGTCTATCCTGAACAATTTTGGAATATAGCTTCCTACGGTAATGAATACAGGCTGTAATAATAAGGTCTGCTAGGTGCTATATTTATCGTGAAGCTTAAATGCAATAAAAATTCATCATACAGCAGTAGGCTTACAAAACACAATGAATTGCCATAGTAAATATGGAATTATGAAAACAGGATATGAACAGATGCAAGATTGCTTCCTCTCACATGGTTTTGCAGCACTAGAAGATAACTCCTTTTCACTTCATTGTACATGAACTCCTTTTCACTTCAATGTACATTGTACACTTTCGCTGTACGTGAAACCGGAAGCAAATCATGGCAAAGGTGCTGTGTTGAATTGCATATGGCTTTGGGAGAAAGACTGAGTTTTGCCAGGTTGTGCTTCCCTCCTGGCGCCTTCCCTGGCTCAGCAGTATTTCAGTGGATGCATTTCTGCAGAGCCCTTGTATCTGCACTGTATCCTTGATAATCTGTGGTATTTATTAGAAGGGAGCAGAGTACTGGACCTGAGATTTGATTTATGGATTGAAAGGAAAAATGTAGTCTGCTACTGTTGTGGTTTAATACCAGCCAGCAACTAAGCACCATGCAGCTGCTTGCTCACTCCTCCTCTCTCCCAGTGGGATGGGAAGGAGAATTGGGAAAGAACCCCGTAAAACTCATGGGTTGAGATAAGAAAAGTTGAATAAGTAAAATGAAATAAAATATAATAACAATGATAAAAATATAATTGTAATGAAAAGATATGTAATAAAGAGAGAGAAATAAAACCTAAGAGAAGACAAGTGATGCACAATGCAAATGCTCACCACCTGCTGACCGATGCCTGAGCAGCAATCAGTCCCTCTGTCCTACTCCCCCCAGTTTATATACTGAGCATGATGTTCTACGGTATGGAATGACCTTTTGGCTACTTCGGGTCAGCTGTCCTGGCCATGTTCCCACCCAGCTTCTTGTGCTCCTGCTTGCTGCCAAAGCATGGGAAACTGAAAAATCCTTAACTTAGGATAAGCACTACTTAGCAACAACTAAAACATCAGTGTGTGGTCAACATTATTCTCACAGTAAATCCAAAACACAGCACTGCACCAGCTACTAGGAAGAAAACTAACTATCCCAATTGAAACCAGGCCAGCTACAAATCAAATGTCTGTGTGCTGATACTTACCTTACAGATAAATAAATCATACCCTTTTCCTCCTAATTTTATGTTTTATCATTAAATTACTTCACCAAGGTTTTAAGACAATAGTGCCTGTGCAACAGGGAGAACCTATCTGAATAATCTGGAGACAGTGTCCACTTCGGTTTAATACAGTTGATAAGCCATTCAAGGTTTTATCTGAATAGTCAATAACTATACATGTGACTACAGGTTGTTTTTGAAGTCCTCTTCATGAAAAAACAACAATCAATAACCTCTGTAATCAGAAATAGTAAGAAGATGAAGTTTTCTTTTTTTCTCTATGCTCAGTAATTTCTACAATAGCTCTTAAAATGATGTGGCATTTACTATTCAGTATTAATCAATGTTGACAAGAGTATTTATTGGAAGAATGAAGTGAAAACTAGTTTTTCAAAGCCATTTTTATAGCACTTGATTGCTTGTTTGGTTAGTTGGTTTTTAAAAGTAGTATGGGCAGAGGAGAGAGAAAGAAATGTATTTTAAATATGCATAGCTAGCTTGGAAGATGCAAAAGGGGCATTTGGTGAGCAAAACATCCACACTACTCAAAAGCAGTAATTGCAGGTTCCAGTCCAGATTAATAATAGTATGTACGTATCTGCAGGTGAATTCAGTCCAGTGTGTAGGTATTGGGCATAATGAGAAGGAAACCTTTGTCTAGCATGAGAGCTGGAAGGATGATATTGGGGAGTGCAAAGAGCACTGATAAGACTATTTTTCTATTATTCCTTTCTTATAATGGTGCCTTCACCGAGCTTCAACAGGCTTTTCATAATTTATTTCATTTGCAGATGCAGTCACCTGCAAGTTGGGGTAACTAACTGGAATCCCAACTAAACCTCTGCTGGTCTTGACTGCAGATTTACATTTTCACCTTCTCTCTCACCTTCTTGCAGTGCTGCTGTTGCTGATCCAAACACATCCATGAGCTCTTGGACCACTCCTGCCTCAGTTTTGGTTGCAGGTGTGTTGCGTGCGATGAAAACCAGGATGTCATTCCTGGGGACTGTGCTCTCCCCAGTGCTAGCTAACTGGGAGAAGGGCTTAGTTTAGTGTACTCACACCTATCTCCAGAGTGACAGTCTGCCATTCAATTGTACTTCTGGTCCAGCCTACAGATTGCTTTTCCTCCCCTTGTAATAGTTGAAATATGGTGTCATCGCAAGGGAGAACCACAGAGAAAATGTGACAAGACCGATTATTGTGAAAAGGTGCCTTCAGTGTCTGTGTAGAAAAAGTTTGACCTTGCTTTGCTTGGCTCAGGATTTCATGGTCATTGTGAGAAGCATGGGACTCTCCAGGGTATTCATGCAGGTGGCCACACAAAATTCCTCAGAGGCTGAAGCTGGGTAAAAGGGTTATGTTAGTCAGCCCTTTTCCTACTTCCAACAGAGGAAACAACTCTTGTTTTGGAACAAAGCCTATTTAGGTGATCCTTTTGAAAGCAAGTGAACCCTGTTTGTTTTCAGGGAACGCGGAGGAGAACACTGATCAGATGGCAGCGTTAGGCTCTCAGGAATGCAGGGAGACATTTTTGTCTTTATCGCTGAATATCTTAATCCTCCAGTGTCCTTGTTCACAGCTTCAACCTCTCTGCACTGTTTTGATGGTGTGTAGTACATAGATGAAGCCGCACGTGTGACAATGGTAAAGGTACTGTTATATGCATGACCGACGACAACGAGAAGTTGTGAAACCCAAAATCACTAGACCGCGATGGTGAGGACATGAAGAAAGCTCTTTTTCTCTTGTGTTGCCACTGCAGTCTGAGTCATTACTTATTAGGAACTGGGACTGGCCCCTCAGCTAAGAACATTTATTATCTAAGAACATTATTATTTATTTGCCATATGATTGTGTGAAAGTGACTCAAAACCCTGGGGAAACGAGGAACACATTTCTGTTCCTGGACCTTGGAAGAAAAGAAGTGATCAGTAATAAATCTCACCTGAGAGAGAGCCTGTGCCTGCATCCAAACATTTTGGACATGGATAACTTTTTTCTTGCTAGCTTGAGGTTTCACAAATATAATACTTTGCTTTAATCTGGATAAAGGTCTGAGAATATTCTGGGTATTGAAGCTGCCTGGTCCTGTGATTTTCAAGGTCGCAATTAGATGAAAGTGTGTGTTATCTGCGCTGCATATACTGCTGGTTTCTGCTCTGGAACATCTTAGACTACCCACATCCTTCTGGCAAAATAGGCTATGTGTTTCTGTTTGCATATTGGTTAGCTCTCTCTGTCTATGCATCTATTACTTTGACATGAATTTTAGAAAAGATTTGCATATAGATCACAGTGATGGGTACTTTGTTGTGTCTGTCTCCGATGATTCAGTCTTAGACTTTAGATTTGGAGCATTATCTCTAAATATTTTGTTTAGAGTACCTTGGAGCCTTCTTCTAAAAGTTAGATGTGTGTTGGAATGTGTTAGCGTTCTCAGGCGTTACTCTTCTCCCTCAATCTGGAGAGATGGAAATCAATCAAGGTCCTTAAAATGGTACAGTATAACAACAAGCCTAAATTCCTGTGGATTCAGTAAAGATACTCAGGTTGTTTATTTCTTTGTTTCTTACTAGATTTTTGTTTCTTACTAGATTTTTGTTTCTTTGACCTTTGCTGATGAATATCGTGATCTATTTGGCATCCCCTCACCTCATGTCCTGCTCATGCTGTAAAATGTACATCTTTCATCAGTGCTGACTGGAACTCCAGTTCTTGGCCGGGATCCATAATCCCCAGATCAGAGGAGGAATATTTACTGTGTTTACTTTTCAGTGTGGTTTCTGTGCTCAAAGGAGTGTGTATGTGCATGTCGTCATTCTTGGAAAGTTTTTAGACAAGTGTCACACTCCTCTGTAAGGGTGAAATATGGAGCTGTATGTAGCTGCTGTAGAGGACTAGGAGAAAGTGATCAGAAAGGTTTCAGGCTGGCAGCACAGCAAAGGCTTTGGTTTCTCAGAGGATGCAGTGCCTTGCTGTGTGCTTCGGCCCTGCCTGGGAGGTCAATAGCCATGGCAATTCAATCAGGGGGATTTCCCGGGGGGCTGCGCAGCTGCTGTTTGTTAATGACCTGTCTCCTCTGAGCTACTTGCTCTCTTCTCTTGTGTTTGCTGTTGGGGTTGCATTTCTTTGTCTTGTCTTTTCTTTTTTTCTTTGTTTATTTTCTTTTTTCTTTTTTTCCCTTTCCTTTTTTCCTTTTTTCCTTTTTTTTTCTTTCTTTCTTTTCTTTCTTTTCTTTTCTTTTCTTTCTTTTCTTTTCTTTTCTTTTCTTTT